>CM068372.1:263151773-264351773 GCA_034769895.1 Magicicada septendecula
TTACAATTTCTGAAAATAAATATATATATTTAAAACTAGTATTTACAAAATATGTATAAAATAAGACTTAAACACGTCTATGTACTGTGTTGGTCAATGGTGTATATTCTACAAGCGAATCATGTAGTATCATACAGTAGGCGGTCGTCTGTGTAGGAAAATTCGTTGACGATTCAAATTCTAAACGTACATCAACTGCTGAAGACTTAAGTGCTTCGTCTTGTCTGCTACAACCTAAAACAAACAGCGGGGCTTTTGATTTGAATAATTCCGGTGTCAGTACTGGGCTGCCGTCTAAACGGTGGTAATATGAACTTTGAAAACTGGGGTACATATTGTACAATAATGCAAAACGGTCTTTCCCAATATCCAAGTTTAAATTATCGTAAGGATAATACTTGTCGTTTAGAAACAGTCTCGCATTGATCACGTTACAGTGATCGAATTCATCAGCGTGTGCTGTCAGTACATTTTTTCTTGCTGTCTGAAGATTTTTATTTAAACGTAAAAATTATTTGTATTATCAAGCGTGTTATTGAATTTAATACATGTGTGTGTGTGTATGATCAAATTATTATGTCTGTTACAAATTTTCTGAAAAATTGCTTTAAACAAACTCTGTCTGTCTGTCTGTCTGTCTCTCTCTCTCTCTCTCTCTCTCTCTCTCTCTCTCTCTCTCTCTCTCTCTCTCTCTCTCTCTCGTTGTCAAAAGTTATGTTCAAACCGTTTCTCCTCTCTATGATCATTACCGTGCATGTATATGATTTTAGAAAGTTTATATATATTCGACAAATATTAACTGTGTACGTACTTACAACGCCCGCTCTCTCTCTCTCTCTCTCTCTCTCTCTCTCTCACTCATCGTCAAAACGTTGACTTCATTTTTCATTGTATTAAATAATTAACAAATATTAACTATGTGTGCGTGTGTGTTGTCAACTACTTACATGCGCGTTCTCTCTCTCGCTCGCAGACGTTGGAAGCAATTCCTAGTTTATAATGTAATTACCTGTGCGTGTATGTCTCTCTTTATTCGACAAGACTTAAACACGACTATGTACTGTGTTGGACAATGGCGTATATTCTACAAGCGAATCATGTAGTATCATACAGTAGGCGGTCGTCTGTGTAGGAAAATTCGTTGACGATTCAAATTAATTTCGAGTTTCATTATTTAATTTGTCGTCAGCAGGTAATTTGTAATATTCTTGAAATATAAGGAGGGCATTGGAAACATCTGAATCATTTACTAATTGCAATGACGTTTTATCTTTCGTATAAAGATATCCATATTCATATAAGTAACGTTTAACCTAATCCAATTGAAACTGTGTTGTGTTATCCGTTAAACATTTTGTCCATAATGTTAAAAAAATATTACAGATTTAAGTGGCATCATGGTTTCCGATTGTACTTTACAATGACAAATACCAAACAACGTTGTTAATAATTATAAAAGAATATGTTATTATCCCTTCTCCTCAATATTTATTATAAAGATTTTTAACAAAAATATGAATTAACAGGAATCGAACCTACATACTTACCTTCTTTACCTTCACATTTACCATTACTCGTCTAACCATTTAATCGATTAAGCTAATTCATATCTTATTAACGAACGATTACTCACGAAAGGAAAAACAGTTTACATGTCAACGAACTCGGAATGTTTACATTTTAAGTGTGCAATGTTTACGTGTCAACAAACACCGTCTGTTTATGTTTTCGATTTTCACATTTGAAACACCTATCATAAATTTACCACCTTCGTATCGAACACCATACATACGATCTATAATCCGTTTACAGTCAGCCGATTCGAACAAACGCATATATTTGTTTGCTAATGAATCGTCACTGAAATGTAAAGTGTTAGGGTTCCATGCGCTATTGTCACTGAAATGAGAAGCGTTATGACTCTGCATGCCACTTTCGTTTTCAGTTATTACATGTTGTGTAGGCTCTTCTTCTCCTCCTCCCCTCCTCCATTATATCACCACTTAACTTTCGTGAAATAGCTTCTAACTGTTCCAGAATCGGTCTGTAATTTTTTCTAAACGCCTCGTCGCTTTCTCTGATACCGTGTTGTAATGCATGATATTACAGCATTAAACTTTACAAAAAACGACATTATTAGAAGACACTAGTGAACACGTCTGTATCAAACAATGATAGAATATTCGTCACAAAAGGACAGTAGAATGTGATAGTGGTGGTGGTGGTGGTAACGTCGATCATACACACAGACTCTGGAGAGAGGCTAAAGTTTATCGAGATGAAAACGTCGTAGACACTTTCCTCTCGTGGTTGATGAAAGACGCCGAGGATATGATGAAGGTAGTACGACATAACGTACGCATTGCAACATCCAGTGAGCGTTACGTGTCGTTCTCTCTGGGTCCCTTGCGTTTCGTAGACTCTTTTCAATTTCTTAATCGCTCTCTGGACACACTCGTTACGTCCGTCCATCCATCCGTCCGACTGTCTATATCTGTCTGTCTGTCTGTCTGTCTGTCTCTCTCTCTCTCTCGTTGTCAAACGTTATGTTCAAACCGTTTCTCCTCTCTATGATCATTACCGTGCATGTATATGATTTTAGAAAGTTTATATATATTCGACAAATATTAACTGTGTACGTACTTACAACGCCCGCTCTCTCTCTCTTTCTCTCTCACTCATCGTCAAAACGTTGACTTCATTTTTCATTGTATTAAATAATTAACAAATATTAACTATGTGTGCGTGTGTGTGTTGTCAACTACTTACATGCGCGTTCTCTCTCTTAACATAACGCTTCGTGTGAAGCGTTTTGTAGAGCAGGTTTCAACTGTGGAAGGTTTCATCGGACAAAAGGCTTGCCGCATGACAACTGGCACCAATCGTACACTCTAGTGTTTTTGGTGGTCCTAAAAAGGACCGAGTTGTGAGAATGGCGATGTTGGTAGTGCCGCGCTGAGATGTTCGGCGGCTGCGCCTGCTGTTCACGGCGTACTGCAGTCCTCCTCTTCTTTCCGACACTGGTTGTAGAGTCAGCTGCCGACCCAGCGAAATCCATCGCTGACGCGGAACTTTCAAAATTTTCTGTCGGCTCAGGTTTTATTAACTAACTGGCATCGCTGATTGGCTAGCTCCGAACACGAAGTTGGTTACGTCTCGGTGGCTGCTGATGTCTGATTGGCTCGCTGTGTCCACCGCTGGTACCGGAGAGCAGATGTTCGCATACCGCTGCCATCACAATATATAACCGGTGAACTTCACAATCGTTCGTGTTGCTGAACACTACTGTGCTACAAATTGTATGTTACAAATTGATATTCTAATTTACTTTGTGAGATATAAAGCGTTTAAGATACACTAACATAATACCAGCGTTATAACAGTTTCTTTGTTTTTCAGTATTCACTCTCACGTCTGAATATTACCATGTCTGACCTTCAGCAGAATCCAGAACATCAGCAGGAACAGGGACATCCTCAACAAGGTAAAAATTTTTTTAAATACCAATTGTCTCTCTCTATAATTATGCAGCAAACCAAATTTGTTTGATATGAATTAACATGTATAAGATAGTCTCTTGACGTTGTTTAGAAATTGATATGACGGAGAAAATTTTTTATGTTCTGACATAGGTTTGTCACCTTCTCCCCAATATATTGTCTCTTGACATCGTTTAGAAATTGACATGACGGAGAAAATTTTTCATGTTCCACCATAGGTATGTCACCTTCCCTCCAATGAACTAATTCAATTCCGCAACAAAAGCATTTAACTCTATCGTCTATGAATGACATACTATGTCCACAAACATCATAATTTAGCGGATAGTAGTAAAACCCAGCAAACGCTAACTCGTCGGGACTGACAAACGTCACTTCCCAATACTTGAACGATTTTCTTCTTTCACTTTCAATGCTAAAATCATGAGTAGCTGCCATCTTCACAGTTTGCAATAAACTAACGTGTACTATCTATTTATTTACCACAAACATGAATGTGTGTTATTCATCATTCCTATTAGCTAATACATATGTTTCTATTGTTTCAGATATGACACGATTTTATATCGTGCGAAACACGAGTATTAGAGGATGTCTCACAACTTTTAATTACCTGCCTGTGTACACGGAAGAAGAAGAAGATCAAGATATAGTACCGATAATGACCGAGGTGCGACCTTTATTGTGCAAGGATATTCTGGCAGAACAAGCACGTTTACGCAGTATCAAATGGCATATTGCGTGCAGGATACGTTTCACTAAAACTGCGTTAGATGGTGACAGCGGCGAAGAAAAAGAGGTAACCAAAGACGCCGTCTTCCACGGACGTTGTCGTACGTTGCTCACGGACGTCAACGACGAGTTGAACTGTCTACTCGATGAATCCTACGATAAAATCATGAATAGCATATCCAATTTTACCCGTGACGGGAGCGGATGGTCGGTGGATGCTGTACTGAAGCTGGAACTAGTTGTTGGACGGTACAGGCCTCTAGCAGCATCCTCCTACCTTCCAACCCCGCGAAAACTTGCACTCACCAAGGCAGTAGTCAACATCAAGAACTCCCAAGATGAAATGTGTTTTCTATGGTCCGTACTAGCTCACATACACCCTCAAGAACGTAATAAAGAACGTGTTTCAAAATACCTCTTATTCAAAAACACAATAAATATGACCGGTATCGAGTACCCTGTTTCTATAAACTCACTTTCTAAATTTGAAACACAGAATCCCAACATTTCTATAAACGTTTTCGGCTATGATATAGACGACAATATCAGAAACGAATCAAAAAATGAGGTTTATCCGTTAAGAATTACCCCCAATAAGGACAGATTACATCACGTTAATCTTTTACTTCTGTCCGATACAAATAGCCGAAAACACTATTGTCTTATCAGTAGAATTAATAAATTGTTATCATCCCTTACAAAACACAAAGAAAAATCATTTTACTGTGACTACTGCCTGCATCGTTTCTCCACAGAACATGGTCTGTCCGATCATCTCCCCTACTGCACACCTCACGGCGAGCAGAAAACCAAAATGCCCACAGAGGAGGAGAAGTTTATGTCATTTAAAAATTACGCGCACTGTCTTAAAGTACCCTTTACCGTCTACGCCGACTTCGAGTCCCTCATCACTCCGCTTCAATCGTGTTCACCTGGTAACAACGTCCCGACGACAGTGCACGAGTTAGGCGAATTCTACTCAGTTGATAGCAACGGTGCCCGTCAGAAAATAACTTCTCCTCCTGTATCGTCCACATCATACGAAGCGATGCATATTCCGTCAGGTTTCTCCTATGCTATCGTGGATCATACACACAGACTCTGGAGAGAGGCTAAAGTTTATCGAGGTGAAAACGTTGTAGACACTTTCTTCTCGTGGTTGATGAAAGACGCCGAGGATATGATGAAGGTAGTACGACATAACGTACAAATAATTATGTCCGATGATGACAATGTTGCGTTCACTAACGCCACCGTTTGTCATTTGTGTGAGCGCCCTTTGACAGACGATGACAAGGTACGCAATCATTGTCATCTTACGGGGAAATTCTTGGGAGCAGCCCACAATAGCTGTAATCTAAGCTACAAGATGCCTCGTCATATCCCCGTCTTCTTTCACAACCTTCGTGGCTACGACTGTCACCATTTAATGCTGGGTTTAGGAAAATATAAGGACCAACACGTATCCTGCATTGCAACATCCAGTGAGCGTTACGTGTCGTTCTCCCTGGGTCCCTTGCGTTTCGTAGACTCTTTTCAATTTCTTAATCGCTCTCTGGACACACTCGTTACCAATCTGTCCACGTCCGGGAGCCAATTTCCTTTGCTCAGAGAGGAAATGCTTAGACGGGGTTTCGACGAACAGACCAATCTGCTCGTACGCAAGGGAGTATACCCTTACGAGTACGTTGACAGCATTGATCGATTCAACGAAACAAGTCTACCCGCTCGTGAACACTTTGATAACCGGTTGTTGGAATCGGCTATTTCGGACGCAGATTACGAGCATGCACAAAACGTGTGGAGTGCATTCAATCTGCGTACGTTTGGCGATTACCACGATTTGTATTTGTTGACAGACGTAATGCTGCTGGCCGATGTCTTTGAAAGTTTCCGAGACATGGCCTTACGCGATTACTGCTTGGACCCGTGTCATTTTTACTCGCTTCCCGGACTCGCTTGGAACGCGATGCTAAAAATGACAGGGGTCGAATTAGAGCTGTTAACAGAGATAAATCTGCATCTGTTCCTTGAGTCTGGGATCCGCGGAGGCTGCGCGATGATATCCAACCGTCACGCAGTCGCTAACAATCCTCTGATTCCAGATCAGTACGATGTATCGAAACCGACCTCCTTCATTTTGTATACAGACTGTAATAATTTATACGGTGCAGCCATGTCGCAACCACTCCCTTACGCAGACTTCCGATGGCTCGATCGTAACGAAATCGAGTCCTTGGACGTACGTAATGTGAGTGATGATTCCGACATCGGGTACATCCTCGAAGTCGACCTACACTATCCTGATACCTTACACGACCTGCATTCCGACTACCCACTTGCACCTGTGCGCCAGCGCGTAACACCCGATATCCTTTCTCCCTTTTCCAAACGTTTACACGAGAGTATATACAGATCATCGTATAACGAATCAGGGTCATCCGTAGAGAAGTTGTTAACAACTTTGGAGGACAAACAAAATTACGTTCTCCATTATCGAAATTTGAAATTGTATTTAAGTCTTGGCTTAGAGCTGAAAGCGACTCATAGGGTGTTGTGTTTTAAGCAAAGCGCTTGGTTGAAACCGTTTATCGATTTCAACACCCGCAAGAGGCAAACAGCCGTCAACAGCTTTGAAAAAGACCTTTTCAAACTGATGAACAACGCCGTATACGGTAAGTCGCTGGAGAACGTACGGAAACATATAGACTTTGAACTAGTCTCGAATGAACGACGGCTTCAAAAACTAGTTTCCACACCTAGGCTAAAACGTATGATTTGTTATACGAACGATCTGGTGGGGCTCTCACTCCGTAAAAAATCCATTGTTCTTTCCCGTCCCGTGTATGTCGGCTTCACGGTGCTTGACGTTAGCAAAACGATAATGTACGACTTTCATTATCGTTATGCTGTCGCCAAGTACGGCCGCAACGTTAAATTATTAATGACAGATACAGACAGTCTGATGTATAGCATTCAAACATCAGACTTGTATGCAGACATGAAGAAGGACCTACACGTTTTTGACACATCGGATTACCCTACGTCTCATCCTTGTTATAGCCTTAAGAACAAAAAGGTTGTCGGCCTGTTCAAGGATGAAACGTGTGGTCGTCCTATTAGAGAATTCGTGGGTCTCCGTGCGAAATGTTATTCGTTCCTTGTGGCCCACGAAGATCCCACCCAAGAGTGTCAAAAACGTGTATGTAAAGGTGTGCCTCGAGTTGCAATTAAGAGGAGTCTGCGACACGATATGTATCGCAAGTGTCTCACTGATCATTGTCAGTTTTCTACCAGTGCGCTTTGTTTACGTAGCGATCATCATACGCTGTACACGATGCGTGTAAATAAGCAAGCGTTGTCACCGTATGATGATAAGCGTTCAGAAAATTTGTAACAGACATAATAATTTGATCATACACACACACACACACACACATGTATTAAATTCAATAACACGCTTGATAATGCAAATAATTTTTACGTTTAAATAAAAATCTGCACATACATTAAAATTAAAATTAAATAAAATCTGTACATGTGCGTTGTCAACACTGAAGGCGTACAAACAGTCTTTCAACTATTAAAAAAAAGATGTAGAGATTTCACGATGTATCAGCACACGTTGGTGAGAAATTGCCACTATAAAAATACAGTAAGAATATATTTTCAGAAATTGTAATTTGATCATACACACACGCGTACACACACACATGTATTAAATACAATAAATAATGCACTTGATAATTTTTACGTTTAAATAAAATCTATACACTTACCAAAAGAAGATGTGTATACTGGAAGACACGTACAGTATCAGCCAAACTAGTATGTGCGTTGTCTACACTGAAGACGTACAAACAGTCTTTCAAAAGAAGATGTGTATACTGGAAGACACGTAATACGTGCAGTATCAGGATGTACAAGTCGACAAATAAGAAATTGCCGCTAACTTACTTAGCGTATATATAGTGTACTCTGTAGTGGGGAAAGCACGTGTGTGTGTGTGTGTGTGTGTGTGTGTGTCCGTTTTTAGAGTAATTACTGTAAGCGGTGTTAATGCTTGACAGGTGTCAAATTAGAAAGTAGAGTTGTCCGTTTTTAGAGTAAATACTTTATAATCCTAATCACTGCTAATGACTAGCAGGTGTGAAATTAGAATGTAGGACGTCGTACACAAGGTTAATGACCTCTGGTTTAATTTAGCGAATAATAACTATATCTAATTCAGTATCGTTGTGTGTATGTGTGTGTGTGTGTGTGTGCATAGACTTGTTTCGCTGTCAACGTACTCCGAATATGCATGCAATTATTTGTATAGTAATCAGAAATGTGTGTGAGAGAGACATTTTAATAATTTGTAGGTTGTATCTTACAATCATGAAAATTATTATTTAAACTGATAATTGTTTTATTAAAATCTTACAATGACGAAATATTATTATTTCATTGTTTACGATATATATTTAATGCAAAAATGAATTTTTAAAATTACAATCGTCTGTATTTAAGTTCGTGTACACACATACAAATCGTTTGAATAAGGGAAATCTTCGAATATGCATCCAATTATTTGTATAGTAATCAGAAATGTGTGAGAGAGACATTTTAATAATTTGCAGGTTGTATCTTACAATTACGAAAATTATTATACAATGTGTGTGTACACAAAACTTTTGAAAATACCTTATTTCAAGGAGATTTTTTTATGCGTAACACTTTACCACACACACACACACACACACACACGCACACAGTTGTTGATACAGAGCAATGTTTGTGAAGGCACGGGGGAATTCAGTAATTACGGCGTTAGCATGTGCTATTTCCGGATTCTCTTTGTTTTCAGGAGTTTTAGTGGGCGACTGGAACATACGGGACAGGGTATCAGCGACTACGTTTTGAGTACCTTTTATATGCTGCACTCTGAATAAGTAGCAGTTTAACTTCAATATCCACCTTCCAATTCGTCCTAACTGTTTAGGGTGATTCAATAACCAAGATAACGTCTGATTGACGGTTTCCAAAAGGAATTCTTTATGTTCTAGGAAGGGTTTAAACTTCTCGAACGCAAACACAATTGCTAATCAGTTCTCGTTCGAAACTGAAACGATTAACATCAGTCCCAATGGACCACAGCATCCGCGAATTTCCACGAATAAAAAAACGTAAAACGTAAAACGTAAGACGTAAGACGTAAGACGTAAGACGTAAGACGTAAGACGTAAAACGTAAGACGTAAGACGTAAGATGTGAAACTAAAACGTAAGACGTAAGACGTAAAACGTAAACGTAAGACGTAAGACGTAAGACGTAAAACGTAAGACGTAAGACGTAAGATGTGAAACTAAAACGTAAGACGTAAGACGTAAAACGTAAACGTAAGACGTAAGACGTAAGACGTAAAACGTAAAACGTAAGACGTAAGACGTAAGACGCAAGATGTGAAACTAAAACGTAAGACGTAAGACGTAAAACGTATTATTTAAAACAAATTATGGTTTTTTTAAATTTATTTCGTTATAAACCTCCGAATATGCATGCAATTATTTGTATAGTAATCATAAATGTGTGTGAGAGAGACATTTTAATAATTTGTAGGTTGTATCTTACAATCATGAAAATTATTATTTAAACTGATAATTGTTTTATTAAAATCTTACAATGACGAAATATTATTATTTCATTGTTTACGATATATATTTAATGCAAAAAATGAATTTTTAAAATTACAATCGTCTGTATTTAAGTTCGTGTACACACATACAAATCGTTTGAATAAGGGAAATCTTCGAATATGCATCCAATTATTTGTATAGTAATCAGAAATGTGTGAGAGAGACATTTTAATAATTTGCAGGTTGTATCTTACAATTACGAAAATTATTATACAATGTGTGTGTACACAAAACTTTTGAAAATACCTTATTTCAAGGAGATTTTTTTATGCGTAACACTTTACCACACACACACACACACACAGACTTGGCAGTATATTAATTTCTAAATCGTATTCAATGACTGTCATGTGTCAAAAAAGGACGCCACGAGATAGGTGATAAATATATATTTCCTGGTGATTACATTTTAGTATCGCTAATTACAATAATCCATAAGTAGCACGACGCTTATGTAAAACTGATGACAACTGTGTCTAGAGACAAAGAGAGAGGAGGGGAGAGAGAGTTGATATCGAAGTCGTCGTCAACAATTTACTATAATATAGTTTGAATTTCCCACCGAAGAAAAATGTTGGCAGATCTGTTCTATACACACACACACAATAATGCAGGATTGGTAACCCTGATCATATATTTTAATATACACTATAATACACACACATATCAAGTTTGAACCCATACATAGGTTGGTAAACCTGATTATATAGATTTAATATACATTATAACACACAACAAATTTGAACTCATGCAAGGTTGGTAACCCTAATCATATATTTAATATATACACTATAATGCTTCAAGTCGGAACCCCCCACCATAGGTTGGTAAACCTGATCATATAGATTTAATATACATTATAACAAATTTGAACTCATGCAAGGTTGGTACTCCCCGATCATATATTTAATATTGCATCAAGTGATAGAAAGTGAAAGTGATCTAAGCTCGCGAAAGGCGGCATATAAAAAAATAAAAAATTATATTCGCGGATGCTGTGGTCCAGATACGCGAAAAAGTCGCGGATCTTGACACAGATCAGCGAAAAAGTCGCGGATGCTGTGGTCCAGTAGAAAGTGAAAGTGATCTAGGCTCGCGAAAGGCGGCATATAAAAAATTATATTCGCGGAAATTAGAAAGTGAAAGTGATTTAGGCTCGCGAAAGGCTGCATATAAAAAATTATATTCGCGAAAATTCGCGGATACTGCGGGTCCAGGGTGGTGGGGAGAGCGTGGGAAAAAATCTTGGACCGCGGGAACGGCGGCATCTCTTTGATCTTGTTTTTTATCGCTTTTTATGTATTTTAAGAAAGGCGGCATTCCTTTGTGGGTCAGAACCCTTATTTGCCCCCTACTTTGGACATTAGTAAACACGTGATGTACAGTTTCTACTACGAGTTTATTGTCGCCAAGTACGGGCCGCGTGTGCGATTGTGTATGACTGATGCGGACTCTTTGCTGTACGATATACGCACCGATAACGTGTACGACGACATTAAGGAGAACCTACATCTATTCGATACGTCAGAATATCCCGCGACCCATGGCTGTTATATCGCGATAAATAAAAAACGCTTGGGAACGTTCGAGGAGGAGACGCATGCGAAACCTATCGTCGAATTTGTAGGGTCGCGCGCGAAATCGTATTCGCTGCTGGTGTTGCAGGACGATGGTGAGAATAAGGAAAAGCGCCTAGCAAAAGGGGTACCGCGAGTGGCTATACAATACCGATTGACTCACGCGGATTACAAACGCTGTTTGCTGTCACCGATGACATCGACTAACCGACAATCGTACACGTCCGCGCAGATCATACGCAGCGAAGACCATCGACTCTACACGCGTCAGATAGTGAAACTGTCCTTATCAACGTACGACGACAAGAGATACGTCTTGGACGATGGGCAGAGAATGTTAGCCTACGGACATTACAGAATTTGCGAGACGGAAGAGGGGCGTGCGACGACGACGGTTCAACAACGGGCCAGAGTGATACGGACCGCGAACCGCGAAAGCGTGATTCGGTACCCGTGAAGAGCGTTAAGGGTGGAGCGGGTGGAGGGGGAAGAAGATTATATATATATATGTATATATTGTCACCAGACAAAAGGTTTGCCGCATGACAAATGGCACCAATCGCAAACTCTAGTGTTCTTGGTGGCCCTAAAAAGGACCGGGTGGCGAGAAAGCTGATGTTGGTCGTGCTGAGCTGAGATGTTCGGCGGCAGCGCCCGCTGTTCGTGGCGTAGTGGCAGTCCTCCACTTCTTTCGGCATCGGGTGTAGAGTCGGTTGCCGGCAAAGCGACCTCCATCGCTGGCGCGGAACTGGAGGGCGAAGACGCAAGAACGCCGGTCCTATTCTTCGGCCGTTCCTTCCGGCTGACTAAGCGCCGATGTCGTCCGAGAGTGGAGAGAAGATGAAGCGCGTCCGATGGCGTCGCGATGAAGGGTGCGCCAAAAATTTCTGCCGGCCCGGATTTTATGCACTAACCGGGATCGCTGATTGACTCGCTCCGAGCACGTTAGTTGTCACGTCTCGGCTGCTGATCCCCGATTGGCTCGCTGTGTCCGTAGCTGGTACCGGAGAGCAGATGTTCGCATACCGCTGCCGTCACAACTCCCCCGGGTCTTGAATGCTCTCCGGTAGCCAGACTACTGATCTTCTCCGGATCTTGTAGAGGTGTCTGTTGGGCGCCATTTTGTTTGTGTGCCGGCTGGTAACTTGCTGGCGTGGCTGGATCTTTCATCCGCAAGATGATCGTTGCCCCACGTTGGGCGCCACTTGTCACCGGACAAAAGTCTTGCCGCATGACAAATTGCGCCAATCGTACACTCTAGTGTTTTTGGTGGCCCTAAAAAGGACCGGGTGGTGAGAAAGCTGATGTTGGTCGTGCCGCGCTGTGATGTTCGGCGGCAGCGCCCGCTGTTCGTGGCGTACTGCAGTCCTCCTCTTCTTTCGGTATCGGGTGTAGAGTCGGCTGCCGGCCCAGCGACGTCCATCGCTGGCGCGGAACTGGAGGGCGAAGACGCAAGAACGCCGGTACTATTATTCGGCCGTTCCTTCCGGCTGACTCCGCGCCGATGTTGTCCGAGAGAGGAGAGAAGATGAATTGCGTCCGATGGCGTGGCGATGAAGGGTGCGCCAAAATTTTCTGCCGGCCCGGATTTTATGCACTAACCGGGATCGTTGATTAGCTCGCTCCGAGCACGTTAGTTGTCACGTCTCGGCTGCTGATCTCCGATTGGCTCGCTGTGTCCGCCGCTGATACCGGAGAGCAGATTTTCGCATACCGCTGCCGTCACAATATGTATATACATCGATAGGAAGCGATTAAGTGATGAGGTCCAGAGAGATCGATCGGACGTATCTTCGGAACCAGCATTGGAACAGTACGGATCTCTCCTGGACTGCTCTCTCCAGCTTGGAAGCTGAAGTTCGCTGTGATCAGCCGCTGCCCTGCTGCCTACTGCTTCGCCGCTGGACAGCCAACATCTTGGCCCGCTTGCTGCCTTTGACAACAAGAAGACGGAAGACCACAACTCAGCTGGCTGGTGAATCGAGTAGCCAGCACAAGCTCAGCTGAGTGCGTCGGACCTTCTAAGGGCCACCAGCCAAGTGACCCTTTTCAGGACCACCAACTTGCCGCTGAAGAGGAAGCCAATAGCCTGCCAGAGCTTAAGGTTGCGCAGCGCATCTTGCCCGCTGACGCTCAGGCTCTTAGGTAGCGCTGCCTAGGACGATCCTTGCGAGCCCCCACCAGTGGTAAGCGAGCTTGGATATCGCCTAGGTAAAGAGGCCGGTGGACACCTCTCTTGGTAAGGAGAGGTATCTAACGAAGCCGGTCATTTGCCCAGCTCGTAGTAAGCCTGAGCGTTCCAGAAATCCCGCAAGCGATCCGGCTCGGGCCGGACCCTAGGTCCCTGGTTACCGCCGGAGGCAGCCTGGCTGCCTCTGGTCGGCGAACCTCCCGCTCGATGGCGGAAATGCCCGCTTCGGGCGCGTCATCGAGCACGCAGTCGCTCGCCACTGCCCCGCCCCACACGAGCGACTCGCCGTGTTCTCCGCTTATGGAAGCGGACCAAGTCGATCCCCGGTCGGTTCCGCTGCCCGGTGACGAGACCGACGCTTTCGTGGCGGTTGGGCCACGGGGGCGCCCGGTTAAGAAACCGAGGCGGAATCGATCGTCCTCAACCTCTTCCTCGGCGTCCGCCATGGAAGTTGTCCCCGCCGATGGCGAATCCGGCCCGGGGCCGACTGTGTCCGGCGGTGCTCAAGCACCGCCGGCCTCTGGTCGCATCCCGCCCGTATACGTTCACGGCGTGAACAACGTCACCGGTTTTTACCGGCGATTGATAGTGGCTCCCGGACTTTCCCCGGCCAACGTTGACCTGAAGCTCCTTGGGGCGACACAGTCAAGATCGTTGTCCGCAGAATGGACGTGCACCGCAGTGTCTTGGCGTACGTGGAATCCCAGAAATTCCAGTACCATACCTTCTCGCCCAAACACGTGAAGCCTCTGTCGCTTGTCCTCAGAGGCTTGGACGTGGAATCCCCTCTAGAGGGAATACTCGATGAGCTGCGCGAGCTGGGCTATCCTGTTCGCGCGGTCCATCGGGTGTTTACTCCTGCCGGACCAAGGCGTCCAATCCCTCTGGTCCGCATCCTGGTGGAGAATAGCGAGGCAGGCACTAGCCTACTCTCACTTACGCGGCTTTTTGGTTTCCGCGTAAAAGTGGAAAGAAGCCGCGCTCCCGGGGTTCTGCCTCAGTGTCACAGGTGCCAACGCTTCGGGCACCACTCCGACTCTTGTTCTAACGCTCCGGCGTGCGTGAGGTGTTCTCTCCCTCACGCCTCCAAACTTTGCGATGCACCTGCATTCAAAAGATGCATCAACTGCGGCGGGAGTCACCCCGCCAACTACCGGGCATGTCCGGTGTTTCAGCAGGAGCTCGAGAGGCGAAAGCCGAAAGGGCGCCTGCCACCACCGAGGCATCCGGTAGCTGGTTCCAGACCTGCAACCGAGCAGCCAGGCCCTGCGCCTCCTGCTACGGCTGCCGTGTCTTCCGCCCCAGCTTCAAACAGGCAACAAAAGCGATCTAAAGGCCCGAAGCAAACACCTGTAGCACAGGCAACTCCACCTCAGGCTCCTTCACAGGCCCCTGTCCCGCCTCAGGCGAAAAAGCGCCGTAACCTCGTGGCATCTAAAAGTGAGACCACCCAGCCAACATAAAACATCTCGGTTGTGGAGCCTGAGACTACTCAACCCTCCCCAGCACCGGAGACTCCCGCCCCTGCTTTAGAAGCAGCCTCGCCAGACCTCCGCCCCCGCGGTTTCCCAACGCAGGCAAAAAGAAGCGGCAAAGAAAGCCCCGTGGCGCTAGATCCCGGGCTCCTGCCAACCCGGCCGCACAGTCCAGACAGCCTGCACAGCGCGCGAAGTCCGACGCAATCGCATCTGTCCCTCTTCCTAGCACCTCCGCTAGAGGCGCTACACCTGGCCCTAAGAAACCCCTGGCTTCCACCAATCCCCCGATTGACAAGCCTCGGCGCTCTTATGCGCACGCAGTCTCCAGGCAATCTGCCTCAAAAACCGTACCTGACGACTACCAGGTCGTCAAAGACTTCCTTGCTGAGTTCGATCTCAACAAAGTCGCCCAGACCTTCAGGTCCATCCGCTCCCGCTTGGAGACTGCCGACATAACCGAGAGATTCATGCTCTTGGTGGAAGCCGCCACTTGTGTAGGTCTTCTATGAGTCGGGTCCTCAAACGAGATCTCTCGATTCTTTCCTGGAACGCCAACGGATTGTCCAACAAGATCCAGGAACTCCAAGAATTACTGGCCCGACTCAAACCCGATGTAGTGCTTCTCAATGAGACCCATTTGACTCCTGCGAGTCGGTTACGACTGGCCAACTATGTGTGCTATCGAAACGACAGGCCGAGCACTGCTGGTGGCGGCACTGCCGTCGCGGTGAGGCTCACTCTCGAGCATCACCGAGTCGTCTTGCCTGCAATGACTCACCTCGAAGGCACCGCTGTGGAGTTGTTGAACACTCTAGGCGGTGTACAGATGGTCGCGGCGTATAAACCGCCGCAAAAAGAGCTCCTTCACCCCGATCTAGCGGTCGCGTTCGATGCACACAGGAGGGTCATCATGGCCGGCGACCTGAACTGCAAACATCGCGATTGGAACAGTCGCTTGACTGCCCCAAACGGGAAACGTTTGCGCAGGTTTGCCGATTCTCGCAGGATTCAAGTGATTGGGCCTACCCAACCTACGTTCTACCCCTCACAACGCAACGCGGCTCCCGATGTCTTGGACATAGCGGTGATTCAAGGAATTGACTGTCCGGTCCAAGTGTCCGCGCTAACGGAACTATCGTCCGATCATCTCCCCATCCTGATACACGTCGCTACCCAGCACGTCGTACGCAGAGATGTCAGGAAGGTGGTAGAATGGGATCGCTATGGCCCGGCGTTAAGTCGCCGATTGCCAGACGCGGGACCACTCGAAACCTTCCGCCAAGTCGACGAGGCAGTTGCCGCGTTTGACGAGGCTGTCGTATCTGCGATCGACGCGTCTTCCAGAATGAAGCCTGGCGTCACGCCCCACTGGCAGCGGATCCCAGAGGAGACGAGTGCTCTCGCTTGCGAGAGAAATCGCCTCCGGAGACGCTGGCAGCGGACCCGTGATCCGGCCGACAAGGCAGCGTACAACCGGGCGACCAGCATTTTACGTCGTGAAATGCAGGCCTACCGGAGACGCTGTTGGGAACTCGCCGTGGCCCAGGCAGGGGACGGATCGGACGAAAGTAGCCCTTACCGGATACCTTCGGCGTTGGTCGGGAAGAGGCGCCGGCCTCGCATCCCGGCCATTGCTGGACCTTTCGGTCAAATCCTGGCTCGCCCGGAGGCGAAGGCCGAGTACTTGGGCGCGTGTTTTGAGCGACAGTTCGCACCTAACCCGCCCATGGACTGGGACTTCGACGAAGAAGTCGAGAACGAAGTGGAAGACTTTCTGTCTCTTCCGATCACTGCGGAGCCCGAACCCATTACTAGGGAAGAGGTCACAGATCGGCTCGTTGAACTCGTGCCAAGAAAAGCTCCTGGCCCGGACGGCGTCTCGAACGCCGCTCTTACTCGACTCCCGGAGCGAGGAGTACTTTTCTTGGTCGCGCTGTTCAACGCGTGTCTTAGACTGGCCTATTTTCCCCAGAAATGGCGTAAGGCGACGGTCATAGTGATCCCGAAGCAGGGAAAGGACGCTTCCCGTCCCGGCAACCTCCGGCCCATTAGTCTACTGTCAGCCACGTCAAAGGTCCTCGAACGTCTCGTACAACGGAGAGTACTAGATCATCTAAGAAATTTCGATGTACTGGTCCCCGAACAGTTCGGCTTCCGTGTGGGGCATTCCACCACTCATCAACTGATGAGACTGGTGGAATACATCACGGACGCCGGGTGTCGGAAAGAGCAGACTGTCGCCTGTTTCCTAGATGTGGAAAAGGCCTTTGATAGTGTCTGGCACGACGGGCTCTTGTTCAAGCTCCGGGAAATCCAGCTCCCAGATTGCTACCTTCGCTTGATTGCTAGCTTTCTGACGGAGAGGACTTTCTGCGTGCGAATAGACGACCACGTCTCTTCCGAGAGACGTATCACAGCCGGGGTACCTCAAGGTAGCGTGCTAGGGCCTCTCCTGTTCTCCGTGTATGTCAACGACGCACCCAGAGAGCCTGGAGTCCAGATGGCTTTGTTTGCCGACGACACGGCGGTCTATACCGCCGATCGGAACGCAGACTTTGCTATCCCACGACTTCAGCGCGCACTCGATGCGTATTCGACGTGGACGGAAAGCTGGAAAGTTGCCGTCAACGAAACCAAGAGCTCCGCGGTGCTATTCACAAAGCGCCGGAAAGAACCACGAGGCCGAGTGAGACTCGGTAGAACGTACCTGCCCTGGTCGAGGGAAGTTAAGTACCTCGGTGTCCACCTTGATCGTCGGCTCACCTGGCGTACCCACGCTGAGACGATGCGAAGGAAAGCGTCCGCTCGTCTCGCGCAACTGTTTCCAATACTTGCCAACAAGCCTATGACCCGCAAGCTGGGTAAGTTGATTGTCAACGCGTATCTGTTGCCGATCATTACCTACGCTCTTCCCGTCTGGGGTTACCTCGCAACCGTTCATAAAAGAAGGTTGCAAAGCGTTCTCGATAGAGGGCTTCGGCTAGCGGCCAAAGTCCCCTATCGGTTTTCTTCTCGTCTCCTGAGAAGAGGACTCGGTGTCCGCTCCTTGGATGACACCGCAAGGCGACTTGCACGTAAATTTTACGTCCGAGCTGCGAGGACCCAGACAAACCCACTCATAGCTGGCCTTGGCAAGTACCGAATACGTCCAGGTGAATCTTGGAAACGGCCTCGACAAATACTGTACTAGTCGACCTAGTACGAGCATGTCGTTGTAACGACCATTAAACATTAATTAATCATCATTCCGTCTGGACAGGACCACTAGGCAGGAGCCCCTCATAGGAGGCTCGGTACTAGGATACCATTGGGTCGTCTCACGACGCGCAACCCAACAGCTCTGACCTGGCAAAGCGATTAAGTCATCGATCGTCGTCCACGGGAGGACCACTTCTGCTCCAGCTTCAGACTGAACAGGACTGCTCTTCTTGGACCTGCTCTCTTCAGCTCTTCGCTGGACGATCTACGGCTTTGCTGCCTTCGCCCACCTCGCCTTCGGACGAGGAATATTTCTTCTTCTCTTCGTGGGAACAAAAAAGACCAAGGAGCCAGCTGCTGCCGGTGAACTAAGTAGCTGGTACAAGTGGCAGCTGGCAGAAGACCTTTTTAGGACCACCTTCGCCGGATACCATCTGCTGGCGAAGAATAGAAGAGGATTGCTCTGGGCTCACCTGGTGAGTGCCGCATCAGTGCATAAACCCTAACTTGCTCACGACTGTTAGGTAGCGCTGCCCCGGACGATCCTTGCAAGCCCCCACCAGTGGTAAGCGAGCTAGGATATCGCCGGGTTAAAGGGGCCAGTGGACACCAGTCTTGGTAAGGACTGGTATTCAACGAAGCTGGTCGTTAGCCCAGCTCCTCCCGCATCGTCGTGAGCAAGGAAGACGCGCGGGTAATCCGGCTTCGGCCGGACCCGAGAGCCCTGGCGTCTGGCAGTGACTGCCTAGCAGTCTCTGCCCGGCAGCCGCCGCACCTGGCCAGCATGCCTTCCACAGGCAACGGCTCAAGTGCCGAGTCGCTCGGCTCTGCCTTGCCCCATCTGGGCGACTCGCCTGAATCGCCTCGGGCGATGGAGACGGACGAACCTCTCCCTAACCCGCTTCCTCCTCTTCCGGGTGACGAGTCGGGCGAGTTCGCGACCGTTGGTCGGCGTAATCGCCCGGTAAGAAGCCCAAGAGGACCCATCCAACCGCTTCCTCTAGTACCTCGGCCATGGACATCGGACCTTCTCAGGGCCAACAGGCCGCGGTTCCGACTGCTTCGACAGCAGCTCCGGCTGCTGCCGCTGTTGGTCGCGCGCCGCCCCTGTATGTCCACAGCGTGTCCAATGTCGCCGCCTTATACAGACGGCTGATCGCGGCCCACGGCCTGTCGGCCGACAAGCTTGACCTGAAGCTGCTTGGCGGTGATACGGTCAAGATTGTCGTCCGCCAGCTCGAGGACCATCGCTTGGTCGAGGCCTTCCTGCAGGCGCACAGCCTCCAGTACCATACCTTTTCTCCTAAGCGAGTCAAGCCCTTGTCTGTAATTTTGCGAGGGCTTGACGCGCATACAGATCCCCAGGAGATCCTCGTGGAACTCAGAGACCTCGGGTACCCAGTGCAGGCAATTTTCCGCCTGTTCACGCACTCAGAAACCCGAGTACCTCTCCCGCTCGTCCGTCTCCAGCTCGAGAAGGGCGAGGCTGCAGACAAAATATTCCAACTGACGCGGCTGTTTGGCTTCCGCGTCAGGGTGGAATCCAGTCGTCCCCAGGGCAAGCTCGCGCAGTGCCACCGGTGCCAGAGGTTCGGCCATCACACCGACGTCTGCCGCAATGCCCCGGCCTGTCTACGTTGTTCGTTGGGACATTCAACACAGGCCTGCACTGTGGCAGACAAGTCCAAGTTCCGCTGCATTAATTGTGGCCAAGGCCATGCAGCAAGTAATGTAAACTGCCCGGTCTACAAGGCGGAGCTCCTGCGGAAGCAAAAGCCGCAGGGGCCCCTCCCTAAGCCAAGGCAGCCAGCTATGCAGCCCCAACCTCAGAGACAGCCTAAAACACAGGCTAGGCCTCAACCTCAGGCACAACCGGCACGGCGCGCGCCCTCTCCGGCTCCACTTCCAGCCCCTGCAAAGGCATTCAAACGAACCGCGTCTCCTTCCGAAGCAGAGACAAGCCCAGTAGCCGCCATCTCGGTTTTGGAGCCGGAGAATCAACCCTCCACCTCCGCGGAACCTCCAGCTCCCGCCTCTGAACCAGATGTAGCCTCGCCACCACTGCCACCTCCGCGATTTCCGCGAGCAGGCATCACAAAACCCAGGAACAAAGGGATAACCACACCGGATGCTCGGCCCCGAGCTCCTGCCGGCCCACAGCCCAAGAAAAGTCCTGCTTCCCGGTATAAGTCCGACGAAGCGCAACAGCGTACTTTTCCTGCCGCTGATAAAAAAACCGACTGCCCCTGGTCCTGTGGCTTCCACCACGACCCGATCTGTCGTTAAACCTGGTCGCTCTTACGCGGCCTCAGTTTCCAGGCAAACTGCCCAGTCCGTCATTTCCGATGACGCACAGTTCGTCCGCGACTTTCTGTCTGGCTACGACCTCAAGAAAGTCGCATTCACCTTCAGGTCCATCCGAGACCGCCTGGGAACTGCCGACCCAACTGAGAGATTTATGCTCTTGGTGGAAGCCTGCGAAGTAATAGGTCTTCTATGAACCGAGCCCTTAGACGAGATCTCTCGCTCATAGCCTGGAATGCTAACAACATCGGTTCCAAGCATTCCGACCTTCTTGAATTCCTGGCTCGGTTCAAACCCGACGTACTCCTCCTTTCTGAAACCCACCTGACCCCGGCGAACCGGTTTCGATTACCAAATTACGTGGTCTATCGGGATGACCGAGTTGGCCAACGACGAGGCGGCACGGCGATCGCGGTGAGGACCTCCATAGGTCATCATCGTGTCGCTTTGCCTCAGCTTACCAACCTAGAGGCCACCGCCATTGAGGTCCACGGAGCTCTTGGTGGTGTCCTCGTGGTTTCAGCATACAAGCCCCCACGAGCTGAACTCCTTGTTGGCGACCTGGACGTCATCTTCGATTCCCATCGAAGGGTAATTTTGGCCGGCGATCTGAATTGCAAGCATCGCGTTTGGAATAGTCGCCTGACTACTCCGAACGGGAGGCGCTTGCTCAGTTTTGTTGAATCGCGCCGGGCGATGGTGTTTGGTCCAGCGCAACCCACGTTCTTTCCGTCACAGCCCAACGCGGCTCCCGATGTTCTGGATATCGCGGTGACCCAAGGAGTTGTCTGTCCGGTCGAGGTATTCTCCCTTACGGAGCTGACATCCGACCACAACCCTATCTTGGTCCACGTCGCTACCCAGCACGCCTATGCACGTTCTGACCAGAAGAAGGTTATCGATTGGGATCGCTACGGCCCGGCCTTGTGCCGTAGATTGCTGCCAGCGGCCCCACTCGATTCCGTTCGCCTCCTAGACGAAGCAGTTGCGGGAATCGAAGAGGCAATCATCTCGGCTATAGGCGTGTCTTCACGTACGCGAGCTGGTTTCACGCCTGGCTACCAACGCATCCCTGAGGAAGTCTCTCTTCTCGCTCGCGAGAGGAATTACTTCCGGAAACGTTGGCAGAGGACCCGTGATCCGGCCGATAAGGCAGCATACAATCGGCTCACCGGACGACTGCGCGGCAGTCTGAAGGCGTTCCGACGTAGCTGTTGGGAATTCGACGAGGCCCGAACGGGGGATGTGGACCCGCTAAGTCACCCGTACAGAATTCCTACCGCATTGACGGGACGGAGGCGCCGACCTCCACTTCCCGCCATTGTTGGACCGTTCGGTCGACCCCTGGGTCGCCCGGAGGAGAAGGCCGAGTACTTGGGCTTGTGTTTCGAGCGACAGTTCGCTCCCAACCCGCCCATGGACTGGGACTTCTACGAACACGTCGAGATGGCTGTGGAAGACTTTCTGTCTCTTCCGATCACGGCGGAGCCCGAACCCATCTCTTTGGAAGAGGTCTCAGATCGGCTCGCTGAACTTCAGCCAAGAAAAGCTCCAGGCCCGGACGGTGTTACCAACACCGCTCTACAACTTCTTCCCGAGCCTGGAGTTCAATTCTTGACTGATTTGTTCAACGCGTGTCTTCGACTGGCCTACTTTCCCAAGAAATGGAGAAAGGCTACGGTTATCGTGATCCCGAAGCAGGGAAAGGATACCACCCGCTCGGAAAACCTCCGGCCTATCAGCCTACTCTCCGCTACGTCCAAGGTTTTTGAGCGCCTCGTACAGCGTCGTGTACGAGAAAATCTAACCAACTTTGACGTGCTGGTCCCCGAACAGTTCGGCTTTCGTGTGGGGTATTCGACCACTCATCAACTGATGAGACTGGTGGAAAGCATCACGGAAGCCGGGTGTCGGAGAGAACGGACCGTTGGCTGTTTCCTAGATGTTGAGAAAGCCTTCGACAGCGTATGGCATGATGGCCTGTTATTCAAACTTAGGGAAGTCCAGCTCCCGGACTGCTACCTCCATCTGGTTGCTAGATTTCTGACGGAGAGGACCTTCTGCGTGAGAGTTGGCGATTCAGTCTCTTCCGAGAGACGAATCACAGCCGGCGTCCCTCAAGATAGTGTTCTAGGCCCCCTTCTGTTCTCGATCTACGTCAACGACGTGCCGAGACAGCCTGGAGTCCAGATGGCCCTCTTCGCTGACGACACGGCCGTATTTACGGCCGATCGTCATAAGGAAAGGGCTGTCCTACGACTGCAGCGCCAGCTCGACACGCTCGTGGACTGGACTGAGAATTGGAGAGTGCTCCTCAACGCCACCAAGAGTGTAGCCGTCGAATTCTCTAAGCGACGGAAGAACCCTGTTAGGCAGCTACGTATCGGCAGAACGTACTTGCGCTGGTCTAACGAGGTCAAGTACCTCGGCTTACACCTTGACCGTCGGCTCACCTGGCGTACCCACACACAGACAGTTCTTAAGCGAGCATCCACTCGCCTGTGCGCACTGTTTCCACTCCTGATCAGCTCAGCCATGACCAGGAAATTGGGTAGGATGATCGTCGGCGCGTATCTGCTGCCGGTCATTACCTACGCCTGCAGAAGTTGCAGAGCGTCCTCGACAGGGGGCTTCGGCTAGCGGCCAAAGTCCCCCGTCGCTTCTCATCTCGCCTTCTAAGGAGAGGACTTGGCGTCCGCTCCTTAGACGACTTAGACGACACTTTCAGGCGGCTTGCACGCAAATTTTATGCACGTGCGGCGAGGTTCCCAGACAATCCTCTAGTGACTGGGCTGGGAAGGTACCGTATACGCCCAGGTGATTCGTGGAAACGCCCTCGGTGTATATTGCGCTAGTGTAGGCTAGCACAACAGCCGAGAATCGGCCTGCTATAGAGCACACGCCCTACTTGGGCAGGGCCACGCACAACCGCAAAGCCCAGAGCAAAAAAAAAAAAAAAAAAAAAAAAAAAAAAAAAAAAAAAAAAAAAAAAAAAAAAAAAAAGCGATTAAGTGTATGACTGTACACTACACAATCCAATATAGTTTATAATAAGATCGTGTACAGTAGTTAAGTATATACGTTTGTGTATCGGGCAAGATATCGAGGTGCGCTGTCCGATTTTGTTCACGTTTTGCGCGCGAGAGAGAGAGGGATGAACGATTGCAACCGGCTATGTCACTGTCACGGTAGAAGTACTCATAAACGTAGTCAGGTTGTCCGAGACGAGTCACTGGCACGGTGAAAACACATATAAACTCGTCTCGATTTAACAAAATATTTGTGTGTGTGTGTGTGTGTGTGTGTGTGTGTGTGTGTGTGTGTGTGTGTGTGTGTGTGTGTGTGTGTGTGTGTGTGTGTGTGTGTGTGTGATACGTGAAAAAAGACGCTTCTCGATATTCCAACTGTATACCGAACTAATAGTTTCAGTGAAAAAAAAGATTAGTTCTTGTGGTGAATAATTTATGTGTAAACAGGTTATATAAAAATCTTATTATCTAATCTTACTTATAATTATTTCTGCTCTCGGCTTACTCATTTAGTGTGGCCACCTTTGCAATTACATATCGGTTTATTTCAACAGTGAATTTACTTTTATTTCAATTTCTTTAATCTTACTTGGCTTTAATTCTTTTCTACTGCATATGCATTTCTCTTTTATCAATTAAAGACTTTACTAATTATTTTAATTTACTTCAATTTAAAAATCAAACATTGCTCTCTCATAGCATTTACGTTATTCCAATATTAATTTCTATACATGAGACATTATTCTAAATGAACAATTTAGACTTTACATTGCTATGTACAAATAAAATTCAGTTAGCAACAGTTTTGAATGTCTTTCATTCTAGTTTAAATATTGTCTTTCAATTTTCTGTAATTATTATGGGTTTTTATCACCTCGTTTGATGTGGCAAATTATCAGCGTGTCCTTGGGTCCTCGGGTCCTCTTCCAGTCCTTTCTCCAGTCCTTCGTGCCCTTGGGTCCTCGTTTCCTTTTCCAGGATTCCACTGCTTGTCTTTCTTAGTTGTTGTTGTCTCTGCTCACATCATGGGTTGTAGGTGTTCCAGCGAACCTCTGTTCTGCCTCCCAGTTCGTCAGATGACGCTTTCTGTAGATTTACGATCGCGTAGTTGACTGACATAGCCTCCTACGGCAACGGTTGAATATAAAAGAAGAAACTTTATTAGCGCGACCTGGTATTTATAGCCACATCGTGCAGAAGCTCTTGTCTGTACAATATCTGTCTTAACAGAGTTTGTCGACGCGTCCTTTCTCCCGCTCTCATCCGATTCACTAATTTCGCTTATCTTCGCGAATTGCGAAGTCTGTTTTACACTACACGATACTCAATCGATCGCTAATTTTCATATGTCTATTATATGTAACTCACACTTCTTTATTATAATTATTAAGTGAGTTATTCACATTTTATTCATTGTACTTTCACTTTACGTCACTTTTAAACGGTTTTTTAACCCTTTGTGCAACTTTATAAACTACACAGTTTGGTGTCTTTTGTTTTACATTATCATACATAATTTTCTTATAATTACAATTAAACTCACAATCTAACATCATTTGAATAGGGTTGGTTACTGTCCAGGAACGGATAGGCTTCACACAAACAAACAAAATATACATGTACACACAGCTAGCGACAGGTGGTCAGATATGCGTGTACATGCCTGAATGGTGCGTTCCCTATCCTTTAAGCAATCCAGCTTGCAATCTGAATCATGATTATTAACCACAGATTTATTTATTTTTATTAATTATTATGATTATTTTTGCAATGCACAGTACCGTATACGGTTGTACTGTCGCAATGCCCCAAAGTTGCAGGCGCCATTTTCTGCGAGGTAACAGGTAGTTAGCCGACCAGACTTGTAGAAAAGAGTGCTCTATTAGTGATTACATATATTTATTGATTTTTTTTCTTACACGATACTAGAATTAAATGTTTTCTTGTTATTTATACAATGATATTAATTTAAATGTTCAAGTTTTTCTTTTAAAAAATGATACTATTTGCAAAGTTTAACAATTTTCCTTTGATAACTTTATATTATTTTAAATCAAATTTAGTTCTTAAGTTTTGCTTTCCTGAATTCTCGTCCTCGTTGTCGTCCCGGTCGAAGATCTCGTTCCCGGTCTCCAGCGATCCGTCGTCCGTGTTCCACGTTGCAGCCACCACCTCCAGGAATTGCCCCGCGTCTCGGTGTCCGTCTCAGCCGCCACGATCACCAAACGGAGTTCAGGAACGGTAGTAGAAAATCTCGTACACCGTGGTTGCTCCCTGCCGAAACTCGCTGCTTCTTCGACTCTACGGGCCCCAAGGACTGCCTGGAATGGATGTTGGACTAAACGATGAATACACTGCAACCGCTCTCGATGAGTGCTGCATGAAGCCTGCTGTTATTTTCTCATACACTGAAACTGCAGCGATATAGGGTGACGTCACAGTTTACCTGCACACAGATGTATTTCCTGTACACTCCATGTTATACGTAGGAACATTCTGGACACACCACGTGCTGCAAATTGTACTTCCGTTTCCCGATTTTTCTAGAACACAGGTTTTCATTACATATGAATAATTTAAATTAAGCTTTTAAATATATATATATCGTAATTATAATAAATCGTAACTCATATGCAAGTGAATATGCACATTTATTGCGTGTTTACCATTGGCTAATTACCACTGTTCACACCTCCTTTTGATTCGCGCACAAAACAACACTTCCCTCAAACACTAAACTACAGCTTCAAGGTCTTTATGTCGTCTTATAACTAATTTATACTATTATTCTTAATTTTTACTTTCAATCACACCCCAATTGTCCCGGACACCTACTACAGCTCGTCATAATTATGCTTTACACATTGACATATTGTGTTACCGCCTGTCACATTGTATAAGCCTCCAGGTTAATAAAAAAATGTATTTTCCTCGAAAATTAAGTTTTTTCTTTTTTTTTCAAACTTAAAAACATTCTCTTAATTCAACATCCCAAACAAATGATATAACCCGAAAACATAACATAACCAATACAATAAATTTCAATAAACTAAAACAAAGTTAATCCTTCACTTCATATCTTACAGTATATTCATACTATGCAATGTGTCAAATATGTACAGTGGTTTCCATATTATCACCCAGCCAATATAATGTCCAGCCAATCATACATTGTGGTTTTCCATAAGTGAGTTGCGTATCTGAAAGGCATAACTCTTGCATGTGCATTCTGTCATATTATTATTATTCTCATTATTATACTCAGGGTCTTATTTAGCATTCGGTAGTTCACGAGGGTAACATTTCCTCAATGATGCGCCACGATATTTTCCGATGACTTTGTTTTGATTTTTATCCACAACGATGAAAGTATTCCTGCCAAACTATTCTCTCAATTTGTATGGACCGTTAAACAATCTAAAGAACTTAGCTGACGTGTTGTCTTCAGATCGGCTTATAGGATTTTCCTTAAGGACCATTTCTCCTTCCTGAAACTTCAGAGTTTTATGAGTGTCATTGAACACCAGTGCCCGTTGATCAGCCGTTTGCTCTATCCGCGTTTTGGCGATGTTCTGATTTATGTGGAACGGTAGCGGTAGGTTCTGTGTTTCTAGTTTTTTTATATATCTCTCCCAAAATCTGGTAGATTGCTTACCTGACTGCAGCTCTTTAGGTGTAAAGCCCGTAGTGGTGTTATAGTTCTCATTAAGTGACTGCTCGAAGAACCGTATGTAATTTGGCCACATGTTCTCTGAGTCATGATAGTAAGTCCGAAACAGTCGTCCCAGCTCCTTGTTTACTCTTTCGGCAAGGTTACTCTGCGATCGTCGAATAGCCGTAAGGATAGGTTGGATACCATTCGTTTCGAGGGTAGTAGACCACAGCACATTCTGGGACTGCTTTCCCTGGTCACTAAGTATCCTCTTAACGGTTCCATTCTCTTGGATATACTTCTTGAGAATAGCTGTTAACACCACTTTGGTTGTTGGTCGGGTTACAGGGTAGAGTCTGACTTTTTGGTGAAGGCGTCGATGCATACAATCAGGTGCCTCAATCTGCGAAGACTTCGCGGAAGTGGACCTAAAAAATCGACACATAGTAACTCACCTTTCCCTTGAGTGACAATTCCCTGTTGCTCAATATATGTGTGCATATTTGGAGATTTTGCAGTTTGACACTCATGGCATGTCTTCAAAATATTTCGAATTCTCCGCACCATATTGTAACTCACAAAGTCCTCCTTGAGTGCTAAGTAAAGCCGATACGGACCAGCATGTGCTAAGCTTTCATGGCATGCCCATGTTATTTGCTCTAATATGCTAATAGGAAAAACAATTTTTCATTTTTCATCCATCAATTTATATAAAATATAATGAATATTACAACAGTACCGCGGCTTTTCTTTACGGAGTATGCTTGTTTTTATTTTCCTGATGTTACGGTCGGTGTTTTCTTCTAAATGGACATTAGCTAACCGCTGACGTAACTCTGACGTATATTTCGTACTGCATAGCTAATATTTTCACGTTACTAGAATCAGACTTATGCTCTTCAACAAATTCAGGAGCGTACCTACTCAGTGTATCCGCCATTTTGTTATTACTAGCTTTAATATATCTAATAGTAAAGTCGTATTCCTGAATCGTCATTAACCAGCGAGTCATCCGGGCGTTGGTTAGTCTACATTTTAGAAGAAAAGATAATGCTAGGTTATCTGTATGAATCTCAAAGTGTGTGCCGCATAGATAGTACCGGAATTTATTCAAAGCATATATAACCGCCAATATTTCCTTTTCCGATGTAAAATAGGTTTTCTCGGCGCCCTTAAGTGTACGGTTTATATACGAGATGACATGATGTTCTCCCATAGTGTCACGCTGGTATAACACAGCACCGATAGCAGTATCACTAGCATCGGTTTGCAACACATAAGTTCCTTCGTCATTCGGATGAAATAAATGTAAATTATTTTTAAATAGGTTTTTAATATTCTCAAATGCGATTTGATGTTTATCGTCCCACTTCCACTTATGCCCCTTTTGAAGTAATTCTAATAAGGGTGTTATTGTTTTAGAATAATTCTGCGAGAAACGACGATAGTATCCAGTTAACCCGAGAAAAGCTCTAACGTATTTAACCTTTTTAGGTGTAGGGAACTTAACAATACTATCTACTTTCTCTGGATCCGTGCTAATACCGTCACGATCTTTCGTTGTCATCCCGGTCGAAGATCTCGTTCCCGGTCTCCAGCGGTCTGTCGTCCGTGTTCCACGTTCCAGCCACCACCTCCAGGAATTTCCCAAGTTGGGCGCCATTTTCTGCGAGGTAACAGGTAGTTAGCCGACCAGACTTGCAGAAAAGAATGCTCCATTAGCGATTACATATATTTATTGATTTTTGTCTTATACAATACTTGAATTAAATGTTTTCTTGTTATTTATACAATGATATTAATTTAAATGTTCAAGTTTTTCTTTAAAAAAAAATGATACTATTTGCAAAGTTCAACAATTTTCTATTAACAGCTTTATATTATTTAAAATCAAATTTAGTTCTTAAGTTTTGCTTTCCTAAATTCTCGTCTTCGTTGTCGTCCCGATTGAAGATCTCGTTCCCGGTCTCCAGCGATCCGTCGTCCGTGTTCCACGTTCCAGCTACCACCTCCAGGAATTGCCCCGCGTCTCGGTGTCCGTCTCAGCCGCCACGATCACCAAACGGAGTTCAGGAACGGTAGTAGAAAATCTCGTACACCGTGGTTGCTCCCTGCCAAAACTCGCTGCTTCCTCGACTCTACGGGCCCCAAGGACTGCCTGGAATGGATGTTGGACTAAACGATGAATACACTGCAACCGCTCTCGATGAGTGCTGCATGAAGACTGCTGTTATTTTCTCATACACTGAAACTGCAGCGATATAGGGTGACGTCAGAGTTTACCTGCACACAGATGTATTTCCTATACACTCCATGTTATACGTAGGAACATTCTGGGCACACCACGTGCTGCAAATTGTACTTCCGTTTTCCTGATTTTTCTAGAACACAGGTTTTCACTACATATGAATAAATTAAATTAACCTTTTAAATATATCGTAATTACAATAAATCGTAACTCATATGCAAGTGAATATACACATTTGCTGCGTGTTTACCATTGGCTAATTACCACTGTTCACACCTCCTTTTGATACGCGCACAAAACAACACTTCGCTCAAACACTAAACTACAGCTTCATGGTCTTTATATCGTCTTATAACTAATTTATACTATTATCCTTAATTTTTAGCAACATTTTTACTTTCAATCACACCCCAATTGTCCCGGACACTCACTACAGCTGGTCATAATTATGCTTTACACATTCACATATGGTGTGACCTCCTGTCACATTGCAATATATATATAAAATATTTAAAATTTATATTTTGTCACCGGACAAAAGGCTTGCCGCATGACAAATGGCGCCAATCGTACACTCTAGTGTTTTTGGTGGCTCTAAAAAGGACCTTGTGGCGAGAAAGCTGATGTTGGTTGTGCCGCGCTAAGATGTTCAGCGGCTGCGCCTGCTGTTCGTGGCGTACTACAGTCCTCCTCTTCTTTCGGCACCGGTTGTAGAGTCGGTTGCCGGCCCAGCGAAATCCATCGCTGGCGCGGAACGGGAGTGCGAAGACGCAAGAACGGCGGCGGTTCTATTCTTCGGCTGTTCCTTCCGGCTGACTCCGCCTCGATGTCGTCCGAGAGAGGAGAGGAGATGAAGTGCGTCCGATGGCGTGGCGATGAAGTGTGTTCAAAATTTTCTGCCGGCCCGGGTTTTATGCACTAACCGGGATCGCTGGTTGGCTCGCTCCGAGCACGTTGTTGGATTGGCTCGCTGTGTCCACCGCTGGTACCGGAGAGCAGATGTTCGCATACCGCTGCCGCCACAATTTATTTTACGTCAAGATGTTATTTTTCCCTTATTTGGAACATGTTTCGAGAACTCCTGTGTTCTCATCCTCAGCCTTCGTGATCTTGAGTCTGGTAAAGTATTTGTGTGTTGGCTGGATGTTATTTTGGTTTCTTGTTCGTCTCTGGTACTTTAAAGTGTTATTATTGTGTGTGATTGTGGTGTATATATTAGTACTTTGTGTATTTTCGATGTTGAGTGCTTTGAATATTGTGTCATGATTTGTATTGATTTGTATTTTTTCAGGTATTAGTTTGTTTTGTGTTTTATGTTTGTATATTTGTAAATTTTCCCAAATGTTCATTATGGTGCCTTTATGTGGTATATGTTTTATTAGTGTCACATTGGTTATGTCTGGGAATTCATGTCCCGTGTTTATTGCATGTGTGGCCAAATTGGATTTATATATTTCTGGTTTTTTGTATGCATTTAGATGTTCAAAATGACGTTCAATGATAACCTGTTCAAAATAACGTTGATAAACTGCAATGTTTTGTTTCCTGCTGTGGCGAGCTTTGTTGATGTGATTCGGAACAATTTTGTGTTTGAATTGTTATTATTTTCTAGTAGTAAATATGGTAAACAAGAAGAAAAGTTTAGTGAACATTTGTAAAAGAAATAAACAATAAATTTTTTTATAAATTTACAATAAACAATTAGTAAGAGGCATGATCGATAAGAAGATTGATAAAGACAGCTGTAGAAGATATTTGTTACTGTAAAATTATTAAAAATGTAAAATACAATATTTATTGTTTATCGTATTAGAATTTATTATTTTAATACCCATAGAGTAATACAAAAGATCATATTAAGCTGTTGCACTCCATAAATATTTAATTTTCTAGCAGAAAGGAATATTTTTAGAAACTCCAAATTTCCCGCAAATTCAATTTTTCATGTGTTTATACATACTCTTTTATATATCTAAAAAGTATCTTACTTACTGCTTTAAAATTTTGCACAGGTCTGTGGGGTATAATTATCTAAAAAAAACATGTATTTGTATTTAATTCGGGCTTATAGGTCCTTTGTAATAAATTTTTATTTATAAATGTAAACACTTTTTAAAAATATTTTTAATATTTTCCACACAAAAAATTGTTTTCAATTACATCCTAATAAAAATATGTGTTTGTTTAGATAATTTTTTTCCTTCAAATTAACACGTTTCAAAAGGTCGTAGGATGTCTAATTTTTCTGGAATATTAATTTAAAAAATATTACAAAAACGTTGCTAAGAAACATTAAAACATTAAATTTTTTGTACTAAAAACTTTTTTTTTCAGTTACACAATGTTACCCTTTATTTAATGTCCCCCAATAAATAATAAAAGAAAATTGAATAAATTAATAAGTTACAAAATAAATATTTTTGCCATTTTCAGTAGGGACTCCCCATAACTTATGAAATAATTGCCAAATGTCGTATGTTAACTTTAAATAAGGAGGCCGGCCGGTTGTAGTAGTCGTGGTTTCGTGTGATTTGGTGGGAGCAGTTCAGTGTGAAGTATTGCAGCGGACACTTGTAATTGGTGACATGCTTTCCGAGGGTCGATCAAATATAAACGTGACTTTTGGAACTGGCACGAGACACGATTTTTAAAATTATTATTAATCGATAGCACAATATATTCATTACAAATTATAAGGTTTCGGACATTAGCCATCGTAAGTTAAAATGACTAAACACAACGTTTCGACCTCTATAGAATTAGAGGTCGTCTTCAGGAGAAAAATGTTTAAGTTGTTTACGTTGCAACCACGGGAGGAATGCTTCTTTGATGGAATGATGAGTGCTGTTTTATTACTACTACTACTACTACTACTACTACTACTAATACTATTATTTTAGGACTATAGTTAATGCATAATGTATAACTAACATTTAGGAGTTTTGACGATATCTTTTTGTTATTGATAGATTTATGTTTGTATTACTTTTTGATCGCCGGAAGACGTCTTCTGATTCTACTGAGGTCGAAACGCGGTGTTTATTATATTTAACTTATGATGGTTAATGTCCGAGATTTTATAATTTGTAGTGGCACGAGATATTTAACACGAGTTAATGTTGGCAACAGTGATCATTTGGTAGAAGTGCCTAGACATGCGCAGCGATACGCGCTTCTTTGTGAAGTCAAGAACTTTTTGGTTGTCAAGATGAGTCACAGGAGGCGATTGTGTCTTGCTCAACATGTAGATAGAACGTTTTTAGGATGCAAATGTGTTAAACCAGCTAAAATTTTACGCAGCTGCGTGCACAATTTAGCAATAATTTACTTCTGAATGCTCAAATGTACAAATGGCATTCTCCTTTCTGCGAGGTTTGGAAAGCAGTTTGTAATTTGACTCATACATGCCGTCCCAGAAGCAACATGACGTTGCTGAACGGCTTTTTTGCAATTTCATGACCTTATTCACGGTGATCGACAAACAACTGTTAGTAAAATTAATACAGTAGACTATGGAAGTATACAGATAATCATTACCTAGTACTCAATCGAATACCTAAAGTTTCGCAAAAACCTAAGCAAAATGGGTGCTAAAAATCAGAATGGAAATCACAAGGCTGTCAGAGCAAAAATTTTACACAGCCTAACGATCGCTTAGAAACAGAAGGAGGCCTCGTTTAATGTGCATTCTTACATGTGATGATTTGTGGTTGCGGATTTTTTACTTGAAGAAAAGTAACAACGAAGGCTTAATACTTCTCCCGCTCAAGTCCAGATTTATCACCGCTTGATTTTCATTTGTTGGGTCCCTCAACGCAGACTTTAGAGAGGAAAATATTTTCAAATGACAAAGTGGTTTTGGTTTCATGTGCAACAGGTTACGAACGCGTCCAACAAATTTGTATGAAGAAGGAAATATTAACTGCCAGTGTGATGAAAACGTGCGTAATAATAGATGAAGCTAAGCGGAACAATAGTATTGTATTTATTCATCATCATCATCATCGTATTCAAAGATTAAACCAAGGATGGTTTGTTCCGGTCTCAAAGAGTCAAAGACTATAGACGGTCACTCTAGCCTCCTCGGATGTCCTACACCTCTCCGTCCCGTCGGCTTATAGTTCCATAGTTGTTTGGGGATGCGGCAGTCATCCATTCTTCAAATATGTGTCCACCAATTCAGCCGATACTGGGTGAGCCTGTTGAGTATACTCATAATATTCAGTTTCTGCCGTATATATGTGTTTCTTCTGTGATCATGGAGAGAATACCCCGCCACGTTTCTGAGAAATCTCATTTCAACCGCTTGGATGCAACTAGCTTGGCTTTTCGTTAAAGTTCAATTCTCAGACACTTAAAAAAGTGTGGAAAGTGTCATCACCTTTTAGAAGTTTAGGCATGTTCTTTTACTTGCTGAGTTAAGGGTTCGCCTAATAGTCCCGCACATAAGGTTGAACTTATGAAACTTATTCACAACGTCGTTGCGTGCATTATAAGACACACTGTAGGCCAGGTAACAAAACTTGTTCCAGGACAGTACCATCTATAACATTTTTGCCCGTATGGGATCAGTTTCATCAAAAGACATCACCTTGGTGTCAAGTGTGGACATTTCCAATCCAGAGTCTTTGCAGATTCGTTTTAACACATGTATGTCTATCTGCAATCTATTTTCCGAGTCCGACAGAATAGCCTGATCGTCTGCAAATAACAAAGTGTCAATTTTAAAGTGACCAATCATAAAATGTTCTGCCAATTTTGTGTGACATCGTGAATATATAAATTAAAGTTAATAATGGACACCGTCGTGGTAATCCACAATTGATCAAGCCAACTCTAAGGGCTGTTCTCGGTTTCAATTAAGATTTTATTCTCTACATAAAGACTCTGTATTGCTCTAATTAGATGTTGTGGGATCCCTTTTCTTGGCATTACTGCCCATAATTTGCACCGATTCACTCTGTCAAATGCCTTGTCGAAGTCGATGAAAGCTTTGTATGTGGGTAGCTGATATTCTCTACGCTTTTAAATAAGCTGCGCTATTGTGAATATACAATCTAAACATGATCTGCCCTTCCTGATAACGTTCTGGGCCTCTGAAAACATGGTCTACGTTATTGCATTCAACTTCCATGTAATTTATATGAAGTATTAAGAAAGCTGACGTCTCTGTAGTTCCTGCAGTAAATGTATTTATTTTTACATATATTGAAGAAATAAAACATTTTCGAAAATGTTTCGTTTATATTTGCACGACCATCCTAGTAATTGCAACAGTGTTGCACAGGCGATATCTATTGTTTGGTATATAACGACGAATGGTGAACAACTGCACACTTGGTGAACTTAGTATACGAGTGTCATTATTTATAAACCCATTGTTGGGATAATTGAGAATAACAAATTCTGTAGTGATCAGTTAGTGATTTCACCGTTTGAAAGCGACGGCCCGTTTGATGTTTATAACAATACATTAGGACGAGCGAAGCAAGTTCTCAGTTTTTACTAGACCGTTTGGCATTTGTCTCATCATCATCACCATCATTATCGTCATCATCTTCACAACACGGCATATATAAGGTGCTGCCTGTTCCGCCTTCAAAAATCCTCCAGCGAACTCTTCCTCGGTCTAACCACACACCTGTGTCTTATAGGTTTGTATTTCTAGACTTGTTTGGTCACTCTGGAATCTGACATTATTTCTAAGTGTTATTTCTACCTTTGTTTGTTATCTTTTAATTTTTCAGTCAAGTTAAGAACTTGTAACTCTTCCTTATATGGTCTCGTTCTTTATACGGTCAAGTTTAGAACACTGATTAACTCCTCTTAAGAACTTAATTCCTGAGGCCCGTACTTTACTGTCTTGTTTCTTGGCTGTTGTCCATTATTCACACCCATAGGACAGCATAGGGACTGCCATCACTTTGTAGAATTTTAATTTTGTATCTGGGCATACCTTGTTTTGGCATTTGTTTGTTTGTAGGAATATGACTCACGATAATGTTTGAACACACTTCTGTAAAACTTGCCATTTGTGAACATAATTTTACTCGACAGAACTCTATTCCTTTTAAGATTGATCCATCAAAAACTAGCGATTTAGAAGTACAAATGTGAAAAAAAAATATAAAAAAAATTACCAAACTACATGTGAGGTATGAATATGAATGGTACCTAAACCCTAGCCTGAATATAATATTCATTTTTGAAAATTCCAAATTTTTTTGACGTCATAGGTGAAAATCGTTAATGAAAGATAAGAGAGAGATAAGAAATTGAATAAATCGAAAAACAATATAGGGTGTAAGACTAAAAAAGTGCAAGTGTTACCAATTTTTTCTTCCATGTTTGGTAGGGAAATAGAAGTATGGTGACAGCGAAAAAATCGTGTTCGAGATAAGGGCTGATTCTGATTTTACAACCCTCAAAACATGAAGAAAAATCATCTTCTGAAAAGTGTGTATTTGTGTGTGTGTGTGGGGGGGGGTCTGTGTGTAGAATTTTTTTATGGCAAACGATAACGCGCAAATTCAAACAGAATCAAATATTTTTTGTATATGACCCCAGTTGTAGAGGAGTCAAAGCCTATTGATTTTGGTGAACATCGGTTAAGGGAAAGGGGTAGTTTACCTTCACCGTTATATGTTTTAACAAGAGTAAAGTACTTAAATTTGATAAATAAAGTATCCTGAAAAGAAGGTCATAATAATCCACTGTAGTAAGGTAGATAAAACATATATAAATAAAAAGGATAGTTGAAGGGGAGGGGATAATTTTTTACATGTATACTATGTTAGCGGCAATAAAGTAGTAGTTTGTTGTTAAAATTCCTTCCAAGGTTGTTTGGCCGTTGTGCAATGTTTTCTGCAAAACCACGCTAACGTGAGGTGGCATACTTTAGTGAACACAGCACTGTAGTTAAGGCTCAAGATAGAAGTAGTTTCTATGGAAATATTTTATTTCGAAAATGATTTTAAAAATAAATCTTAAAACATGGAAGGCATGCATGGTTCTCCATACCGATATTAGTGTTTGTTGTATGTTTGTGTTTTCTGAAATTGCGATATTACTTAAGAAATAGTAGGAAAATCGAGTTTTTTGTAAACTTTCCCATTTTTGCAAAATTATCCAATATTGAAATTTGTATAATAATAAATGTATTTTGTTAAAAATAATGAGCAAAGACTATACCTCAGGGAGCATAATAATATACCTTTTACTCATTTAATTTCCTATGAATTTAGCCATATTGCCTTAGAAATGAGATAGAAAATGTAATGAGCTAGTTTATTGAATTAATTAGTTAATTTTAATACTTAATGAACAAACATAATAAAAATACAAATTAACATATTCGTTATAATTAAAACAATTTTATCGTTTTTAAAAAATTAACGAAACTTTAGAATAGAACTCTGTGTATCTTGGATCTTCAATTCCCTTCTCTTCTTGTATCCATCAGTGTAAAAATTCAAAAATGTTTTTTGACTTGAGCCCCTTGAACGGTAAAAATTTTAAGGAAATCACAAAAATTTCGTGTAGGTTTTGAAACTAAACAAAAGTTTAACTGACATTTGAATGCAATATTTTGTTTTGAACATTTAAAAATTTTGGGAACTTAGGGAACAAAAGAGAGAAAAAATTTGAATAAATAAAAAAAATAGAGTGCAAGAGTAAAAAAGAGACAGAAGTTACCACATGTTTTCAGTATTTGTTGTATTATTCTGTTCTCTGGAATTGTTATATTGCTAAAGAAATAGTAGTGTAACCCCTCTTTCAATTTTCCTTTTTTTTGTATTTTTTTTTGTATTTATTTTTATATAGAAAAAAAATATAAATCCTTTTTTTTTGAAAGAGAGGCCACTAGTTATTTAGAACTAGGCAAGAGCCTAGAGAAGCCAAAACTGCGCTGGGTCCAGTATGACGGGACTTGCAATTAAACTCGTTGTTAAGCAACAATAACAATTTTATTCAGCCATTTCAAATAACATGCAAGTATCACTCCCAGTATACAATATACTTTTATAGAATTGAAAAAACTTCATCAAACTTTTACTCCCCTCCCTGTCATTACAATCCTCTGAAAATATACACGTGTAATCTCATAAAATTAGAATATATATAAACATCAGCATAATAAATTCTCCCAAATATACATAAATAGAACATCAATCAATATAGTTACATACATACACATATCACACACATATCTATATACACACATATATACTACACACATGTTCACCTGGCAGGCAGCCCATATACATTTCACCATGCCTCCGAAGAATACAATCCTCAGTATCTGTGATCTAGACCCCCATCCCAAACTACTGTAAAAGGGTAAAGTGCCCAGCCTCCATAAAAAACTTTTCATAACCCCATCCATTAACCCGTCAGCCCCTAATAAAACACATTTGAGGTGTTCATACAGAATTGGCTTGGCCACAGGCGAGGCCATGCGCACCACCAGATCCAGCAACCTAAAACATGCTATAGACCTGTAGCTAACGGCACCAACAGGTGACGTCCACAGGTTACAGCACCTCCCCAAACCTTTAAATCTACTAAAAAAAACAAAACCCATATAGCTATGAATACTCTTAATCAATGCAAGCATAATTCACCCCCCTATAAATCAGTAATCTTAAGTCACACACACTTTTACCCTAAAAGAAAATTTCGCAGCAAAATTCGGTGACGCATGACCCCGTCCGGGCTCACACTTACTCAGGGGGGCTTAAGCCTTAGTAAAATACACTGACAAAATTTACAAGCACTAATTGTCTCGCTGGACTTGTGTACCAAACTTTAACTGGAGATGTTCCAGGAAAAGAATCAGATGTTCAACATTGTAGAGGCCAAAATATATATATATATATGGGTTAAATGTCACCTGGTATAATCCGGCACAAAACCTGAGGTACTCATGATGTATTGTCCATTTCTTCCTCCCGACGGCACAGACGGAGAATCACTCGTTTTAATGCCATTGGTGGCAGATGTTCGGCCACCAGCAGAAGTGAATCGGGAATCGTCTTAGGTCGGGAACCCGGAGAGTCGCGTAGTCGATTATCTAATTATGATAGATTTTAGCAGACAAAAATTCAAACTGGTCGCCGTCGGAAGAGAGAGAATGGTTGATGCTGCGTTGGCTGCCTGACGAAAACTGGTCCGCGTAGTCACAGAAAAAACGTTACATATCGCTCCCGACAGAGAGCGCGCGGATCGGCAAACAAGCATGCAGATAACAGAGTAGATTCCGCTCAGGTAAATAATTCACATACCCCGCAATGACAGTCACATAATTAACTGGGAAATAGCCGAGTATTCCAAAACTCGGCACAGTAGGGAAATCGGGATAACTGTGTAAGTATTGCCATATTTGTAAAATTATCTAATATAGAAATTTCTGTAACAGTAAATGTACTTTGTTCAAAGTAATGAGCGAGGTTTGCACCTCGTAGAGCATAATAGTATAGTCTACCTTTTTGTCTTTTAGTTTAATTTCAATTTAGAGTTATTGGTTTATACGTGTCATGGATATAAAAAAAATTCAGATTTATTAAAATTTTTTAACATATTTAATAATTAAACACAAGAAAAAACAAGTTAACATATTTTTGTATGATTTAAACAATTTTTTATCATTTTTAAAAGAGGTTCAACAAAACTTTAGAATAATTCTCTGTGTATCCTGTGATCTTCAGTTTCCTTCTCTTCATGTATCCAACAGCGGCGTTCTCCCAAGTCTATGACTTTGTCACACATTTTCCGATCAATCGTATAAAATCGTAATCGCAGTTACAATTTGATGATTTGCAGAAGCTATAGATCGGGGTGCACTGAAAACAAACAGCATGTGCTTAAATTAACTAAGGAACACTTGCCAATATTAATAACAATATTAAATAATGCAACTTTTAATATGCCACCGTAAAACGTGATACTTCTGGTGAAATATCAGGTGTGATACTTCTGCCACCATTTCATTCTTCTGGTGAAAGCTGGTGTATTTTCACATAACTGTAACTTATTTAGGTAATAGATTTATAACCCAACAGTGGTGACCCGTGCTTAGGTTGCACGGTTGTACAATCGCCATTAAGGCCGAAATTGTATTATGAATTATAGAGTTACTAGCTGTTACCCGCGCCTCTGCACGCGAACATTTGACTTTTAATAAGTAGTTTGATATAATTTTTATTGTCTATGTCTATATAGTGTTCTGTCAGCTCTTATAACAATTTTGTACTCATTAGTCGAATTCTCTCCAAAGCTGTTTTCAACACTTGTAATATTTTAACTTGTAGAATATACTAAATTATTATGTTGGTGCAAAAGCCTTTGGTGATTTAAAAGTACCCATTTATAAAGCCTTTGGAGATATTTATAAAGTACCTGTTAAATCAAAAACGGTAAATTCTTTATTTTAAGTGTTACTGTGTTAGAAGCATTGTATAACACATGAAACGTTATGTTTTCCTCAACTGTGGCTTTTATTTATTTCAACAGTAAACTAAAAACGAAAAACCGTTGTCACCTAACCTCACAAATGAAAACAACACGTATTTTCGATTTACATTAAGTCATATGATAATTTACAATTAGTACACTTCTTCTTTTCCACACCATAATATATTGATACAATTGCATTTTACATAAAACATCGAAAATGTATTGCAGGAATCGATAAATGTACTGTTCCGATGGCACTAAATAGCTTTTGTTCATTTACTTGTTACAATGGTAATTAATCCTGGTCTCCATGGTGTTGTTAACATCTTTGGTAGTATAATGAAGAAAGTTGTGTTAGTGGTTGAAATCACAAGCAGAATGATCACTGTTGTGCACCACTATATAAAATTATCCCGATTAGCGCTTTCAAGCTTCACAGCTCATCGTCAGATCGGAATTGTTAATGATGCGGCCCGCGTGGACCGGAAAATGTTTTGTTGAAGAATGTTAAGTGTAAAATGTTCTATACTTAAAGTTGATTCGCCAGGATGCAGAAATGATGAAGCGAGTGGACTGTAATTAATTCATTTATTTAATGTTCACAAGTACATTAGAAATTGTTAGGTACCATTTTGAGTGATAGATTGGCTAATAAGCATAATGTGGATACCATTCGTATCAAATTTAAATTAAGTTAATGAACGGGCCTAATGGGCCATAAGTGAAGTGTTGGCCTAAGGCCTACATTGATTGTCGCCACAAGAATAAAATGTGACAGTGAGGCTGCGGGCGCGTGCCGACCGCCGTTTACTAGCGTCTGTGACGAACTGTGCGGAGCACCGATATGAATGATCAGATTACCGTAAAAATTAAAGCGTAGATTAGCCAACCTATAAAGTAAAAATTACCGCGCTACTGTACATAAGCTGCCCGTCAAAAATCAGTAGATTTTTTTACTACATTTTAGTAATTATTATACACTTTGTTAACTTAGTTTATAACATACAGTGTTCTTAATAATGAAAGTTAATGTCAAGGCTGCATTGAACCTTGAGTTGTAATATTAGATAACAGCTGTACGTTAATGGTTTAGCGATAAGCATGAATAAAGATAAGCCTTAAAGATAAGCGTTTGGTAAGCCAAGGTTGGCGAGCAAACTAATTTCATGCATGAATAAAAATGTATGCGTTGGTAAAGTATTGCCGTCATATGTTGTATGTGTACAATATCGAACGTTATGAAACATGAAAAATACATAATTAGACAATGTTTAATAATGTATGATCGGAAGCTCATCACATGATGGCCCGATAGCTTGTAACCCTATGCAAGTCATAGATGGTTACCGTGAAATAGTTGAGGCCAGTAGACCTGTACAGAGTATTGCTTACATGAACAAAATTGCCACAAATTATACATGTTTAAACGTAAATTTAGCATGGCGTCATGTAATGAACAAGTCATGCTATACCTGAAGTTTCAGGAACTTACAATATGTTGTTGTGTGAGAACAAGCTATAAATAGCTGACTGAATGCAAGCACATATGTAATGACATGTATGTCATAATTTAAGCAGAAATAACAATTGTGTAATGCATAATCACAGAATACAAATACAATATAACAATACAATATAAAATAAATCTAGGCGTGGCATGGTTACATACAGTAGACGCAAAAAACGATATGTTTTACATAAACGCAAGTTATATAATAAACAACAATTTAGTTAATTACAATATGAGTTATGTCAATGGCATAAGTAACAAATACGACACTGTGATTACAAATGTAATACATGAGTTGAACAATTGAAAAAGACATTCATAGAACAATAAATCACACATATTAACAACTGTGTAAAAAATGCATGCATGGTTGCGTAACTGCAAAACATGCGAATATTATGTAACAAATTTTTATAAAACAATACCACCGAAAACATGACACATACCCAATACATCAACATGTAAATGTGTAGGACATAGTATGCCACACAAAATATTAACATACAAATACAAAATAGCAATATACCACCATAAAACTATGATGAGTATAGAAACACGCAATGGCGCAAATTGTTATGAAAATGTTGTGATAATACATCACAATTAAGTTGACCAAATGGTCATAATAAAGTAATAAGCCAATGGCTGAGTAAAATAGCATTGTGGTAAATGATCATAATAATCTTGTTAAATCTCGTCCCGCGCTGGCAACAGACATAACTTATGTACTGGTCTCCGCAAAACACCAGTAGGTGTGCGAATGTCTACGACTCGAATTAAGTTATCTGGGCCGGGAAATGTGGCGGTAATTACACCAAATTTCCAGGCTAATGGAGGTAGATTATCCTCAATAAGTAAAACTAGGTCCTCAATGGAAACATTATCCTTAGCGAATTTCCATTTGTGACGCTGTTGTAACTGGTGTAAATAGTCGCGAGACCACGCCTTCCAAATGCCTTGGACAAACTTCTGTAGACGTTGCCAACGCCCAAGACGAGAGATAGGAATATGAGATAAGTCTGGGTCCGGTATCGCCGTTAATGGTGCGCAAATCAAAAAATGGCCAGGTGTAAGTGGCACCGGATCATTTAAATCCGAAGAGATGGCAAATAAAGGTCGAGAGTTCAGACATGCCTCTATCTGAGACAAAACTGTCGTAAACTCCTCGAAGGTGAGTATAGACTTGCCTACCACGCGGCGCAGATGAAACTTCAAACTCTTTATGCCGCTCTCCCAAAGGCCACCAAAATGAGGTGACGAGGGCGGAATAAATGACCATGAGATCCCCTGAGAGTACGTGAATGATTTGAGTGATGAGATGGCATCCTTATTATGCCAAAGGTTGTAGGGATCATGTAAAATATTGCGGGCCTTCCTAAAGTTTGTGCCATTATCAGAGTATAACTGACTGGGTATGCCCCTGCGGGCCATAAAACGACGTAAGGCAGCTATAAACGCACTGGCTGTAAGGTCGGAAACCAATTCCAAGTGAATGGCCCTGGTTGCTAAGCAAATAAACAAAGACACGTATGCCTTAGAGAGAGTTCTGGATTTCTGCCCGCCATGACGAATCATGAAGGGGCCACCATAATCAACCGCGCAGAATAGAAACGGCCGTGATGGAGTGACTCTAGGAGATGGTAAAATACCAAGCCTCTGAACCTGCTGTTTGGCACTAAACCTGAGACACTTGACACATTTACGAATGATGGAGCGAATGACTATCCTGGCATCAACAATCCACCAACGTTGACGAAGTGAGTGATGCACGAGTTGAGCACCAGCGTGAAGTAGACGAATGTCTTCGCGTTCAATGATGAGGCGAGTAATATGAGCCGATGGATGTAAGACAATAGGATGTTTAGTGTCGTAAGGTAATTGCGACTGCTGTAATCGCCCGCCTGCGCGTATCACTCCAGAATCATCAAGAAACGGGTCGAGAGAAGCCAACTTACTCCTAATAGAAACAGAAGATCCATTACGAAGACAATTAATTTCGGCTGCGAAGTGGATTGACTGAGATTGTTTTATGAAGAAATTGAGAGCATGATGAATTTCGACAGGGGTAAGATCGCCCGTAAATTTGTCAGCACTGGAGAGTCTAATATTTTTGATGAACCGAAAACAGTAAGTGTATACGCGCGTTAGACGATGCAACGAGGAAAAGTCCTTAGAAAGGTCGATAGCCAGGGTAGACATTAGAGAGAGATTATGGGTTTGTTTCTCTTCCGCAGTGACTTCAGAAGACGACGGATTAGAAGGTAAAAAGGGTGGAAAAGGATTGGCTCGGAAGATTAAGACAAACAAGTGGGACCGTGCCACCAAAGCGAACAATCGCGCAAAACGTCAGGGAGACACCCCCTAGAGATAATATCAGCAGGATTGTGTCTAGAATTGATGTGATGCCAAATGTAGGTTTGCGTAAGACGCTGAATTTCAGCAACATTATTAGCGACGTATGTTTTCCACCTCGTTGACTGGGCATGAATCCAATAAAGAGACACCATAGAGTCAGAATACAAATGAACACTATTAATGAACGAATAAAGCGCAGGAACGACCTTAAATACGAGTCGCGATAACAACAAGCAAGCGCAGAGTTCGATGCGAGGTAATGACACCTGTCGTAAGGGAGCTACGCGAGATTTAGAACACAGGAGATGACAAGAGGCCGATGAATCTTGATAAATGACTCTGATATAAATACAACACCCAAACCCCCTTTCAGAGGCATCCGATAAATCATGTAATTCAACTGTACTTGCCTCAAGCTTACAACGAATAGAACGTGGGACCACAATTTTGCTAATCAGACCCAATTTGTCGCACAAAGAATGCCAATCAAAACGTGATTGGCCGGAGATCGGTTCATCTCAACCAAGCTTGCAAAGCCAGAGTTGCTGCATAAACAGTTTGTACAAAAAGACAACAGGACTGATCAGTCCAAGAGGATCGTATATGCCTGCAATAATCGAAAGAATTCTCCTCTTGGAGATGCTTGATTCAACGGGGAATGATTTAATGTCAAACAGAAATGAATCGGCAGTGTTATTCCAGAGAATGCCCAGGGTACGCACATTGTCCTGTTTGTTTAAGGGGAGTGATAAATTGTCATGACTTGCGACCACTCTGGCTTCATTAGATGCCCATTTATGCAACGTGAGACCGTATTGACTCAATAACGCACCTAAATCAGATTTCGACTTGGTCAGATCAGAGATGGTGTCAGCACCGGTAAGCAGATCGTCGACATAGAAACCATTCGTTATAGCTAACGCCGCATCAGGAAAGGAAGCTTGATGGTCCCTACCAATTTGAATAAGACAGCGAGTGGCCAAAAACGAAGCACTAGCCGTGCCGTAGGTTACCGTTCGCAATTCAAAGTGTTTAAATTGTTCGAGAGGAGAGTCACGCCACAGAATACGTTGATAATGACAATCCCCTTCAGCTACGCGAATTTGTCGATACATCTTCTCGATGTCGGCGATGAGAACATATTTATGCATGCGGAAACGTAAAAGAATAGAAAAAAGGTCTTGTTGAACATTCGGGCCTACCAACAATATGTCATTGAGAGAAAGGCCATTGGTAGTTTTAGACGAACCATCAAAAACGACGCGCAGTTTTGTGGTCAAGCTAGACTGCTTAAACACGGCATAGTGTGGCAGATAGTAAGTATTTGACACTCCTGAATTGATAGCGCAATTATCGATAAGCGTAATGTGTCCAAGATCCTTATATTCGTTAATAAAGTCTGCGTAATCGCGCGCGAGCTTAGCATCACGCCTGAATCGATGCTCTAAATTCAAAAATCTTGCTTCAGCATTGGTGTAAGATTCCCCCAACTGGAGATGATCGGGCTTAAATGGCAGTGAAACCACGAACCTACCCTCATGGTTGCGATGAGTAGAGTGCACGAAATGCTCTTCACAGGCTGACTCGTTATCAGGTGTGTTGTCAGGGATAGTTTCTGCTTCCCAAAATCTTTCGAGAGACTGCAGAATTTGACTGTCGTTGTTCCTAGCTAGGAACGAAACAGTAGGACCCTTGTTGCGGCAGTGTTTGGGCAGATTGCCAGCCAAAATGTAGCCTAGCTTTGTTTCCTGAATGATGGGAAAATGAGGGCCGCGTACGTATTTATTAGCTAAAATTAAATCCAGGTAAAATTGCGCCCCTAAGAGTATGTCGATTTCCGATGATATATTGAAATTTGGGTCAGCCAGAAAAATGTTGTCCGGAATGTGGAATTGATTTATGTCAAACGATTGTGCCGGCAGATTGTGGGTTAATGCAGATAAGATAGCGCATTTTGCCTCGAAGCTAAATCTCTGATAACGAGAAATAATGCGTTTAGACGCGAGATTAGTGGCGTAACACGCTGTATTGTTTATATCCGTAATTGGTATGTTGGATTTAGTCAAATTAAGCCGTAATTTCCTTGCAAATGATGTGGTGCAAAAATTTATTTGTGACCCGGCGTCTAAAATAACTCTTGCCCTTTGTCTGTTGCCAGCCTGGTCAATGACAAATACAATTGCTGTTGATAAAAGAATATTGTTCGTGGATTGTAATTTAAGTGAGCAATAGTTACTACTACTGGCAGAGATTGAGTTCGGCACATTGTTCGCGTGCAACAATGTGTGGTGTCGTTTTGAACAGATCTTACATACCTGCTTATTCTTACAATTAGATACAAAATGATCTGATCTAAGACAATTGGTACAACATTTGTGACTTGATACAAATTGTCCCCGCTCAGCGGTGCTTAATGCACGAAATTTATCACATATGTAAAGCGGATGATTAGATTTACAACACACACATGAATAATTGCTTGACGCTGAGTGATAACTCTTAAATGTAGTACTGCCAGCAGCGTTTCTTGATTTATATTTATCAGATTTATTGTTGAGTCTTAAACTCGGCTTGTTGAGTTGCAGTCTTAAACTCGGCATCGATAGGCAGTGTATTTTCTAACAGCTGTCTACGTGAGTTTAAAAAATGAGTGAAATCTTGAAAGTTAGGAAAATTATCAGGGTCTATAGACTCCTTCCATAGTTTAAAAGTAGTAGGGTCGAGTTTAGTTGATAATAATTGTATAGTAATAAATTCAAATGAATTCACTGACAGTTGCGCCAGTGAATTAACGGAAGACGTTATCGTGTTTGTGAATTCTGCCAAACTTTGGACAGAGTCCTTAATTGTCGACTTGACTTGAAGTAAATTTTGAACATAGTATTTTGCTAGTATGAACTTGTTGTCATACCTTGCGGACAGCAAACTCAACGCTATTGAGTAATTTTCCTTACAAATAGGTAGTGATTTAATTAAATCTAAAGGTTCATTTTTTAAAGAAGAATGTAAATAATGTAACTTCTGCACTGGCGTTAAATCGGATCTTGTATGCACCAAGTCCGTAAAAATTGAATGAAAATGCTGCCATTCCAATATGTTGCCTGTGAAGCAGGGCAAACTTATTGGTTTTAATTGCATGTGGGTCGATAATACGGGAGGTACAGTCTGAACATTAAATGTATCAATCAATTGCAAAATATTTGCTTCAGTCGAATATAGCATTTCTTCGACCTCAACTCGGTCTTCTTGAGCAGCGCTTATGTCTTTACAAATAAGTTCGATTTCAGATTGTAGCTCGTCGTACTTCGATGCCAAGCTTTTCAAACTTTCAAGTCTTACTGTTAAAAAGTGTTTTGTATTGGAATTTATATCAAAGTTACTGACAGCTGATTGTATGCGCACTATTGCTGTGACGATTTAATTAATAATAAAATATTTAATAAATAAAAAATTAATTTACTAGCAATTAAGTAGTTTTTAAATCGCACTATTAAACCTAAAGCCCCTGTACTAACTCAGAATAAGTATGAGATGTAAATGGAAATCTAACTAAACAATTAATAAAAAAATCGAATTGTAAAAAGCTATTAATATCACAGTTAACCCTTTTGCTAGTCATCATGCGTTGACCTGTTTAATTCCGGACTCAACGTGTTTAGCGAGTCGTCTGTAACTTAAGAAAATATAAAAATCATAATGTTTGTAATTAGTAATTTGAAGGCACGAGTAGTAGTTAAAATAATTCACTTAAATTATATATGTATAATTAATGTATTGTTTCTTGTAATAATAATGTCACTTTAAATAAAAATAGGAACTATATTATCGCGGAGTACTTTCCCCGCTCCGTTGTAATGTGCCAGTCGAATCGAGAAAAGAGTGACAATGCAGCCGTCAGACCGTACACACCTACGAGCGAGAGCTCTACAAAAATGCATTGGTTAATTTTAATCTTAACTGTTAGCTACCCACTACTAAACGTGGCGAGCAAGTTTAATATGTAAAATGTAGAAAGTTGTGTTAAGAAATGTTATAAGTTAAAAAAAAAAGAACTAACAAGTAGTAAGCAAGATGACGTCTCCCCTCAAGAGATAAATTCCAATACAACTTTACATATGAAGATGTGACCTGCATAAACTTCACATGTGGACGTATACGAGCCATACGACGCTGACTAGGACCTACGTGGATCTACACCAACTTTAACCAGAAAAACTTCAATCTCCTCAGTGAACCAGCTATCTAGTACTCGCCGAAGACACGACTCAGATGACGACGCCGACTTCCAGAATTCCCAAGAGTGACACCCCAGGACGAGGTCACCACGACTTATTGTAAAGGTGACTCGATAGCTTGCCTATCGAGAGTTAATTATATTTGAGACATAACTTACAGATGAAAGAGACCTTTCAAAGACTATAATTTTCTTTAAACTATAAATGAGACAAACTAAGAGTATACTGTAATATTGAATATCATACGTTGTAACGTTAATATGTAAATGTAAATTATAATCTCTTTAGTAAATAATACCATTCTTCAAATGGTAAAAGAAGTCTTGCAAGCACCTAGATGAACTTAGTAATACTCAGACGTCTTTGCTATATATTTAAAGTAAACTCGGATCCGAGGTAAAAAGTACATGATCATTGTGATCCCTAGTTTTTCAGAAAACCCTTTGAATATTTTAATCTAATTAATTATGTCATGGGATCTTTTCATATCATTTGTTAATAAAGAGAAGTCATCTTATTACACATGAAAATGAGTGCATATATCAGTGAAATACCTTCCCTTGTTTCCTAATAATTAGCTTAATTAATTTTGTTAATTGTGTTGAGTTTAATAACAGTTCGTTACAACGTAGGCAGCCCATATAATTGGCTGTTGTCAATTAGGATGGGTTCCCTGGATTTGTAACGTGGCAAAAAACGTTACATTGCGGACTTTAAGCCGCCTCTCTTTCTGGTTAACACTTTGAGGCCTTCTTCAGCCATTGTACGCACCTTGATATGATGTTATTGAGGTGATACCTTGTAGGCGATGTCCTGAAGCGTCGACGCCGTGGAGAAGATGGCAAAAACAGCTTGGAGAGATGACAGCCTTGTTTGACGTACTGAAGCTAGCAGTCTCTTGATGATGTTGTCAGAAGGCTCAAAGGCGACGCGCGAAATGCTGATCGAAACGCCACGGTCGTATCAGCGGATATGCTGATTCGCCCGTGATGGCCAGAAATAGTGGCAGAAAAATAATAATTGTGAATAATACATCCGGAAATCCAGGTCCGGAGCTACCAAAAAATGTTAAGTGTCCGGTCGGCGTGGACCGGAAAATGTTTTGTTGAAGAATGTTGAGTGTGAAATGTTCTATACTTAAAGTTGATTCGCTAGGATGCAGAAATGATGAAGCGAGTGGACTGTAATTAATTCATTTATTTAATGTTCACAAGTACATTAGAAATTGTTAGGTACCATTTTGAGTGATAGATTGGCTAATAAGCATAATGTGGATACAATTCGTATCAAGTTAATGAACGGGCCTTGCTACCCACCGAATTTACCCAGGCTAGCTAGTGGAGAAGGGGTGGGGTTCCTTGGTAGATATTAACACCACCTACGTCAGTATCAAGAAGTGTGAGTGGTAACCAGAAATCCAATTCACTTATATATAGTTTTTTTTTTTTTTTAAGGGCGCCACTCCGTGCAGGGAAAACCAACGGGCGAACACGGAGATTCAATCCCGTCCCAATAATGTTGATCACTAAACCACTTGATAAGGCAGTTTGCTCAAATTTACTATACCAATCATGTAAGGCTTACAAAATATACAAAATAAGAAATCATATTCTATTTTATTAAGTTTTGCTTGTATCTCCAAACAACAATGAGAGTAAATGACTGTATATCATTAGCTGATGCCGCAATAATAATAAATGTTTAAATTGACAACAACTTAAATCTAAATAACTTATGTAATACGCTATACTAATGTATACAATATTTATGTGGCGCAGAAGTGATAATCCCTCGAAGAGTAACTCTCCGCAAGTCCGTGTCGAAACACCAGTCGTGACACAGTTTAGGAAATTAATCAAGGAAAAGATACACTCACCACAAGTTCTCCGCGTAATGCACGCACAATCGAACAGTAAGCGTATCGGAAGTCCAGGTCGGTCGCGGAACGCGGCGGCGGAATGCGGAAATCCGCGGCGGCAGAAAGAAGTCTCCAGACGACAGCACCAAGCCCCAGGTGTGAAAATGCTCCAAAGTAACAGAAATCAGGGTCCCAGATAGTTCAGGAATCAAAGTTAAACCCTTTTCGCACTTGGCTAAGTGCATAGATCCTCACGTCGAGAAAAGGGTTGTACTGCAGCGCTCGAAACGTTGACTCTCAGTAGTAGGCGAACTTGACCAGCAATGCCTCATTTCAAGACTGCCACAATCTTGGGTTCCTACATAGTTAGGCTCCCTACCGAGTTGGGGTCTTATCAGTTGCTGATAAGAACGGACCGGCTGGGTAGATCGTAACAGCTGTGCTCTAGATATCGACATTGTTTGCATGCACAACAATGATAACTATACTCAGGTTGATCAGGCCTGATTTCGACAAAGTATTGAGCTATTTTACTGTTACAAATTACCCCCCAACTCGAAGAAAATTTCCTGAAATTTTCTTAAGCAATGAATCGCTTCAGATCAGAAACATGCCAATTTCCCAAGTTCGATCCATCTTCCTTTTTAAGTTGATAGACCAGTGGTGATACCTTCTTAGAAATGATAAACGGACCTGTAAACTTTGGTGCCAGCTTGGTGGAAAAGTAGTGTACAGCGTTTGACTGGGGAAAGTTCCTCTTCAAAACCCTTTCACCTACTCTGAAGTCCTGTTGTCTTCTCCGTAGATTATACCTCACTGCGTTCTTCCGGTGTGCTGATTTAAGCCGGGTTTCAACCTCCTGGTACACATTCTTCAACTCTTCCATCTTGCGCCCATAAGATTCTGTCTCGTCTACTTCTGGTGTCTCTCCATTTTCTTCCGCCTCCTTGGTCCTTAATGTCAGCTCTCGCCCGAAGTTGAGAAATGCTGGAGTATATCCCGTTGCTTCATGCTTGGCCGTCCTCAACGCAAACCCAATCTTTGGCAGCTGTTGATCCCACAAACGGTGGTTGTCGCCGACAAAAGCCCTCAACATATTTCCAATTGTCTGATTGACTCTTTCAGTTGGATTTGCTTGGGGATGCCTACTAGCATTGTACAATATCTTGGTCTTGTATTCGGTCGCTAAAGTCTTTAGTGCTCTTCCAGAGAATTCCGCTCCATTGTCACAAATAAGATATGTGGGAATACCGAACATGAGGAAAATATTCTGTTCCAGGTGTTTGGCTACGAGAGATGAAGTTGCCGCTCGCAGGGGAAACAAAACAGTAAACTTGCTAAAGGTGTCAGTGACCACAAGAATGTATTTATAGCCTGAAGTGGACCGAGGTAGTGGCCCTAACAGGTCCGCCGCAATCATTTTCCATGGTCGATCTACTCCTCTTCGGGATCCCATCATTCCCGCTGGTCGTTGGTTGTCACTCTTTGTGGTCTGACAGACTCGACAGCGTGCAACGTATTTCGAAACGTCCTGTCGCATCTTTGGCCAATAGAACTGGTTTTGTACTCGTGAAAATGTCTTGAAGGATCCTAGGTGACCTGCTGTAGGTTCGTCATGACACATATGGATGATTTTGGCTCTATCCTCTTTGGGGATGACTCGCTTCCATTCTGAAGTGATATCCCATAACGCTGTTCGACTAGGGATGTGTTTCCACAAAAGGTCCTTTTCCACTCTCCAAGTGGGATACTGGTCACCCTTTTCGGTCACCTCCCGTAGCATCTTCTTGTACCATCCATCTTCAACTTTCAGAACTTCGGAGACCACTGGAACCATCTCCTGCTCCTGCTCCACAGATCTTGATAACATATCTGGAACCACATGCTCTTTCCCTTTTCTATGGACTAGAGTGTAGCTGTATGGTTGAAGTCGAAGTGCCCATCTGGCTAGCCGACCTTGGGGGTCTTTTAAGTTATGCAACCACAAAAGGCTGTAGTGGTCAGTAATAATTGTAAAGTGACTTCCCTCTACATAAGGTCGGAATTTTTCCACCGCCCATATGACGGCCAAACACTCTCTTTCTGTCGCCGAAAATTTTTGTTCAGTTCTTGACAGAGTTCTAGATGCATAAGCGATTACTTGCTCTCCTTCTTGAGTGAGAACAGCTCCCAATCCTACACCTGACGCATCACATGATATAATGAAGGGTTTGTTAAAATCAGGGCATGTCAATATAGGAGCTTTAACCAGGCAACTGCGTATGTCTTCAAAAGCATTTTGGGCCTCATCTGTCCATGTAAACCTCTTGTTTTTCCTTAACAGGGACGTGAGTGGATAAAGTCTACTTGCAAAGTCAGGGATAAACCTGCGGTACCAAGAGGCCGTTCCGCAAAATTGTCTAACTTCCTTTTGGTTTCTGGGTACGGGAATCTGAACAATAGCCAGAACTTTTTCTGGGTCCACGCGTAAACCTCTACTATCAACCACGTATCCGAGGTAGCGCAACTCCTGGCGACAAATGCAGCACTTTTCCTGGTTGAGAGTCACGTCCACAGCTCGAAGTCGATTGAATATCTTCTCCAGAACTTCCAAGTGATGGTCAAAATGTTGAGTCACTACAATTATATCATCCAGATACACGAAAACGTGTGGTTCTAGGTCCGCTCCTATGATTTGATCGATGAACCTTTGCCAAGTGGCAGGCGCATTATGTAAGCCAAACGGCATTGTCACAAATTCAAACAGTCCACGACCCTGTACTGTAAACGCTGTTTTTTCTCTACTGTCTGCGGCAAGCGGGATTTGCCAATAAGCAGATTTTATATCCAATGAGGAGAGGTATCTAGAATCTCTTAGTCTGTCAAGAATCGTCGTAACCTGAGGTAGAGGATATGCGTCTCTTTTTGTTACAGCATTCAATTGACGAAAATTAACACAAAATCTTTTCGATCCGTCAGGCTTGTCTACCAAAACTATCGGTGAAGACCATGCGCTTTTTGATGGGGTAACAACTCCCAATTCCAACATTTTGTCCAGCTCCTCATTCACAATCTTCTGTATACTAGGGGACATCGGATAATACCTTTGTTTTATGGGTTGGGCGTCGCCCGTATCAATCCGGTGTTCTACTACACTTGTCCGTCCTAATGGTTTTGTCTGTTGTTTGAATTGGTTTTCAATAAATTCCTCTAGCCTTTTCTTCTGCTCAGGATCAAGATGTTCCTCAGACTGCAGTCCCCCTTTTGTCCAAATCGATGCCAGTCCCACTTTTGTCGGTGCAAATTCCCAAGTCCTGTTGTAAACGTCTGTGACAATTTGCATAAGGTTCCAGAAGTCTATGCCTAGGATAAGTGACTGGTTCAAACTCGGTACAACAATGACTCCTAGGTTTCTTGTCCTAGCCTCAAGAGTAACAGGAAGGTCAACAATTCCTTCAATCACATGTTTTTGGCCATCCGCTGTTTCCACATATTTGTTCTCAATAGGTTTCAATTTGGCTGGGAACCTCTCTAATATCCAAAGTTCTTCCTTACCCAAAACTGAGTGTGAAGCTCCTGAATCAAGTAAGGCTCTAATTGTTTTACCAAATACCCGCACTTCCAAGTATGGTCGGGGATCTCCAGATTTAGAATAGAGAATGTAATTGATTTTTATATTAATTAAACTGTCTTGGAAGCCAACTTCAGGAATCAAGCTGACTTCCTCGTCTACAAGTTTTTTGGCCCGCATTTTGGGCATTTATTTTTGATGGTATCTGGCTCTCCGCAGCCGTAGCAAAATTTCTTTTTAGCCTCCTTGCAAGTAGCATATCGATGTCCTCTTGCTCCACAGTTCCAACACTTAACACTTCCTTTAGTTGGTGCAACCTGTCTGATACAAGAAATTTGTGGGGTTCTTCTTTTATGGGGTTCAGCATATGCTAAATCTGGTTCTAAAACACCCATAGTTCGATCTACATTGCGGGGTACAGTAACCCTAAAACGTCCTGCTTCTGCCTTACGTCCCATCAGGCGTAAATCTTCCAGAGTTTTTATGTCACACAGTGCTAGTCGATCTTGAAGAGTAGGGTGCAGATTGTTCAGAATCTGAGCAAGTCTGACTGATTCTGGGGTGTTTATTGACAGTCTGCTATACAACCCCTCCATGGCAGCAATAAACATATCGATTGACTCCTGCTCTCCCTGGAGGCGATAAAATATCTCTTGTTGCAACCTAAAGTCATAGTCAGGAGTTCTAAAAACAATTCTCATCTCCTGACATAAATCATTCCACGATTTAACCCTAGATATGGTTGACCTATACCAAACCAATGCTTGTCCAGCAAATAAATCAACAGCTGATTTAAAGAGTTCTTCCTGGGTTACGCCCCTAGCTCTACGAATCTCTTCTACTCTCTCAAGAAAAGCACCCACACTTTGACCACCCTGACCATCAAATCTTAGTCCCCACTTGTACACGGGAACAGTTTTTGTGTTTGCTGCCAAGCTCTGAGATTGCTGGATCAGTTGGGGTCTATCCTGGTTGGCTAGTACAAGTTCAGACGGTGTGCCGCTGTGCCGGTTTGTAGTATCAACTGGTTTCGCCAAAGGGAGAGTGCTGGGTCCTAGTGATGACTTCTTACTGTGACCAGCAACCGAGGCTTCTCTAATTGGTAGAGTCTCTTGAGTAGCTGTAGCTCTGGCTGGTCCTTCACCTATCTTCGGTTTCTCCACTTCAGGTGTGACAAAAGAATCCAATAGACTCTTCACCTTGCGTTGTAGCTCCATCCTCTTCTCCTGCGATTCCTCTTCTTGGGTGTCCTCAGCATCTGGAATCGGAATGCGTTCAACTCGAGGGTAGAGATGCCACAGCCTCGCCACTATCCTCTGATATTCGTCATCTTTGAAGTTTCCCTCATATTGTTGTACTAGGTCCTCCAAATCATCTAAAATTAAAGTACACCCTTCCAGCTCTTCATCAAATTGAAGTGAATTGACGGAAGCCTCATTTATTGGAGTGTTTTTCGACATCGCCTGCGTCAACCGTTTCCTAAGATCATTAGCCGAACCATCAGTTGAAAGGCCTCGGATCCTGAGCTCATACGCAACTTCTACTTTCCTCAACTTGTAGGCAGACATATTTAAAGTAGCAACCAAATTTAACAAAGAAGGAGAAATGCTCATAAGTTATACACAAAACCAATGGCTATATATCAAGCCAATGACAAGTTCTTATCCAAAAATCTGATAACGAATGTCCAAGTTCAACTTTACCAAATGTAGTTTTAAGGTGGACCGCAATTCTACAGCTAAATACAGTCCCAATAGATATTTCAAAATTATCAAAACTCAAAACATTTACAATAAAAAATCTGTAAAGAATTCAAAGATTTCAAGCATAAAATAACCTGAACAAAAAATTCCAACACAATTGGTATAGATTTATCTCAGATGTTACGGATATAGTTGTCTTCACCAGAGAGAAGGGCCCCACGTTTTGCGTCATTTGCTACCCACCGAATTTACCCAGGCTAGCTAGTGGAGAAGGGGTGGGGTTCCTTGGTAGATATTAACACCACCTACGTCAGTATCAAGAAGTGTGAGTGGTAACCAGAAATCCAATTCACTTATATATAGTTTTTTTTTTTTTTAAGGGCGCCACTCCGTGCAGGGAAAACCAACGGGCGAACACGGAGATTCAATCCCGTCCCAATAATGTTGATCACTAAACCACTTGATAAGGCAGTTTGCTCAAATTTACTATACCAATCATGTAAGGCTTACAAAATATACAAAATAAGAAATCATATTCTATTTTATTAAGTTTTGCTTGTATCTCCAAACAACAATGAGAGTAAATGACTGTATATCATTAGCTGATGCCGCAATAATAATAAATGTTTAAACTGACAACAACTTAAATCTAAATAACTTATGTAATACGCTATACTAATGTATACAGTATTTATGTGGCGCAGAAGTGATAATCCCTCGAAGAGTAACTCTCCGCAAGTCCGTGTCGAAACACCAGTCGTGACACAGTTTAGGAAATTAATCAAGGAAAAGATACACTCACCACAAGTTCTCCGCGTAATGCACGCACAATCGAACAGTAAGCGTATCGGAAGTCCAGGTCGGTCGCGGAACGCGGCGGCGGAATGCGGAAATCCGCGGCGGCAGAAAGAAGTCTCCAGACGACAGCACCAAGCCCCAGGTGTGAAAATGCTCCAAAGTAACAGAAATCAGGGTCCCAGATAGTTCAGGAATCAAAGTTAAACCCTTTTCGCACTTGGCTAAGTGCATAGATCCTCACGTCGAGAAAAGGGTTGTACTGCAGCGCTCGAAACGTTGACTCTCAGTAGTAGGCGAACTTGACCAGCAATGCCTCATTTCAAGACTGCCACAATCTTGGGTTCCTACATAGTTAGGCTCCCTACCGAGTTGGGGTCTTATCAGTTGCTGATAAGAACGGACCGGCTGGGTAGATCGTAACAGCTGTGCTCTAGATATCGACATTGTTTGCATGCACAACAACAGTGTGTGTGTGTGTGTGTGTGTGTGTGTGTGTGAGGTAATAGAGAATAACGGAGACTGTAGAAGGTAAGAATTTTCAACATGGGAACACTTGCACACTTAAGGATATGAAATAAATGTACTATGAATGATGAGCACAAGTTTTTTCTATGCTCACTGGGATTGTAGCAAGTAAGGGAAAACATGATTTTTTGGTGACAAAAAAACAAAATATTTAAAAACACGAAACATGTTAAAAATAACAATATAGCTGGCAAGAAAAATTCTATCATCGAAAATATTTCACTGGGTATACCCCAAAATAGAGCCCTTCGCGGCCCCTGCTGTGATATACTTATATGAGGCTTATATTCTATTGTGATATTGAATAAGTGTACCACCAGACACTAGTATATTCTGATTACTCTTGTGCTGAGTCAAATGATTCAGCGCGAGTTTAGTAAATGTATTGGCATTTTTATTTTGACGGTAAAGGCAGTACAAAAGTTAATGTAATAAGGAGTGCTGCTCTCTACCCGCGGATAGGAGAGGCTACCGTTTTCGAGTTTTCACCGTTTGATCGGTGTTTCCATCTACTGAGTTTTTCCAGCAGCTCGGCTGAGTTTTTAAACAACAGTGCTGCAGCCTGGTGAGAATTTCCTCCCTAACAAACGGACAACGAACGGAAACTTTTGTTAAAGTTTGTCTCAAAATGGAAGCCTAACTCACGACATCGTAGAAGATCTCTTCGGTGGAGAGTTTAGTGTGAAAATCTAGCGTCGACTTCTTTTTAAATATGAGATAGTTTCTTAATGACTGCGGGTTCACTGAACAGAGACAAGTCCTGCTAAGACTGAACGAAATGACATCCTAAAGCTCCACACTCGACACCGAAGAGACCAACGGCCGCAACAACATGCCAATCACCATCGCCACGCTATAAATAAAAGATCATCCTTCTGGGCACATATAAGCAGGTGAAAAATATCCATTTATATTCACACGTAGAATCAACATGGCACCAGTTATACATTCATTTGGATCCCCAATTGATGGGACAGTTTAGTGTGAACACTAAGTATTAATTGTAAATTTCAATACATGTATAGTAAATTGTCAGTTCAGAGACTGACATGTGTACCACACAGCATCCAACTTAGATTTCCACTCATTTCTTTATAGTACTTTCGCTACAGATTTAAAGTCAGTTTTGTTATTATTATTTTCTCAAGTTTAATTTACTCTGCATTAAAACATATTTTCTCTTATTTTTAAAATCAGGTTAGGTCATTTGTATAAAAAGATTACTGGGGAGGTAGGTGTTATTTTAAATTAGTTTCAACCAAGCTGTGCCTGTCGAAACACTTTTCAACTTGTTTGTCGAAACAAGGTTGTTGAAACAAGGTTGTTGAGACTGGTTATAAATTGAAGAAACATGTCCGTCTCTGACCCACAAATGTATTTTTTTTTATATAAGGTGCTAATATTGTGCAATTTTTCCCTTTCATTAATTGGCCCTATTTTAGTCTATATAAATTCTTTATTTTAATCATGGTAACTGGGGGGCGTTAATTATTTTAAACATTTTTTATTTCTCACCTTAATTAAGTATTTTAGCACTTAGCCACTTAGGCACTTGGTTTTAAATTTTAATGTCCTGGGGACATTTGTATGCAATACTTTATGATACACATGACGTGCAATTAACCCACACCATGCGGGTACATTCATAGAAATAAATCTTTAATCCTAATTGGGATTCCTATAAAAAAGAAGTTTAGAATTTATATACACCAGAAGGCTAATATAAAAAAGGGCGTGGCAAGAGACCTTTATGTATTTGTATACTATTGTATATGTAATTTGTCTTGTGGAACGTGTTATGTCTGTATATTTCTGTGTACATTTTGGGGGATATATATATATAAATATTATGCATTGCTGTACTTTTGGTGGGATATAGGGATTTTATTATTATTAGAATTTATATACACCAGTAGACGAGTATTCTATCTCAATAATCGTGGCTGATCATTTCTTTAACTTAATTATTTTATTTAACAAGTATAGTAAGTGTCACCTTTAAAGTTCATTTAAATTGGATGAATAATTATTTTAATTATTAATAGTAACTGTGAATGAAATTATTTACCTTCATCAATTTATATAATGCATTTTAGAAGAAACATATGATATAAATTTTATATTTTAAGAAATAGTTTAATGGGAGTTTTATTTTGAGGTTAATGATTATTTTACATTTTCAATTCATTGATGGTGACATAGCAATTATTCTCATGGACTCAGTTAATATTTTTCAGGTGGCCTTGTTGAGAGGGTATACTTCTTTAGTTAACCTTTTAAAAGGGGAATTCTAAATCACTGTTGTTTTTTATTATTAATATTATGAGATAGAATAATAAAACCATTGTTAAGTATTTAATTCTTGAGTTTTTATTGCAAGTCCCGTCTTACTGGATCCAGCGCAATTTTTAGCTTCTCTAGGCCTTAGCCTAGTTTTAATTAACTTGTAACCCCTCTTTACAAAAAGAAATATTCTTTTTGTTTTAACTACTCAAAATGAAGTAGGGGTTTCATTTGGTAGCAGAGCGCGCTTACGATGAGGGTCCTGTGGGTGTGACGGGGCTTGCAAACTTAGGAAATATTTTGGAATTTTCACAATGTTTAGTTCTTAAATAGAACTTAGAAAAATTTTCAAGGCCCTATATCCCAAGGTTGAAAATATTTTGTTAGTTTTAAGGTTTGAAACATATGTATATGTACTTGCCCGCCTTGCATAGTGAATGGTGCCACGTGGTAGGAAATTTTAGAAGGGGAAATCCCTGGGCAAGACTTATCGCAGTCGGCGCTTAGTTAGTTTGAGTTTACCTTACCCATGTTTGGGGAGGTGCTGCGGTTTTTTTTTGTGATTAGGCGGTATGGCCCGATCGGCAGTCGGTTTCTGCCGATAAATGGTAGCCGGAGGTAACCTAAGAAATGGTTAAAATAAATTTTCGTTGGTCGGTATTTGGTTTTTCGTGTTGTGTGTGTTGTGTGTGTGTCGCGTTTCTTTTGTCTGGTGTAATCGAGTGTGAGTTGTTCAGGTAGTGGGCTAGTTCTCGCATCGTTAGGTGGACCCGCAGTCTACTCTTTGGAAGAACAGTACTTGGGTTTTTCAGATTCTGATTAATTAGAATAAGTTTTAGAGTTTTTGTTGAGTGTGCCGACCGCGAAGTGAGATGACGTCGATAAATCCTGAGTTGTTTGTTAGGGAGGAAATTGAGTTCGAGCTCCGGGCCCGGGGTAAAGAAACCCAAGGCAATGTCCAAACCTTACGGCAGCGGCTCCGTGAAGCGCTGACCGCGGGTGATGCGCTCTCAAGGGTCACTATCACTGACCCCGAGAGTGAGTGGGAGCGGTGTACAGAAAAATGGGGTGAGCTGAAGGAGTCGGCTCAATCCGTCGAAAGTTTGGAGGAGAGACCGGGATGCTCTCTCGTTGTCCGGCGGATCCGGCAACGTATGCAGCACTTGATTCATCGGCTGCAAAATTTACTGGCACAAGTCAGTGAACCGCCATATATAACACCGCCACCATATAATATAAAAGAGATAATACAGGAGATTACCTCGACCCTCCAAGGGTCACCACCGGTAAGAGCATCCACCCCAATTCCGGTTGTTGAGGAGTCCGTGATCTCAGCGCTGAACACTTCTTCATACAGGGAAGTAGAGCCTGTACGGACTGGTTCGGGGGCGGCAACGTACAACCACCTGCCCAACCCACTTGCCGATTTTATTAAACAACTGCCAGTCGTGGACGGACTGGAAGCAGATAAACTACTCCCGTTTTTTAAGATAGTCTTTGACTTGAAGGACTATCCGGGTATGCTGGAGCGAACGGTGCTCGAACTCATCTTCCCCTACTGTCGCGGTACCATGGCTGACAGGGTGGCGGAGGTAATGCGACGTAAGGAAGGTGTGGATGAGTTCCACCGGGTGGTGCTGAGGGCGTTCGTACCCAGTAGAATGATGGAGCAATTGCGCCATCGGCATTTTTATAAAGTACAGGCACGGGGCGAAACATTGGCCCAGTATGTGCTGCGAATGCGCCAGGTAGCGCGTATTCTGGGAATGGGCATGTCGGAGGAAGAGGTAGTCCAACACATCCTCGACGGCGTCTCTGCCGACGACCGCCTGCGACTAGTTTTTGCACAGCGGCCGCAGTGGTTTGCCGACCTGGAGCGACTCTACGTTATGACGGAGACCATGCAGATGACCGACCAGGCGAGCGGAAACAGTAGACGAGCCGAATCAAGACCTCAGACATCGGAAGGGGCCAGAGAGCCTACCTTCCCCCGACAGGCCCAGCCAGCTCGAAATCGTCAACAAACAAATCCAAATACTGTGATTTGTTATAATTGTAACCGCCCGGGACACGTGGCGAGAAATTGTATGCGAAGGCGCGCGCGACCAGCACCACCTATGTCTAGACCAGCGCCAAAAAACTAAGTAGACAGGGGAAGATATTTCGGAGGATGTCTTCCCCCCGCTTCAATTCTGTTCAACTTCCGTCGACCTCCAGGCAGCCGTTAAAAGCCCCATCTTCAAATATCAAGGTCCAGTCCGCTACCTCGCAACAACTTTCTGTATGCCCCTTTCTGTCGATAGAGGTAAAAGGGGGTCAGCTCAGACCCTTAGTTGACTCCGGTTCAGCCCGATCCATCATTTCATCTCGGGTACATGCGGACCTTGAACAACAGGGTTTAATTCAAAGGTCAGAAAAGTCATCTGCTATATGCTGGACGGCATCCCGTGAAATCTTGCCTATCTCCCGGGTTACTTCCTTTAAGATCAAAATTGATGGGTTTTCTTGGGTGTGGTCTTTTCTGGTTTCTCCTGCTCTGGGAGTGGATTGTATCATTGGTGCCGATTTTATCGCAAAAAGTGGTCTCGTGCTGGACATCCAAGCGCACCAATGTTTTTTTAAATTTAATCGGGAGGTTTTAATTCCGTTCCTTGGGTACCAGGGCGCTAAGCCGGGTATCCAAGAAGTAGCTTGTCCCGATTCTGCACGAGACCATCTCACTCCATCCCAGCAGACGGCCTTACATCATTTGTGTGAGGAATTTCCCGAGGAGGTGTTAACTCCTACCTTGGGACTCACACACCTGCTGGAATATAAAATCAGTCTTACGGATACGAAAATAGTGAGGTCACACCCTTACAAGTTTGCCCCTCCTAAGATGACCATTCTGCGAGAGAAGGTTCAAGAATTATTGGACCAAGGGGTGATTGAACCTTCTCATTCCAGCTATGCCAGTCCAGCATTTTTAGTGCCAAAGCCTGGTGGCAAACAGAGAATGGTAATAGATTACAGGAAGTTGAACGCCAATATCGAGGTGGATTCTGTTCCCCTCCCGGATTTACATTCGGCCTTTGATTGGTTCAGTGGGGCCAGATTTTATACCATTATTGATCTGAACGCGGCCTATCATCAGATACCTCTTGCCAAAGAAAGTAAACCATACACAGCTTTTTGTGTACCCTGGAATTTGTACCAGTACACAAGGGTTCCCATGGGTTTGGCTGTGGGGGCCCAGACACTTACTCGCCTTCTTGACACTGTCTTTCACGACGTCAAATTCCGTTTCATCTATAATTATCTTGACGATCTGTTGGTGTATAGTGAGACTTTCGAGGATCATCTGCGGCATTTAAGAGAGGTGTTGGGTCGTTTAAGAGAGGCTGGCCTCACTGTCAATCCCGAAAAGGTTCGTTTCGCCCAAGAGAGTATTTCTTTCTTGGGCCATTTAATTTCATACAAGGGCGTGACGGTAGACCCAGAGAGGACACAAGGCATCCGTGACTTTCCTCCGCCAAGGGATGCGAAAGGCATAGCGAGATTCGTCGGTATGATAAATTTTTATCGGCGTTTCATACCGAATATCGCTGAAATTGCCGCTCCTTTGAATGAACTGAGGAAGAAGGGGGCAAAGTTTGCATGGGGGGAAAACCAACAGAAGGCTTTTGATACCTTAAAGGAAGCCATCATTTCCCCACCGGTGTTGCGGATGCCCGACTTTTCAAAACCGTTCATTTTGCAGACGGACGCGAGTTCGGTTGCGCTCGGAGCGGTCCTTTCCCAGGTTATTGACGACGCTAGGCAGCCTGTGGCTTTTATCTCACGCACGTTGACCCAGCAAGAACGTAAATCATCTGTTTACGAGCTAGAGTGTTTAGCTGTTGTATACGCTCTAGATAAGTTCAGGCGTTTCCTGGAACATGCTGAGTTCCTGCTCGAGACCGATAATCAGGCTCTCTCATGGCTTCTAGCTCATCCCCGGCAACTGGGTAAAATTGGTAGATGGGTGGTGAAAATCTCATCCTTTAAGTTCACCGTGCAACACATCAGGGGATCCCAGAATGTGGTTGCAGATGCCTTATCCCGTATGTTTTCCCAACCCAGTGATGCCCAAGCTGAGCAACCCTGTTCCGTTCTTCTCGATTTTCCGTTAGCCTTCACTGATGTGTTACCCCATCAGTTAAACGACGAAGTGCTGGGTCAAGTATCATCCAAAATATTAAGCAGGGTAACGTACAGGCCCCTTATTTCTTGTCCAAGGGAGTCCTTTGCTGTCGAGAAAGAAAAGGACGAGCACCTAAAATCGTGCTGTTTAGCAAATTAGTGCCCATGGTCTTCAGTTATTACCATGATTCCCCAATCGGAGGCCACAAGGGAATTTCGAAGACCATTTCCAGTATTAGGAAACATTTTATCTGGAAGGGCATGGATAGAGACATCGCGACGAGAGTAAAAAACTGTCATCTGTGTGGCTTGAGCAAGCCTGCCCAGAACACCAAACTAGGGTTGTTATCGTCTGAGGTGGCGAGCAGACCAATGGAAAAGTTATTTATTGACTACGTGGGGCCGTTCCCCCGTAGCAAGTCAGGTAATGCTTACCTGCTTGTTTGTGTAGATGCTTTTTCAAAGTTTGTCTGGCTACTGCCCTTACGGCAGGCAACCGCTCGTTTGACCATCAACGCTTTACAGAACCACGTTTTTCAGCATTTCGGTCTTCCGACCATCATTGTCTCGGACAATGGTCCGCAATTTATTTCAAACGAATTCAGGCGTATGTGTTTCGCCAGTGGCATCAAACACGTAACCACTTCCCCTTATTATCCACAACCGTCCCATGCGGAGAGATTCAATCGGAATCTCCGGTCCGCCTTGATTGCTTATCACGCTGAGCAACAAACCACCTGGGATCAGAATCTGAAGTGGTTACAATTAGCCTTCAACACGGCCAGACACGACAGTCATCAGGCCGTGCCCTTTGAAATTTTGTTTGGATTCTCGCCCGCACTCCCGTTGACCAACCTATGGGATATCGAAGATCTTCTGCCGCGGGAGCCCAATAATAAAACTGCGGAGAGATGGAAAATGGCTCGGAAGAATTTGCTGCGAGCGCACGAGCGGGTCCGTCGGCGTTATAATCAGGGGCGTATTCCAAACCCCTTCCGGATTGGTGACTGGGTCTATTGCCAAAGCCACCCACTCAGCTCTGCCGCCGACAAACGTGCTGCGAAGCTATGCTACCGTTGGTCGGGGCCATACCGAATCATAGGATTTACGTCACCGGTGACGGCCCGGCTGGGCGTACCGGGAGACAAACAAAAGTTGTTGACAAGCCACATTTCCAAACTTAAACGTTGTCGGGGGCTATCCAAAACGTTCGACGGGGGATAGTCCCCGTAAAGATAGGACCGAGGTCCTTGTTAAATGTGGAAGTCGTGTTCAGGCGAATGGGGCGAGCCTCAGGAGATCGGAAGATCTAGCTAGCTAGGAATCTTTCTTTTGTCTTTTCCTGTCTCTCTCTCTTGTGCTGTATGCGGACTCTGATCAGGTCAGCATGCAGCACCCGCACACTTACATAATACATATCTTCTTTCGTCTCTTTCATTTTCCTTTTTGAATTCTGTTCTCCTGAGAGCAAGCTCAGCTGAGCCAACCCAACCACGACGTCCACCGGTATCTTTTGGGGAGAGGTACACTGCAGGGTACCCTCCTGGCATTTAACGTTGGGGCAACTATGTTGCCCTTTTGGGGTGAGGGTGTGCTGAGTCAAATGATTCAGCGCGAGTTTAGTAAATGTATTGGCATTTTTATTTTGACGGTAAAGACAGTACAAAAGTTAATGTAATAAGGAGTGCTGCTCTCTACCCGCGGATAGGAGAGGCTACCGTTTTCGAGTTTTCACCGTTTGATCGGTGTTTCCATCTACTGAGTTTTTCCAGCAGCTCGGCTGAGTTTTTAAACAACAGTGCTGCAGCCTGGTGAGAATTTCCTCCCTAACAAACGGACAACGAACGGAAACTTTTGTTAAAGTTTGTCTCAAAATGGAAGCCTAACTCACGACATCGTAGAAGATCTCTTCGGTGGAGAGTTTAGTGTGAAAATCTAGCGTCGACTTCTTTTTAAATATGAGATAGTTTCTTAATGACTGCGGGTTCACTGAACAGAGACAAGTCCTGCTAAGACTGAACGAAATGACATCCTAAAGCTCCACACTCGACACCGAAGAAACCAACGGCCGCAACAACATGCCAATCACCATCGCCACGCTATAAATAAAAGATCATCCTTCTGGGCACATATAAGCAGGTGAAAAATATCCATTTATATTCACACGTAGAATCAACATGGCACCAGTTATACATTCATTTGGATCCCCAATTGATGGGACAGTTTAGTGTGAACACTAAGTATTAATTGTAAATTTCAATACATGTATAGTAAATTGTCAGTTCAGAGACTGACATGTGTACCACACAGCATCCAACTTAGATTTCCACTCATTTCTTTATAGTACTTTCGCTACAGATTTAAAGTCAGTTTTGTTATTATTATTTTCTCAAGTTTAATTTACTCTGCATTAAAACATATTTTCTCTTATTTTTAAAATCAGGTTAGGTCATTTGTATAAAAAGATTACTGGGGAGGTAGGTGTTATTTTAAATTAGTTTCAACCAAGCTGTGCCTGTCGAAACACTTTTCAACTTGTTTGTCGAAACAAGGTTGTTGAAACAAGGTTGTTGAGACTGGTTATAAATTGAAGAAACATGTCCGTCTCTGACCCACAAATGTATTTTTTTTTATATAAGGTGCTAATATTGTGCAATTTTTCCCTTTCATTAATTGGCCCTATTTTAGTCTATATAAATTCTTTATTTTAATCATGGTAACTGGGGGGCGTTAATTATTTTAAACATTTTTTATTTCTCACCTTAATTAAGTATTTTAGCACTTAGCCACTTAGGCACTTGGTTTTAAATTTTAATGTCCTGGGGACATTTGTATGCAATACTTTATGATACACATGACGTGCAATTAACCCACACCATGCGGGTACATTCATAGAAATAAATCTTTAATCCTAATTGGGATTCCTATAAAAAAGAAGTTTAGAATTTATATACACCAGAAGGCTAATATAAAAAAGGGCGTGGCAAGAGACCTTTATGTATTTGTATACTATTGTATATGTAATTTGTCTTGTGGAACGTGTTATGTCTGTATATTTCTGTGTACATTTTGGGGGATATATATATAAATATTATGCATTGCTGTACTTTTGGTAGGATATAGGGATTTTATTATTATTAGAATTTATATACACCAGTAGACGAGTATTCTATCTCAATAATCGTGGCTGATCATTTCTTTAACTTAATTATTTTATTTAACAAGTATAGTAAGTGTCACCTTTAAAGTTCATTTAAATTGGATGAATAATTATTTTAATTATTAATAGTAACTGTGAATGAAATTATTTACCTTCATCAATTTATATAATGCATTTTAGAAGAAACATATGATATAAATTTTATATTTTAAGAAATAGTTTAATGGGAGTTTTATTTTGAGGTTAATGATTATTTTACATTTTCAATTCATTGATGGTGACATAGCAATTATTCTCATGGACTCAGTTAATATTTTTCAGGTGGCCTTGTTGAGAGGGTATACTTCTTTAGTTAACCTTTTAAAAGGGGAATTCTAAATCACTGTTGTTTTTTGTTATTAATATTATGAGATAGAATAATAAAACCATTGTTAAGTATTTAATTCTTGAGTTTTTATTGCAAGTCCCGTCTTACTGGATCCAGCGCAATTTTTAGCTTCTCTAGGCCTTAGCCTAGTTTTAATTAACTTGTAACCCCTCTTTACAAAAAGAAATATTCTTTTTGTTTTAACTACTCAAAATGAAGTAGGGGTTTCACTCTGCCTTCACTTGTAATCTATGGCTGAAATCTGCTTCAAAGAAATTTTGCTTTGTGGACTCTTAATTATAGTCTTGTTAGTATTCCATTCTTGGATTCTGTTGGTGTATTGCACCAATATCCATTAGCAGCATAAGTTTTGCTCAGATGTCATCAAATACCTTTGCTGATGACATTGTTACTCACATAAACCCCTTACAGCAGATCCTGATTCTACATGACCAACTCCAGATCTCCTCTAATCTGCAGGTTTTGGTTTGAAGAAATTGACTGGCAGCAGCACTGCATTGATTAAGGGTCTTCTGTCAGTGCATAAGATGGGTCTTAAGATGGTCTTATAGATCTTAATTTTAATTTTCTATTTATATTTCTTGACCTCAATCCACTCCCCAAAGCATAATAATATCTGTTGCCAGCCAATATTTTAGCATCGATTTTGCAAAACATTCTCTTATCATCTCTGATAAGTACTCGCAAATACCTAAAATTTTTTCATCTTTCATAAACGTTACCTTCCTCTTTAATCTGATTCCCTGGAGCCTAATACATGCTCTACATGTTATTAATAGGTACTTTTAAATAGGGGGAAAATGAGGTTCCTGACGCACAAAGGAATGCCGCCTTTCCCACGGTCTAGATCAAAGAGATGCCGCCGTTCCCACGGTCCAAGATTTTTTCCCACGCTCCCCCCACCACCGCTGGACCACAGCATCCCAAAGGAGCACAGCATCCCCGAATTTCCGCGAATAAAAATTTTTATTTTTTTTATTAGATATTTTTATTTTTTTAATTAAATTGATTTGCATATCATCCGCGAATATATGCCGCCTTTCGCGCGCCTAGATCAAAGAGATGCCGCCGTTCCCGCGGTCCAAGATTTTTTCCCACGCTCTCCCCACCGCCAATGGACCCGCAGCATCCGCGAATTTCCGAGAATAAATTTTTTTATTTTTTTAATTAAATTGATTTGCATATCAAGGGTGAGTGGGGGTGGGGTGAGGTTCAATGGACCACCCGCATCCGCAAATTTCCGCGAATATAATTTTTTATTTTTTTAATAAAGCTGATTTGCATATCTGGGGCGGGAGGGTGGGTGGGTGGGGGGGGTTCCAACTTGATGCAATATAATGTATATTAAAAATATATGATCAGGGTTACCAACCTTTGCATGAGTTCAAATTTGTTACATGTTAAATTGTATATTAAATCTATATGATCAGGTTTACCAACCTAAGCATGGGTTCAAACTTGGTGGGTGGTGGGTGGGGGGTTCCAACTTGATGCAATATAATGTATATTAAAAATATATGATCAGGATTACCAACCTTTGCATGAGTTCAAATTTGTTACGTGTTATAATGTATATTAAATCTATATGATCAGGTTTACCAACCTATGCATGGGATCAAACTTGATATGTGTATTATAGTGTATATATTAAAATATATGATCAGGGTTACCAATCTTGCATTATTGTGTATAGAACAGATCTGCCAACATTTTTCTGTGGTGGGAAATTCAAACTATATGAGCAGATGCATTATAGTGTATAGTAAATTATATGACTGTTGACGACTATGATATCAAGTTATCAACTCCCCCCCTTCCTCTCTCTCTTTGACTCTAGATAACGTCTCTCTCTCTCTCTCTCGCTCTCTCTCTCTCTCTCTCTCTCACACATTTCCGATTACTATACACGGAATTACATATTGTTATCTGCTCGTACACAAGGGTATTCGTCATTGTAAGATTTTAATAAAAACAATTATCAGTTTAAATAATAATTTTCGTGATTGCAAGATACAACCTGTGTACACAAAAACTTAAAATATAGTTTACCGCTGTGGTAGGAAATTCAAACTATATGAGCAAACACATTATTAAATTCTCTCTCTCTCTCTCTCTCTCTCTCACACACATTTCTGATTACTATACACGAAATTACATATTGTTATCTGCTCGTACGCAAGGGTATATCCTTTGCAAGTAAGTGATATTTTAAAAAATTATTTACAACGTTCGACTAAAATCATATTTCAAGATAAAGGGTTGTGTCAAGAAATAAAATCATACTACGATCACACACACACACACACACACACACATGACATATGTTTATGCGTCGTATACATGTAACAGAAATAATGTATTGCTGTCTCTATATGTGTTTATGTAACGTCTCTGTCTCACATCTCTAGACACAGTTACCGATCACAATATTATTCCTCAAAAATCTGTTGTACAACATCTCTCTCTCTCTCTCTCTCGCTCGCAGATGTCGGAAGAAATTCCCAGTTTATAATGTAATTACCTGTGTGTATGCTGTTACAGATGACAAATCCATACGTTAACGACTTTACAATAAATGTTAGCCTATTGTGTGTGTGTGCTATGTAAATTGTTTGTACATCAATGAATAATATTATCGTGCTAGTTTTAATGTAAGGAAATTCACACATTCAAATAGCTGACAGCACCAATAAGGTATGATTTGAATCTTTCGGTGTACCATTTCACATAATTTAATGTACTTTACAAATATTTGCTTACATGTTCAGAGGTTTATAGTGAAATAAATTAAAATAAACCATAATTTGTTTAAATGATTAAATATATATATTTACACCACTGTATAGAAAGATTAACTATGCGCGCGCGCGCGCACACACACACACACAACGATACAGAATTATTCACTAACTTAAGCCAAGGTCATTGATTCGGTGCGTCCTACTTTCTAATCCGTAAGTAACTCGTCTTTCTGTCACCGCTTGGTACTTCATTAAGCTGGTTTTTGGACTTTACTTTTCTGGGTGCTTCATAAACATAAAGATCACTACCGCCAATAACTTGTGGTACAATACTTCTATTCAATGGTAAAACCTAAGACAAAAAGCATTAAATAAAACATACAATCAGTATTAACAATACAAAATCACTGTTTTATTAACTTAAAATACTGTATGAAACAGTGGTATGTAATTTTCATCCAAAATATGTAAAACAAAAATACAGATTATATGAAATGTATATTAACAAATGTATATTTACAAAATAAGTATATTACAACTCAGGAAAGAGTGGTACGTAATTTTCACCCACCCAATCTTCCACAAATCTGCCATAATTTACTCCGCCAGCATGGTCGGTAATGAACTGGGTGTAAATATTTGATAAGTCGTTTTTAACTTGTGTCTCGCCTTGAGACTGGCAATCGGAGCGACGTTGTAATAATAGTTCCTTGTTGTGCTTCACTTGAGTCGCATGTCTGTCTACCCAATCCGCCATGTAACATTCGAAACTGCTTGCGGGAGACATTATACGCCACTAAAACAAAGACATTCACAATGTTTATCACTTAATATATTATCATAACTACACAGTGTCGACTGATTATGGTCCTACATAACATTCGAAATTTGAACGTTACAATCTATATAACGTTCTGTTTCTGTTTTAGATAATAATAGTTTGAATATGAAATGAAATGGTACGTTGTATTTTGTTATGAGAAAATGCATTTCTAAATTTTTTTTTACATTTGTAAATTACAGAATTGTTCTCTAACTACAGCTACAATCGTTCAGTTTCGGTAACATTTGAAAAAAAATTGATGGATTTGGTAACAAAATCACTGTTTTATTAATTTAAAATGCTGTATGAAAGAGTGGTATTGGTAATCTGTACGCATTAGCTACATGTACATAAGGCATTTTCCAGTAAACTTTATCTAGTTCAAGAACACAATTAGCAGCCGTTTGTCCGCTTGCTAAAACCATAGCGTTTATGTCGGTAGATGTGCGTAGGAGTATAAGTTCTTGTTTCACGTTCAGCACGATGCGTGTATAGTCTTCTGCGAATCCCATTAGCATTTTCAGTGGAATACAAAAGTTGAATTCACCGTCATCATTCACTTTTAATACGTTCGCGGTCGGTGCCACCCAACCCGCGTTTTCCATTGTGTCACGTGCATTGTTGTTGAGTGATAGAAAAGTTTTCCGTCAAAAGATCATTTCGTTGGTCTCAGCGTACATTTATTATGTAAATCATCTCTTTTTCAGTCATCTACGTATGTGCATTTGAATTATTTGCGCATGCGCATAACAGCTTTTTTAGTACAGTTGCACACACATCGACGCTTGCACTATATATAACCTGTGAACTTCGCAACAGCGTCTTACTTACCACTCGAATCTATATAACGTTCTGTTTCTGTTTCAGATAATAATAATAGTTTGAATATAAAATGAAATGGCACGTTGTATTTCGTTATGAGAAAATGCATTTCTAAATTTTTTTACATTTGTAAATTACAGAATTGTTCTCTAACTACAACTGCAATCGTTCAGTTTCGTTAACATTTGAAAAATTTATGGATTTGGTACTCGATATATTCTACTCTTACAGTATTTTCATTAATACATTTCGGAAACTGTGTACAGAATAAATCTACAATCACCCAGTCGGAATCATTAAGTTTTACAAAAGACCTTATTGATCAGGCGTGTGAGTAATTATATTAATCTTTATGTAGCAAATACGCGCACATTCATAAAATACACCACTCAGGTGTAGGGCAATTAATCCCTTTTGTATTGAACGTATTTAAGTAGGCCTACTCGTGATGACAGTAAATTTTGTCTAAACGTCAACTCAAATGTCTGGTACATAAACGTACCTGATAAAACCTTTAATCGCTTCTTGAGTCGTAGTCATTATTAAACTCGACATAACTACTTGTGTTACGCGATTGGTGTTCGTGTTAAACGATTGATGACTCATGTAATAATACAGATTAACCTCGTATAATAATTAAAGTAACATGAGTATTAAATTATACTATACAATATTTATTGTCATCATCAAGACTGTGTATGAATACAAAGAAATATCAAACACAACAGATCAATTATTTGAGTGAACGTGATTGTGTATGTGAACGCGTGTGTTTGCGTGTGCGTGTGCGTGCGCGTGCGCGTGTGTATCATTGTATATGTGAATTAGTTGAAGCAATACGAGGTAGAGGGATAATGGGTGTGATTGTTGACATAGGCCTATACATAATTTTAAAATATTCTAATTTAAAATACTGTATAATTGTCTACGATTGACAAATAAGAGAAAAGACATATTTATTGTTATCATCAAGACTGTGTATGAATACAAAGAAATATCAAACACAACAAATCAATTATTTGAGTGAACGTGATTGTGTATGTGAGCGCGTGTGTGTGTGCGTGTGCGTGCACGTGTGTATCATTGTATATGTGAATTAGTTGAAGCAATACGAGGTAGAGGGAGAATGGGTGTGATTGTTGACATAGGCCTATACATAATTTTAAAATATTCTAATTTAAAATACTGTATAATTGTCTACGATTGACAAATAAGAGAAAAGACATACTTTACGGAATTTCTTGAAATTTTTGTAGTTAGTTTTCACCTCATCACCCTCGCATGTACTAGCAGTGTGTTTGGGTACAATTAACGATTTAAATTCAATGTTCTGAGAAGTACACATATTCATCTGCTCGTCTCCCTCTCGTTTACTGACAGTATGTTTGGATACAGTTAACCATTCAATGTTCTGATAAGAATTCATCATCTTCTTGTTCCTATAATAATAATAACAGTACCTGCTTCATTATCATATACATTATGTGCTATTTATACACATAAGGCTTTCAACACACACACACACACACACACACAACACATACCATAAATCTAGAACATGAAAAGGTATTATAACAAACATTACGGAAACATGTACGTATGGTCACGTACATAGATCAAACGTTTAAACAAAACAGATTAATACCTGAATAAATTTACAAAAAAACAGGACAGCGTATTTAGAACACTTAGAATTGGAAATCCGCAAACACATCAAAAAATATCCGTCAAACCCTATCAAACATCGTACCCAACAAAAACCCTGTTCTTATCGGGAGACATCAGTAACCGACCTAAGCACAAGTGCTTCATTAGGCAACAGACCAAAATCAAAATAGACGACTATAAGCACAATTTAAATAAAATCTGTATATTCAATAAAATTATGTTCACTTATTAACATATTAAAATCTTTTTACTTACCTCTTAAATGTTGTTATATACACACAATAGTCGATTTCACGATGAGTGCAGTGTATCATGCAAATGAGAAATAGTGACAAGTCTTCTTGTGTATATATATCATACGGCGGAAGGGTAGGGTAGCTTGCGTACACGTTTGAAAGTTGAAGTAAGACATATACCCGAGGGGGTCATTGTCTGTGTTGGAATGTTTTTATTTTCATACATTAGTCAAATTAGGAAAACAAACGAACCAGTAAACATTATGAATTTCCATATGATTACAACAACAGCTTAACTCAAGAAGTCATTGTCTGTGCTAGAAAGCTTTCTCAACAATTATATGTTAAGAAATTAGCGATACGAAAGTATTTCGTACATAGCTAAATTATGATTCTTGTACGTGAGAAGCCTGTAAATTCATGCTCATAGACAATTTTATTTCCATAATATTATTATTTGTATATATAGATCTTTTTTACATAGCTCATAATTTACACAAAAATCATAAAGCATCAAACTGTATGGGAATGATGACCTGCGACTTACCGCAACGCTTAATTTCTATCTCTTCACATATCAAATTGTTTCTTTACGTTTGTATTTTGTCTAAACCATGTTAACTTCACACACACACACACAATCAGGTCAATGACTGCTACGTGCTGTCACCATTTTATATTAGAACTTTCTTATGAGGTATTGAAAACTATTGACCAACCTTGTTTGTTAGATCGTGAAAATTAAGTTTATTTTCGCATACACACACACACACACACACACACACACACACGCAACGCAACCCCCACACACATTGGGTTGAACGCAATCCTGTACACGTTAGGTTCAATGCAAATCCAATTAGGTTTGTTACACGTTGTGTCGCACTGACCTGATATTTATAGATGACCTCCATACAAAAACAGATAACAGATTTAAATAATAATTTCATGCTTGCAATATACAACCAATGTACACAAATTTATAAAGCATCAAACTATATATCCTTTGTTGGTTTGTAATTATTACTAAACAGTAATACATGCTTAGAATGAAAATATTTGCTATGATTTTAGTAACGTACAACACCAGCTTAACCCAAGAGTCATTGACCGGTGTTATACTCAGCATAAAATAATTAACGCGCGCGCACTGAGGCTAATACTAACCGCAACGCTTAATTTCTATCTCTTCACGTATCACATTGTTTCTTTACGTTTTTATTTTGTCTAAACCATGTTTACTTCACACACACACACACACACACACACACACACACACACAAGAACAATCGGCTGCTAATTGCGTGTTCTTGAACTGAATAAAGTTTACGTTTACTGGAAAATGTCTTATGTGCTAACTTGAGAAAGACCGTTTTGCATTATTGTACAATATGTACGTCAGTTTTAAGTGTTCGTATACAGATCTGCAAATGTTTTACTTGTTTATATTTGTACTATGAATGTATATATTTTCATTATAAATATGTTAACAGTAACCAGCGAGAAACACATGTTTGACACAGTATACTTCAAGCGTTAGCTGTACATATCAAATTGCTTCTTTACGTTTGTGACAATGATCAGTGAGACACTTGCGATACATATCGTGTCGTAGACTCCTCTTAATCGCAACTCGAGGTACACCTTTACATACACGTTTTTGACACTCGTTGGTAGGATCTTCGTGGGTCACAAGGAACGAATAACATTTCGCACGGAGACTCACGAATTCTCTAGTAGGACGACCACACGTTTCATCCTTAAACAGTCGGACAACCTTTTTGATTTTTAAGGCTATAACAAGGATGAGACGAAGGGTAATCCGATATGTCAAAAACGTGTAGGTCCTCCTTCATGTCTGCATACAAGTCAGATGTTTGAATACTATACATCAGACTGTCTGTATCTGTCATTAGCAATCTAACGTTACGACCGTACTTGACGGCAGCATAACGATACTGAAAGTCATACATTATCGTTTTGCTAACGTTTGTATTTTGTCTAAGCTATGTTAACTTCACACACACACACACACACACAAACACACATGTTAGGTTAAATGCAGTCCACTTACGTTTCACGTTAGGTTGAATGCAAACACACACACACACACACATACAACACAACCTACACATGTTAGGTTAAATGCAGTCCACTTACGTTTCACGTTAGGTTGAATGCATACACACACACACACACACACGTGTTAGGCTGAATGCAACCTAACACGTGTGTGTTATTTAAATAATAATTTAAATAACATACACGTGTGTGTGTGTGTGTGTGTGTTTGCATTCAACCTAACGTGAAACGTAAGTGGACTGCATTTAACCTAACATGTGTAGGTTGTGTGTGTGTGTGTGTGTGTGTGTGTGTGCATTCAACCTAACGTGAAACGTAAGTGGACTGCATTTAACCTAACATGTGTGTGTGTGTGTGTGTGTGTGTGTGTGTGTGTGTGTGTGTGTGTGTGTGTGTGTGTGTGTGTGTGTGTGTGTGTGTGTGTGTGTGTGTGTGTGTGTGTGTGTGTGTGTGTGTGTGTGTGTGTGTGTGTGTGTGTGTGTGTGTGTGTGTGTGTGTGTGAAGTTAACATAGCTTAGACAAAATACAAGCGTTAGCAAAACGATAATGTATGACTTTCATTATCGTTATGCTGCCGTCAAGTACGGTCGTAACGTTAGATTGCTAATGACAGATACAGACAGTCTGATGTATAGTATTCAAACAACTGACTTGTATGCAGACATGAAGGAGGACCTACACGTTTTTGACATATCGGATTACCCTACGTCTCATCCTTGTTATAGCCTTAAAAAACAAAAAGTTTGTCGGACTGTTCAAGGATGAAACGTGTGGTCGTCCTATTAGAGAATTCGTGAGTCTCCGTGGTTATTCGTTCCTTGTGACCCACGAAGATCCTACCAACGAGTGTCAAAAACGTGTATGTAAAGGTGTACCTCGAGTTGCGATTAAGAGGAGTCTACGACACAATGTCTCACTGATCATTGTCACAAACGTAAAGAAGCAATTTGATATGTACAGCTAACGCTTGAAGTATACTGTGTCAAACATGTGTTTCTCGCTGGTTACTGTTAACATATTTATAATGAAAATATATACATTCATAGTACAAATATAAACAAGTAAAACATTTGCAGATCTGTATACGAACACTTAAAACTGACGTACATATTGTACAATAATGCAAAACGGTCTTTCTCAAGTTAGCACATAAGACATTTTCCAGTAATCGTAAACTTTATTCAGTTCAAGAACACGCAATTAGCAACCGATTGTTCTTGTGTGTGTGTGTGTGTGTGTGTGTGTGTGTGTGTGTGTGAACATGGTTTAGACAAAATAAAAACGTAAAGAAACAATGTGATACGTGAAGAGATAGAAATTAAGCGTTGCGGTTAGTATTAGCCTCAGTGCGCGCGCGTTAATTATTTTATGCTGAGTATAACACCGGTCAATGACTCTTGAGTTAAGCTGGTGTTGTACGTTACTAAAATCATAGAAAATATTTTCATTCTAAGCATGTATTACTGTTTAGTAATAATTACAAACCAACAAAGGATATATAGTTTGATGCTTTATAAGTTTGTGTACATAGGTTGTATATTGCAAGCATGAAATTATTATTTAAATCTGTTATCTGTTTTTGTATGGAGGTCATCTATAAATATCAGGTCAGTGCGACACAACGTGTAACAAACCTAATTGGATTTGCATTGAACTGTAACCCCTCTTTCCTTTTTGCTGTATATAAAAAAAAAACTTTTTTTTTGTATTTATTTTTTTTGTATTTATATTTTTTTTTTTGAAAGAGAAGCCACAAGTTATTTAAAACTACGCCGGAGCCTAGAGAAACCAAAAATGCGCTGGGTCCAGTATGACGGGACTTGCAATGAAACTCGGCTGTAATTTAACAATAACAACTTTTATTTTGCCCCCATAATTCGTTACATATAATATCCTGCAAATCACATAATTATCACATGGCAAGGGCAATAACCCACAAAATACATAATAAATAAATAATTCACATATCCTTAATCGTGTCAAAGACAATATCTATCTATCCCTATTTACATATAGATATCAGGCAACATTCCGTAATTATATAATTCCCCCCCCTTTTGTTACTAACACTTAACATTGACAACACGTACAGAAACATAAAGACACATACACTCATAATTATATACACATATTATAGACACCTAATAATAGGTTATAGTGTTTCTGCAAAGCCCCAAGGCCGGCAATCATAAATGTTCAACTTCCAGCCACCATAACTCATTGATTCCCATCAATTTAAATAATTACAAAAAAAAACCCAAAAGGATGATAATCACTCACAAGGCATAAAGAGAGACCGGACTGCCCATATGTATAGATAGCATCTGATGATTGGCCCACCATGAGTATATGAAGATCTTTAAGTTTCTTAGACAGCATGTAAATGAGAAAAATCCTCATCACCTGATTTTAAGCAATTGGTATGAGTTTATAAAACGTTAATTTTGTTTTACAAATCCAGATGGATACATGTATCAGTATATGCTTTTACAAGGTCAAAAAAAATTAATCAGTATATGCTTCTACAAGGTCAAAAAATTAATCAGTATATGCCCACAAAAATATAAAATTTCTTTTCTGTTAAAGCCAGATGGCTGTGTATAAATGAGTTTATAATAACCAACTGTTGTATCCTAGCAGATGTGGGAGCGCGCCAGCATGTACTTGACCATGTGTGACAGGAATCAAACCTGCCTTAAACTGAATGAGCCTGTGCCTGGCAAAAACTATGTCCCCTTTTACCCCCAGAAAACAGCCTGAAAACGAAACCCCCCCCCAGCCCTTACATGTTAAACCAAAATTAAATTAAAATATGAACCCGTTCTGAACCAGCCGGAACAGAACCCCTAACATGTGACTTAAATTTTGTAGGGAATAGTGTAATGACTCTTGTCTATACATATCAAAAATATTTAATAGTTAAAAAAAACCTCTGGCACGCTCCCCCAGTGCAGCACACAATTACAAACATAGTACTTAGATTTTATGAAGTTAAATTATTAAAGTCACATGATGTTCAGAATGAATGTTCAGCTGACACACCCCAGAGCAGACTGTCTAGCCGCGTGGGCACATGTTTTCAAAAGAAATTTAAATTGTAAATCAGGAGCACGGCAGGCCCGGCCAACGAAAATAAAAAGGGTTCATATCACCTTAGTCATGAGCATGTGATGCATCTTGCGGTTGTTCACCAGACTCCCTCTTCCGAACAGGTGTGTGTGTGATGGCTCATGGCTGATGAAGGTGTAGTTACATCAGCATCGACCAGAATCTCCGACTTAGACGAGAACCCTGGGAATTCACAAAAATTAGAAATGCTGTTCATAAAAAATGTCCATCCAAGTTCCAGGTAAATAACCTCAGAACGGGCCTTTCAACCAACTCAAGATAAATGCACAAAGTTTCGGTTATTATTTTTTTGAAAATTGCCTGAAGAGTAATTAAGTCTACCAGGGGATGATGAACTCACTAAATAAAAAGATATTATTGAAAGGTGTAGAGTAAAAGTCACTTGCACTAGATCTTAACAAGCGCCGACAGAATCTAACAGGTTGGCCGCGCCACGTGGACCACAATTATCTTAATTTGTTAGAAAATGACCACATTCAAGGCACTCACAGTTGCACACAAATAAAATATTAATAGTGTTTAATCTAAGGGTGGTCTCCCAATTTATTTTTACTGCCATAATTAATTAAAAGGTACACGCGTGCAGTCTGTTGCATGCACGTGCCTATCTTGCCCAATTCAACTCCATGCATACGCACTGACTTTAGCTTATAATTTACATAACGCTCTATGAAACAATTACAGTAACTCTTGTATTATAATAATTGAGAAAAGAATATTAGCTGTCTATACTGAACATTAAATAAATCTTTTAATACACACACTGCCAGGTCGCACCAAATACATTCGTCTTTCACATACGGCTGCATACATTTACGTTAATTAAATTTAATTATTTTTTTGACGCATACTATAAGATGCTATGATTACTTACCGGGAAGTCTCGTAAATTTAGCTTGCCATTAGCGCAGAAGAAACAACTACGTAATACTGTCTGTTCGGTTCTGGGAGTCTGTTGCTTTCCCGGTGACTGCAGCAGTTGAACTAACGCTGCACTCACAGCACAAGCCACGGCAAAATTACACCGCCAGACGGCGCAGTCGTTCACCAGTGCCGTCCGAATATCGTTGCGCTAACCGACATTTGTGTTCGCGTTATATTAAATTCAATTTTATAAAACCTTCGACCGCCGGGTTAGGCAAACACCGGCACACCCCCACCCTGAAAGGGCAACCCGGTTGCCCCACACTTAAACTCGGGAGAGTACCCTGCAGTGTACCCCCTTCCCAAAACAAGCTAGTGGACTTCGTGATTATGGCGGCCCAGCAGCTCTTGCTCTCAGGAGAACAGACATCCCCATGCGACCCTCTCCGCTATGCCAACCCCACGGGACCGCCCCAACACGTCACCCTCTCCGGTGACCATCACCTACTCCCACCGGTCCCACTCACATACCCGTCCTAAGACCAAACAAGGTATCTCCCACCTTGGTATGTGAGTGACCGTACTACTTCTCGTCCATCTCTTGGACCGACCATCTCTATCCTTGCCATATGGCTGGCCCACATCCCTACACAAGGGCGGACGGCCCCGCTCAGCCAGACAGAGAGGACCGCACCAAGGGAACACGAACATTAATCTCAACTCTTACTTCACCAAAAACACCATGACTAGCAAGGGGGTATTACTTCTCCACCGATGTCGATACACAATAAATACAATTCTCTCTCTCAACAAAAACACCCGGGAAACAACCGGAGAATGCGGCATGGCTCGGGCCCTAAAATGAACCCACAATCAAGATTTACAACCATTAATCAGAAACAACAGCACGCTATCACTCTCCATCTTACTTTTAAAACAGGGGAAACTGACGACCACGACAATCTAAGGGAACTCTCCAACAACTCTCTTTCTCCATGATGACCTTCCAGAATAGGGGAAACTGACAGTCTCCAGGACCACAATCTAATCACTTCCGGCAAGTCTCTCTAACTCCTTATTGATAGGTTTTTTTTTTTACTAAGGGGAGGGGTAGGAAAATCGGGAAGATGAAACAGGGCGAGGATGCGAGGATCATTAAAGGGTCAATAGCTAGGAGTAAGGGTAAGGACATGGTTCCCTCCGAAAAGGAGACTGACTGGAGAAAACCAAGGCTCGCGTGGGCAGGGGCGCAACCCTGAAGTAGACGAACACCACTGGGACTGTGGGGAACATCTACTCGCTACCCGTTAACCTCTTCTTCTTACCTTTCTGTGAAGGACTGTAGGTACCCGTTCCTTTCGGACACCACTCTCCAAGAAATTATCTCGTGTTGAGCTGTACTGGCGGCTTTCCTCTGAATCAGAATCAAGGCCACTTACCTCACTGCTTTCACTCCGCTGTGGATTATCCTTGTCGTCTAACTCCTTTGCTACAATTTCTTCCTCAACTTCTACCTCACCTACTTCTACCACACTTGCAGCATGGAGATCCCCTTGTCCATCCACAACCTCAGAAACACTTGCAGCCTGGACATCCCTGTGTCCATCCGCAACCTCAGACTCTTCAGTCTCCCTAACACCTAAAACTATACTTCTCTGTGCAGCATCCGCAGACCGCTCTTCTGCCTCTTCTGTCGATTCCACTCCTTCACCACTCTCAGCAACTACAACGTCCTCAACATTTTCCACCCTGGACTCCAGCTGTCCAGGTTCATGTGCAATGACTAAATTAATTTCTACTGGCGATGGTAAAGCTACACCATCAAATGACTTCTCATATCCCGGCGTAGGCGATGATGATATTACCGGATCTGGATCCCTCACGAACGATACCGGGACAAATTCTGCGGCATCTGGATTCAACCATGACGTCCTCTTCGAGTCCTGTAACTCAGTTTCCACAGACGTTTTCTTGTCGTGCTGTAACGATCCACAGAAATTATTCCGCTTTTCTTCTTCTGCTCGACCTTCTTCATCTACTACTCTCTTAGGCACTTGTACTTCCTCTGGAATCTTTAAAGTTTCCTTCTTCTCCGAATAGGAATAACGCCTTGGTACAGGCTCCCTACTTGCCGATGTTTGTTCCCTAACATAATTTCTTCTTCCCCTGTTAATTTCGTATTTCTTTGTTTTCTGTGCTGTAGCCGTTGTTACCGTCTTCTCACTTGCCACCCCTTTGTAGCCTCCATTATTTCCGGAATATTCAGGCTTTCTGACAGTCTCTTGTGTTCTCCTCCAACCACCATGTTTGTCCCTTTTTGATCTTCCTAATGAACCACTGGAGTATTGGACATCTTTAGCAGCTCTTTCCCGGTACTCATCATTCTCCTGGACTCTCCTGGCATGTGCACACCACCGGTCCAGGTCCGCAAAACAACGTGGAGGCTCTGCGAAAACCAGCCGGGATCTCTCTTCGGGATTCAGTCCCTCTCGTATTACTTGTATTACTTCTGTCTCGGGCAACCCCAACCTTAACACCCGGGCAGCTTTCCGTATATCGTGCACGAAGTCCCCTAACGCCTCTCCGTTGGCCAGTAGGCGATAGAATTTTTCAAACTTAAGCTGGGTACGTCGTCGAATGGGTAGGAAGAAGTTCAACACCTCCCCATCGAAAGCGTCAACACTGCCGCCCCGACGCAGAGTGTTGGTGACAAGCTCAGCCAACGTACCCCGGCAATACGGGTATATAAGAGACAAGACCTTCATATCGGACACCCCCGGGAAATCTGCCAACTGCAGCACCAGGTCCAAGAAAACCAGCAGCTGGTCCTCATCAAATCCATTCACCATCGAAAATTTCTGGAGAACACTTGAAATGGGATGGGGCAACTTCTGATAGCATACCGCCGCCAGAATTGCACAATTCAGAACGAACAATAATAAAACAAATCCCCACTAAACACCTAACACAACATGACCTACAAAAACATATTCACAAGAATCAGAAAAAACCCAAGTACGTCCTACCTTTGAGCGACCCCCGGGTTCTCTAGCGCTGCGGAGACCTGGCCTACATCCGAACCACCTACTAACACCACAGAAGGAGACAAGCAACAACCAACAATACTGAACATACATAACATCAAACATCAATCCGACACACACGTCTCACCAACACATAACTAACGGACACAACTAGTAGTCAGTATTCTTAATTCCGGGAATTGAGTCCGTGACGGTACCGACTTCCGATCGGGCCATACCGCATCCCGCTAATGTCACACGCTATACTCCGACCTCGAATCAGCCACATTCTATCACCCAGGCAACTCTTGAGACCCCCCGGCAGTTCAACCTATCAAATTTTCCGAACACAAATACCCGCCCCAGTGGTGCGACCAGACTCACAAGTTATACGACCTAAAACTAGCCTACACGGGCATATACCTAAAAAAAAACAATGTCATAACAATAGCATAGTATTTCCGAGTTTGCAAGCCCCGTCACACCCAAGGACCCAAGGGTTCAACCCTAGAATGAACCACGCTCTCTGCTACCATTTGTGACCCCTCTATCCTTTTTGCTGTATATAAAAAAAAACTTTTTTTTTGTATTTATTTTTTTGTATTTATATTTTTTTTTTTTTTTTGAAAGAGAAGCCACAAGTTATTTAAAACTAGGCCGGAGCCTAGAGAAGCCAAAAATGCGCTGGGTCCAGTATGACGGGACTTGCAATGAAACTCGGCTGTAATTTAACAATAACAACTTTTATTTTGCCCCCATAATTCGTTACATATAATATCCTGCAAATCACATAATTATCACATGGCAAGGGCAATAACCCACAAAATACATAATAAATAAATAATTCACATATCCTTAATCGTGTCAAAGACAATATCTATCTATCCCTATTTACATATAGATATCAGGCAACATTCCGTAATTATATAATTCCCCCCCTTTTGTTACTAACACTTAACATTGACAACACGTACAGAAACATAAAGACACATACACTCATAATTATATACACATATTATAGACACCTAATAATAGGTTATAGTGTTTCTGCAAAGCCCCAAGACCGGCAATCATAAATGTTCAACTTCCAGTAAACCATAATTCGTAATAACTTCATAATAACCATAAATTGATTCCCATCAATTTAAATAATTACAAAAAAAAACCCAAAAGGATGATAATCACTCACAAGGCATAAAGAGAGACCGGACTGCCCATATGTATAGATAGCATCTGATGATTGGCCCACCATGAGTATATGAAGATCTTTAAGTTTCTTAGACAGCATGTAAATGAGAAAAATCCTCATCACCTGATTTTAAGCAATTGGTATGAGTTTATAAAACGTTAATTTTGTTTTACAAATCCAGATGGATACATGTATCAGTATATGCTTTTACAAGGTCAAAAAAAATTAATCAGTATATGCTTCTACAAGGTCAAAAAATTAATCAGTATATGCCCACAAAAATATAAAATTTCTTTTCTGTTAAAGCCAGATGGCTGTGTATAAATGAGTTTATAATAACCAACTGTTGTATCCTAGCAGATGTGGGAGCGCGCCACCATGTACTTGACCATGTGTGACAGGAATCAAACCTGCCTTAAACTGAATGAGCCTGTGCCTGGCAAAAACTATGTCCCCTTTTACCCCCAGAAAACAGCCTGAAAACGAAACCCCCCCCCAGCCCTTACATGTTAAACCAAAATTAAATTAAAATATGAACCCGTTCTGAACCAGCCGGAACAGAACCCCTAACATGTGACTTAAATTTTGTAGGGAATAGTGTAATGACTCTTGTCTATACATATCAAAAATATTTAATAGTTAAAAAAAAAACCTCTGGCACGCCCCCCCAGCACACAATTACAAACATAGTACTTAGATTTTATGAAGTTAAATTATTAAAGTCACATGATGTTCAGAATGAATGTTCAGCTGACACACCCCAGAGCAGACTGTCTAGCCGCGTGGGCACATGTTTTCAAAAGAAATTTAAATTGTAAATCAGGAGCACGGCAGGCCCGGCCAACGAAAATAAAAAGGGTTCATATCACCTTAGTCATGAGCATGTGATGCATCTTGCGGTTGTTCACCAGACTCCCTCTTCCGAACAGGTGTGTGTGTGATGGCTCATGGCTGATGAAGGTGTAGTTACATCAGCATCGACCAGAATCTCCGACTTAGACGAGAACCCTGGGAATTCACAAAAATTAGAAATGCTGTTCATAAAAAATGTCCACCCAAGTTCCAGGTAAATAACCTCAGAACGGGCCTTTCAACCAGCTCAAGATAAATGCACAAAGTTTCGGTTATTATTTTTTTGAAAATTGCCTGAAGAGTAATTAAGTCTACCAGGGGATGATGAACTCACTAAATAAAAAGATATTATTGAAAGGTGTAGAGTAAAAGTCACTTGCACTAGATCTTAACAAGCGCCGACAGAATCTAACAGGTTGGCCGCGCCACGTGGACCACAATTATCTTAATTTGTTAGAAAATGACCACATTCAAGGCACTCACAGTTGCACACAAATAAAATATTAATAGTGTTTCATCTAAGGGTGGTCTCCCAATTTATTTTTACTGCCATAATTAATTAAAAGGTACACGCGTGCAGTCTGTTGCATGCACGTGCCTATCTTGCCCAATTCAACTCCATGCATACGCACTGACTTTAGCTTATAATTTACATAACGCTCTATGAAACAATTACAGTAACTCTTGTATTATAATAATTGAGAAAAGAATATTAGCTGTCTATACTGAACATTAAATAAATCTTTTAATACACACACTGCCAGGTCGCACCAAATACATTCGTCTTTCACATACGGCTGCATACATTTACGTTAATTAAATTTAATTATTTTTTTGACGCATACTATAAGATGCTATGATTACTTACCGGGAAGTCTCGTAAATTTAGCTTGCCATTAGCGCAGAAGAAACAACTACGTAATACTGTCTGTTCGGTTCTGGGAGTCTGTTGCTTTCCCGGTGACTGCAGCAGTTGAACTAACGCTGCACTCACAGCACAAGCCACGGCAAAATTACACCGCCAGACGGCGCAGTCGTTCACCAGTGCCGTCCGAATATCGTTGCGCTAACCGACATTTGTGTTCGCGTTATATTAAATTCAATTTTATAAAACCTTCGACCGCCGGGTTAGGCAAGCACCGGCACAGAACCTAACGTGTACAGGATTGCGTTCAACCCAATGTGTGTGGGGGTTGCGTTGCGTGTGTGTGTGTGTGTGGGGTTACGTTGTGTGTGCGTGTGTGGGTTGCGTTGTGTGTGTGTGTGTGTGTGTGTGTATGTGTATGCGAAAATAAACTTAATTTTCTTGATCTAACAAACAAGGTTTGACAATAGTTTTCAATACCTCATAAGAAAGATCTAATATAAAAAGGTGACAGCACGTAACAGTCATTGACCTGATTGTGTGTGTGTGTGTGTGTGTGTGTGTGTGTGTGTGTGTGTGTGTGTGTGTGTGTGTGTGTGTGTGTGTGTGTGTGTGTGTGAAGTTAACATGGTTTAGACAAAATACAAATGTAAAGAAACAATTTGATATGTGAAGAGATAGAAATTAAGCGTTGCGGTAAGTCGCAGGTCATCATTCCCATACAGTTTGATGCTTTATGATTTTTGTGTAAATTATGAGCTATGTAAAAAAGGTCTATATATACAAATAATAATATTATGGAAATAAAATTGTCTATGAGCATGAATTTACAGGCTTCTCACGTACAAGCTTCATAATTTAGCTATGTACAAAATACTTTCGTATCGCTAATTTCTTAAGATATAATCGTTGAGAAAGCTTTCTAGCACAGACAATGACTTCTTGAGTTAAGCTGTTGTTGTAATCATATGGAAATTCATAATGTTTACCGGTTCGTTTGTTTTCCTAATTTGACTAATGTATGAAAATAAAAACATTCCAACACAGACAATGACCCCCTCGGGTATATGTCTTACATCAACTTTCAAACGTGTACGCAAGCTACCCTACCCTTCCGCCGTATGATATATATACACAAGAAGGCTTGTCACTATTTCTCATTTGCATGATACACACTCATCGTGAAATCGACTATTGTGTGTATATAATAACATTTAAGAGGTAAGTAAAAAGATTTGAATATGTTAATAAGTGAACATAATTTTATTGAATATACAGATTTTATTTAAATTGTGCTTATAGTCGTCTATTTTGATTTTGGTCTGTTGCCTAATGAAGCACTTGTGCTTAGGTCGGTTACTGATGTCTCCCGGTAAGAACAGGGTTTTTGTTGGGTACGATGTTTGATAGGGTTTGACGGATATTTTTTGATGTGTGTGCGGATTTCCAATTCTAAGTGTTCTAAATACGCTGTCCTGTTTTTTTTTTAATTTATTCAGGTATTAATCTGTTTTGTTTAAACGTTTGATCTATGTACGTGACCATACGTACATGTTTTCGTAATGTTTGTTATAATACCTTTTCATGTTCTAGATTTATGGTATGTGTGTGTGTGTGTGTGTGTGTGTGTGTGTGTGTGTGTGTGTGTGTGTGTGTGTGTGTGTGTGTGTGTGTGTGTGTGTGTGTGTGTGTGTGTGTGTGTGTGTGTGTGTGTGTGTGTGTGTGTGTGTGTGTGTGTGTGTGTGTGTGTGTGTGTGTGTGTGTGTTGAAAGCCTTATATGTATATATAGCACATAACGTATATGATAATGAAACAGGTACTGTTATTATTATTATAGGAACAAGAAGATGATGAATTCTTATCAGAACATTGAATGGTTAACTGTATCCAAACATACTGTCAGTAAACGAGAGGGAGACGAGCAGATGAATATGTGTACTTCTCAGAACATTGAATTTAAATCGTTAATTGTACCCAAACACACTGCTAGTACATGCGAGGGTGATAAGGTGAAGACTAACTACAAAAATTTCAAGAAAATCCGTAAAGTATGTCTTTTCTATTATTTGTCAATCGTAGACAATTATACAGTATTTTAAATTAGAATATTTTAAAATTATGTATAGGCCTATGTCAACAATCACACCCATTCTCCCTCTACCTCGTATTGCTTCAACTAATTCACATATACAATGATACACACGTGCACGCACACGCACACACACACGCGCTCACATACACAATCACGTTCACTCAAATAATTGATCTGTTGTGTTTGATATTTCTTTGTATTCATACACAGTCTTGATGATAACAATAAATATGTCTTTTCTCTTATTTGTCAATCGTAGACAATTATACAGTATTTTAAATTAGAATATTTTAAAATTATGTATAGGCCTATGTCAACAATCACACCCATTCTCCCTCTACCTCGTATTGCTTCAACTAATTCACATATACAATGATACACACGCGCACGCACACGCACACACACGCGTTCACATACACAATCACGTTCACTCAAATAATTGATCTGTTGTGTTTGATATTTCTTTGTATTCATACACAGTCTTGATGATGACAATAAATATTGTATAGTATAATTTAATACTCATGTTACTTTAATTATTATACGAGGTTAATCTGTATTATTACATTGTGCCGGTGTAAATCCGGCTGTCGAAAGTTTTAGAGAATTTAATTGTAAAATAACGCGAAAAGGGTCAGTTAAAGTGACCCTTGTACGTTTCCGTTAAAGCTGCGCGCGCACCTCGTAGGGAGGTTTGGCTCTGTTAAACTGTGGCCGTTTATACCAGTCATTCGCCCGGCAAGCAAGAAAGCACCGACTACCTGATCCGAGCAGATATTACTACGCAGTTTTCTTCCACTATGATGGCTGGCTAAATTTACGAGACTTCCCGGTAAGGATCATAGCTCTTATTGTGTGTATCAGTAATAATATATGCGATTAAATTTAATTAACAAAATGTATGCAGCCGTATGAGAAAGACGAATGCATGTGGGTGCGATCCGACAGGTTGTATTTAAAAAGATTACTTAATGTTCAGTATATAGCCCATGTTCTTTAATTATTATTATAATATTGTAAGAGTCACTGTAATTGTCATTGTCATTGTAAATTTATAGAATGTTATATAAATTCGAAGCTAGAGTCAGTGCGTAGTTATGGAATGGTATTGTGCACAAACATGCATCAGATTGCTCGTGTGCCCTCTCTAATTAACTATTGCAGTAAAAATAACTTGTGAGACCATCCTTAGAGGAAACATTATTAATATTTCAGTTTTGTGCAACTGTGAGTGCCTTGAAGTTAATCATTTTTTGACAAATTGCAATTATTGTGTCGCCACGTGGTAATCTAACCTGTTGCATTCTGTCGATGCGTGTTGAGAGCGTGCTAATGATTTTACTCTACGCCTTTTAATAAAATCTTTTTATTTTAGAATTACTCATCCCATTGTAGACTTTTTACTCTTTAAGCAGTTTGCAAAGAAATTATCACCGAAACTTGGTGCATTTATCTTGAGTTGGTTGAAGGCCCGTTCTGAGGTTAATTACCTGTGAACTTGGGTGTACGTTTTTTATGAACATCTTTTCTAATTTTTATGAATTAACAGGGTTCTCGCTTAAGCCGGAGATGTGGCCTTGCTGATTGAACTTCATCCTCATCAGCCATGAACCATTAGAAACGCACCTGTTCGGAAAAGGAGTCGTGTGACTAACTCAACATGTAACGCTTGCTCAGCATAATTAAGGTGATATGCACTCTTTTATTATTTTTGGTGGCCGGACCTGCTGTGCTCCTGATTTACAGATTAAATCTTTCTGAAACCATGTCCCCACGTGGCCAGACAGTCTGCTATAGGGTGTGTCTGCTGAACATTCATTCTGAACATTTTGGGCTAATGTTAATGAACACTTTAATAACTTAACTTCATAACACTAAGTACAATGCTTGTAATTGTGTGCTGCACTGGGGGAGCGTGCTAGAGATATTTGGTACACTTAAACATTTTGACATATTGCCTATATTCATTACCATACTCACTACAAAATTTATATCACATGTTAGGGATTCTGTTCCGGCTGGTTCAGAATGGGGGTTGATATTAATTTCATTTGGGGTTTAACATATAAGGGCTGGGGAGTTTTTTGTTTCCTTTTTGGCTGTTTTCGGGGGTATAAAAGGGGACATAGTTTTTGCCAGGCACATGTTGATACAGTTTAAGGCAGGTTGGATTCCTGTCACATAAGGTTAAGCACAAGCTGGCGCGCTCCCACATCTGCTAGGGCACAACAGTCCTTATTGTAAATTCATTTATATATATATAGCCAGTCGGGCTTTAATAGAAAAGAACTTTCACATTTTTCTGGGCATATACTAATTAATTTTTTGTACTTTATAAAGGTCTATACTGATTAATTTTTTTTTACTTGTAAAGCATCTACTGATTAATTTTTTCTACTTGTAAAGCATATACTGATTAAATTTTCTACCCTGTAAAGCATATACTGATACATGAATCCATCTGAATTTGTAAAACAAATTAACATTTTAGAACCGCATAACAATTGCTTAAAATCAGGTGATGCAGTTTTTTATTTTTATTTTATGCTGTTGAAGAAACTTAAAGATTTCATATGCTCATGATGGGGCAATTATCAGTGGCTATCTATACATATGGGCGGTCCGGTCTCTCTTATGGTTTATGTGTGATTATCATCCTTTCTGGGGTTTTTCGCATTTATTCAGATTAATGGAAATTGATAAATGACGGTGACTGATGGGCGAACATTTAGGCCTGCTGGTTTTAGGGCATGGTAGTAACACTGCCTGTTGAGCATGTGTATTCCAGGGGTATTCGTGTTTATAATATTGGTGTATAATTATGAGTATATGTGCCTTTATGTTTCTGTACGTGTTGTTATGTTTCTGTCTAGGTTAAGCTCTAGTCACAAAAGGGGGAGAATCATATATTTACTGAATGTTATCTGATATACATATATATATTGTAACGATTGGGTTCGTTACGTCTTAGTTAAAGCCTCACTGTTGGACTAGCCAATTTGTAACGTAGAAAATATTCGTTACGTAAAATGTTATTAGGAATAGGTTACTTGTATTTTATGTTGTGTGCACTTAAATTACATACACCGCCCGTTGGAAGTGTCAATTTGTAACAAATAAATAATGTAGCGACTAACTCGCACTGGAGTCGTCAATTTGTAATTATTAATATGTTATGTTGAACGGCGAATGGTTTTGTAATTTGCCGCTTGCTCCCACTATGCCGCTCGTTTCCGTGACGTCACTCAACGTTGCCAACTATCGTGGTGTCCGCTGTAATCTGTGAATTTATTTCCTAAATGGAACAGCAATAATAACGACACAAATATAACATCAAACATATATCCTTATAGGAATCCTTTATTCAGAAAAACACTGGTTAATTGTTTCTTAAATTTGATTATGACAATCGCAATTGTGGCGCAAATTATACGTCTTCTTTTTACCAGTTGGCAGTAGTAGCCAACATTCAGTATTTTTTCAGACCAAAAGAATGCTTTCGTTAATGTTTCTATTAAAAATAAAGTATCTCAGGGCGTATATGGTTCGGGGATTACATTTAAACAAAATATTATTCTATAAATCAAAATACAAGTTTTACAATTAAAGGATATTACAAGGTTAGAGTGTAACGTGCACACAGGCAGTCGTATAGTGGTTACCAGTTCTGATAGGTTATGTCCAGTTTAGGCGTTTAATAATTATTATGTAAATCAAAGGTTCTTGTGGTGTTTGAAAAGGTGTCAATCTCAAATCGTGTTATTAGTGAGTGTTCTTAGTGTTGGTGTGATATGGTGTCTGTAGTTTTAGTTGATTAGTATTTAAAAAGTCGTGTATACAAATGTGGGTGTTGATGCACAATATAATAAGATGTCAAAATCACCAAATCCTCTTCTTTGTATGGTTCTTGTCGAATACAGGGCCCACGTCCACTTCAGATCTTCTCCCTGGTTCTTGGGTCTTCTATTTCATATAATGGTTGTTCTTCTCTTGGTGTAAAAAGTTCGTGTTATGTACCTCTAACTGTATTAATATGTTTGTATCGTTTTTTCACTGTTTATTCTATATTATGTAGGACGTTTTACAAACGCGTCTATCCGCTAAGATCGTTGTCAAAGAAGTCTCATTTTATTTATCCGAAATTTCTGGTTGCTAAGGGTAAACTTGGAATCTGGTTGGTTGATTCGGATATACATTGTCATATACTTTCATTATTTCAAAATCTAAATTTGTTCAAAACCTTTAAATTAACATTACTTTTCTGTACTGGTTGGGAATTTAAAACCATTATCAGCATTATTTTGATCTTTACATTTGTGACATATAGACACTAAACATGCCTACTTTTACTTAAGAACTACAGATGTTACAATTTTGTTATTTGAAATTTTCTTAAATAACTTGAGATGTATTATTTTGTTTCTATATTCGTTGTGTACACTATTACCTATAAATATATTTATCCTTCCACCTTTGTTTTACAAAATCCCTAACATTATCATCTGAAATTTACAAAAGTTGGTTTCACCTGGCCTATGTACTGGTGTTATTTTCATCACCATGTTTAAAACCTTTAACAGTTAAATTATCTTTTAACAATCATAAAAACTGTTTAACACATAACATTATTTTAACAAAACAAAAGATATACTATTCTATTAGTTTAAATTCATGCCCACATGGCTATGATTTTACTGAACCTTTGCTCAAATAAACTGTTTTTTTACTCAAACTGTACAATTGTTTGACACTTAGCAATAACATCTTTTTATAGTCTATTCTGCTTTGCCAATCAATTTATCACTGTTTAACACCAGTTCTATGGTTATATTTGTTAACATAAAAAAATGACATTAATATCATTTAATTGATATTCTTTTAAAACAACTGTTTCACCTGCTACATACAAAAACCAACACAAATACCATGATAATAAAACAATGTGCTAAAACATAATAACATGCACCTTTTTATAAAATAAATTCTGCACTAATTAATTAGTCTTTTGTCAGTTAATTCATTAATTACTCTGACACTGTCTATGTTATGCTTCACATTACTTGTCACTATGTTTGTCGTTTACCCTATTCACTTAACACTTAATAGGTTGTATTTATAAACATACTTATTGGGTTTTATAGGGTTTTACATTTTATTGTCATTAAAAGGACTTTACTCTTGTTATAAAAATGTTATTGTGAACAAGTTATTATTTGTTGTTTTCTGGACAATCTTATGAACACTATTTGTTACAATTAGTTGTATGGTTCACGTATCTATAATAAGGTTTGTTTATATTTTCATTACATCAATTAACTTAATCATTTACTAATATTTCTTTTACATAATATTACATGTTTGGGCCTATTATCCCTCAATTTGTATTTTGATTATCTTGATATTATGATACTTTTAATGGAACCATTTGTTTCTTTATAGTACTGGTTCATAAGCCGTCTGTCTTTATAATTCTTTATTTGGTCATTATTGAAAGTTCATGTCATAATTGGGGTTGAAGGTATTTTGCATCACTTAGCCTAAATCATTAATTTGGGTACGGTCAGTTGTCTTACTAGTCAGTCTAATATGGTTAGTCGTTCCTCTTCACTATCATCTTGGAAGATAATGTTCTCCTTGTTAGCTTCTTAACCAAAGTCTTCATTAAATCAGGTACGATATTAAGTTGTTCCAAATGTAATGTTACAATATATATATATATATATAATCATCACTGATATACAGACCTTGTCGTTTCACACTATTAAAACATGGGGCTTATTTATTTATGATATATTTGTGTGTTATTCCTAATATGAGGTGACAAAATTATGTGATAATTATGTGATAAATTTTTCATTTACATGTAACGGATTGGGGTACAATAAAAGCTGTTATTGTTATATTACAGCCGAGTTTCATTGCAAGTCTCGTCATACTGGACCCAGCACAATTTTGGCTTCTCTAGGCTCCGGCCTAGTTCTAAATAACTTGTGGCTTCTCTTTCAAAAAAAAATTAAATAAAATTAAATATAAAAAGAAATAAAAAGGAGTTTGTTTTATACATATAAAAGACAAAAAGAAAGAGGGGTTACAACATGAGTCATCAATCGTTTAACACGAACACCAATCGCGTAACACAAGTAGTTATGTCGAGTTTAATAATGACTACGACTCAAGAAGCGATTAAAGGTTTTTGTCAGGTACGTTTATGTACCAGACAAAAAGAAAGAGGGGTTACAACATGAGTCATCAATCGTTTAACACGAACACCAATCGCGTAACACAAGTAGTTATGTCGAGTTTAATAATGACTACGACTCAAGAAGCGATTAAAGGTTTTATCAGGTACGTTTATGTACCAGACATTTCAGTTGACGTTTAGACAAAATTTACTGTCATCACGAGTAGGCCTACTTAAATACGTTCAATACAAAATGGATTAATTGCCCTACACCTGAGTGGTGTATTTTATGAATGTGCGCGTATTTGCTACATAAAGATTAATATAATTACTCACACGCCTGATCAATAAGATCTTTTGTAAAACTTAATGATTCCGACTGGGTGATTGTAGATTTATTCTGTACTCAGTTTCCGAAATGTATCAATGAAAATACTGTGAGAGTAGAATATATCGAGTACCAACCCATCAATTTTTCAAATGTTAACGAAACTGAACGATTGCAGTTGTAGTTTTAACAATTCTGTAATTTACAAATGTAAAAAATTTAGAAATGCATTTTCTCATAACGAAATACAACGTGCCATTTCATTTTATATTCAAACTATTATTATTATCTGAAACAGAAACAGAACGTTATATAGATTCGAGTGGTAAGTAAGACGCTGTTGCGAAGTTCACAGGTTATATATAGTGCAAGCGTCGATGTGTGTGCAACTGTACTAAAAAAGCTGTTATGCGCATGCGCAAATAATTCAAATGCACATACGTAGATGACTGAAAAAGAGATGATTTACATAATAAATGTACGCTTAGACCAACGAAATGATCTTTTGACGGAAAACTTTTCTATCACTCAACAACAATGCACGTGACACAATGGAAAACGCGGGTTGGGTGGCACCGACCGCGAACGTATTAAAAGTGAATGATGACGGTGAATTCAACTTTTGTATTCCACTGAAAATGCTAATGGGATTCGCAGAAGACTATACACGCATCGTGCTGAACGTGAAACAAGAACTTATACTCCTACGCACATCTACCGACATAAACGCTATGGTTTTAGCAAGCGGACAAACGGCTGCTAATTGTGTTCTTGAACTAGATAAAGTTTACTGGAAAATGCCTTATGTACATGTAGCTAATGCGTACAGATTACCAATACCACTCTTTCATACAGCATTTTAAATTAATAAAACAGTGATTTTGTTACCAAATCCATCAATTTTTTTTCAAATGTTACCGAAACTGAACGATTGTAGCTGTAGTTAGAGAACAATTCTGTAATTTACAAATGTAAAAAAATTTAGAAATGCATTTTCTCATAACAAAATACAACGTACCATTTCATTTTATATTCAAACTATTATTATCTGAAACAGAAACAGAACGTTATATAGATTGTAACGTTCAAATTTCGAATGTTATGTAGGACCATAATCAGTCGACACTGTGTAGTTATGATAATATATTAAGTGATAAACATTGTGAATGTCTTTGTTTTAGTGGCGTATAATGTCTCCCGCAAGCAGTTTCGAATGTTACATGGCGGATTGGGTAGACAGACATGCGACTCAAGTGAAGCACAACAAGGAACTATTATTACAACGTCGCTCCGATTGCCAGTCTCAAGGCGAGACACAAGTTAAAAAAGACTTATCAAATATTTACACCCAGTTCATTACCGACCATGCTGGCGGAGTAAATTATGGCAGATTTGTGGAAGATTGGGTGGGTGAAAATTACGTACCACTCTTTCCTGAGTTGTAATATACTTATTTTGTAAATATACATTTGTTAATATACATTTCATATAATCTGTATTTTTGTTTTACATATTTTGGATGAAAATTACATACCACTCTTTCATACAGTATTTTAAATTAATAAAACAGTGATTTTGTATTGTTAATACTGATTGTATGTTTTATTTAATGCTTTTTGTCTTAGGTTTTACCATTGAATAGAAGTATTGTACCACAAGTTATTGGCGGTAGTGAACTTTATGTTTATGAAGCACCCAGAAAAGTAAAGTCCAAGAACCAGCTTAATGAAGTACCAAGCGGTGACAGAAAGACGAGTTACTTACGGATTAGAAAGTAGGACGCACCGAATCAATGACCTTGGCTTAAGTTAGTGAATAATTCTGTATCGTTGTGTGTGTGTGTGTGTGTGCGCGCGCGCGCATAGTTAATCTTTCTATACAGTGGTGTAAATATATATATTTAATCATTTAAACAAATTATGGTTTATTTTAATTTATTTCACTATAAACCTCTGAACATGTAAGCAAATATTTGTAAAGTACATTAAATTATGTGAAATGGTACACCGAAAGATTCAAATCATACCTTATTGGTGCTGTCAGCTATTTGAATGTGTGAATTTCCTTACAATAAAACTAGCACGATTATATTATTCATTGATGTACAAACAATTTACATAGCACACACACACAATAGGCTAACATTTATTGTGAAGTCGTTAACGTATGGATTTGTCATCTGTAACAGCATACACACAGGTAATTACATTATAAACTGGGAATTTCTTCCGACATCTGCGAGCGAGAGAGAGAGAGAGAGAGATGTTGTACAACAGATTTTTGAGGAATAATATTGTGATCGGTAACTGTGTCTAGAGATGTGAGACAGAGACGTTACATAAACACATATAGAGACAGCAATACATTATTTCTGTTACATGTATACGACGCATAAACATATGTCATGTGTGTGTGTGTGTGTGTGTGTGTGTGTGTGTGTGTGATCGTAGTATGATTTTATTTCTTGACACAACCCTTTATCTTGAAATATGATTTTAGTCGAACGTTGTAAATAATTTTTTAAAATATCACTTACTTGCAAAGGATATACCCTTGCGTACGAGCAGATAACAATATGTAATTTCGTGTATAGTAATCAGAAATGTGAGAGAGAGAGAGAGAGAGAGAATTTAATAATGTGTTTGCTCATATAGTTTGAATTTCCTACCACAGCGGTAAACTATATTTTAAGTTTTTGTGTACACAGGTTGTATCTTGCAATCACGAAAATTATTATTTAAACTGATAATTGTTTTTATTAAAATCTTACAATGACGAATACCCTTGTGTACGAGCAGATAACAATATGTAATTCCGTGTATAGTAATCGGAAATGTGTGAGAGAGAGAGAGAGAGCGAGAGATAGAGAGACGTTATCTAGAGACAAAGAGAGAGAGGAACGGGGGGAGAGTTGATAACTTGATATCGTAGTCGTCAACAGTCATATAATTTACTATACACTATAATGCGTCTGCTCATATAGTTTGAATTTCCCACCACAGAAAAATGTTGGCAGATCTGTTCTATACACAATAATGCAAGATTGGTAACCCTGATCATATATTTTAATATATACACTATAATACACATATCAAGTTTGATCCCATGCATAGGTTGGTAAACCTGATCATATAGATTTAATATACATTATAACACACAACAAATTTGAACTCATGCAAAGGTTGGTAACCCTGATCATATATTTTAATATACATTATATTACATCAAGTTGGAACCCCCCACCCACCACCCACCAAGTTTGAACCCATGCATAGGTTGGTAAACCTGATCATATAGATTTAATATATATTATAACACGTAACAAATTTAAACTCATGCAAAGGTTGGTAACCCTGATCATATATTTTTAATATACATTATATTGCATCAAGTTGGAACCCCCCCACCAACCCACCACCCACCCCTGATATGTAAATCAGCTTTATTAAAAAAATAAAAAATTATATTCGCGGAAATTCGCGGATGCGGGTGGTCCATTGAACCCCACCCCACCCCCACTCACCCTTGATATGCAAATCAATTTAATTAAAAAAATAAAAAAATTTATTCGCGGAAATTCGCGGATGCTGCGGGTCCATTGGTGGTGGGGAGAGCGTGGGAAAAAATCTTAGACCGCGGGAACGGCGGCATCTCTTTGATCTAGGCGCGCGAAAGGCGGCATATATTCGCGGATATGCAAAACAATTTAATTAAAAAAATAAAAATATCAAATAAAAAAAATTAAAAAAATTTATTCGCGGTCTTCCCAAAATCCATAAAGAAGACATTCCGATCCGCCCCATTATCCACTACCGTAATGCCCCTGCACACAAACTGGCAAAATATCTAGACAAAATTATTAGACAACACACACAAATAGACAACAACATTGCAGTAAAAAACAACACTGACCTAGTAACAAAAATAAAAGACATACACATCCCCCATAATGCCACATTAGCCTCTTTTGACATTAAAAACCTGTACACAAACATCCCCATCTCTGAAACAATCACCATCCTACAAAACAAACTCAAACAGAACAACACACCAGACCAACTTATCAATGAAATAACAGAAACTCTGAACATTATCACAAAACAAAACTACTTTACTTATAACAATAAATACTACACACAGAACGATGGCCTACCCATGGGCTCCCCCATATCCAGCATTCTAGCAGAAGTCTTCCTCCAACACTTAGAAAAAACAAAAATACTCACAAACAATCACAGACATTCACATAAAATACTATATTGGCACAGATACGTTGATGACATTCTAATACTATACAGGGGAAACAAAAGACAATGTAAACAGTTACTAACGCACGTAAACAAAATACATAAAAACATAACCTTCACTGCCGAATACGAACACAACAATACCATAAACTTCTTAGACCTCTCCATCACAAAACTAGAACACAGGCACAAATTCAGTATATACAGAAAACCAACTACAACTGACACACTAATACACAACACCTCCAATCACCCAATACAACACAAACTAGCTGCTTTTAGAACCATGATACATAGACTTAACAACATCCCCTTAGATGAAATAGACTACAAAGACGAACTAAACACGATAAAATATCTAGCTGAATCTAACGGTTATGACAGAACAATAGTCAGTAAACTCCTACACAAAACAAACAACAGACAAAGACAGAAAACAACAAATTCATAACACTAACATGCATCAACAAACAAACAGAAAAAATTGCCCACAAATTCAAAAAAGCAGAATACAGAATCGCTTACAAAACTACTAACAAAACAGAACACACACTATCAAAACGCATGCCCAAAGCACAAAACAAATTCGATCTACCCGGTGTATACAAGCTAAATTGTTCAAATTGCAATAACTTCTACATAGGCCAGACAGGACGTAGCTTCAAACAGAGATACATTGAACACACAAAAGCACTCCACACCACTACAGAATATACCTTTGCAAACCACCTCATTGAAGCAAACCACACATATAAAAACATCGGCAATAACATGAACATTCTACATGTACACACAAAAGGCTGAAAACTAGACACTCTAGAACAATTAGAAATATACAAACATACAAAAACAAATAAAAACGACATCCTAAACGAACAGACACAATTGAAATCGCACCTATTATTCGAACACATCTCACCACACACACACAGCTTCGATCTTTCGAAAAACTATCCCGTCGCCAACAACAAGACGAACATCGCTACCTACGACAGCCTCTGATGAAGCCTTCTATAGGTGAAAGCCGGTTTAGGCTGTAAGGTAAAACTTTACGTTTTTACTTATAAAAAACTTAGTGTTCCGAGTCGTCAATACTATAGTGATATTTAATATTGATGTGTTAAATACCCAATTAATAGAAAATATCACATATCGATTTTTTCGTTCGCTCAAAATTTACAGTGCGTAGCGTATTTATATTGTTTATGTCTAAAAGCTAAAAATATTTACAATTCTTGATTCTAAAGAAAACAATCATAAAAGAGCGGTATGTTTAATTAAATAACCGTTTTTCCGTTTCAGGGGAGAACGGAAAATCCCAGCATTAATTTAATTTCATGAGATTGTGATACATATCACAATATTTAAAGATTTCAGAGATATGAAAGATTGGACAGTGATTCATTTTTTAAAACATTTATTACGGCAATGTATGTTAAACACATTAAACAATAAAAGTTGACTATAAACTTACAAAAATCTAGTAAATTTTTATAATTCCGAAAAGGAAACATTTTATAAACTAATAATTTATTTTATTAATAAATTGACACAGAATTTGTAAAGGACGCTGCTTGAACTTGTTTGAACATGCAATGCATATACTTCTCTGAACAGAATAGCACGCGAGCAGAGCGCTGCTTCAACTTGTGTTTGAACATGCATAGACTTGCTTATTACCTCTAACCTCGAGGGGTTTCATTACACAATAGCATTATTCTTGCTATTACGTCGGTAGTGATAACCAGTGGAAGTTCATAAAATTTACTTCAGTGCGATTTCTTAATTTTGAAAGGTAAGTACATCTATAATTAAGCTGTTGTTTAGTTTGATAGATACTAGTTTATCGTAAATCGATTATCGAATCGAAACAATGAAAGTGTTTTTAAATAAAATAAATATTTTATTTATCCAAAAAGGCTGTTTATTGAATCAATAAAATATTGTATCAAATTTTAATGTATTCTATAGGTATAATTATTTATATTTTTGTTTTATGAAAATAATTATTTGAATCAATAATATAAGACATTTATTAAGTTCACTGCTTCGATAAAACGCGTTTTATAATAATATATTTGAAAAATTGAACAGAGTAAAATCTCAAAATCAAGAATTATAAAATTGTTTTTAATGACTATTTATGATTTGCTGAAATATTTGTTATTATAAAATACATATATAATTACACTAGACTTTCTTTACGTTCACAGGATATGAAAAATATTTTGTGTAGTGTAGCGCATAAATATTTTTTATGTCGGTTGACGGAATATAATTTTGAAGTTATGTTAATTACGGTTTTAGCTTATTTAGAACAAGGATAAATCTTTATTTTTAATTATTATTTTATAGTTTACATTGTTTAATTTGAGTTATGTGCGTGCCTCTTCCAGAATGTCTGACGGTCTAAGAAAACTGTCTGGTTACCAGTACAAAAAAAGAAGGCTGGAAAAGGAAACCGAAAGGCAAAAACAAGCTGGCACATTAAAAAATTATATCAAGAGTTGTACTAAAACAAATGACGACTCTGAGAATCCAACATTAAGTCCGGTTATAAAAGAAAATACGGAATCGTCAGAGAATGATGATGACAAACAAATGGACGAAGTTTCTAAATCAATTGGAACTGACGACACTCTGACTCTACCATCACCAGATGAAAGCATTGAAAAAATTGACACCAACGTGACACCCACAGAAAGCGTTCTACAAACTTTTAGTACAGATTGTGGCCAAGAATTTTAGGAGACGCCGAAAGAAGTTTTTTAGTAAGACAAGGCCCACCCAAACCATTGCATAATTACAAATTTCCTTCCAATGACACTGGTCGACATTTTAGCGCAAATTATTATACACGAATTTAAAGCAATGGAGAACAAGTTTTATGAGACTGGCTAGTGTACTCTCTTTCACAAAACTGCGTTTACTGCTTCTGTTGCAAAATTTTCGGCTGTATAGTTAGTTCTCTTTCAAAGGAGGGTTTTAAAAGTTGGAAGCACCTCGGTGAAACTTTAAAAGAGCATGAAATTTCCAAAAATCATGGCTAGAAATGAACTAAAGTTTAAAGTGTTGTAAAACTATAGATGCTCAAAAAATTATTAATGCTGAAACAAACCATTGGAAGGAGGTGCTTCTAAGAATCGTAGCAATTACTAAAATGCTTGGTAAAAGTTGTCTGGCTTTTCAAGGTACAAGCGACAAGTTGTTTGAGTATAATAACAGTAATTTCTTAAAAATAGTTGAGTTGCTATCTGAATTTGATCCCATTATGGAAGAGCACGTCCGTAGAGTGCTCAAAAAAGAAGAACTAAAGCTCACTATCTCGGGAAAAATATACAAAACGAGATAATAGATCTGCTGCATCAAAGTGTAAAGTCTCATATTATTGATGAAATAAAAAAATCCAAATATTTTTCCATAATTTTAGACTGTACTCCTGACATTAGTAAGGTAGAGCAAATGACTCTTGTAATCAGATATGTTTCAATCAATAAATTTGACGCTGATGTTGAAATTAAAATTAATGAAAGCTTCTTAGGCTTCTTACCAGTCGAAAGATCCACAGGAAAACAAATAACTGATATTATAATTGGAGAACTTAATGACTTGGGTTTAAATTTGCAGGATATCAGAGGGCAGGGATACGACAACAGGTCCAATATGAGTGGCGATAAAGCAGGAGTGCAATCTAAAATTAAACAATATAATTCGCGAGCATTCTATGTTCCGTGTAGTAGCCACTCTCTCAATCTTGTTGTTAATGATATGGCAAAAGCATCCTTGGAAGCCACTAATTTCTTCAACATGGTCCAAAAAATATATTTATTTTTTTCGGCTTCTACTTTTCGATGGGCAATACTTTTAAAACATGTTCAAGGTTTAACTTTGAAACCATTGAGTGACACTAGATGGGAGAGTAGGATAGAGGCCTTAAAGCCTTTGAGATTCCATTTGGGAGATGTATACGACACCTTGCTAAGCATTTACGAAAACCAAGAAATTGATAATTTAATAAGAGACGAGGCTCGGGTTTATTAAATTGTATTAAACAATTTAAGTTTTTGTGTTCATTAGTTATTTGGCATAAATTACTAAATTGCATTAATCCAATAAGCAAGTTGATGCAAACAAAAGATTTTGATCTAGCCTCTGCACTTGATCTTTTACAAAACTGCAAAATATTTTTCAAGAATCTTCGATCGGATTCGTCCTTCGATGAAACTATTATTGATGCAAAAGAACTTGCTACCGAAATTGATGTGGAGGCTAATTTTGGATCAACAATAACACGACACCGCGTAAGAAGAATAAAAAGGAACTTCTCATACGAAGCACAAGATGAACCGATCGAAGATCCAAAAGAAAAATATAAAATAGATTTTTTTTTATTTTACAATCGATCAAGCACTAAATGCACTAGATGCTAGATTTGAACAACTTAGTAATCATAGTAACTATTTTCAATTCTTATATAATATATACGATTTATAAATACCATGTCCAAAGAAATGCTACTAAAACACTAAGAATTTAGAATGTATTTTAACTGATGGTGATTCTGTTGACATAAATGGGGTAGAATTAGCAGAGGAAATTTCAGCAGTATCTGCGCTTTTGGGCAAAAAAGAAAGCCTAAGCAATGTACTGAGCTTAATTACAAAGTTAAATTTTGGCCCAAACCTGACTATTGCTTTAAGAATATTGCTAACGATACCAATAACTGTAGCAAGTGGAGAAAGAAGTTTCTCTAAGTTAAAATTAATTAAGAACTTTTTACGTTCGACTACTACACAAAATCGTCTTAACGGTTTGGCCATTTTGGCAATTGAGCATGAAATTGCTGATCAAGTAAATTTAAAAAATGTAATAAAAAAGTTTGCAGAACTGAAAGTGAGAAAAACAAGTTTTTTGTGTTTTAGCGTAGTTGATGTTACCTTGTTTTATTTTCAAAATAATGGCATTTTGATTGATTGTGCAATAATACACATTTTTAATACCATTTAAAAATGTAAAAAATTATATGGTTAACAATTTGTAGCTAGGTACAGATATTTCTTAATTAATTTCTACTGTTTTGTACTGCTTGATTATCAATTTTATGTTATGTTACATGTTTCTTTCTAAATATGTATATATGTATGTGTTGATTATAATTTAAAACGATTTGACTTTTCTTTAACATAAAAAGTAGAATCTACTGTTTTGTACTACTTGATTGTCAATATTATGTTATGTTACATGTTTCTTTCTAAATATATGCTTTTATTAAAATTTAAATAAAATGATTTGATTTTTATTGAAAATAAAAAATATGTACCTTTATTTAAAAAATATATATATATTCTTAAGGGGCGGCAATTTGTCTTTTTGTACGGGGTGACGTAACCACTAGAGCGGGCCCTGGGTATATTCAACCTCAGTCAAAATAAAAGATAGTGGGGAATCTGACTATAAGATAATGAAAATGTTACAATTAATGTTAGACTAAAATTTAATGAACAAAACACAAAATTCGACAAAATGAACAGAATGTAAAGCTTAATGAAGTAAGGGGTGATTTCAATAAACGTTTTGATGTAAATGATATTAAATTTAATGAAGTAAAGATTGATATTAATGAACAAAACATTAAAAGTGAGAGTAATTTTAATGAAATGAAACAAAGTAATGTCAAATTTTAAATTAATATGAATAAATGTCTAAACGAGATTGACGAACATTGTAGTACCATTGTAAAACAATTACAAGATGATATAAATGACATAAGAAAAAGAAAGGAGAGTAAAAGAGATACAGGTAAGTGTAAGGAAAATAATAATAATAAAATAAGGGAGAACAAGGTAATCGGTTCTGATAGTGAAAATACAAGTGATAATCATAATGATGACAAGTTAAGTGCTAATGAGAATAGAAATAACGAAGGAATAGTTGACAAGGTAATTGATGATGTTAATATAAGTGATGATTATAATGGTGAAATAATTGAAAATGGGGTATCTAAGAATGATACATTAAGTAATAGTGGTGATAACGAAAATATAATGGTAGTAGAGGTTAGTGAGGGGGTAATAATAAGTGTTAATGAGCTTGAGAGAGAGTACGAAGAGAGTTTAAGTGAGTATTGTGGGCAGAGGGCAAATTTTCCCTGTGTTGTATGTGAAGTAAAGGCTTCACAAGTGTTGTTGGAGGATGTATGTTCCTCCAGAGTTTATTTGGGAGACAAATGGTCTGCAAATAGTCCCTTTATGTTTTATGATGTACCTGGTAAAGCCAGATGGTGTTGTAAAAATGTTGTATTGCCCTTTGCGTGGAATGAGAAAGTTAAATGGCATTGGGAGAGTGATTATAAAGAGAGCGGGAGGGGAGAGAGAGAGAGAGAGAGAGAGAGAGAGAGAGAGAGAGAGAGAGAGAGAGAGAGAGAGAGAGAGAGAGAGAGAGTTGTTTAAGATTAATAGAGGTTATGAAGGGTTAGTAGAGAGATTAAATATTGAGAGAGTTGATTATATGGAAGACTTACCTTGTGACATAATTGGAGCAGCAGCAGTAGATGATAATAAGCACTTACCTGGGGATAAAATTGGTGTACTAGTAGCAGATGATGACTATCATGATGAAATCATAACTTACCTGGTGATGACAAAAAATACTAAGAGCGAATTGACCATACCTAATGTAGACAAGTTTTATGATAGAATAATATGGAGTATCCTGGGGATTATTATTCTGGTGTAGTGGAACAATTTGAGAAATTGAATGGTTATTTTATTAATAGTGATAATATAATGTACTTAATAAAAAATGCATTATATTCATGTAATATCAGATTAAATTTTGATGATGGAGGTTAGATATATGGTGTTAATGAATATTTAATTAGTTTAGTTAATGGTTTAAAGACTTGGCTAAATTATGTAATGAGTTTTGGTAAACAATGACGTATGATATGACGTGGATTGTATATAAATTTGTATTGGTGTTAAATGTACTTATGTGTTAGGTTATGTTGTTATTATGATAAGGTATCAGAGGATACAGAGTGTTGTATGATGTATACTCAACATTAATAATTCTGACTGAGTGTTTTATGATAATGAGAATTGATTGTTAGTATTAATTGACATTTATGTAATTATGAATTTTTATAATGGAATTAAACTAATTTGAAATGGTTTAATTAATTTACAAGATAGAAATCTTGGTAATAAATTTGAGAAATTTATTTTGATTTGAATTGTATAATCAATAGTAAATGATTAAAATTTTATGGTTAAAGTAACTGAATAGAAATGCTCAGTTGAAATAATAATGAGATAATGAGAATATTCAGTAGAAGATTGAAATTAAAGTTGTAATGTTAGTAATTTTATTCAAATTCAAAGGTGAAATGTTTCATGTTAACATGATGATGGTAATGTTTATTTTGAAGGGGGGATATTAAGCAATGATATGGAAGGAGGATGGAAAATTGTTAATGAAAAAAATTCTTATTGAATAATAAAAAGAATAGAATTGGTAATTATTGTTATGATACTGATAGTAACGAAGTAGGGGTGTAGATTTGTCCAATAATCCAGGTATCTGTAGTAGTGAATAATTTTCGATATTTTGTATTAATCATGTATATCGTGTAGAGACAGCAGTAGTAATCTGCATTAATGATGAGGAAATTGAGAGATAAAATGAGGTGTTTAAATGAAAAAGTAATATGAAATTGTTGTTTACTTGAATTCAAACTTGAATTAGTAAATCATTTTGAAGTTGGAACTATAACTTCCAAGAGAATGTCGATGTTAGATGTTTAGGAGAAAATGTATTACGTTATGTTAAGGATATTTCTATTAAACAATGTTATGTGTACATTTAGAAATTAAGAAAAAGCCAGTACTTCGAAAAAGGCAAACAGTACGGCTAAGAGGAAACCAAATCAGTTCAGGATATGGAATAGTGAAAGGCCATTTAGTAATGTTTTATTGATTGTTTCAGAGTCTGGTGGTACTGTGGTGGCAACCCTGTGCTGGCCAACGCGTCAGGGCAGGGGCGTCTAGTGCTTGTCTGGCTTTATGGTGTTGGGATCCTAAGGTAGGAAGTCCAGTAAAGTCATGCAGGTGCGGCCACAATCACTGGATCAGGGGGGTGAGGAAATCATGATTTTAATAAGAAAATAAGGAGGGTCATGGCGCCATATCCGAACTGATCCTTTTAGGTTTTGTCAATGAGAGTTTTTATGCTTTGGCATAAAACCTCTAATTGAGGGGGTATTGTGACGGTACAAAATGGGTAGCATCATTTTAATATTGTGCAATAATACGATTTATGTAAAACTGAATAAAATACTACTTTAGAAATTGGAATGGTATGAATTAGTCAGTGTGACATAGGCATTACCGTCTCAAAGACTGAATAACCGAACCTTATAAGGTAAGGAATTTTGTATTTTGTCTGACGTCACAAGACTATCACGATAGGAGTACGTGTTTTCAAATAACAAAACGCAATTCCGAATTTTATAAACTTCAAGACTTTTCGATGGAAGCAGATGAGAGGGGCAGCAGTGAGCGGAAGAAACCATGTGACCAGCTCATATAGTATACGCTAACAGATCGCCATTCGATTAGTCTACGAACAACTCAACGCCAAGTAATAGTGTCAGGAGGCCTACGCGGACAAAAATCAGTGTAGGCCTACAAAAGTGTGAAAATGTATTTTAAACAAGTATCAATCTATTCATGTTTTACGTACAGAGTCACTTTATGGTTAATATAATTAAATTACCTTATTCGGTCCACCTTAGTGACACTAGCTTCTTTCGTTCAATGACACGTTTCGGGATGAAATCCCATCTTCAGATACACAATATCAATCAAAACGTAAATGTATACCACATTTTGTGGTTGTCATAATTTAAAATGTTTAAAATCTTTTAAATAAAATATACAAAACGTAACAACTGAATCGCTCGGAGCACTCGCATGCATGCACGCTGTACCGCGATTTCCTTACGACTGGTTATAATTATCATTCAACCGTATAGCAGTGTCAAACAGGTTATTAGATCCGAAGTTCATTTGATCATTAATATATTATTTTTGGTTGTTGCATTTTTTGTAGCTTTATATATTTCAAACTCCTCTAGGCTATCCATTAATTTACCCTTCTTGCAAGTATGTAACGCTACGAAATTGTTTTCAAAACTAGTATAATTATGACCTTTTGTTATTAAATGTTGTGCAAAACTGGAATTATTATTATTTGTTTTAGGAATATGCTCTAAAAATCTTGTATAAAAATCTCTGCCGGATTGGCCGATATAGAATGCTGCAAAATTATCGCATTTTATTTTATAGACTCCTGATTTATTTTTTAAAGGAATATTTATTTTAGTTTTGAAAAAATTTTTTAAATTATTATAGGTTTTGAATGAAATAGTATATCCTTTACTTTTAAAAATATTTGGCATCAAACCAGTATAAATTAGCTGAAATGAATTTTTTATGTTTTTTATTATGTTGGTTAATAATGTTGGTATTTTTATTTTCTAAACGTTTTTTATGTTTCATTATCATTCTATCAATTATTACTGGCCTGTAACCATTATTTAGAGCTATTTGTTTTATAATATTTACTTCTTGATCATAGTCTTCGTTATTAAGGGGAACACAAAGTAATCTGTCAATAAAGCTGTTAAATGCAGCCATTTTTTGGGCTGGAGGATGAAATGACTTAGCATGTATAACCGTATCTGTGCATGTGTGCTTTCTGTATATTTTGTATTTCAGGTCATTACTTAAACAAGTATAAGTAAATCTCTGCATGTATAAATGTAATTGGAAAATTTAATCAACAGCGTGGAACAGTTTTTGTGAGTGTGGGAGCAAAAAGTGAAAGGAACAAGTAATGGCGCAACATTTGGAATAATTTCTACAGCTAAGTACTTAAAACTAGATCAACTGGCCGATGATTAAATTAGCTATCTATTATTCAAATATTCTATTCCGAAAATAATGAGATCTCAAATTTAAGGGGGGTTTGAGAGAAATGCAAGTGAGATAGAGCATGAATGCGAAGTACTGGTTCGCCTTCATAACATTAAGTAAGTTTAATTTGACCTAATAATAATTATGTACATTCATTGTTGGGTGATTTGTTAATCACAATATAAATAGGGGTAACACCCTCTGAATTTCTAACTGCAAATAAAATGCAGATTTCAATGTCACAATGACCACGTGTTCAGTATAAATTATGCGCTGAAACCCAATCTATTTGCTGCGTCCAAATCTCGCCTAATCAAGCTATAGAATCTTCTGAGTCAAGGGAAATAAAGTGTTTAAATTATGCAGGTGTTAGTTAATGCAAAGAGTGAAATGGTTTGCATATGTTAACCTCAAACTATGCTGGCGACCCTGTAACGTGCTGAGGAAGTGGAAGGTAGGTACGAAGAATAGATCGTGGAGATAAGTGAGAATAAGGTGGGTATGGTTGGTGAAAGAGTAAAGAAAGTAAGTTTACAATTGGCGACACTGCCAGGATGTTTAAATGAACGGTAAGTTTACAATTGGCAACACTGCCAGGATGGTTTGTAAAGAAGTGTAAGATTACAATTGGTGACACTGCCAGGATGATTGTAAAAAAAAGTGGGTAAAATTACATCATCCACACCATTAACAAGAAGTACAATCTTAACAGCATCCACAAATTCTGTAGGTCAATTATAGAGTATCATTATGATACTTATTTACACACAAATGTACTTATACCCAATTCTAAAGGAAGAAAGGAAAGGTTATTATGTAAAAAATAATTTCAGCAAAATTATATAAAGACTTTATTGTAAATTAAGTCATACATTAAAATCATCATAGTTCTATGAGACCCTGTAATATTATTATTAGTAATAGTAGTAGTAGCAGTGGCGAAGCGTCAGGGGAGACAAGGTAGACAGTGTCTCCCCAAATAATTTATTCATAAAATAATTAATTGTTATTTATGCATTAAGTTGCATAAGTTACTCAGAAAGAGTTCAAACTAATGTAAGAAGTTAAATATCATGCAACATGATGCGAGTCTGAGCCATGGAACCTTGCTGTGCGATGCAATTGTACACGGAGTATCAGGGTAGATGTTACTTGAAATGTCTTTTTAACAAGGCTAGAGGTGAGGAGGGCTTCGATGGACGACAACGGGAAGGGACCTGCGCGCACAGCATAAAAATGCATCCCGTACATCACATCAGAAGACACGTCTCCCATGCACTAAATAGCACACACTTCTCGCCTGGCCACCTGTGTTAGTTTCAATGTGCTCACGTAGTGAATACTATTTGTTTTTGTTGAGTTTACAAATTATTTTTAATTTTGTATATAGTTGTATAGACTAAGAAGTGTGTAATCATTTACGCACTAATTATTTAATAATACATATTGTTAAGTGTCGTCATACACTTAACAAGCATACCGTTTAATTGGTTTAAAGAAGCAAAATGAATACAGTTAGTACCAGTTCTACGGCAGAAGTATTTGATATAAACTCTGACAACTTTGATTTATTAGAATTTTTGTTAAAATATAAAATCAGTACGTTACATTTAGAGCAAAAAGTATTGCTAACATCAAAAATTCTCAGGTGTCTTTAGACTTGTCGCAGAAGGATGGAAAAGTTATCAGAAAATTTGGTATAGTAAACATATATGGCTCTCTTTTTGTAAAGCAAAATAAAACTCTGCACTTCTATTACTGTTTGATGTTTAATGGAGAGGAACTATGGAGCAAAGTTGGAGAAGGTGCTATAAAAATTTTTGAAGTTAAAGCCACTACACATGCTAGTAGCAAAACTCTTATTAAAAATTCTGAGATATTTCACATGCTTGGACGTAACAGAATTGAAACTGTTTCTCCAAAACACCTAGATTTCAAGCAATACATCACAATGAAAATGTGGCACGAAATCGAAGGATAGTAGGCCGTTTGGTAGATGTTGTTTGTTATTTAGGGAGACAAGAGTTAGCTTTTAGTAGGCATAAGGAAAATGAGCAATCTCTCAATAATGGAAATTATTTAGAGACTTTAAATTTACTGGCAACAGAAGAGTCTTTCATGAAAGAACGTATACAGAGTGGTTCAAAATTGCACGGCAATCTCTCCGGAGATGATTCTATAACTAAAAATAAGAAAAAATGAGACACGGTGTGTAGACCTCATTAACAAGAAAATATGAATCGTTTGTGTAATGCCTGCAGTAATCCGGATTTGTCACCATTACAAAATGTGAATAAAATGTATTTTGTTCTAGGAATATTTTCTAATTAAGATTCATACACGACACCAATACAATACGATAGCTTTTTTTTATATTTAGACTAAATTATATAACGAAATTATATATACGTGTGTTTTAGACAGTCACTTAGCTATCATCTGCTAGAGGTAGCTTTAACTCTATTTACTATAGTTTTACTGGTTCATTAAGAACGTCAATAATCTTAGTAAGAGGTTGCTTTTGGCTGATATTTTTATGTCTACCCAAATTATTTTGTCACGCTTCGCCACTGAGTACTAGTAGCATATTTGTTGCTGTTGTCATTGTTGTTGTTATAAATTTGCACCAGGAAAGAATTAATAATAATACTTATAATACTGCTGATCTATTATTCAGTTAGAGATTTAAGTAGATAGCATCTAATTTTGTATTTATTAAATTTCTTTTCTTTTCTATGCTATAAAATATTTTAAAATTAGTAACTTAATAATAATGTACTACAATCCAAATCATGATACTGATGAACACACACAACTTAACACTACTACACCAAAGTGTTATAGCCTACTTCAGTCAAAGGAATAGTTGGTTCAAGGTTGCTTCCTTTAGATCAGAGGTTCTAAACAGTGGTCTGTGAGCACCTCAAAAGTGGTCAACACTCGCCTAAATATCTAGCTTATAAAGTGTGTCATACAATATTGTGTGTATGAAGACTAAAAGCACATGGTAACTAAATAACTTAAATATTCTGCAATATTATTATTACTGAGATGAGAAATTATCACAGACTACGCCTTTACATTTGCTCTGTGTAACAGGAGTTCTCATTGAGTAGTACCAATTGTTTGGATTTTTTCTAATGACAATGACTGATGCAGTGATCACTGTAACCAATGTTATGAACAGAAACACGACTGAAACAAAAGAAACAAATATAACATATATTATACATTTAGGCCTACATACATATATATGTATATGTATACCTTTTCATGTTCTAGATTTATGGTATGTGTTGTGTGTGTGTGTGTGTGTGTGTGTGTGTGTGTGTGTGTGTGTGTGTGTGTGTGTGTGTGTGTGTGTGTGTGTGTGTGTGTGTGTGTGTGTGTGTGTGTGTGTGTGTGTGTGTGTGTGTGTGTGTGTGTGTGTGTGTGTGTGTGTGTGTGTGTGTGTGTGTGTGTGTGTGTGTGTGTGTGTGTGAACACTTATACATAAATTTTGTTTACTAAAAATGTTTATTCATAATCTTATTTATATAAATGTATATTAACACTTTCACTGTGAACTTACTTTTAGGTTTTGATTACCCAGATGTTTAGACGTAGTATTCGTCTTTCTCAATGGGTTTTTAAATACTGAATGTCTGTACAGTAACGGTTATGGGATGTGGGCGTGTGTGGTGGGGGTTGCTGGTGGGAGGGAATTGGCGCTGGGATTCAAATTTTGTGTAGGTATCAGTGTATCGAAAAGTATGTGTGATCTGTAATGTAATTGTTCATTTAATATGTTGTTTGGTTGTAGTGTGTGATATCTGTAAATTTCAAATTGTTCTGCTGTGTTTAGTTTTCTACTTTTAGGTAAGTAGTGTAGTATTTCCATGTTGTCCTCTATGTTTGTGTAACTGTGGTTTTCGTTTTGTAAATGTGTGGCATATGTGGAATGTATGTAGTTTGTGGTGAGGGCTTTTAGATGTTCAGAATATCTAGAGGAAAAAGATCTTCCCGTCTGGCCGATGTAGAATTGGTGACAATCATTGCAGTTTCATTTATAAACCCCTGTTTTGCTGTATGTGTCAATGTCCTTGTTAGTATTATTTATGTGTTTACTGATGGTGTTGTTGGTTCTGTAGGCTACTTTATAATTATGTTTCCTAAATGTGTTAGCAATTTTGTGTGTGTTGGAATTGTAGTATGTGAGTGTGATGTATTTACTGGGTTTTGTGCTGTTGGTTTTATGTGTTTTACTTTTTGTGTTTAGGATGCGTTTGTGTAGTTTGCTTATTAAATCGGGATTGTATCCATTTTTGATAGCTATATATTTGATGGTGTTGAGTTCTTCTTGGTAGTCATGTGTGTTTAGGGGTATTGAAGTGAGCCTATGGAGCATGTAGTTGAAAGCTGCGTGTTTGTGTTGAGTACAGTAAATATAACAAAGACCAATTTCACTAAAGCAGAAATAACCCTATTAGATAAAGGTCTAAAATACAATTTAGGAAACATTCCAACCATTAACTATAATAATAAGAGGTCTATACGAGACATCGTCTTAGATGCTGAAACAGCCATACAACACACGCATAACAAAGACCATGACACTATACGTCATGATATCAAACGTAAATTACAACACACACAACATTATGAACAGAAACACCATAATAACGAAATCCAAACTTTAAAAAATATAAAACGCAAATTACAAAAACACAACCTAACCATACTCAAAGCTGACAAAGGTAACATAAATGTCATAATAGAAAATCAAGATTTAAATAACAAAATCGACACATTTTTTACTGAAAACAACATAACAAAATTAAACAAAGACCCCACCCCAAAATATCACAAACAAATAAATAAAATCCTAAATAACACAAAACACATAATCTCACCTGACAACATCAAATATCTGAAACAAATTAAACCAAACCCCCCTACACTGAATGCACTACCAAAATTACACAAACCTAACATCCCTATCAGGCCACTTATAAACAACACACAAGCACCTGCACACAAAATAGCTAGACACTTAGATAAATTAATCAGAAATAACATAAATTTAACAAACAGCACCACCGTCAAAAATAATATTGATCTGGTGAATAAAACTCAACAGATCCACATTCCACACAACTCAACACTAGCTTCATTTGACATAACAAACCTATACACTAATGTACCCATAAAAGAAACCTTAATTATATTAGAACAGTTACTAAAACTAAATAACACACCTGAAACACACATTGAAGAGATCATCCAACTCACTAAAATTATCACTGAACAAAACTATTTCTCACACAATAACATGGTTTACACACAAACAGATGGACTACCTATGGGTTCCCCTATATCAGGTATACTATCCGAAATATTCATACATACCATAGAACAAGAACACATATTAAACAATAACAAATACACCAACAAAATAATATATTGGCACAGATATGTTGATGACATTTTACTCCTTTACAACGGTAACAAAAGACAAATTGAAAATTTCCACAAATACATTAACACTATACACCAAAAATTAAAATTCACACTTGAATTAAAACAAAACAATAGCATAAACTTCCTGGACCTTAAAATCACCAAAACAAACAACACACACACATACAAAATATACAGAAAACCTACCACATCAGACATGGTCATACATAACTCATCCAACCACTCAACACAAACACGCAGCTTTCAACTACATGCTCCATAGGCTCACTTCAATACCCCTAAACACACATGACTACCAAGAAGAACTCAACACCATCAAATATATAGCTATCAAAAATGGATACAATCCCGATTTAATAAGCAAACTACACAAACGCATCCTAAACACAAAAAGTAAAACACATAAAACCAACAGCACAAAACCCAGTAAATACATCACACTCACATACTACAATTCCAACACACACAAAATTGCTAACACATTTAGGAAACATAATTATAAAGTAGCCTACAGAACCAACAACACCATCAGTAAACACATAAATAATACTAACAAGGACATTGACACATACAGCAAAACAGGGGTTTATAAATGAAACTGCAATGATTGTCACCAATTCTACATCGGCCAGACGGGAAGATCTTTTTCCTCTAGATATTCTGAACATCTAAAAGCCCTCACCACAAACTACATACATTCCACATATGCCACACATTTACAAAACGAAAACCACAGTTACACAAACATAGAGGACAACATGGAAATACTACACTACTTACCTAAAAGTAGAAAACTAAACACAGCAGAACAATTTGAAATTTACAGATATCACACACTACAACCAAACAACATATTAAATGAACAATTACATTACAGATCACACATACTTTTCGATACACTGATACCTACACAAAATTTGAATCCCAGCGCCAATTCCCTCCCACCAGCAACCCCCACCACACACACCCACATCCCATAACCGTTACTGTACAGACATTCAGTATTTAAAACCCCATTAAGAAAGTCGAATACTACGTCGAAACATCTGGGTAATCAAAACCTAAAAGTAAGTTCACAGTGAAAGTGTTAATATATATTTATTTATATAAATATTAATAAGTGAATGAAGAGGATGTACCAACAGGCTAATCATAATCTTATGTGTGTGAATTGTTGTGGATTAAATCTAAATTAGAGCTTAAGACTGTGTTAATGTAGTAAAAATTAAACTTTTGTAGAATGTAATTAACGTATCTGTCCCAATATAGTATTTTATGTGAGTGTCTGTCATTGTTTGTGGGTATTTTTGTTTTTTCTAAGTGTTGGAGGAAGACTTCTGCTAGAATGCTGGATATGGGGGAACAGACACTCACATAAAATACTATATTGGCACTGATACGTTGATGACATTCTAATACTATTCAGGGGAAACAAAAGACAATGTGAACAGTTACTAACGCACATAAACAAAATACATAAAAACATTACCTTTACTGCCGAATACGAACACAACAATACCATAAACTTCTTAGACCTCTCCATCACAAAACTTGAACAAAGGCACATATTCAGTATATACAGAAAACCAACTACAACTGACACACTTATACACAACTCCTCCAATCACCCAATACAACACTAACTAGCTGCCTTCAGAACCATGATACATAGACTTAACAACATCCCCTTAGACGAAAAAGACTACAAAGACGAACTAAACACGATAAAATATCTAGCAGAATCTAACGGATATGACAGAACAATAGTCAGTAAACTCCTACACAAAACACAAAACAAACAACAGACAAAGACAGAAAACAACAAATTCATAACACTAACATACATCAACAAACAAACTGAAAAAATAGCCCACAAATTCAAAAAGCAGGATACAGAATCGCTTACAAAACTACTAACAAAACAGAACACACACTATCAAAACACGCACACAAAACACAAAACAAATTCGATCTACCCGGTGTTTACACACTAAATTGCTCAAATTGCAACAAATTCTACATAGGCCAGACAGGACGTAGCTTCAAACAGAGATACATTGAACACACAAAGGCACTCCACTCCACTACAGAATCCACCTTTGCAAACCACCTCATCGAGGCAAACCACACATACAAAAACATCGACAATAACATGAACATTCTACACATACATACAAAACGCTGAAAACTAGACACTCTAGAAAAATTGGAAATATACAAACACATGAAAACAAATAAAAACGACATCCTAAACAAACAGACACAATTCAAATCGCACCTATTATTCGAACACATCTCACCCCACACACAGAACATCGATCTTTCAAAATTCGATTCCGTCGCCCACAACAACAACAGGACGGACAGCGCTACCAGCAACAACCTCTGAAGAAACCTTTTAAAGGTGAAAACCGGTTCAGGTTGTAAGGTAAAACTTTATGTTTTTACTTATAAAAAAACTTTGTGTTCCGAGTCATGAATATAATAGTTGTATTTAAAATAAAGCTCGTGAATCATTTAGTCTACAAATCCTCTAATGGCATAAAGGATAGAAAAACTAGAGTTGGTTATATGAGCAAAAGAGAAGGAATATTTCTGCACAAGCCACACTGACACTCTGCTATTAATACAAACTGTTCAAATTTACTTTTTAAATCACTTTACCTAATGTTCATAGCCTTCCAGTGCTATAAACAACACAAAAATCTGGAGTGTTCTTAGAGAAAAAGTTAAAGATAAAATAGTTAGAATCATCTACGAAAACTGTAGAGTAGTCTTTATGAAAACTGTAGAGTACTATATGAGAGGAGACGAAGTGACAAGATATCAGTAAATAATGGGGTTAAACAGTGTGCTATCCAACATATGCTTGAGTACACACTGTGTAAGGCAACTGACTCTACTAGAGGAATATGGAGAGGTTTCTTCAAGCAATTAGAAGACTTAGACTATGCAGATGATATATTCCTCCTGCCTCATTCCATGACAAAAATGAAAATAAAAGGTAGAATGTTTCCAACAGGAAACCCAGAAAGTGGGTATAAAGACAAAACCCAAACAAAACAAAACAGCTTTGTCCAAACACTTAAAATGCTAATCCAACCTGCATAAACAATCAACCCACTAATATTGCTACAGAAATCGTTTATCTTGAATCTGTAATAAGTAAATCTGGGGGCAATGTTCAGGATGGCGATGTTGGAGGGAGGATTCATAAAACCAAGACATCATTTGACATGCTTAAAAAATATCTGGATCCAAGCTCTACTTTAGGAAAACCAAAATCTATATTTTTAACTTTAGCTTGAAATCTGGCCTCTTACATAGCTGTGAGATCTGGAAAGTTACAAAAGCTATTAATAGAAAATCCAGATTTTCATAAACAGATGTTTATGAGAATTTTGTATGCTTTCTGCCCATTAATTTTATCTCGTTAACTTTAGACAAAAAAAAATCAGAAACTGGTTGGAAAAGAAATATAAATAAGAAAATGGATTTGGCTGGATTTTGGGTATACCCTCAGAAAACTGGCAGATAACACCTCATGACAAGCCACCGGATGGAACCCACAAGGTTCTCATAGTAGAGGATGAGCAAGGATCATGTGGAGAAAAACGATCCTTAAGGAGGCAAAGATGATGGGAAGAACCCAGGGAGAAATTAAACAAATCACCAACATTCTGGTCAGATGGAGACAAAGTTTAGGCTTTCTATGTCATATGAAGGCATAATAGACTTTGGATGAATTAGTTCAAACAACCAATTGGTTTCTTAATCAATATACAATCACAGAAAAGGAGCACAGAGTTGCTAGGTAAATAAAATATACTCTAGAGCTCTATAACATAGAAAAATTTTGTACTGTAGTGTTCATAATGTTTACCTAGACGTCTGATAATGTTTAGCAGATCAATTTGAACTTACGCCTTATCTGGAGTGCAGAGATCTTTCACCACTGAAAGACACTTACAGTAACTATAAAGCTCTTTCTTACTAGTCATGATAAATTCTTGGGGTTCCACAAGGTAGTGGTCCTATCCTATATCTACTGTACACAGCCAACCCACTGACAACAAGAGATGCTAGTGTAGCCACCTGTATGGATGACATGCGACAGCCATTGTGGGTTCACAAAACTGCTACCACTGACTTTAGATGTCTACAATTCCATTTGATCAAGAAATTAATGAGGAATTTGCATATGAAAACTACACCTCTAAATCAATTCACATATAGCAAAAAAAAAAAAAAGATGAGGTAGAACTGTCTGAGCATTCATCTTGATAAATTCTAAATTTGGGTGAAGTACGTATACTATAAGTCTACAACTTGTTCCAGTTTATAAATAAGTTTGCTCATCTCAACTATCCTTAACAAATAAAATCTTAGTGCATAAAGTTGTAATTAAGCTTTTATGGACATATAGGATAAAACTCCAGGATCTCCAGTAACTTGATTATCATGAAGGTATAGTGTGATACTCAATGTAAGCTAAGCTACTCAGAGCAGCTACTCCCACTTCCTGGTTTGTTCCTATCTATGACCTCCACAAAAACTACAGATGCCAATGGTCATCAAGAAATGTGTCAAAATATCTGTACAGCATCAGAATTGTACAGATATTTATTATTACAGAAATAAAGCTCATTATTATCAATATTAAGTGGCTACATTACCGATCAAGGAAGATGCTGAAATGGTAAGACCTACCTTTTTTTAGGTGACACATGTAACATATCTTCACATTAATGTATTTAAAAGGGCGTTACTGGCATGGGCGGATCCAGCGAGGGGGCACAGGGGGCACTCCCCCCCGAGAATCTCACTTGGTAAACAATGGCCTTATTTACACGTAGTAAATTTTTAGTAGGTTCGTAACCAGCTACATAAGCTAGTTTTGGATGGTTTAATAGTTTATAAGTAACTTGCAAGTAAAATATAATTAATTTCATTGAAATAGATCTGGCAAGCACTGCTTTGAATCAATGTAGTTCTTTTTTTAATTCCATGTTCAACGTGTTGAACATGTTCCATGTTCTTTTTTTAAGACAGGCTCAACGGACTTTGTTTACTGCACATTCATAAAGATGTTCCAGTGGACATTGATAAAGTGTTGGAGCGGTTTGCCAAAAAGGGTAACAGGAGATTTGAACTATTAATTTAAGGACTCAAAAAAGTATTATTCCTAAACGTATAGTGTAATCATATTTTTAGCATTGTAACTTTATTTCATACGTGATAGCTTATAATGTTAAAACATATAAAAATATATATAAAAAAACTGAAGAGTAATATTTTGAAGGACAAACACATTACTGCAGTCTTTATGTAACATTTGTATTACATAATAAAGAAAAGTAATACCTGTGATAAAAGTTAATAAAGTTAATAAGGCTATACATGATTTTAATATGTATAAGTAGACAATAAATTGTTATTTTATGACTGATGTTTACAACAAAATTTCTGGGAGGGAACGATTCCCCCCCCCTGACATTACCTTCTGGATCCGCCCCTGGTTACTGGATGCCATTCTCTATACCATTTTTTCTATTTTTTCCAGTTCAAATAGTTATTGTCTTAAAAATGATAGAATGAATGATAGGTATTATCTCCACGGATATCGAAAAACTGTAGTTTGTTAATTACCTCAAACGAAATGGCTACTTTTGTTGACTTGATCATAAAAGTATATTTTTAAAAATTTAATTCTTCATTTAGGTTAAATTTTTTTTTTTAATTATTGTCTAGGACTCTGTAGAACCAAAATAAGAAAGGCTGTCCATTTCATATAACCCCATGGCTTTTTTAAAAAGGGGAAAGTATCATACTATTCAGTAACAATCCCTTATAATTTTATACTGTTAAAATACAGTTTTTAACACCATTTTTTATAAATGATAAGGATACTCAAATACTACATCTTTCACTTTAAAAATTAGCCACCTTAATCTCATTACTTTGATAACATTAGAGCATTATTATTTTTACACTATGATCAGCTGAGTTTTCATATTTTTAAATTAAGCCGAGTTAAGTTGAATTGGCTTTTACTGTACATATTACTATGCATCAGCATCAACTTACAGAGCAAGCCTGAATAACTGTGTCCAAAACCTGAGAAGTACATTAATCTGTATGACGAATTGCAGTAACGCAGCCAGTCTTCTTGTGGGATAATCAGAGGTTTAACAGTTTTAATAAAGTCATCAAGTGAGCAACCTGGTTTGCAGTTCAAAACAGATATTGGATGTGGATTATCACTTGTGTTGTTTCTGTAAAATACCTGCACAAAAGAGTACAATAGTAAAATATTATTTCTACTCATGATTTCATAAATATCAATTTAATTCTGACTGAAGATTATGTACACTTGGTAATAATGAAAAAACAATTGATCTTTACTTACAATATAACAACTTTCTAGAATGTGTAGGAACACTCTGCAAATCTAGCAATGACATATATACAAGCGAAATCAATTCATAGTTAAAATTTTTTGTACAAATATCATCTCTGTAACACAGTAGATTATATAGTAGATAAAAGAGTTGCTCATTTAACAGTACTAACTTACCAACTACAATCTGTACAGCTTTCTATGTATATATTATGTAATTAAGGCTACACACACACACGTCCATGTGCATGTGAACACACACACGCACATAATTCTACCTGGCTGCCAAGCCACCTTGTGGTCATCTATCAGTGTTTGTACTTATGCATGTGATGCTTGACTTTACAAGCGGAGCCACAATGCTTTAAGCACAAGACTTTACTGGTGGGTATGTTATTAAGAACAGGCACATACAGTAAGAAGGCTATGTCGTCAACAATATTTAATTACATTCTATTCCACTTCAGTTTACTTTATCCCTAACAAATGAAATACCGGTATTTCTGCTTTTATGGGCTATTCTGCTTAATTTCCAGGCTTAATTTTAATGAATTCTTTAATTATATACCCAAATAAAATATATGATCCCTTTTTCCTAATAATCATAAAGCTAATATCATTTTAATTGCCTCTGGAATAGTATCAGCATTTTAAATATTGTAACCTATTTATTATGGTGTGGTTACAAATCCTTAAATCTGTTCTGGTCTTCTTCCTTTTAGTTTAAGCCCCACTGTTGGGCTAGCCAAATTGTAACTAAACATGGTTATGGTGTTTAAGTTTTGTTGGTGTAGTGTTACAAAATATATAAATATGTGTTCATGTAAGAAAATAAAATTGTTTGTTAAAAAAATTTTTTATTTTTTATTTTTTTTTTATTAATCAATTAATTAGAAACAATTATTTAATTGAGTTTCGTGAAGTTCCGAAATATTTCTCTCTTATTTAGAAAATTTTACAAGTTTTGTGTATTTATGAAGAAACTCCAACCACTTACAGGATTGTCTCCGATTACAATCGATCTTTGTTTACGTTCGTTTTGGAGGTTATCTTCCTTCTGGTGGTGAAATTCTTGTAGTATATTTTGTTTAAATTAAAGTATATTTAAATTGCTATATTTATGAATGAAAGAACTGTTTTAATATGAAAAGTATAAATTATTTTATTGACAATTGTTTATTTGGACTCCTGTCGATTTTTTAAATCGATTCTCAGGGTATCGATGTTATTACAAATTTTTATATAAAATACAAAAGGTTCTTTGAACAGCTATTTATGGGAAAAGTCAGAGAAATCGGGCAAAGATTAAAAAGTATAACGTTACAAGATAAATTCTTAATACTAAAAGTACATATATTCAATTGAAAGAGTAAAATCAAGAAATAGATTGCGAACCGTGTCGCTGACAAACACTAGATGGCAGTGTTCAGTTGAGCGGTGATGATGCAGTAATGGCCACCGTCGAAGTTGTAAATCGTCCCTTCGTAGTTTTGTCGTCCCAATAAAGATGTTTTCCTGTCGAATTTACGTCCTGGTGTCTGCAAATCTTCCTTCTGATGTTGGTGTAGTGTCTCTGGTTAAGTTTTGGTGTTGTATTTGGAAAAGTGGTGTATTTATAAGTCAGTTTCACTTTTGTCGATCAGGCACTTTTGATGGTTAAGTTGTATTACTGTTTTACTGAGTTTAAATTGTTATTTCAATGTAGTTTTGTGCTATACAATGTTATTTGGGCGTTTGTAGATGTTTATGTCACTGTGTTGAAGTTGTAAAATGTTTTTTGTCGCCACTCGCGATTTTCACTCTCAGATCACACTATTAATCGTCATTACGGTATTCGAAACTAGGTTAATACGTTTTTAAATGCTCGTCAAGTGTCCCGTACAACGTTCAATAATTAACTCTCTCACTTCCTTCACCTCCGACTAAAACCTTAACCAAAGCAATATTATTCCTTACATTGTTTGAATTTTATTTTGCATCCTGTGCATGTAATAAAGTTACATTATATAACTGCTTATACTTTGGTTATTATTCAAATTTATTAGCTAGTTGTTACTTAATTTTATCCTTCAGTTCATTCGGCGTATTTTGATATCGAATAATGCCGTTTTATTAAGTTTTTTATCTAAAATTGGTAATTTTACCTTCATTTTGTATATTGTAAATTTTAAAATAGAGCTTCCTGTCATTATTCAAATCCAGCCATTATCAAGTTATATTTATGATTATTAAATCTCATATTGTAATAAAAGGTTTATATTCCCTTAATTTCTTGCAATTATATGAATTGGTTAAGTTTTAAAATATTATGTTGGAATATATGACTCCCCACTCCAAATTTTTGAGTTCTGTCATTTCCATTTTTATTAATAATCCTGGCTATAATTTTACAAAATCTTTCTAAGTTATATTTCTAGTTATATGGCTTTGTTTCTGGTTTACCTTATCTAAATCCCTTTAATTTAAATGTATTTAAGTGCTTAGTTTCTCAGTTTTGATGATGTTTAGTTTTCATCATTTTGCCTAGATTCTTAACAATTTTTCCATACAAATTTTTATATAAACAATACATATTGAGTTATACCCTCTCTGACTTTTTAACATTGTAATATAAATTAAACATTTTTTCTATTAAACAAAATAACAATTAGTATCTGTTTCAATACTATTAACAGATAAGAAATAATTCTAAATAATGTTTGTCTTCAACTAATTAGACATTTTCTTTTTTTTTATACTTAAAGCTTAATACTAATACATTTTTAAAATTCTTATTCTATATAAACAAAGCCTTATTTCTATATTCTTATTCACTATTCCTTATATTAAGTTTAATTAGCAGTTTTTAACTGTTTTTTAATATGGTTTTTGGGTAATTGTACCCTGTCACTTTGTGTCTGATTCTGTTTTTATTTATCATTTACATAAATGTCATTTCAAACAGATTGACAGCTCTATATTAACATATGTATTATATTCACTCTTGTACAAATAATAAGTCACTCAAAAGTTGTAATTTTTCATTATTTACACAGTTTGTGGATGCCAATGATGAAACATAAGGTTTATTTTTTATAATACACAAACTAGCACTGGTTCACTTTACACTCCTTGATGCTATTTCTAAATGGATATTTAGTCTTATTAAAATCAAGAGATCTGTTTGTGTGTTATAATGAAGATTTGTTCTTTGGTATTATATTATTGTTTCACCTTGGTCCACTTGCAACTCTTACTCTATACACTTTTAGTCTTATTTCTATTGTACATGTGTTTTTTTTTCATGAATACTGTTATACTTTTTATTATTATTGTTTCTATTTATTTTGGGATATGGGTGTTTTTTACAAGAGCATTCCTTCTTCTTGTGGATGCTGTCTTCTTCTTGTTTCTTCAACGATGTCTTCTTTTCTTCTGGCTTCTTAGAATTGTATGTTCTTCATCTTCTTCTGGATGTCATCGGGTTTTTGGGGTTCCTTCTTCATCTACTCTTCTGGTTTCTTTAAATTCATCACCTTTTATGGTGGATTTTGCCTTGTTCTGGGTTTCTTTTTTATTTATTCCTTACCTTCGTTGTGGGTTTAGTAATGTTCTGGGTTGCTTCCTTATCTACTCCTTACCTTCCTGGGTTATATTTTTTTTACCTTGAGTTATTAAACTGGTTTTGATGATTCATCACTAGTAACATTTCTTTTATATGAACTTATACTTTTAATATCAATGATTGTACAGCACTGTTGCTCTGAATTAATTCTTTATATTATAATGCTTTCTTCGGATTTGATGTTATTATATTATATTATTTTAATGACCAATGCCATTCATTTTTATGTGCTTATCTGTCACGCTACAATATACCAGAATGTAACAGGAAAATCTCAAGCATTGAAAGGTTTTTTTTCATTACAGTATCTACTTAAATTCTACACTGAATATGAGGATTTTAATTTAGCTTGAGGTAATGTAAAATAAAGAATTTATAATTTATACACTCTTAAAACTCATGTAAGGCATTATTTTCCACCTCCAGTTGAAACATAAAAATGCATTTGAGACCCTGTCACATTTGATTTGGAAAAATGTAAATATCCATTGTTATAACTTGTGACAATAGTTCAAACCACTTGTATTCCAAAAAAATAATTGATTAATTATATATTAGAGTGAAGCAACTTTGTCAATAGTTGCAAATATATGATTTCAAATTTCTTATATCAGTCAAATATCTGATATTTTTTTAAAACAACCTGTTTATGTAAAACTTATTAACCTTTTTAAAAAATTGCAATTCCTAAATTTAGGTAGGATTGATCAAATATAAAATAAATTTTTGAAATTTTTGTAGAAACTTTTTATTGGCCATATATATTTATATATAGCTACAAAACTATATTTCCTTACAACTTCCACATTCCTTATTATCTACACATTTATTCTATCACACTGACAGTTTTTTATTCATTCTATATTAAAATTTGTTGGACCTTGTAATGTTTGGTCCAGGAAATCGTTTAGTGTACTTTGGCAGAGAACTGTAGGCAAATACAAATAACAATGCGCAAATCAAGTAAAATATAACATGATTTATTTTTCTTTGAGAACATAAACTAGATCATGAACACACTTATTCTGCCTTAAAGCGTAAAACTGATAATTAATAAACTATGACATCAAAATACTACTACGTATATCAAATTATGCAACTCAACACTTCTTTTTAGGCCTATATTTTTTCATTCACTCAATCACGCACACTTTCACACTTCTACATTTCTTTTTTTTATTGAGCTCAATTTGAAAATGCCAGCATTTTAAATAATTTTGAAATATCTACTTCCCTGTTGCTGCGTAGAAATTCGACACCTGGGGCGTCAACTCGTGGTGTACACTGTTGCTATTTTATTTTACTGTTGCACTTTCACATTTTACGGCCAAACTGTCAATTTACTGCAATTAGTCACTATTATGGATGAATATTTAGCCAAGAATTGTTTGTATTTTAAAATAGATATAAATTCACATTTTCTGTTGTATGCGGGCGCCCGCGACTACTGCTGCAGACAGAGAAAGATGAGAGTCGACTGACTTTCAGTGTTACAAATTTTCCGTTTGGGGTGTCTCAAACTGCTTCACCCCACTCCGCCGTACGTCTCATCCCCAGCATTGAAGAGTTTCGTTGAGTTGAGGATCACCTTTTAACTTCGTCGCGAAATGTTTTTCATCAACAAGATACTTGATGTGTTGGTCACTGGCTATAAATAGATTTTCGTTATAACCATATAAGGCCATGGAAATTTACTGACTCATATTTACTGGCTCTCGTGTCACCTCAAAGGGGCCTCATCTTTACATGTTATAGAATTTATGAAATTACACAATAATATTTAAATAAATTTAGACCCATTACAACCTGTTCATAACCAACTACACATGAAGTCTTTTACCTCTTACTTGTTGAAAAATGAAGTATTTTTTAAGGGGTCAAAATAATAAAAACCGTAAAGAGATAAATTTGGACTATAGGGGGAATAAGCCAAATCTGTCCAGTGAAGTTCTTCCAATTTTGCTTCCGTAGCACAGCAGTGGGGCCAGCCATTATCGTGAGTAATCAAGAAGCTTTAGATCAAATTCTTGCACTTTTCGACTGATAGGCCTCTCTGACCTTATCCAAGAGTTCAGAGTAGTACATAGCATTCATTGTTCTTTGTTCAAATATTAAATTGATGTACACATCATCTTTAGTATCTCAGTTGTGAGAACGTTGCCAACAGACAAACATATTGTTGCCTTCACCGTAGTTGTTTCACCTTTTGTACTGTACTCCATACTCAACCTGTTGGTTAAAGAAATATAATGGTGCACCCACAATTCATCACATGTGAGGTTGCACATCAAAAATGTGTCTCTCTCTGCTGCAAAGTGATCCCAAAGCTCCTGAGAAATTTCACCTCTTACAGCCTTGTGATTTGCATTCAGAATTGTTGGCACCCATCTTCTAGAGATTTTGTGTGCTTTGATCAAGGTTAGAAGCTTCGCAGAAAAACATATGCCACTTGTTCACTCAAGCATTTGAAATGTATCACTGGTGAATTGTGCATGCAGTCTTGGTAAAATTTTATCTGGTTCAACACCTTCACATAATGAAAATTTAATAATTACGTGCTGTGCAAGGGACACATGCCCCTCCTGTTCACTCACTGTGACACAATTAAACAAATCACGTTAGAAACAAGTGTGTAGAATGCTGTCTATTCTGGGCAGCAGGTCCCAGCAACATCCTGGGCAATTGAACTACACAAATTCTGCTATTCATGGGACAACTACACATGTGAATTCAAATTGTTAATATGAACAAATGCATTTATGGCCTAAAAAACTGGTGTCACTTTGATATATGTTGTTGTCAATTAATCATGTGTATTCAAAATAAAATATTAATGCAATTTATTATACCAACCAGAAGCAACATTGACAATTGTGATAGAACAGTTAAATAAAGGAGCATTTACAAACTGGGTACATACAGGTTTTACTGAAATGAACATTAAGATGTTAAGATCTTTAATGCTAGTTAAAAAAACTGTCTTTAATAAGAAAATTAACATACATTCCTGAAATTGGGCATTATTTAACCTACAGAAACTGCACAAAATTGTTACAAGTCCTATATCATGTCTCCATTTTGCATTTGAAGTCGCAAACAAAAATTTATTGTAAAATAATTGTACGGTATGAAAATGAATGCCAAACTTTCATTTGATATTTTCAAAATTATATAAATTATTAGTTATTAAAATACACATTTAGTAAATATAAATGATTTATTGTGATATATAATTATAAGAATCCTATATAATATTTATATATTATTATTAATAATAAAAAAATTGTAACAAGAATATTTTTTTATTTTGTAAATTACAAATAAATGTTTTGATAGTAATCCAACTATGATGATATTTGGATTACTATCGAAACATTTGTAATTTACAAAATAAAAAATATATTCTTGTTATAAGTTTTTTTATTATTAATAATAATATAAAATAACAAGAAAAATTTGAGCATATATGAATATAATTTATTTATTATTATATATTTTAATATTTATATATTCATATGAATATATATATATATAATTTATATAATTAGAATTTATATACTTCATAACTTATTATATTAATAGCAATTTATTATAATAATAAATTTATTATTGTAATTTTATTTATTATAATTTATAACATATAGGTGATCACATGGTGGCGACTTTTCTATGCTTTGCTATAGCAAAGTCTTCATAAAAATTCAGAAGCAGGAACAGCTTGAGCCATCTTCTTGGCTGCAGTGTCATCTGGGCATGGGAAAATATGAAGTATGCAAGGAGCCATTCACCTCAACATGCCAGCTTATCTATCCAGCCAATGCCTTATGGTGGCCGGCTTAACATCTCTGCCAATGTGTCTGCTAGCTCCTGCAGGTAAATTCTTAAGGGAGCAATGGATCTGAACCGAAGCATAGAGTCAGGGTGAAGCAATCCAATCATGAAAGTCCTCATTTGCACGCCCTATTGCGAAAAGGAGATCTGCATCCTAACACTCTTGTAATGCATGGTCTCACTACAATGAAAAAAAGTTCATCAAGCCTGATAAAGCACAGAGACACTAAAACACCCCTCACAACTTTTATACGTCTGTCAACATAACACGGAACTAAAGTCACCAAGTAACCTATGCATACCATGAGCAGAAACAATAAATATTTTTGAATTGCCTAGAAAAGGTGAGCTAACTGAATAAGTCATAATTTATGACTTTCCAAAACAAATCAGCATTCACTGGCTGACTGGTTATTATAATTTATTAAATGCTGGACTGGCAAAACTTATGTGGCACTTTGCTCTAGTAAATTTATTTCAACAGCAGCCCTTTTTTATAGAGGAATAAACATTTTACCAATTTAAGAACTCATGGTTATCAGAACTTTTGTAAACGGTCTTGAAGAAAAGTAAAAGACCAGCATACTGTAGTCTGTCTGAAGATGCAAGATTAAATTAAATTGAGATTAAAATTAAATTGAAGAACGAAACCAACACTAAACTACTTTATTATTTCTAACTCTTCAAAGTTTTTTCAGTGTATTATGAATATAATGAAAATATTAATTTCATTTGCAAATTAGGCTTATTTGTAACCTGTGCGTATTTCGTAGATGAAAGCAGTATGAGCAGAGATGATATTACAAATACATAAATAGAATGAAAAATTATATATATAGGTACACATATTTGACTAAATATGAGTATACATAAGTCAAATCAAAAATATATAAACATATACCCTCTCTGGAAAACATTTTACCCATACTGGAAAATATTTTGTCCCTCCTGACAGGAGCCCTGTGTCATTACACTAAATAGAAGGTAATCTGAAATCTGTGAGACATGCATGATTGCACAGAAATTCCAGCAACATATGAGCATACAATTTATATGCACTTTAGAATTGTAAAATTAAAGTGAATTGAAAAACTGATATAATACATTTATCTAAGAAGAAAATAAAAAACTGTTTAAACATTACAGTAGACAACAATCAGAATGGATAGAACAATAATTAATAAAATTGTCAGAATGCTAAAATGCTATCACAACTTGCACTATTAATAAGAGGCTGAATACATTAACCAAAAACAGTCATTAATAGAATAAAAGAAATTTCTGGGTTAGTCTAGTTAATATTATTGACTAAGAAGCTAATAAAGGATGGGATGAAGAATAACATCATTTAAATCAGCAACTTAAAATCTACTGAAGAAAAGTGAAGAACATTATAGTCATCATATAACATAATGAATTATGAAAATATGCATTCAGTAGGGAAACAAAAAATATCCAAAAAATACAGCATTTAAAAGTGAAGAGTTAAGAATATTTGGATAAGTATAGTGCCTAATTTTGATCTTTACTGTAATGAATAAAAGAAAAAGAAAATATAGGGATATAAATAAGTGTCATAATAATTTACAATGGGAATAAAAATAAGAGGTCCTTGGTTCAAGTGGAATTTAGATATGTGTTTTAAAGATTATGACATATAGTAACCAAGAACCATCAGATGATATGAGAATTATATCTAGCCACTCATTGATTTCTCAATCAAGGTTGCAATGTACATATGTATGTACAACTATCATCTGCTACAGTAATCATTTCTATTATCAAATCTAAACCTTATTAGAAAAAGTAATCAATACACTGTCATGGAGGGAACAGATTTTTAGAAGTCTTAGAATTACATAAATTGGGAGTCAAAATCTTAATAATAATTAACTCACCGTAACATAATATAGTCCTGCTTTTTGCCGTAATTCAAGTAGAACAGCTGCAGCATATGGAGGAAAGTGTATCTCGAAAGCTCCAAATGTATTTAATAGTGCTGCTACAGTTTGATCATGTGCTGAATAAACCCACATAGTACGATTTGGTTTCAGTGTTCCATCACGTTTCTGAATAAAATGTTTTGTTATCTCTCCAAGCAGAGGTCCTGTAAAGTGATATAAAATGTAAATCTCTTTCATCTTTATATTTTCCTTTAGAGCTACAGTTACTATTAAGGACTGAATGTATAAATAAATGTCTGAAACCCCTTACTTTGCCCTGTTATTTTATTAATATCTGTGTTCAGAGCCACCCTTAGGAGCCAATGGACCAGGTTGCAAACCCAGACCCTAACCCCACCCCTAAACCTCTCTATAAGTCACAAACATTTCTCTCCTCCTCACATTCTATATAACACTGTCTTAAAATTCTAGAAGAAAGTTATCTCTATCAATTTGAATGTAAATTTATCAGTTAGCTTGTAGTCATAACCCTTAGAGTACAATTAAATAATTATAATTGTTAGACAAGACATCAAATAAATAATTCTTGTTAGACAAGACATCAATTTTTCATATCTGTTTCTTAAATGCTGTCATCAATAATGGCTCAGTAGTGTTGATATCAAACTACCAGTGACATCTGTAATGTAATCAAGTCTCAACACTTTAACTTCCTCTTTCAGTACATACTAAATACAATGAACTCATTTGTTTCACATTGTATACTGCCACCTGGATTAATTGTTATAATTAATACACTGCCACGCGTGTATATTGTTATATACAACAACAATATACACTCCGCTTTTGCCACACACATACACACAGAAAACCACAGTTACACCAACATAGACACTAATCTTGAAATTTTACATTACTTACCTAAAGGTCGAAAACTCAACACAACTGAACAATACGAAATATATAAACACCACACAACACAACCAAACAACATACTTAACGATCAATTACAATATAAATCACATACACTTTTTGACACAATTTTACATAAAACAAACATCAAGTTGAATCCCCGCGCCAATCCCCTTCCTCCACACACCACCCCCACTACACCTTCCACAACAACCGTTACGAAATGATGGCAGACTGACTCAAAGCTGAAGAAGGCGGATACGTACGCCGAAACGTGTCCAACGAAAAAAGTAAGTTTCACAAGAAAAAGTTCATTTTTAGATAAGTGTTAGTGCTGTGAAAGAAGAGATGAATAATCAAGACAACACAATTCAAATTGCACGCATTATTCGAACATATCTCACCCCACACACACAACATCGATCTTTCAAAATTCGATTCCGTCGCCCACAACAGGACGGACAGCGCTACCAGTGGCAACCTCTGAAGAAGCTTTTTAAAAGTGAAAACCAGTTCAGGTTGTAAGGTAAAACTTTATGTTTTTACTCATAAAAAACTTTGTGTTCCGAGTCGTTAATGAAATAGTTGTATTTAGTTAAGTAACGGACACATTATGGACAACAAAATCCAAGAATGTAAATTAGTATTTATTTCTCTCTCTTCAGAAATGGTCCTTTCCTTCAGTGCTTAGAAATTTTGTTTTGTGCCAAAACCTTTTACCTCAAGAAGTCACCAAAGGGAAAAAACAGGAGTTGAAAGGTCAGGGGATCTTCTTGGCCACTGAACATCTTCAAACCTTTCTTCATATGCCCTGGAAACAATTTCTTTAGAATTTACATCAGCTTGACATTCGTATACTGTTGCTCCATATTGTTAAAACAGAGTTCTCCATGTTCATCAGCATCAGGAAATTCCAGTAATATAAGCACATTTTGGTAACATTCTCCAGTTATTGATAGAGATCCATTATCTTCCTCAGTGTATCCTCATATATGAAAGTAGGCATTGTCAGACCATGATAAGTCATTTCAAACTGTTTCATCACCTTGTATAATGTTGAGGAATGAATTGCAACAATCATAAACACCATAGAAGACAGAAAATTTGTGTTTTTTTCTTACATTAATATAGCAAATATCTGTTTTGTTCTTTCTGTATGTGGTATCTTTCCATGTTAAAATATAATAACAAAAAGGTGCTGAGTAAAAACAACAGCTGGATTTAACAGTAGCTAACCTTACCACTTTTTATAAGTACAAGAAAAAAGTAATTGTAAGGTGGCACTTGAAGAAAGTAAATTATGTCTAGAATGTGTCTACATTTAGACTCTTATTCAGCAGGTTACAGCTAACACAATCTAATATGTTTTCAAACTTTCTCAATAACAAAATTTCATACTTTTCTACTATTTGTACTACTGTTTATACTAATATCAAAAGCAACTAAATTTTTAAATGACAAAGAATACAGTGTAACCTTTAATAAACTGCATTATTTTAATTATGTAGTGTATACATTTGTATAATTTTACACATATTTAAAAAAATTAATTTATTGTACCAATTAATATTGAACAAATGTGTTGTTCTACTGAGCAATGTTATTATTTTTACTTCTAGTTGTTAATAATTAATAAATTAATTTAAAATTAATTAAGTCAAAATATAATTACTGTAATTAAAATTAATAAATTAATAATTAAAAGAATGTCTACATTACAATTTTTATATGCAGAGTAATTTTTTCAGTATTGGTAATGTAGTAAAATCAAATTTCTAATAAAAAGTTTATTAAAAAAAACAATTCCCCTTTATTTTACATTTCTTTAATTTCCCCTTTCCTGTACTAATCAATTGAATTTATCTAGTAATAATTACGTGTAGTATTATTTAAAGAATTCTCGCAGTTTGTAGCTTATTACTGAGTGTATCTAAATGTTGACTGGGAGACCAATCTCTCTAGCTGTGGTGTGGTGTGATCAGTTCTTTGAATAGAGGGTAATGTGGCAGTGAATCAAATACTTGGAGAAAAATGATAATTAGTATTATGTAAGTAACTCATGTGAATAATATTTTAAAGTATATTAACAGACAGGAACTTCAATTTTATTTATTTATTTAACTTACTTCTTCTTACTTCTTCGCACAGGCATCCAGAGCTAGGTAACTCCGATGGCCCGATGTCCACAATATGCCGCTGTTGCCAAGGGCCACAGTTGTCTGTTTTATAAAATATTTTTGAGGTTGTTCACCCTCAATTTCAGTTCATCCCTTGCCAGATTTGGAGTGGGGCAGTGAAGCAGAATATGCTCAAGAGTTTCCTCCTCCACCTGACACACAGTGCAAGTTGAGCTGTCTGTAAGGCCAAATCGATGTAGATAATTGGCAGTAACAATGTGTCCCGTTCTAGCTCTGGCTGCGAAGGTAGCCACCCGCCTCGAGACCTCCCTATACAATGAGGGATCCGCTGGCTCTCTTTGTATCTCAAAAAGCTGTCTACCCGTTGTCTCCGCCGCCCAGCTCTCTGTCCATTCTTGTTCGTATTTTGGACTCGATGGTTTTCTCACAGATTTTGAGGGAATATTGCGGATGATATATTGGGGCCATTGAAGCAGCCAATCTGGCCAGTCTGTCAGCACACTCATTTCCCTCCATGCTACAATGCGCCAGGACCCACTGAAATACCACGCTCTTCTCCATCAATTGCAGATGTCTATGTAGTTCTCTTATTTCGGCAACACGAAAATAATAATTGCTGGGTTTTGAGGCCTTTAAAAGTTCCAAAGAGCATTTTGAATCTGTTAGTATGCAGACTTTTTTTTCTCTTAGCTACAAACAGCTAACCAAAGCTGCATTAATTGCCGTCAATTCTGCATCCATGCTAGATCTAGAATTTGTTGGGGCATAGAAGCTCTCGCCTGAGTTTCGGTTGTAATAGCCAGCTCCTGATTTCTTCAAATCTAAGTTGACTGATCCGTCAGTATAAATCTTGACATAATCAGAAAATGTGGTGTTCGGCAGTTCTAAGGTCTCCTGTCGAAGTAGTTCTGGAAGATCAGCTTTAGTCAGTTTTTTCGGGAGCTCCAAATAAATTTCCATTTCCAAAAGGTCCCAAGGTGGTTCTTTAAAGCAAGGTGGGATAAGCTCTGGAGTTCCTACCGTCATTTCCTTCAAGAGTTTTCCGCTCTGTTTGTGAAGGCTTGAGGAATTCTGGAGGCAGCAAGTGATGACAGCGGATATGATAATGGGAGTGAGCGATTCCTCACAATTTTCTTCAAAATCATTTTCTTAAAGTACAGATCGAGAGGCTCGATGGAGAGATCTATTTCCATGGCTGCTACTGATGTGGTTCTAGGACAGCCAAGGCAAGTCCTTATTGCCGATGATTGGATAATTTTTAGTTTATCTATATGTGTTTGAGCAGCTGAGCCCCAGATCTCGCAGCAGTATGAAATTTTTGAGCGGATGAATGTTTGATAAAATAACTTTTAATCTGTCAGGATGATTGCGTTTCGTTGTTGAAACATGTCTTGAGCCCTGATAAGGGCTTTTTGAAAGTGTTTGTTTTGGTTTTTGGCATGATTTGTGGGACTTCTGGAAGAAGCTACTGCTGGCGTTTAGTTCACTGTTTTCAGATATAAAGCACTGATTACAGCTATCCAGGGGCAGGACGAGGACCAACCAGCTTCACCCCCTATTTATTTATTTAAGATATCACAAATATTCAAAGTCCTTTTAAACCAAACAAACTTTGGTAAATAGAAAACAATTATCGACAAATACTGGTACAACATTGTAAGAAAATATACTTTGTGCCTATAGAAAAATTTACCCATTTTAAGTTGTTGAAGAGGTGGAGTCCAAGTTGGTAATGCAAAACTGAGGAGTCCAGCTTCTCTCAGTGGTTCAGGATAGACAGGCTTGGTCCACTCTGGTAACGTTTTGTTGTATGCTTCCTGCACATAATTGTTATGTTATACAGTATTAATTACTATTATCACTAATTGTAGTTATACTTAATGTCTCTATGTGTAGGGAAGATCTATGTTTAAAGGTTGCTCAGGGGTTTAATAATGCCTCTTCAATACAAAGAGTTGTGTTGCTGCTTGCTGTCTTATAATATATAGGTATGCTCTTGCGAATTTTTGTGAATAATTTTGTATATATAGTCACATTCACTGTGTACGTCCAGCATCCCACTATTCCTTGTTTTAAGTCTTCGAAACAAACACAATTGAAATATAAATACCGTATTGGCCTGAATATAAGACAATCATTTTTTTTCCTTAAAATGCCCTTCCAAAAAACTCTATCCATCTTATATGCGCAACCTAACATATAAAAATTTCGTGTTTGTACCTGCAAACGTGTATTTTGTACGATTCGCTTGCTGCACAGGCTTACCATATGTGTATCGTGAATCAACAGCCGCGTGTTTAATGGGTTCAAGGTCAAAACATGGTGACAGGGGACACTACTGAAACCGCTTTGCTGCATTTCGTAAAAGATTGTCCACAAAACACTATTCCAACTCTCCCTTAATCACCGGGGAGTTGGACAAATTCGTTTTGCTGAATTTGTTCATAGAACTTCTGCAAGACATTAGACATACCCCCACTCCGTCGACCGAGGAGTTTCATGAACTCGTATGGCCAGATTCGGGCGCAGATTTTCCGTCCGACTTCATGCAGCCACCCACGCGCAGACTCTCGTGTTTCCTTAATAAATCGGTTAGGTGCCGCTGGCCATAAGAATGCGAGACCGGTAGGCCTACCATTGTTTTAGCTCTGACACCCCCTACAACCTCCAACCAGCAGAACACGCGATTATCTGATTCCCTAAAAGCCAAAAGACATGCATGAGCCCACGCGTGCTTCCCCTATAAATTGGTTACCGATTGCCATACGAACGCGAGACCGGTACCGTCGTCTGCGAATTGGCAGTAGCATTCCTCACGGTTTCCCATGCTCTGAGTTTCAGCCCAGCCGAGACGGCAAAGTAGGTTCTGACTGGTTGTTAAAAACTCTGTGCTATCATTATGACAGATGCTGTTTTGCAACCCCAGTGACGGAAAACAGCACCCTTAGGGATGTGCCTGTCTGGTGCCAGGCAGGATGTAAGAAAGCTATTCGCATATCTTCATGCGAAGATATTCACGGGGGATCGTCTAGCAGCGCCCGTGGACGCCTAACGCGGCGAGGCAGCGGAGGAGTCCAACATTCTGTCGAGTTGACGGAGATGCAGGTAGGAGGATTCGCCGGCCTTTGCGACTAGATTTGCCGCCAGGGACCAAACGTAAACCTCCATAGTAGGGACTCGAAGACGCTGGTGGAGTGCGTCATTTCTGATAAACCAAGGGATCTCCGAGAGGAGCCTCAGGGTGCGATTTTGTAAGGCTGACAGCCTACGCCTGTTGGTGGCCATCTGAAGAGGCCACCAAGCGGGCTTCGCATACATAGATGCTGTTCGAAGGCACATCAGATACAAAGTCAGTTAAGTGCGGACAGCCAGGAGGCTGTTCCACGAAAGCATGGGGAAGAGTTTGGCTCTGACATCACAACCCTTGTTCAGAGTTTCGGTCACGTACTCATTAAAGTTTAGGCGACGGTCTAGCCGAACGTGTCCACAAAACGTGTCTCCCCTCCAAGGAGAGGGATGATTTGGATATATATGTGGACTTACGTGTAAAGCAGAGCACCTCGGATTTCTCCGTATTGATTGCTATACGCCACTTCCTTAGCCAGTCGGGAAGAATTTCCAATTGGCGTTATAACATTACGCTCGTTTGCCAAAGTGATAACGAGCTAAAATGAAATGCACCGCGTTGTCGGAGAAAAGGGATAACGTGGCCCTTGGGTATACCGGCAGATCGTATCGTGTACTAAACCTACAGAACGGGGCCGAGAACAGAACGCCCGTGGCGACAGGCCAAACTCGAGAGAAAGCCCCATCGGCGGTGATCCTGAAGGTGCGATCCGTCAGGTATGATCGAAGCAAGTGGAAAATGGAAGGTGGGATTGGAGAGAGCTTCAGTTTGTAGAGCAGGCCTTCGTGCCAGACCTTGTCAAACGCTTTGCTTACATCGAACAGGACAGCGCCTGTGGACCGAAACCTGTTGCTGGCGCCTGCTAGGCTGGTGAGAACCCGCTCTATCTGAAGAGTAGTCGAGTGCCCTCAACTAAACCCGAGCTGCTTCTCGCGGATGATACCATCCACCAGGGGCCTGATACGGGCCAGGAGGAGTCATTCGAAGACCTTTGAGATTGCTGGCAAGAGAAAAGTCGGGCAGCAGCTTCCACGAAGCGTGGGCGTCTTCTTGAGCTTCGGAATTATGATGACGTTGGAGGTCTTCCACAGGCGGGGAAAGTACCGCAGCTGGAGACAGGAGTTGAACAGCTCTACTGCCGGAGCCGGGAGATTCAGCAATGCTGCGCCGCCGATTCCATCGGGGCCGGGGGCTTGTCTCTTCTTCAGTCGACGGAGAATAGACTCTAGTCCTTCTCGGTCGACCAAAAGCGGATTATCGGGGGGAGTTTAAAGTATCCAGAAAGGAAGCCCCTAACAGGGCCTCACGGGCTGGGTCAGATACACCTCTATGAACGGGGAACTGTTCCTCAATGTAGTCAGCGAAGTCCTCAGCCTTGCCTTCCACAGAGTATAGTGTCATCTGGGGTGGTCAAGGGATGTCGAGTCCTCTTTCCGCTGTTCAGTCTACTAGAGCAGCCCTCCAGATAGAGGCAAGGATTGTTTTTTGTAAAAAATAACAAGTAAGAACATCTAATAATATTATTATTGTGACAACAACAACAACAACTACTACTACTACTACTACTACAGCTGCTGCTGCTGCTGCTGCTGCTGCAACTACTACTACTACTACTACTACTACTACTACTACTATTACAATAATATTAATAGTAATAATAATAATAAGAAGACGAATAGTAATGATGATATTGACTACTATTAGCTTAGTATACAAACTATTTGAAGTGTACTGTGAATGGTTAGTGTTACAGTGCATTAGTGGCTTCATCTGCCCACTATTACCCAAGGATGTTATCCCAGGCACTTTCTTTTTTTACAGACTGTTGATTACCCCATCTATTTATTTTAAAACTGGTGGGAGCTGATACATAATGTGCTTTACTATTTCAGCAGTGCTGGTAATTAAATCAAACATATTCAGATTGGTAGTAAAGCACCATATAAAGATGAGTATTGAGCCCCACATATTTAAAAATAATTAGCTTGCAGTTATTCCAATTTATTTTAAATAATCTGGTACACTAATTCAAAGAGAAACTAATCTATCAGTATATGCAACTGATACTGCTTCCTATTTTATGTGTAGGGAAAAAACAAATCTCTAAAAATCTACATAAATAAAGTAAATATATCATTTAATGGTACTAACAGTACTTACTTTCACTCACATACACCACAAACGTTCAGAATTTAATGCCAATATGTATAGTGACATTAAGATAACATGAAATATGCAATTTACTGAAACGCAATGCAATTGACATTGGATCATATCTGTTTTAAAGATGAACACAAACATTTATGTACCAAAAGTTCAACTGTAATTATGTCAGCATTTGTCACTCTCATACTTACATAATCAGTAGATATAATACAAGTTAATATTTTAGGCTATACAAAACATTTAGATAATACCGAGAATGTCAAAGTGCTTCTTTAACATAAAGAGAATAAAGACAAACATAGTTTTGTTGTGTGTGTGTGTGTGTGTGTGTGTGTGTGTGTGTGTGTGTGTGTGTGTGTGTGTGTGTGTGTGTGTGTGTGTGTGTGTGTGTGTGTGTGTGTGTGTGTGTGTGTGTGTGTGTGTGTGTGTGTGTGTGTGTGTGTGTGTGTGTGTGTGTGTGTGTGTGTGTGTTGCATTTCCTTATAAAAGTACATTTAACTGTAATTATATGTTGATACTTAGATTACTAATTGTTACAAAAAAAATTTATGAAATTATAAATAAATTGAACCTTCAGTTTTATAATAAAATACATGACTTGCTTATTGAACATACAGTGATACGGGGTTATTAAAAAAGAATGAACCAATTTCATAACGCGATATTTTATTAAGGAAAATTAATAAAATTCCAACCAAGTCCCAAGTATTCTACATATAATCAAGTTTATTTCTTGTCTTACAAGTGTTCATAAAGAATAAACTGATTTCATGATGCAATTTTTAAGTTCTCAAGCACTATCATGGAATGAATCATTGACCACTCGAAAGAGAAGGTTTCTAAGTTTCAAATGGCTGACACATGGGTGCTGTAGTCACATCATTTCCTATGCAATGCTTGTTTGTTTGTTTACACTCAAAATGGTGAGTCAAAAGCAAAAAGCGTTCTGTGTTCTCGAGTTTGCAAAAACAAAATCGGTTGTCACAGTGCAGCATGCTTTTCAAAGGTGATTCAACATTAATCCGCCCTCTCCAAAGAACAATTGATTACGGTTTCGACAGTTTGAAAAGACTGGGTGACTGTGCAAAGGAAAAAGTCCAGGATGACCAAGAGTTTTAGAAGAACAAGTGAAGAGAATTCGTGTTGTGTTTAAGTGGAGCCCACGGACAGCCACAAATCGAGCTAGCCATAAGCTTGCGATCCCACAACCCACTATCTGCCATGTGCTAAGAAGACGTCTACATTTGAACCCATAGGGACTGCAGCTCATTCAGGCACTTTCCAATAATGACAAGAGGAAGCAAATGGGACTTTGCTATTTGATGCTAGAGATGATGGAAGACAAAACCTTCATTTCACCCTTAACTTTCAGTGCTGAAGTGACTTTTCACTTGAATGGTACAGTCAGTCATCACCAAGTGCCCATTTGGGGACTAAATCACCCATTTGAAAAAGGTGAGCATGAAATAAATTCCCCGAAGGTGAACATCTTTTATCTCGATATGCTTCAACAGTGGCTCTTCCCAGCACTGCAAGCAGATTCAGATGACTTCATTTTACAACACAATGAAGCACCGCCCCATTGGCACTGGATGGTTAGAGCTTTTATGAATGAAAAAGTGCCCCAAGGATGGATTGGTTGAAAGGAGGCCCAAGTCCTTGCTCTTTGTGCTTGGCCTATGAGATCTCCAGTGTGACGATTTCATTAATTAAAAATAGTCAGGTTCCCAGTGTTATAGCATATGTGACACACTATAAAATGCGCCACTCTGCTTATTTATATAAAAGGTTTGTAAGCATCGTGACGCATATAAGATGCACCACTTTGCTTTGTAAAAAAAATAAAATTAAATAAATAAAAAATAAAAATATAATTGTGTAATATTGTGACACCCTGTTGATCTATTCACTACTTTAATATATGTCTAAAATTTTAAATAAAATAAAAATGATAATTATTATTATAGTGGTATGGTAAATAGGTAACTTTAATGGTGAATTAGATATAGGAATTTACATAATGTTAACTTAACGCCACAGGTATACGAAACAACATCAGGTACGTACTTGTCAAAAATTTCATTTATCAACGTGTCGGTTTGTAAACAAAATCAGACCGGTTAAATTCTTGCCCACGCCTGTGTAAAACTGTCCTAGTCACATTGCGCAAAGTTGAGTTAGACAATACCCAACCCTCTTCGATTGTTCTATTGTTATAAGAAGCGTGTATCATCCTGTGCGTAGTAACCGAGAATTTCCCCCTTCGTTGAATGTATATTGACGCCTGTGTGAGATTTCTCTTTCTCTGAAATTTATTTCTCTCACTACCCATGTAAATTTTAAATGTGAACTTTAATCGTTTATGTGTGAAAACAAGAAAGAGTAGTATAGAATTTAATGCTAAGAGTAGAATAAGTATTTATAGTCACTCACATTTCAAAAATGGCTGTATTTAACCCCGATCTTTTATTAAAAGATGAATTGTGCTACGAAGCTATTTTACGCGGTTTACCTCACGCGAACGTAACAGTGTCTGAATTGCGCAAAACATTACGCTAAAGCAGATCAGATATACCCTCGCAGTTAGATAGATTACGTGAACTCGATTATGACAGCGAACGAGAAACCTGTTATGCGAAGTATAGGGAACTGACGTTGTTATCTCAAAACATTCATGACGAAAAATCACCTACTGTAATATTGCGCGTCACGCAAAGAATAGAACACTTAACCCGGTGGTTGAACAATTTATTGAACTAGCCCGACGTCACCGTAACCCCTCCCGATGTGCAAAAATTTGCAGATGAGGCATTACGTCAATTACCCACAATTACCCACGAATTGCGAAGAAAGTCAGACTCGTCTAGAATGGAAGAAATTGAGCACTCCTTACAAAAATTATATATTTCCCCGGTTCAATCCCCTACTTTAGAACACCCTCCCTCCACCGCGAACCACGAATCACCCATCGTATCGAAGATACAACCGACTCATGAACAGCTACCTAGTAGAGAATTAAATACCCTCACGATATCAGAACCCCCACAGCCTAGTGGTCACCATACTCGCACCAGTAGATATGCGATTACGACGCCTAACGCAGCAACGAATCCTTCGAAATGTATACCAAATGTAAATTTTAATGTAGACCTCTAAGGAAAGATCACACACCCAGTAGAAAAAATTATTACAGAAATCCCCTACACCGATGGCTTAAGTATTACGAAACTGTTAAATTTCATCAGATACCTCCTGCAAATAAAAGATTTACAGCAGCTGAACGATTGGCAAATCCTGCAAGTAATCCTACCCAAATGTAAACCACCATTACGAAATCGTGTACTGGAATCATTAAACTCGACTCTTCCAGTAGAAGAACTCCATACTACCATAATAAAACATTTTATCCCCACGGGAATTTACGAGGAGATTAAAAGAAATACCGTACTTCGAGTACAAGGAGCCCATGAAAGACTAGCCCACTATATTGCAGACATCAGAGAATCCTCCCGACTACTGCAAGTAGACTGGAGTGAGAAACAATTGGTCGATACTATTCTAGTAGGCTTATCTCCAGAAGAACGCTCCCGATTATCACTAATAAATAGGCCCCACACTTTCGCTGATCTAGAACAATGTAGTATTCACTCTTCAAATGTATGGTACGCAGATCAGAACAGACATGCATCGCTATCCACTACACCACATAGAAAGGAAACGCAAGCCCTAGTCTCAGATGCAAGAACTCATCGAGAAAGACGACCATTTCGTCGACCAACCAATTTTCATGACCATGGTAAGTCCAAGGAGCCTCAACCTCGACAGGAATCCAGTGAGACCCCACGTAAAGAAAATATATGCTATAACTGCGGGAAGCCTGGACACATCAGTAGACACTGTAAACGGAAACAGTACTATCAGAAAACCCATTATCCAAAAAACATGTAAGACAGGGAGATCCGAAATCCTGTGTCTTCCGCAGCATCGTGAAAACAGGTAAACCCCTGAGAGACAACAAATTAAAACAAAATAATAATAACAAAAGAAAATTAGACCCCTATGTTAGAAAATTTATTGATAAATGTAACGCTATTAATAAATGTGATTTCAGTAAGTGTCAATTACCGTATATACAAGTTGACCTCGGTGTTACATCCACCCCGCGGATTAATTGATTCCGGATCCATGCGAAGTTTAATTAGTCAACAGCTAACCGATAAATTATTTAAACACAACTTAGTTAAACGCAGTCAATCAGTGAATATTAGAGGCGCTACAGCTAATAAACAAAATTTAATGATAAAACTTATCATAACGTTTAAAGTAAAAATTAAATCTAATGTGGTATTTTCCAATGTTGGTATGCGACGAACTAGGACCCGAGTTAATATTGGGAGCTGATTTTATCAGTAAAACAGGAATAATTCTAGATATTCACGATAAGAAATTTTATTTTGGATTTGATCGTTCACAAAAATATAATTTGGATGATAATGCAAATAACAGAGAAAGTACTGGAAATACTTCTACACATCTAGAACATCACGAGTCTGAATTAGGTCATCTGGAAAGTAAAGATAAACAATTCTCCAACGTCCTCACCCCAAAGTTAGGACTGACGGACCTGATAGAGTACAAAATCAATTTGAGCGACAATAAAGTAATACGTTTAGCCCCATACAAGTTATCACCTCCAAAAATGGAAGTAATGAGGAACCAATTTAACAAATTATTAGAACAAGGAGTCATCGAACCCTCTACTTCATCTTATTCATCACCAGCGTTTTTAGTACCCAAAAGTAATGACAAGCATAGACTAGTTGTGGACTACAGGCAACTAAATAAACGGATAGAATTCGAATCTATCCCACTTCCCGACATCCACAGTGCTTTTCATTATTTTACGAAAGCGAAAATTTTTACCATCATGGATCTAAACCAGGCATTTCACCAGATACCTCTCTCGGAAGAATCAAAACGTCTAACCGCATTTGCCGTCCCTTTCAACCTGTACCAATTTACGAGGGTACCCTTTGGTATATCCCAAGGTAGTTCTGTATGTAGCAGATTATTAGAAAAATTATTTCATGATATAAAATTTAAATATGTGTATCACTACTTAGATGACATCGTTATCTACAGCGAATCAATTGACCAACATCTTAAACATCTACGTGAAGTACTATCCCGGTTGGAGAAAGCTGGATTAACCGTAAACCCCAGTAAAGTAAATTTTGCTGTCACACAATTTTCATTTTTAGGTCACATCGTAAAAGCCAACGGAAAGGTAAGCATAGACCCCGAGCGAACCCGTGCTATCAGAGAATTTTTACCACCGCGGGATGCGAAAGGAATAGCCCGATTTTTGGGAATGATAAATTATTTCTACAAGTATATCCCACATCTAGCCGAAATTGCAGCACCTTTGAATGCTTTAAGAAAGAAGGAGTTAAATTTGAGTGGAATGTGCAACACCAAACTGCATTCGAGAAACTGAAAGAAAGCATCATATCACCCCCAGTACTATAATTAGCCGATTTTACAAAACCGTTTGTAGTGCAGACAGACAGTTCAAGTGTAGCCCTAGGTGCAGTATTATATCAGGAAGTAGATAACTCTAGACTACCTATTAATTACGCATCACGCACCCTGACAGATCAAGAAAAGAAATACTCCGCATACGAATTAGAATGTTTAGCTATCGTTTTCGCTTTTGAGAAGTTCAAACCCTTTTTAGAACATAAAGAGCTTCTGTTAGAAACGGATAATCAAGCATTATCTTGGCTACTAAATCACCCAAAACAGTTAGGTCGTATCGGAAGATGGGTATTAAGATTCAATTGTTTCAAATTTAAAGTACAACATATTAGAGGCACCCAAAACGTAGTTGCCGATACACTGTCACGTATGTTCCAGCCGACTAGTAAAACATACGAAAACAAGGAAAGTAGAGAATCACCGATTACCAATACTTTAATTACCGAATTTCCTCTTGCATTTACGGACTTAGCCCAGTATCAACAACAAGACCCCAGTTTAAGACCAATTATTGAACAACTCGATAAAGGAAATAAGTCAGAAAAATACATATTGAGTAAGAGAGTATTATGTTATAGAATAGCGAATGGAAAATATTTACGAATAATCGCCCCTGATATTATTAAACCTATGCTGATGGAATACTATCACTCTTCCACCATTGGAGCATATATGGGAATAAATAAAGCCATACATCGAATTCGTAAAGAATATCACTGGGAAAATATGAACAGTGAGATAGCTAATTTCGTGAAAAGGTGTTAAGTTGTGTACACTCAGCAAACCAGCGAGAAACAGCCAAATAAGTCAATTAATCTCAGAAATTCCTGCTACCACGTTCTCCAAAATTTATTTAGACTTTTCAGGACCCTACCCGCGTTCTAAATCAGGAAATACCATGCTACTAATTTGCGTAGATTCTTTCAGCAAATTTGTCTGGATGTATCCCATGCGGCGAGCGTTAGCTTCGACCACAGTAAGTATATTACAGAATAGATTATTTAAAGAGTTCGGTACTCCCGTACATCTAGTGTCGGATAACGGACCCCAGTTTAAGCCAAAGGAATTCAGGAACATGTGTTTCAAATTAGGAATAGACCACATTACCACTACAGAGTACCGTCCGCAAGGTAATATAGCTGAAAGGTATCTGCGAAACCTAAAATCTGCTTTAATAGCCTACCATACAAACGACCATACGTCTTCGGACCAGGACCTATCCTGGATACAATTCGCCTTTAATTCAGCCTATCATGAAGGAAATAAGTCTACCCCATTCGAATTATTGTTCAAATACAAACCTAACCACCCATTATCCACTAAGTGGAAAATACATGAGTTGCTACCCCTTGAAATTAAGGATAAAAATATAAAGAAAATCTGGAATGAAGCTCGCGCTAATTTACGAGCAAACTTAGCGAAATCAAGGAAATATCACGAGCGAAATAATAATAACAATAAAGTAAATTACCAAATCGGTGACTTAGTAATGTATAAAACACACCCTACGAGTAGTGCAATCGATAAGACAACCTCCAAGCTATCATACCGATGGTGCGGTCCTTATCAAATTCACAAATACTTAACTCCAGTAACTGTAGCTCTGTACGAACCCTCTACTCAAAAATATGTACGAAGAACACATATTTCGCAGATAAAGCGTTGTCACAAAGAAGGAAATGGTAGAATGCAAGCAAAATAAATGTAGTAAAAAGGTATATGTTTTGTACTCGACTGCTAAAGAGTACTTGAGTATCAATTGGCTACCTAATCGTATAAATAGGTACGAGGCCTGATCAACCTTGAATACTATTCATCGAAAGTAGAGCAAAGTGAGACGTCAGCTGACATCGAATATAAGTAATAATTAAGTAATAAATTACTTAAAGAGTAATTCTATAACAAGAGTAACTCACAAACTAAAGAAAAACCCGGTAGTAGTCGTAAGTAGTAGATTTAAGAAGAATTTAGTATGTTTACGATATATTTTATAATGTGTGAATTTTATGTAGTATAAGAATTAGTAGTCTGTAAGGTATTATATATATATTACTTTAATATTTATAACTAAATTTACAGGAACTCTCGAAACATGTTCCTAATAGGAAAAAAAGTATATCTTGAGGTAAATTTAGTTATAAATATTAAAGTATTATATACATCAAGAAACGGACTGTAGCAGAAAGTGATTGAAATATATATATATATTTCAATCACTTTCTGCTACAGTCCGTTTCTTGATGTATATAATACTATAATACTTATAACTATTTTACCTCAAGATGTATTTTTTCTTTAGGGACATGTTTCGGGAGATCCTGTTCTCCCATCTTCAACCTTCGCCATCTTGCTTCTGGTGCAGTATTTGTGTGTTGGCTTCTGGATGTTATTATGGTGGTTTGTTGGTCTTTGGTCCTTCAATGTTGCATTATTGTGTGTGGTTGTGGTATCTGTTTTTGTATTTTGTGTATTTTCGATGTTGAGTGCAATAAACACAGGACATGAATTCCCAGACATAACCAATGTAACACTAATAAAACATATACCACACAAAGGCACCATAATGAACATTTGGGAAAATTTACAGATTTACAAACATAAAACACAAAACAAATTAATACCAGAACAAATACAAATCAATACAAAACATGACACAATATTCAAAGCACTCAACATCGAAAATACACAAAATACAAAAACAAATACCACAACCACACACAATAATGCAACATTGAAGGACCAAAGACCAACAAACCACCATAATAACATCCAGAAGCCAACACACAAATACTGCACCAGAAGCAAGATGGCGAAGGTTGAAGATGGGAGAACAGGATCTCCCGAAAAATGTCCCTAAAGAAAAAATACATCTTGAGGTAAAATAGTTATAAGTATTATAGTAATATATATATATATATATATATATATATATATATATATATATATAGATAATAAGAATAAGCAAGTCGAGAGTGACTTATACAGCTCATAATTTTATACAGAGAAACGAGTGAGAGAAATTTCACACGGTTATCCCCAAGCATACTCCCAGTACATTGCTGACCAAATAACATATATTTCCCCCAGCCGGAGTCTGTTTTAAGCGGCGGAGTATGTGACGATTTCATTAATTAAAAATAAAATAATTAATAAATAGGTAATGTAAAAGCTGAGAAATTTTAAATTTTTAATAAATCGCACTTTTAAACTAAATTTTATCGCTATCATAAATCATAATAATATTTAATAAAGAGTTTTAATAATACAATAAAAGGAATGCGAGTGTACAGATAGGGAAACCCTTGTTAATTAACCCTGCATAGACATGCGCTAACCGGAATTAACTTGAATACCGATCCCTAAACAAACTAATAATCCTTGAAATTAATATTAAATAAATAAATAAACAAGACCACAGTAGTATACTATAATGAAGTCTGTAATTAAGAATATCTTTGGATAATTAAAAGGTCAAACTTTAACCCCTTAAACAGAGGATAAATGTGGAACTATTTTATTGCGACGCGTAAACTCCGCGCGATTAACTGACCCTTCCTACATAGTAGAGAGTCGAGATGAAGCGCTCGCGTAGAAAACACGCGCTTGAACCATGTCTCAGAAAAAGACAGAATATTTGTATTTAGAAGACAGTTACAACAATGTGTAGCAAAAGTATTGCCAAATTAGTGTGGTAGTAGTCTAAATGTAAAAAACCGAAATGTATAAATAACTGTGTAAGGGATGACATCTCACTAGTTTAATTTTGTAATATGTCTATGTTGTTTTAAATAATATGGTACGAGCTACCAAAAGTGAGAACTTTTATAAACAATAATGTGACGTGCGATTCTGCAACAAACAAGAACATTTATGGCACTTATACTACTAACGATGTTTAACTACGAGACTTCTGAGAACCTCCACGCTACTTCATTATGAACTAACCACTTCAGGAACTTCAACAGGAAAGTTAACTCCACTTAAAACCAACCGCTGACCAACACCATAAGGACCAAGGACCCTGACTACGAGTAAACTGATGGATTTGGCAGGTGACACGGAGACTTGTTCTCCGTGATTAATTAAAATTCTAAGCAATAAATTGCTAAAGACAGTTGAAATAAATAAATAGAAAGACTTTAACGATAACCACATTATAAGATGTTGTATGTTTTAGAATTTAAAAATATTTGTAGTACTGAATGATGGTGATGTATATGTATAGCTTCACTGATACAAATTTCTCATTCTTCAAATGGCCCCCAAATAGTATTATAGAATATAAATAAGCGAGCTTAACTCATAAACAAGTTTAAGGTCCCGAATCCGTGGATAATCCTACCACAAATAAATCCATATGTTTTGGCCCCAGTTCTTTACCAAAATCTGTTATAAATTGTAATCTTTTATTTAGAAAACGTTATATGGGAATATTTATGTAGAGCTGTTATAGTAATGATTTAATAAAGCAATGTCGTTACTTTACACTAAAACTGTGAGTGAATAAATCACCAGACCCCCATGTAAAAGTTCCTTTAGTTATAACTACTGCTGGTTTATCTAGTAATTAAAAGTTGATTACGAGTATGGCAGCCCGTGCAATTGATCAGAGGTAAGTATGCACAGTTTCCCAGTGTTATAGCGTATGTGACACGCTATACCAGATCTCACCGTATGTGATTTTTTCTTGTGGGGATAGAGATTTTCTTGTAAAAGATAGAGTTTTTCTTCCGCCACAACCCACCTTGATGACCTTAAACATTGAATAACAACAGCAATCAACTCAGTGGATCATGATATGCTGCTACGCGTATGGAAAGAATTCTCATATCTCCTTGATGTCGTCCGTGCTGCAAGTGGTGGCCACAGTGAACACTTGTAAGACAAAGACAGGAAATAAAACTTGATTATGAGTAGAATACTTGTGATTTGGTTGGAATTTTGAATTTCTTTTCCTTAATAAAATATTGCCCTATGAAATCGGTTAATTCTTTTTGAATAACCCAGTACAATGAAAACCTATCTTAACACATTAACTGTTAACAATAAGGTTAATCATTTTCCTTATGTGCTAACACAGTACTTGTTATACATGGTTCACATCACGAGATGGTTACACAGTAACATGCCACATCAGTGACATCACTGATGCAACTGGCAGCCATTGACTACTGCTTCATATATTGTGTTTTTCAGCTTTTGTTTCAGTTTATATTGTGTTTCAGTTGTGCTGTGTTGTGTATTGAAGATCCCTTGTTGCGCCATTGCCAGGTTCAGTAATAATGAAAGAAATTCTAAAGATAAAGTAATTTAATTTCACCACTTTTGAAAAGATAAGCATATGCAAAACACATGGATACATGCTTATAAACATTTAGATAATTTCTGTATCGATAATGGTCACATGTGCTCTCACCATTTTGCAGAAGATGATTTTGAATGCAATCTAAGAGAGGAACTTCTAAATTTAAAATTCAGAAAACACTTTAAATCAACAGCAGTTCTTCATATTAAAATCTCATCAGTCGTCTTTTCAACCAACATGGGGAGATCTGCTAGACCTTAAAAATGGTAATCTCAAAAATTAGTACAAAGTCCTAAAGTTCCAGAGGAGAGTGATGAAGAAAATAATGAATCTAGCATAGATTACCAGAGTAATCATTTAATGAATCATGTAAACCTTATACTAGTCTAAACAATACTTCAGAAGTGATAGAAGATATGAATGAGTTTGAAGAGCTGCATGCTTTTAAAAAAAAATTATTTTTAAAAGAGAGAAATTAGAAATTTGTGTAGAAACTAACTTCTGTTAGAACAGGAATCATTTTTTTGAAAGACAGATTGAACAAATTTGAGTCCCTGTTTTCCAACTGCCAACAAAAAATTGTTATGAAAGGTAAATGCTCAAACTGGTCATCAGAGGATATTTCTAAAGCAATTATTTTAAGGTGCATACCCAACAAAGCATTTAATTTTGTGCATGATATTTTGAAATATCCACTCCCTAGCAAAATTACAATGAAAAGTCACCTTAACCAGTTTGTTGTTCTTCCAAGATTTTTAGAATTAAGTTTCACTATTTTGAAATCCCATGTATGCTAAATGTATTAACAAAGTTTGTGAAAGATGTGATTTTATGCTTTGATAAAATGAAAGTCAAATCAGGTCTCTGCTATGACAGCATTGAAGACATAATTCAAGGGCCACATACAAATTTTCAAGTTCTTGTAATTTGTAGTTTAGTTGGCAAGTGGAAGCAACCAATATATTATGGCTTTGACAAAGCAGTGGATAAGAAACTTTTTTATGTTGTTATTAAAATGGTAGAGTCGATAGGATTTTTGGTTTGCAGAATTATTTGTGACATAGGGCTCTCAAACCAGAAACTTTGTTTCGGTTTTTATCAGAACTGGATAAAAGTTTTAAGCACAAGATAATACAAGTGTAAAAAATCCTTTTGGAGGTGATAGCCAAATTTGGACTTTTTGTGATTCCCTTATATACTCGGTATGTTAAAACTTTTAAGAAACCACTTATTTGATGAGAGGTATCAGCTTTCTACTGGGTACTTTGTCAAAAAGAAAGTGTTTGAGGAACTTATCGAATCACACAAATGGGCCTGAAATTTACTCATAAGGTTACTCCTAACCATCTCCTTGTAACAGGCATAGAAAGAGAAAACTTCCATAAGGCTGCAGAATTGCTGTCAGGTACTAAGGCCACAGCTATAGAATATATCCTCCCAGGACAGGGTCATAGATATTGTACAGATTGTTAATGCTGGATTTGATATGTTAAATTTGAAAATGCCATATCATCTTATTAATAAGATGAAAAGCATGTATAGAAGCTGTTTACAGGAGCAGGACGAAGCTTTATATCTACTTCGTAAATTATGTTTGTTCATGACAGTGATAGGAATGACTTGTTTACTCCATTTTCAATCTTTATTATAGGCCTTATTATATCTTCAAGGACTTACAAAGAATTACAATTCAAAGGATATGGGAATTTCAGACACCCATTGCCAACAGCAGTAAGTCAAAGAATACATCTCTTCTTCTGAGCAGAAACGCCGCTGTTATAATACCAACTGAGAACTACTCATATGACAATTTCATTACACAGAATGCCAACATAATTTATGGATATGACACTGACAAGACAGTTAATTCTAAGGAAGAATATGCATCCACCACTGATACACAGTTTATTATGGAAACTGTACGAACTGAATTAACAGTGGAGCACAGTCAATTGTAAAGGAAAACCCAAATTTATTGAAGATGGTAGCATGCTATATGGCTTACATAATCAAGAAAAAAATATTATCACAAGTTTTGAATGTGGTCATCCAATGAGTAAGTGCCCCAGTAATAATCAAGGCTGGCTTTCAAATACATCAAGAGGAGCCCTTGTGAACCCCACTGATAAATGATTAAGAACTGTGTTTAAAATGGAAGAAGTTGCATAGAATTTCATGGCACCTCTGGCTTGAGCAAGTCAAGTAATGTAATGAAAACTTTAATGAAGATTCTTAAATTGAATTGCAATAGTTCAGATGAGTTAGCAATTCATATTACATCAGAATGCGAACATTTATCAGGGTGAAGCCAATAAACAAGAAAAGATCTTTAAAAAGATATGGTGACAAGGCAACTGATTGTGGAAGAAAAAAGGCCAATAAACTTCAGTAAAATCTTCAGGTACATTAAATAATAAATAATTAAAAGTAAATAATAACGGATACTAAATATCACTATAGTATTGACGACTCGAAACACTAAGTTTTTATAAGTAAAAACGTAAAGTTTTACCTTACAGCCTAAACCGGCTTTCACCTATAGAAGGCTTCATCAGAGGCTGTCGTAGGTAGCGCTGTTCGTCTTGTTGTTGGCGACGGGATAGTTTTTTGAAAGATCGAAGCAATTCAAATCGCACGCATTATTCGAACACATCTCACCACACACACACAGCTTCGATCTTTCAAAAAACTATCCCGTCGCCAACAACAAGACGAACAGAGCTACCTACGACAGCCTCTGATGAAGCCTTCTATAGGTGAAAGCCGGTTTAGGCTGTAAGGTAAAACTTTATGTTTTTTCTTATATAAAACTTAGTGTTCCGAGTCGTCAATACTATAGTGATATTTAGTTAAGTAACGGACACGTCATGGACAACGAAAGCCAAGAGTAACGGATAATGATTAATGTGTTATATAAGTTTTAAATTATTTAATATTTGCATTGAATGAAAGAGCTGGTGCAATATTAGTGCACCAGACTGTGTCCTGAAGTGAGAGTGGTGGGGGAAAGTGTACATGATACCTACCGTGTATTTCTAAATACTGTGAGTGCTAAGCCACACTGAAACAAATAGATTGGATAGAGAGAAGCATGGCCCAGGCCGTGGCACATGTGGCTGGGCCATGGCCCAAGTCAACTAGTTCACTAAGGCTTCATTAACCAAAATACAATTTAACCAAAATGGCTAGCTGTTTTTTGAAAGTATATCTATTTGTTAAGTGTTTGGAATAAAGCTTTTGTTTATCGTCATAGAACGTCCAGTCATAATAAAAGTAATATAATGATACAAAATGTTATTGAGGTTATAAATGACATAAAATGTAATGGATTACCTATAATCCATACAGGCAGAGGAGGCAGAGGACAGGGTGTAGGCAGAGGAGGAGCCAAACACCCTGAAATCTTCCAGCTAGAAACTCTAATATTGCCTCATTTTGTTTTTTGTTTTTTTAAGTAAGTGTAAGTGTTATTCATAATACTTAATGATAATTAACTCTGGATATCTACAGTAACTGTTGTTATAAAATATGGGTTGTCCTAATATTTATTTCCCTTTTTGTTGAATGTTTTTGAATTATTTAATGTTAAAAATCCTCCCTCAAGAGATGAAATTCTGCAACACCTATGTTTTTTATGGCAAAACATCATTAATCATTTAAACTGATTTAAATAATGATGTTTAAAAATAATTAATGATTCATTTGTAAAATATTTGACTTGGAAAAAAATAATAATAGAGGTTTGTTTATATCAGAGCAGTTAGAGATTAGTATATGAAATGATATTTTAAACGAAAGAAATATAGTTTATACAAGGATTCCAGACGTTTCTTGTAATATCTTTAGATAGTGTAACAGTACAGAATTGTAGGCTACCACAGTTTTAATTTTACTTTATATTAATTCAGTTCAAGTATCAAATTGTTAACTTTCACCTGTGAGGTACCCCAGTAACCAGCAATGCACATTGTTAGCCAAAACAATTGCACAGACGTATTGCGTAACCGCCCAGTAAGCAGCAGTCCTTGTGACATAGTATGCAGTCTGTCACCAGTTGTTGTAACATTAGCCAGCAGCAGGAAGCAGCATAAAGTTTGTGAATTTAAAGACAGTGGCCTCGGGTTTACAAGATAGGCCGTTAAAACAAGTTCGGCCTATCTAATAAAGTGTGGAAACATTTATATAAAAGTACGTAAACAATAGAGCGTGGCCAGCCTACGACAACATCTAAGTGCAAAAGTTATGTCGGCCGACTTGATCATCTTTTAGAACGTGAGATGTTAATCAGTAAATCAGTAAGAACCATGAAATAAAAACCGTAAAATCAGTACCAACAGTGGCGTGAGTGCGAGAGAACTCAGAAATCGGTCAGCTAGTGAACTTGTGTCACGGTTATTACACGTGAATAATACGGGTGTGCATTGGAGTGAAACTATTATCAGGATGAGTACCACCTTTTAAAGTTTAATTACTATATTATAAAATTTGCTTTTATAGATACCTTAATAAGGAACAGAGATCTCTAATAGAGGGGAGTTTGTTTAAATATTAACGAAAACAGAAAGAGTGTGTGTGTGTGTGTGGTTATATACTGGTTCATTTTCAATTTTCTTATATGTACTTAGTAATGTCAATGATCATAGTAGTTTCAAATAAAATTTAACAAAAATCCTGTCATTTGTAGAAAGTAAAAGAAGGGTGTGATTTTCGATAAATAAAATAAGTATGTATTTTAGACAGTAGAAAATGGGTTAACGAAATTATTGCACATATCAAATCCAAATAATCCTTTCTGCAGCTGTTTTCGTCTGAACGACTCTGGACCTGAAATTCGAAGGTAAGAGTAAGATTATAGTATTTCAATTAATTAATATTGTTTCAGTGGTGCCCGAACAGGGACTCGAGTGTAGGTTTTATAACCTATATCCTCCAGACCTAACCAAGCTGCAGAACAGGTTATTTGGAAATGAGGGCGATTATTGGGTAGTTTGCTAAGCATACATTTATAAGTATACATTTACTCAAAATGGAGAGTAATAGTGATAAAGTCAATAATATTGAATTGACCAGTACAAGTACAGACAATAAAGTAAATACAATAATAACCGAAATGGTAATAAATGAAATAAGCCTAACAGAGTCAGTGACAATGGAAGGCGCTAAGATTCATTCAACACCTATCCAAAACAAGCAAAATGACAATAACGAGATAGTGAATATGATACAAGTAATTTTATAAAAACAAAGTATGATGTTAAGCAATAATTTTAATAGTCGTTTTGACATGAATGATACCAAGTTCAATGAACAAAATAAGAAATTGGATGTTTTAAATGTTAAATTTGAACAATATAAAGAACAGAATATGAGATGTGAAAATATTATAAACGTAAAGCTTGACGCATTAAATGAAATGTGTAACAATGTGGTACTAGATAAAGAGTTAACAAATGATAATGGTAATGTCGAAAATAATGAATGTAATATTGAGAATAGTAGTGTATGTGAAAAAGTAGTATCAGAGAGTGAGATGTTGAAAATAAACAATGAGAGTACTGAATGTAATAATGAGATGTTAATGTGTGTTTATGAGTTAGAGAGAAAGTGGAAAGATAGCATAGTGGTAGAATGGGGGCAGATGGTAAATTTTCCCTATATTTATGATGATGTTATTTTGTGTTCAGAAGTGTTGTATTTCAAGGGCAAGAGTCCCGTGTTAATGGAAGATTTAATTGGTAAATATCACTATAATATTGACGACTCGGAACACTAAGTTTTTTATAAGTAAAAACGTAAAGTTTTACCTTACAGCCTAAACCGGCTTTCACCTATAGAAGGCTTCATCAGAGGCTGTCGTTAGTAGCGCTGTTCATCTTGTTGTTGGCGACGAGATAAACAGAAAGATCGAAGCTGTGTGTGTGTGTGTGTGGTGAGATGTGTTCGAATAATGCGTGCGATTTGAATTGTGTCTGTTCGTTTAGGATGTCGTTTTTATTTGTTTTTGTGTGTTTGTATATTTCCAATTGTTCTAGAGTGTCTAGTTTTCGGCCTTTTGTGTGTACGTGTAGTATGTTCATGTTATTGTCGATGTTTTTATATGTGTGGTTTGCTTCAATGAGGTGGTTTGCGAAGATAGATTCTGTAGTGGTGTGGAGTGCTTTTGTGTGTTCAATGTATCTCTGTTTGAAGCTACGTCCTGTCTGGCCTATGTAGAATTTATTGCAATTTGAACAATTTAGTTTATATACACCGGGTAGATCGAATTTGTTTTGTGCTTTGGGCATGCGTTTTGATAGTGTGTGTTCTGTTTTGTTAGTAGTTTTGTAAGCAATTCTGTATCCTGCTTTTTTGAATTTGTGGGCAATTTTTTCTGTTTGTTTGTTGATGTATGTTAGTGTTATGAATTTGTTGTTTTCTGTCTTTGTCTGTTGTTTGTTTTGTGTTTTGTGTAGGAGTTTACTGACTATTGTTCTATTGTAACCGTTAGATTCTGCTAGATATTTTATCATGTTTAGTTCGTCTTTGTAGTCTATTTCATCTAAGGGGATGTTGTTAAGTCTATGTATCATGGTTCTAAAAGCAGCTAGTTTGTGTTGTATTGGGTGATTGGAGGTGTTGTGTATTAGTGTGTCAGTTGTAGTTGGTTTTCTGTATATACTGAATTTGTGCCTGTGTTCTAGTTTTGTGATGGAGAGGTCTAAGAAGTTTATGGTATTGTTGTGTTCATATTCGGCAGTGAAGGTTATGTTTTTATGTATTTTGTTTATGTGCGTTAGTAACTGTTCACATTGTCTTTTGTTTCCCCTGTATAGTATTAGAATGTCATCAACGTATCTGTGCCAATATAGTATTTTATGTGAGTGTCTGTCATTGTTTGTGAGTATTTTTGTTTTTTCTAAGTGTTGGAGGAAGACTTCTGCTAGAATGCTGGATATGGGGGAGCCCATGGGTAGGCCATCGTTCTGTGTGTAGTATTTATTGTTATAAGTAAAGTAGTTTTGTTTTGTGATAATGTTCAGAGTTTCTGTTATTTCATTGATAAGTTCGTTTGGTGTGTTGTTCTGTTTGAGTTTGTTTTGTAGGATGGTGATTGTTTCAGAGATGGGGATGTTTGTGTACAGGTTTTTAATGTCAAAGGAGGCTAATGTGGCATTATGGGGGATGTGTATGTCTTTTATTTTTGTTACTAGGTCAGTGTTGTTTTTTACTGCAATGTTGTTGTCTATTTGTGTGTGTTGTCTAATAATTTTGTCTAGATATTTTGCCAGTTTGTGTGCAGGGGCATTACGGTAGTTGATAATGGGGCGGATCGGAATGTCTTCTTTATGGATTTTGGGAAGCGCTTGGAGTGTAGGTGCTGATGTTCGGATTTGTTTCATGTAGGGCTTTTGTTTATGTGTCATAATGTGTTTGGCTTTGTTGACTATTTGTTTTACTGAGTTTTGGTATCTGTCGGTGGGGTCGTGTTTTAGTTCTGTGATGTTGTTCTGTTCTATGACGTCTTGTACTTTTTTGTGTAGGTTGTCTGTGGGGATAATTACAGTCGTGTTGCCTTTGTCAGCTTTTACAAATGTGATGCTGTGTTTGTGTGCCTTTTCCCTCAGTTTGATGGCTGTGTGTATTTCTGAGTTGTGGTTGTTGTTGTCTGGTGTCTTATGTACTCCTATTGTGTTGTTTATATTATGTCTTAATGTGTCTTGATGTTCTGGTGCTGTGTTTTGTATATTTGTTTCTGTGTCAATTATGAGCTTTGTTAGTGTTTGGTTGTTATGTTTGTAATGTATGTTATGTTTTAGGCCTTTATCAAGGAGTGTTTGTTCGTTTTTTGTGAGTGTGACGTTCGTGAGGTTTACTGTACGTGGTAAAACTTTACGTTTTTACTTATAAAAAACTTAGTGTTCCGAGTCGTCAATATTATAGTGATGTTTAGTTAAGTAACGGACACGTCATGGACAACGAAATCCAAGAATTTAATTGGTGTCCCCTTTTTGTATAAGTTTGTACCCTCTGGCTGGAGTAGTATTGAAAGCGTGAGATGGTGTTATGAGGAGAGAAATTTAGATAGAGAGTTGTGTGTTGATAAAGAGATAGAATTGTATAATTTAAAGAGAGATTATGATGAGTTGAAAGAAATGTTGGAAGTGTATTTAAATAAGAATGATTTAACTTATAATAAAAAAGTAACTGACCCGATATTGGAAATAATTACTACTGGAGACTTGACAGAAATACTTAATGTTGAATGGACTCATGATTATTATGATATAACGAAGAAATTTGATGTTTATGGTTATGACACACGAAATAACAATATGTGGAATGCAAATAAAATTGAAAATTGTTATGTGGAACCCAGATTAATTTTTGACGATGGAGGCTGAAATTCATAAATGGACAATTTTAAATATTTTGTTTTACGGTTCAGACCTCGCAACCTTGGACAATGAAGTGTGATATAACTGAATAATTATTGCTGAAGAATTGTAAATACATGTTTAGTGAAATTAATTGTATGCATTATAAAATGTTAGATAAACAATGTGTGTATGTAGTAGAAATTGTTGTGATGATAATACTAATATTAATATTTTGCAGCTTAAATAAATAACAAAAATAATTTGGAAGAAGATAATGAATGAGTTGTAGTTATTGCAATGGGTGAAAGTAATTAAAATGTTGTGTTTTCAATAATTGATTTAATTAAATAATTTGAGAGGTTTAAATATTCTGATTAATATAATTGAATTTTCTAATGGATTTAAATTGTTTTATGAGATTTGATATTAATTAATAAATAAATGCTAATTTGTTTGATATGAAATAACATTGTTGTTAAATGTTTCAGAGGTTACGTGGAGATATTGGTGTGAGTGTGTGGTGTGTATTTTGTGTTCAGGTCAATAGGTGGATAATGTACTGTAAGTATAAAGTTCATAATACCAATCAGATAGAATAAAATGCTTACAGGTGTGAAAAGAGTTTAATTCAATAATAAAAATGAATTGGGATAATGGTATTAAATGAAAACTGTAATTAAAAAGTAATAATAACTGAAAGGTGAATTAAAATTATATCTGATCTGAATTGTAATAAATAGAAATTGACAAATATGTTAACTAAAAGACTTATAGAAACCAAAAAGTTGAAGGAAGTATATATGGCAGTATATGATGTAACTATGAATGTTGAAACTGAGAGTGTTTATAACACAAGTCTGGCAGACTACTGTTGAGGTAAACAGGTGTGTTGTATGTTGTGACTAATGTCTACAGTCATGCTTGGTGACAATAACAAAAATGTTGTAGTCTGCTGAATCATTGCCAGTAGGAAAATCCTATTATAAAATAGAAAGAAATACCAGATATGAAGAAATGAAGGTAAATTTTTTTAATAATGTATGGAATATATATTTATGTAGGATCATTTTGAAAAATGTAATTAATTCTGAGATTACTAATCAAATAAAATTAAACTAATTTGGTAATTAAATTAATAGAAAAAATGATTTTTAATAACGAACTTAACTTTATTTTCATTTGAATTCAAATTGGAATTATAAATTAAATACTAATTGAGAAAAAAAAATAATGACTAAAATATGTATTTAAATTAAAAAACTGAAAGAACGTTAAAGCTGAGATAGTGTTTGGAAAATAAGATGTGTATATTACTGTCCATATAGACTTTTCATATGTCATGAATTTTTTGTCCTATACATATATAGTAGTTAAGGATACCTTGTATAATCTATGTATTATTTTGGAGGGCAATATTGTACGGGGAATATTATTCAAATTGACTGGAATTTATGTGTACCATTGTAAACCTATATTGTTTTATTAACACTATATTCTAGGGTTAAGAGATATTCTATAATATAAAATGAGCCAGTACGTTGTCAATGAACCAGTACGGCTAAGAGGAAACAAATCAGTTGTGGGATATGGAGTGATGGAAGGCCGCTTGTCGATTTTTTAATTGAATGTTTTAAAGTCAGGCAATACTGGGGCAGGTATCTGTTCGATTTTTCGGTGTTGGGATCTCGAACAGAGAAGTCAGTAAGGTCGGATGGGTGCTGTCACAGTCGCCAGACTAGGGGGGTAAGAACCCATGCTTTTAGTAGAGTGCTCAGGGGGTTGCGGCGCCATATCCTCACTGATCCTCTTAGGGTTTAGGCAATAAGAGTTTGAACGCTTCGGCCTTCAACCTCTTATTGGGGGGGTATTGTAACGGTACAGAATTGTAGGCTACCACAGTTTTAATTTTACTTTATATTAATTCAGTTCAAGTATCAAATTGTTAACTTTCACCTGTGAGGTACCCCAGTAACCAGCAATGCACATTGTTAGCCAAAACAATTGCACAGACGTATTGCGTAACCGCCCAGTAAGCAGCAGTCCTTGTGACATAGTATGCAGTCTGTCACCAGTTGTTGTAACATTAGCCAGCAGCAGGAAGCAGCATAAAGTTTGTGAATTTAAAGACAGTGGCCTCGGGTTTACAAGATAGGCCGTTAAAACAAGTTCGGCCTATCTAATAAAGTGTGGAAACATTTATATAAAAGTACGTAAACAATAGAGCGCGGCCAGCCTACGACAACATCTAAGTGCAAAAGTTATGTCGGCCGACTTGATCATCTTTTAGAACGTGAGATGTTAATCAGTAAATCAGTAAGAACCATGAAATAAAAACCGTAAAATCAGTACCAACAGTGGCGTGAGTGCGAGAGAACTCAGAAATCGGTCAGCTAGTGAACTTGTGTCACGGTTATTACACGTGAATAATACGGGTGTGCATTGGAGTGAAACTATTATCAGGATGAGTACCACCTTTTAAAGTTTAATTACTATATTATAAAATTTGCTTTTATAGATACCTTAATAAGGAACAGAGATCTCTAATAGAGGGGAGTTTGTTTAAATATTAACGAAAACAGAAAGAGTGTGTGTGTGTGTGGTTATATACTGGTTCATTTTTAATTTTCTTATATGTACTTAGTAATGTCAATGATCATAGTAGTTTCAAATAAAATTTAACAAAAATCCTGTCATTTGTAGAAAGTAAAAGAAGGGTGTGATTTTCGATAAATAAAATAAGTATGTATTTTAGACAGTAGAAAATGGGTTAACGAAATTATTGCACATATCAAATCCAAATAATCCTTTCTGCAGCTGTTTTCGTCTGAACGACTCTGGACCTGAAATTCGAAGGTAAGAGTAAGATTATAGTATTTCAATTAATTAATATTGTTTCAATAGTACTGTAACATTGTCTCTCAGAACTAGTGTATATAAGGACTTGTGAGACAATGATTGGTAACAGCTGATGTGTCCCCTACTGCCCAAGTAGCTCCTAGAAGGACATCTTTCTCTTCTTAGACCATCAACCACAGGCATTGTTACCTCTAATTTTTAGTAGATTGTTCATTTTAACAGAGCATTCCACCACATAGGTGATAGTAAGTTGAAGTGACTAAGTGCTTTCTCTTCATTGAAAACATCTATTACTTGTATGTCCTGATTTTGTTGTTAGTAATAACATTATCATTCTTATTTGCTACTGATTTGGTAGAAAACAACAGTTAATTCTACGTATCTATTGAGGAATAAAAATAATATAACAAGTGAGTTATGTTTATAAACATGCAAAGAGTTAATTAGTTTTTTTTTATAGTTCTTCAGTGTTTCAAATGTATAAAATCTGATTTATTTCATTTCAACCTCAGGCCAATCATGAAATTTTTATCAAATGTCATATTATTCTACTGAAATGTTACCCAACCATGGTTAAATTTCTTTATGGGTTGAAAGTCAATGTAAAAAAATGATAATTCACAGACATCACAAATCTTATCAGTATTAGGCTTATATATTTGATAACTGATAAGTATGTGTGTTGCACCAAACCATGCATATCTCAAAAACTGTTTATTATTGTGTGTTAGATGTGGATTTTTGCCTATGATAATTAAGGAGACTGGTATCAAAGTGGACAATCATACTTCTTCAACTATGGGGTATTCTCTTGCTTTCATAGTGTTCTCTTTCCCAGCCTGACTCTAGAATATTCAGTTTATAAAAGTGGACAGAGTATGCTTTAAATTGTATTTAATTGTTTGTGCATTATACTATTGTATGAAAATTTTGACAACCCAGTCTGGATTGTTTTTGTAATTGCTTCATAACACACATTTCTTAGAACCAGTAAGAAAACTTGATACTTCTCAACTGTTTTTTTTTTTTTTTTTTTTTACAACAAAAACATTTATCTGCGATCATGATACTAAATAAAAACTATATCTATGTTCCTATGCAGTGACAATATATGTAAGCAACAATTTAACTAGAATATGTAATTTGAGGAGGGAGCAATTTCAATGTTTAAGCCACTGGTTGTAATTACCTAATAATCATTTACTCTTTTAATGAATATTTAAAACCTATTAAATTAAGTAACAAAATAAGAGAAACATGTACAGTAGAAATAACAAAATATTTACAACAGCAAAAAACAATTTATTAAATGAATTCATCAAGAAATAAACAAATAATTTTTCAGATATCTGTAAATAATCATGCTACACTATACGACTTAGTTTAAATTAAATATACTTCAAATAAGTTCTGTAATTTTAAAGATTTTGTATCAAAGCAAAACACTTACCTCTATAGCTAGCGCATCGTACACTTTGAGAGCAGATTTGAAGTCATTAACAATCATGCCTGCATGTTTTGTCACATATTCATACATTACATGGTACTTTCCACTAATTTCTTGTATTTCTTTAGAATGCCAAAGTATTTCACTTTCAACATTGTATCGAGCACATAATGCCGTTGAAGTTGCTCCCAAGTGCTGGGAACATGACACAAATTATAGTTAAGTATAATGTTGAATTCCAGATATTCACAAATACAATAAATTACATACGTTTTGTAAATACCCTAGTTTTAAATTGTAAAAAATAATTTATACCATTACTTTGTGACTAGTGCTGAAACAGTAATTAATATCTCTGTCTATGTGTGTGGGGGGGGGGACGTAATTCATCAATGATATCAAATTATATTAATGTAAATGTTTATAAATCAAAACTTCTAATATATCAATCCTATACCAATATTATTTCTTTAAACAAAATAGCAATTGTATAGTTTGGTGCATCATAAGACAGCACTCATCTGTGCAATGCTATGGACATGTGCTGACTGATACATGTATTATTATGACTACCTTACAAACTTCAGCATCTCAAAAGCAATATTGTTATCTTCCGCACATCAACATATTGAAGCCATTATAAAACTGAATATTCAATTACATATTTCTTTTAATGTTTGTGCTACTCAGAAGTGAAAAGGGTGCTAATGTAGACTGTTGTTCACCAACTACTGTAATGAACCCTGAAGCTCAAATGTCTCCCCCCTTGCTGAATTTAAAAGCTCAGATTATTATTCCAGTCCTCATTCCTAGTTTTCTATTTTTCACTTGTTTTGTATAAAGTAAAAAACTATTCACTGCATACTTTAAATTATTTACAATTTGAATAATTACTTACATGCAGTTCATTAAAAACTATACTCTACCAAACTTTTCAACAATGTAGTACAGTAGAGTCCCACAAACTCGACCTAATCTGGACTGAGAGGGTGATGAGTTACTGAAAATGTCGAGTTTTATGAAATAAGGAGTGGGTTATTCACAACTCTAATATTTTACTGCATATTACTATAATGAAAGTTCTAGCACAATACAGGACACAAAAAAGTACAACATACCCTAAAATAATCGTTAAAAGTAAAAAAAAACTTACATACAAAACTGAAGAAATGACTAGTTCTTTGTAGAAAAAATTTCGTGATGCTAGACTGTCTCTCACACTCACTTTGTCTTAATGCAGTGGAGAAACAAAATGTCCATAGCAGATGCACCCTGCTCCTCCAAGTAACGGAGCATTCCTTCAGCGGCCTTTAATCCTTAACTGTGAGTCATCTTTTTAACTTTTCTGTTGTCTTTCATCCCTTCATGTTCTGATTCATCTTCATTTTTATCCTCGTTCTCTTTCACTAGTGCAACTATTTCACCATCTCCTAAAAGTTCACAGTTTTCATCCTGCCCCATCCATTCTCCAACATCACCATCAGTAACTTCTTCACAGCCTGGAATTTTCTTCAATAAGTCCACTATTTCACAATTTTCTGTCTCTTCTCTGCTTCCTTAAAACTCATTTTCTGAATGGCCCAGCAACTTTCCCCAGGATCGAACGAGGCTTATATGCTCGATTTCATCCCAAGATTCAGATATCCACCCCACTACGTCCAACATGTCTATATTCTTTAGTTTATCGATCATGTCACACCGTTCCTCCATGGCTAAATTGCAAAAATTGAATACCGTGACAAATCTTTGAACAGAACAGGAAAACATACGGACATTCATACGCATAAATATGTACTGTAATTACAATAATACAGTAATTAAAATGTACCTATACTGTTTGCACCGTATAGCCGATGTTAGAAATTATTACAGTCTAGCTTTTAATAGACCACCACATTATTTCAAAGATAATGTTCTGCTTGACCAGCAGAAATCATTTAGCGATTTAAAAAAAAAAGTGATAGTAGAGTTATACGGAATGTCGAGATATGGGGAGGCGAGTTAGTGGGATTCTACTGTACCAACAATGCTTAATGCACTTTTTGGAAAAAAAATTGTATGGTTAACCCATAGTTTTTGGCTTTCATAAATTGTAATAATTTCTACTCACAGTATTTCAAAAAAAAAGTGCTAACTTGGCTATCATTAATAAAAAGTTTTTTTGAATGAATAGAGTGGGGAAGGAAAGCAGCAAGTAAAAATTATGAGAACACACACACACATACACACACACATGCACACATGCATGCATATGTGTAAATAGTAAAACGGCAAAAGAAAGTGACTGAATGGATGGTTTTATTGAATGGAGTTGATGCTGAAGTTGTAAATGATGAGTGGCAATCATTGGATCCTCTACTAAAGGTTTGTAGATCACAGCCCTATGACTTGCTCTATTTAGGGAGTAAGAATAATCAGTTTAGTGAAGATTTATTTAAGAAATTCAAAATGAGAATTAAGATAAATCTAGTTACATATTTTTTAAATTATAAAAATGCTAATTATAAGTATAACACTACTGACTCAGAACACAAAATTTTTTATTGGTAAAAATATAAAATTTTTACCAAAATCTGTATAATATTTACCCTACTTCTTCCGTTGTGTGACTTCGTGTTGCGTTCGATTTGATTAACGCATTTCGAAACATATGTTTCATCTTCAGAAATAAATAAAAATTCACTCTTAGCGAGGTCGTTACATATTAAAATTACAAATATTGGAAAATGATTCCACACATATCCGCGTTACATGAGTGCGCACTCGAGTCAGACCGATCGGACACTGACTATCAATAGCTATTGTATAAACAGGTTTATTGCAGTATCATAGAACGGGTTTGATTTGAAATTTAAATGATTGTTTAGCACGAAGTCACGACTGTGTACATCATTGTACGCTCTATATATCTCGAATTCTTCCAAGGCGTTCATGTAAGTGCCTTTATTACAAAAATATATGGGTTTCAAGTTGGAACTAAAGCTTGTATATTTATGATTTTCGTTTATCAAGTGACGTGCATAGATGGACTCGGAGTGATATCCGTCTCATTCTTGGTGATGGCACCATCTTTTGAAAGATCGATTTTGTGTGTGTGGGGTGTGATATGTTCAAATAATATGTGTGATATGAATTGTGTCTGTTCATTTAGGATGTCATTTTTATGTGTTTTTGTGTGTTTGTATATTTCTAGCTGTTCAAGAGTGTCTAGTTTTCGGTTTTTTGTGTGTACATGTAGAATATCCATGTTGCTTTTGATGTTTGTGTATGTGTGGTTTGCATCAATATGTGACTTCTGTCAAGTTAACAGCCCTCAGGCTGGTTGGCAGCAGCTCTCTATTCTTCTCTGTTGTTTGACTTCCTTTTTAATGTGTAATAAGAATCAACAGTTCATGTCTTCTATTACTTGAGTCATGAGTTCCAAACATAGCCTTCCTCTGTGGGTTCCTCCTCTATTTTTCTTTCCATGACTGTTTTGGTCCAGCTCTCATGTCTTTATATGTGACCAATTACTTGAGCTCTTCTTACTTTTAATTGCTTTAGTAAACTTCCATATTCTCCAGCCCTATGAAACGTTTCCTCATTCACCAGTTTTACTACTCAGCTTATCCTGAGCAGCCTTCTATGGCACCACACCTCGAAAGCTAGAAGTTTCTCCCCTACTGTCCACAACTCACTTCCATACAACATGATACTCCACAAATAGGATCAATAATTTCTTCCTTATCTTGAAACTGATCTTCTTTGAAGTGGTAAGTTTTTCATTTCATTAAATGTGCTTTTTCCTCATATATTCTACTCACAATCTTCCTGCAGCTTCTACCATCATTTGTGATTTTACTTCCCAAGTAACTAAATTCTTCCAGTTCTTGAATGATCTCATTTTTTAATTTAATTCCTGTCTTGTCGACTCTAATTCTGCTGCAAACTAGCAAGTTTCTCTTTTGTTTGTTGATTTTCCTCTTCCATTACACTGTCAATGATTCTAAAAATTTTTGTGTACATATGTTATGTTATAGACATATAAACACAGTACATCAAGTGCATCTTATGAGACAGTCATATTTGGTCTTTAAAAGGTCAGAACCTACTTAAGAAACACGACGTATGAACAGGTGTCTTGAAGTATTAACACCTTAAAAAGCAACTGGCCAAAAACCTGAAGTTACTCATAGAGCAGATACATAGTTGGCAGCCATAATAATGGGATAGTCAACATGCTCTAACAAAACTGTTTCTATTGAACATGAGTGTAAATAGTATATGTTTAAAGTGGTTTAACATTGAATGATTTTGCTGTTGTTTGTACATTGTACTATGACATTTTCTCTGCTGACTTCCATACTTCAAGCTAAAAGAGGACAACACTAAATAATGGGGCAGTGTGGAAATAACACACCGGAGTAAATATATTATGAGTATGTAGGGTAGATGTTACCTATTCTTGCTGTAGAAACGTGTAGTGCACCTTTTAATTCTATTTATTAATTTGTATCCTTGCAAAAATGTTTACAGTGTGACCTACCCAGATGTCAGTGTGGCCCACACCCAGACCCCCCACCTTTGAAATGCTGGAGACACCATTGCCCATATGAGATACATTTTAAATTGCATTTACATAAACACACATATAATATATGTTACACATATTATGTATTCACAGTTGATGTTAGCAGTTTGTTTTAGTATTGCCTTTGTTGCCTTTTATATTTAAATTTTGAATTATAGTAAATAACTGAGTGAGGCAATAAGATGTAAGAACTATGTCACCCTTTAGTGCAAGACTCTTCAAATCAAAATATACTAAAGTGAAAATTCAGTAATTCAGAATCCATAGCAATTTGATTTAATATTAAGGAATAATAACTTTGTAGTTACAAAAAGTGTTTTTATCACAGAATTGTTCACTTTTGACAACATGGTTGGTTATTACAACATCTTTAAATTATTAATGACTAGCTGTTACACCCATGCCTTCTCCTGCTGTATTGTTTTCTTTTAATTGAAATTTTTTTAAAAGACAATTTTTTAAAATCAACATTTGTCAAATTATCTTTATGTTTGTGTTCTCTGCACAGCTTTGTTTCTATTTAAAGGTTTTTTTTACCATGTTATTATTTGCTTGTTTCTTATCATGAGTCGTTAGGGATTGAGATTTTCTGAGAGTTGGGAAAGGCATTGAATTTAACACACAGGTAGAAATAAAATTGGTCACACGGACATGGAAAAAATGCATGGTCATCAACTTTGCTGCGTTTTCAAGGTTTCCTGCATCAAAACGCAACCTGCTGCATTTTAGTTGTTTTTAATAAGCAAGAGGGTGGTCACACAGACTGTTCGAAGTTGCTGCTAAGTAGCATTTGTTTATTTATGAGGGTGGTCTAAAAAGTTCTCAGCCTTGGTTATAGACATCAACTCTATGAGCAAGATTTTTTTCTTAGGTTGGTATGCCTGTCACAACAATTCATGTGAAATTTTGAGTCAATCTATCACGTAGTTTTTTCTTACAGCTATTTGAAGTAGCGTAATTGTGTATATTTTGTACAATGGATAAAATTTAATATCGTGCAGTGATAAAAGTTTTTGTTAAAGAAGGTTTGATGCCAAATAAAATTCATTCGAAGTTCACAAAAGTTTATGGGGAATCTTCTCCTTCATTTTTGACAATTAAGAAATGGGCTGCCGAACATGGCTGTACGAGCCTTGAAGATGATCCACGTAAGGGACGCCCAAAAAGTGCAACAACATCAGAAATCATCGAACAAATACACGATTTAGTATCGGATGACTGACGGATTAAAGTGCGTGAAATTGATGAGGCTGTGGGCATAAAAAGAATGTGAAGGTTATGTTTTGTATGAAGAATTGCATATGAAAAAGCTTTGCGCAAGATGGGTGCCGCGCATGCTCACAGCAAATCAAAAACACATTCGCATGAAAATCTGTGAACAGTGCTTGGAGCATTTTTACAAAAATAAAACTGATTTTGTGTGTCGGTTTATTACTATGGATGAAACTGGATTCACCATTACACACCAGAATCTAAACAGCAATAAACAGTGGACAGAAGCTGGTTGTTCAGCACCAAAGAAAGCAAAGTCAGCCCCTTCAGCTGGAAAGGTCATGGCATTGGCGTTTTGGGATGCTAAAGGCATTTTGTTAATCAATTACCTCGAAAAGGGTAGAATAATAACTGGAGAATATTATTAAAATCTTTTAACCAAACTAGACAAAAAATTCGTGAGAAAAGACCCGGTTTGGAGAAGAAAAAAATCATCTTTCATCACAACAATGCACCCGCCCACAAAAGTTTTTGGCAATGGGAAAATTGAGAGATCTGCACTATGAATTGCTGGAGCATCCACCCTATTATCCAGATCTGGCTCCCCCTGACTTTCATCTCTTTCTGAAACTCAAGTACTTCCTCACAGGAGAGCGATTTTCTTCTAATGAAGAGGTGGTTGCAGCTGTACAGGGGTATTTTGCGGACCTTCCAGAGAATCACTACAGAGATGGGATAATGGCATTAGAGCATTGCTGGAACAAGTGTATTAGTCTTAAGGGAGATTATGTTGAAAAATAAAAACCATTTTGAAATTATAAATTTGTTTTTTCATTGTTAGGCCGAGAACTTTTCAGACCACCCTCGTACTTGTTACTATGGTAATTAATTCTGGTCTCCACGGTGGTGTTGACATCTTTATACACACACATACACTGTGAATAAACCGCATAATTAAAAGGGCCTAAATTGTGCAAATGGGGCGGAATATCAAATTCCAAGCTAGACAGTATGTAGGTTACTGTGCAAAATTTGGTAGAAATCAGTGTAACGGTGTGGATTTGTACAAAGAAACAAATCCTCAGACTTTGGGTTTTACACACACACACACACACACATATATTGTAACGCGGAAATACTGTGTACGTGTTCGTGAAAATGTATATGTTGTGTGTTCGCCTCACACGGGTGTTGTTACATCTATGTGTTGCGCTAACGATGTCCGTTGCGATCCTTCAATTACCAGTACAACGCGAGTGGAAACCTTACCTGTAGTTCAACAGGGGTTTGTAAATCCCGGGTGGTGCCAAATTGTTTATTTAAAACAATTAAATTAATAGATAGTGTGTTAAACGGTGTTCTTAACTATGACGGCCTGGGGCATTCAAATTTTGCTCCCGCCTTCCTTCGACCTTCTTAATCGAGCAGTTAGTTCTCTAGATTTGCGACGTGAGTGCTTGCCGTCATTCTCGTTCTCTTTGCTATACAATACACAATTTATACAATACACTTCCCTATGAAATAAAAACAATGGTTACACTCTGTACTAGTTTCTTTAATTATTGAATGGTAATTATTCTGTTTGACAATCTAATTATTCTTGGTTATTAACAATTTTGCACCGACAATTAATATGAGTCTGATATCTCTAGGGGTTCGGCAAAGTCGATTTTGAACGAGCGATTTAGTAAAGTATGGCGACAGTATTGTCTGTTCAGATTTATTATCGTTCAAAATCTGGGTCCTTGTGATTACAAGAAAAATATTAATAATGATTACAATAAAAAGTACACTACCTTACATTATTTGTACTTAAATAATATAATGTGTATCTACAATTTGTTCCTGCAGTGTAGTAAAGTGTGTTTCAAAAGTTCGTAATCTAATGCTAGGTTATTTCCTTAGTTAATAAATTTTCAGTGTTTGTTTATCTTTCTTAATCTTTGAAAGAAATTATATTCAGTTTATAGTGAGAGTTCAGATGACTGTGAGAAATATTTAAAGTGAGTTTATTTCTGGAATATGGGTAATTTAATGATACTTAACACATCAGGAGGCTTGAGATAAACCGTTGTTCAGGTAAAATGGAATTGGGCTGCAATCGTATTCAATTTTCAATTGTCTGGGACTTCTGGCATCTTTTTCAAGTTAGTTGTCTCAATTTCTTCATTTAATTTTTATTTAAATTGGTCCTTGGCATCAATTAAATGTTATTGTTCATCTTCTGCTGTTTACTGGTTCTGCTTTTTGAATTTTGGTTACTTTTTATACATTTTAAATTAAAATTTAGGTCATTCAAGATCTGGCGTCTAATCTGAATGAGCATCATATTGAGTACTATATAATTAACGGAAAATTCGTAACCAACGGTCTGTTGTCATGGTTACAAATTAATTCTGATTGGTTAATCTTGTCTTTATAACCATTGTTATCACTTTTAAATTATTATTCAAAATTACTGTATATCTTCTAATTGGTTTTATTCTTCTGTCTTCCTTCCTATGTATTAAATATTATCACTACTGTTAGCATTTCCTTTCAAAGATTATTTTGATATCCCATAAGGTTGGGTTCTATAAAATATTAATGTTTGTACAATTATGTTAATATTTATTAATTACATTTCTCTTTTAATTTAAGTCCTTATTCTAACATTTTTCTTTTAATATGATTTACAAATTATCCTTGGCTAGTTACTCGCCTTGGATTTGTTAATTTCCTTGTTGATTTTATACAATTTGTAGTTATTTGTTTTTGACAGTTAGGCATTTCATATGCCTAAGTAGCCATTGATTATATTTACTTATTTTATACAGATTATATCTCTTCTTACTTTAATGTGTTTTGTTTTGTTATGATTGGTTGGTTTATTTGTTGATGTGTTTTAGATCTGATTTTATACTATTTGTGGGTTTCTATTATTTTCTATATCATGGCTTGTTAATTATTTCCTAACTGATTTTCCAGTGTAATTGTATCTGTATTGATTCACCTTCATATTTATCTATTTTGCCCTTGTTAACAATATGGCTATTACTTACTATTAAAACACAACATCTAGGCCTATGGTCTGTACAATTCCTTCAGCCATATCTTATTCATAAATTTAATTAAACAATTTTTTAACAGTTATTAGGTAATGTTTGTTTACAATTCATTTCATTCCTTATTATTTTTTGGGTGATAAACATCATCACACCTTTTAAACTTATTCAATTGATTATCCCTTATAACCTGGGGTGTTTATTAATTTCATTTTTAATTTCTTATTTCTTAAATAATCTCTACCTTCTATCCATGGTAACGCCAACTGTTTACCTTTCATGGGATTCTCCCTTTTAAATACTAGTGTATACAATTAAAACTTAATTTTATTAACAATAAGATTCTTTTTTAAATAATAATGTCACCATCAATCTTTAGTGTTCATTGCAGGTTATTATCTGTTTACTTCTAATATTATCCTTAACAACATTCTTAATTATTAATATGGTTCACCATTAATCATTTAGTGTTTATTATAGATTATTAAGTGTTTATTCCTATTAATATGGTTTCTAATTATTTTGGGGTTTTACACTTTCACTTTTGCACTCCTTAAATGTTTATATTAAGTGTTTATTAGTGGGTAATCCCTATAATTACTTTTTCTTTGTCACTTAGTTGATTTTATATTCTCACCATCTCACTATATCTCTCATTACAAATATTATTTAAACTATTAATAAGTTTTTGTCTTTATAGAGTTTTTTATCACATCTAACTCTAATTCTTGGGTTAGTGTACTTTTGTTTTTCACATTACTTTATTGGGTTTTATCAAATCATTTACTTTTATCTTTCAATCGATAAGAATAATTATTTTATACATTGGTTAGTTATTGGTTTCATTTCCAATATTACATTTGAGTGTACCATTTCTCCTTTTCATATTCTATATTATTTGTCTGTGTTTTCTCATTCGGTTTCACTTTATTTCCTTTATACTTGGTTTGTTTCATGTTCATTTTCCTTCTTCTTATTTTGTTTCATTTTATTTTAGTTATCTCCTTCTCACTTGGTTTCATTTCATTTGGTTGTATGGAGTCATTCACTTCCTTCAATTGGTTTCATTCTTGTTTGGTTTCGTTTTTCCCTTCTCCTTTTGTTTCTTTTTATTTGGTCAATCACTTGGGTTAGGTCATGTCGTCGTTTGTCGTGTCATTGTCATTTTATTTTCATTATTTTACACATTTTATTTTATACGAATTATTTTTTATATTGTGGATTCATCTTTTTTATCCCTGGTATTGGGATGGCTTATTTGTGTTGTAACATAATATATATATGTAAATTAGTAGTAGTATTTAATTTATTTCATTACTTATTTATTGCATCATCAGAAATACGTATAAACATAAATTTTATAGTCGTTTAAGACAATTAGAAAATATATAAAATATATAGACATATCTGCATTTTCAAATTATGTCAACACAATTACCCGTTAACTCAAAAAACGTTAGGTTCATTCAGTAGCATACCAAGGGGGCGGGGGGCATACCGCCCCAGGCCTCCGCCTGGGAGGGGCCCCACAACGAGACGAATTTGTATTTAAAATTTAAAATGTGTCTCATAAAAAACTTAAATCACATTTTTTACAACCCATTCTATTCATAGATTATTGCGGGTAATTCTAAATTCTAAGAGGCCTTCGAATATATATATTTTTATGACATAAGAAATAAATCATATGACCTAGTTTACGTTTCTAACTATAAGGAATATTATTAGTATTATTTTATTTATTTATTAACTTAACATTTTTACGGGATATACCCATTTACAATTAAAACCCTAATCCTACTCGTCATTATGGGTCATAATTCCCCATAATGACGGGTCCTACTGCTTATAGTGGAATCCGAACCACTTGAGAACAGCAGTTATTGTCATACAGCACATAGCATTGTTTCTTTCGAAAAAAGCCAGAGGTGCCGGGCCGGGATTCGAACCTCGGTCCTCAGAATGAGAAGACCTATCGTTTTATCCACTAAGCCACCGCAGACTCTTACGTTTCATTGAAATAAAAGACAACATAAAAAAATTATGCATGGATTGGCATCACTGCCATGAGTCGCGGCTGGACATCACCTTGAAGAAGGTTGCGGTGGCCAGGCGCTGCGTGGTTTACAAACACGAAAACAGTTGGGTCAGTCCGCAGTTGACATCGTCTCGTTGACTAGGTGTGCTATTTTCCTTACTTATGACAAATGTGCCAAAGTTATTTTTGTAAGTAATTTACTGTAGTTCATTACGTTTTTTCTGCAGTCCTTCCTTCATTTATAAATTTATTGGCTTACCGTCATCTGATCTGACAAAGTAAGTGTAAAATAGAAGTGTATTAAAACAACTACAGTGGTCGCCGGTTATACCGCCCTTCGGTATACCGCCACCGCGGATTCGGGTACGACGTGGTTTCGTCTTTTCTCCCTTTCTTTTTACATTTATTATATATATAAACTTTCACGTATGAACTTACTATTCATTATCACTTCCCCATACGTTTCAAGGTGATGTGCCTCTTCCTCAGTGGGAGTAAATACTGAATGTCTTTTACAGAATAACCGTTATGGGCTATAGGTGTGTGTGGTGGGGGTTGATGGTGGGATGGGATTTGTGCTGAGGTTCAAATTGTGTGTTTGGATCAGTGTATCGAATAGTGTATGTGATTTATAATGTAATTGTTCATTTAATATGTTGTTTGGTTGTAGTGTGTGATATCTGTATATTTCAAATTGTTCAGCTGTGTTTAGTTTTCTACTTTTAGGTAAGTAGTGTAATATTTCCATGTTGTGTTCTATGTTTGTGTAACTGTGGTTTTCGTTATGTAAATGTGTGGCAAATGTGGAATGTATGTAGTTTGTGGTGAGGGCTTTTAAATGTTCTGAAAATCTGGAGGAAAAAGATCTTCCTGTCTGGCCGATGTAGAATTGGTGACAACCATTACAATTTAATTTATAAACCCCTGTTTTGCTGTATGTGTCTGTGTCTTTGTTAGTATTATTTATGTGTTTCCTAATGGTGTTGTTGGTTCTGTAGGCTACTTTATAATTGTGTTTCCTAAATGTGTTTGCAATTTTGTGTGTATTGGAATTGTAGTATGTAAGTGTTATGTATTTACTGGGTTGTGTGCTGTTGGTCTGATGTGTTTTACTTTTTGTGTTTAGGATTCGTTTGTGTAGTTTATTTATTAATTCGGAGTTGTATCCATTTTTGACTGCTATATATTTGATTGTGTTTAATTCTTCTTGGTAGTCATGTGTGTTTAGGGGTATTGAAGTGAGCCTATGGAGCATGTAGTTGAAAGCTGCATGTTTGTGTTGAGTTGGGTGGTTGGATGAGTTAAGTATGACCATATCTGATGTGGTGAGTTTCCTGTATATTGTGTATGTGTGTGTGTGTTGTTTGTTTTGGTGATTGTAAGGTCTAAGAAATTTATGCTATTATTTAGTTCTATTTCAAGTGTGAATTTTAATTTTTGGTGTATAGTGTTAATGTATTTGTGGAAATTTTCTATTTGTCTTTTGTTGCCGTTGTAGAGGAGTAAAATGTCATCAACATACCTGTGCCAATATATTATTTTATCGGTGTATTTGTTATTGTTCAGTATGTGTCCCTGTTCTATGGTGTGTACAAATATTTCGGCTAGTATACCTGATATAGGGGAACCCATGGGTAGTCCATCTGTTTGTGTGTAAAACATGTTGTTGTGTGCGAAATAATTTTGATCAGTGATAATTTTAGTTAGACGGATGATCTCTTTTATGTGTGTTTCAGGTGTGTTATTTATTTTTAGTAATTGTTCTAATGTGGTTATAGTTTCTTTTATGGGAACATTGGTGTATAGGTTTGTTATGTCAAATGAAGCTAGTGTGGAATTGTGTGGAATGTGGACATGTTGAGTTTTTACAGTTTTACAGTTTACAGTTCTTTTTACAGTTTTTCTTAATTACTTATTTATCTAAGACGACAAGAACAAAACATGTGTCATATCGGTATGTATACAGTAATTTAGTGTTCATCAAAATGTTTAGGTTAATTTTTAATTTGTCTTGATCATACGATAATTTTGAGTGGTAATGAAAGAGAACAGTTCCCTGATTTGCACGGTCTGTTAATGAGAGAGGGAAGGAGAGAAAGCAGTGCGTACGATAATTTTGTTTGCGCAACTTATTGACTGGTTCCCTGCTACAGTATACGTACAATCTGAACAGCATTCAAATGCATCTGAATTCAACTTTTAATACGGTCTAAAAACACAATGCTTTGTGTTTTGTTTTATAGGCTGTTTTAAATCATATCGGTCAACCGATGTTCTCCGTTTATGCAGCAGTTGGTCTTATGACGCGGGTTTGTTTTTCATCGAGAACCGCGGTATAACCGGCGACCACCAATATAGCTTAGTACAAGTACAACATGCATATTAAAGAATAAAATAATGATGCTTTGTTTAAGCATTAAAATTTGTAAAATGAATTGCGCCATGCCGCCATATTCTTTTTATGGTTAATTGTGGTATTGCACAAACAATGAAAATTAGCACAAAGTACTGCTATGCGAGGGTTATTGTTTTGCTTGTTCTTATCTTATTATACTTTTGCATGGTTTTCTCCAATTAATAGTCTTTTATAAACTTGTTCTTTCTAAAAGATTTTATTTAGGATCACCGTATAATTTTATAATACACATACAAAATAATACAATAATAAAAACCTTTACAAAAAAATGTAACTTTATAATTTTATAAAGATTTTATAATTATCTTGTTGGTACATCCTCTTCGTTCACTTTTATAAATATTATATATATATATATAAACTTTCACTATGAACTTACTTTATGGTTTTATTTCCCAAACGTTTCAACGTGGTATACGTCTTCTTCAGTCGTGGGAGTAAATACTGAATGTCTTTACAGAGTAACGGTTATGGACTGTAGGTGTGTGTGGTGGGGGTTGATGGTGGGAGGGAATTGGCGCTGGGGTTCAAATTGTATGTTTGAATCAGTGTATCGAAAAGTATGTGTGATCTATAATAATGTTCATTTAATATGTTGTTTGGTTGTCGTGGGTGATATCTGTATATTTCAAATTGTTCTGCTGTGTTTAGTTTTCTACTTTTTGGTAAGTAGTGTAGTATTTCCATGTTGTGCTCTATGTTTGTGTAACTGTGGTTTTCATTTTGTAAATGTGTGCCAAATGTGGAATGTATGTAGTTTGTGGTGAGGGCTTTTAAATGTTCTGAAAATCTAGAGGAAAAAGATCTTCCCGTCTGGCCGATGTAGAATTGGTGACAATCATTGCAGTTTAATTTATAAACCCCTGTTTTGCTGTATGTGTCTGTGTTTTTGTTAGTATTATTTATGTGTTTCCTAATTGTGTTGTTAGTTCTGTAGGCTACTTTATAATTGTGTTTCCTAAATGTGTTAGCAATTTTGTGTGTATTGGAATTGTAGTATGTAAGTGTGATGTATTTACTGGGTTGTGTGCTGTTGGTTTGATGTTTTACTTTTTGTGTTTAGGATGCGTTTGTGTAGTTTGTTTATTAAATCGGGATTGTGTCCATTTTTGACTGCTATATATTTGATTGTGTTTAATTCTTCTTGGTGGTCATGTGTGTTTAGGGGTATTGAAGTGAGCCTGTGGAGCATGTAGTTGAAAGCTGCATGTTTGTGTTGAGTTGGGTGGTTGGATGAGTTATGTATGACCATGTCTGATGTGGTAAAGACATTCAGTATTTACTCCCACTGAAGAAGACGTATACCACGTTGAAACATTTGGGAAATAAAACCATAAAGTAAGTTCATAGTGAAAGTTTATATATATATAAAGATTTTATCATATGCAATACATACGCAGAGCGGTATTTTAATTATAATAATTCTCTTGCAGACATACTGCAATGAAGCGTCATTATCCTAGTGGTGCAGAGAAAAAAATTTTTTAAATCAAGAGAACAAGCAGAAAAGTCAATGAAAGGATCAATTTTGAAATTTGTGCATTAGTCTTCGAACACTAGTGATCAGGGTCAGGGAGAGTGCAGCCCCAGCACGTCTATTGGTCTTGAAGTGCCAGCCGTCGTAGAAGAAGAGCTAGCAGCTCCCCAAGAAGGGGAAGATTATTTAAGTGAACAAGACCCAGAAAACAGTGTTAACGCACCACCGCAGCAACCTGACGAACAACATGAAGGTCTAGTTATGCCACAAACGGAAAGTGCTGATGGTGACTCAATAGACGGAGTCAATATCGACACATTGCTTCTTGACTCTGACGTAGGAAATTGGCCAATCCTTGTTACAGATGGTCTAAGAATTGATATAGTAAAAAGAGGATCAGAGCATTTTCAAAACCGAGAGGGTCCATTTGAATCTGTACAAAGAACGGGGACAAACCTGAAAGGATTAAATCGCCAGCTAACCAGCAATTGGTTTTACAAGCACCTTCCAAATGGAGAATAAGTTTTAAGATAATGGATGGTTTATTCTCCATCAAAGAAAAGTCTGTTTTGCTTTTGTTGCAGGTTGCAGGTTTTGTTATAAAACGTTGCAGGTAAACTACCCTTCTTCTCCACCGATCTTCACCAAAATCAAAAGACCTTGAGTGCTCTACACATTAGGGACGTATGCAAAAAATTATTTGATTCTGTTTGACTTTACGGCAGTTAAAGAAAAAATTCGTCATAGAAAAAATTACCCTTTTAAAACATTAAATGTTGCAGGTAAACTACCCCTTTCTCTTAACTGATCTTCACCAAAATCAATAAGTCCTGAGAACTCTACAATTCAGGGCTGTGTGCAAAAAATTATTTTGATTCTGTTTGAATTTGCGGCTGTTATCGTTGGCCATAGAAAAAAATCTACACACAGAAACTTTTCGAAAAATGACTTTTTTTCGTGTTTTGAGGGTAGTACATGTATACATGTCCATGTATTTGATGTCATTTTGATCAATTTTGCTGCAATTGTAATCAATGTTATGGAACAAACAAGTAAAAAATAAGTACACTGTGTGTGTGTGTGTGTGTGTGCGCGCGCGCACGCGCGCGCGCATTCTCATTACATTCAGTTACTTGATATGTAATGCTTTCACAATTGAAATACATTTCAGTGAGATAACAATTGGATTCGTTCCAGGGAAATGTAAAATTCCTGTTACAACCACACAATTTCTTGTAAAAGTAGTTCTTGACTTTTCCTTATACAGCAAGATGAACAATATAATTCACAAGTCTAACCACTCTTTCCTTTTCAAAACACTATTTTTAAAAAAAAAGTGACTAACAAAAGATCTGAGTATTCCTTCTTCTAGTTTGTTTGCCAACAGAACTAAAATTAGTGTATACAAATATAGTATTATTTTTTGTACATTTCAAATTTTGGGACACCAGGTTTCAAAAAGTGGGGCAAAAGTTTGACAAAATCACAAATTCCATGTGGGACATCGATTAAAGAGAATTTTAACGAAAATCTGAATATACTGTACAGTTTTAGAAATTTCAAAATTCTTTGACCCCATACCTCAAAAATGGAATCAATAATTTGAAAAAAGTGTAAAAATCCATCTAGCTGTTAGACTAAAAGAAATTATAACACACATTTAACTGTGTGGAATTTATACTATTTATTGTATGATCGCTCTATAATACTGTTACTTTACTAAACAAAAATTAGTCAGTCTGCCTGCACACCCATATTGCTGAGTAATAATACAGCAGTCTTGTCTGGCGTCTCTGGGCCCCACACACACACACACACACACACAGTTGCTATGTAGCTGATTTCTCTCTGGCAGTGGTGAAATGTCAGTTCTGCCATGGTCAAAAGCATAACAGGCAGCAGGCCTAATGTTTGAAAGAAAAGAGAATAAGAAGAATTATCTTGTAGACATTTGTAATTTTTAGTTATTTTTAGAAACAAAATTTAATGTTTTGTTTAATGGGCAGTTAAGAATACTATGTGTGTATGTGCGTGCATGTGTGCACACGCGTGCACAACTTTTAATCTGAACAATAATCTGCTGTTAGAACCCAGCTGCCAGAAGTGGAACATGTGGTAGAATAGCACAATGCAGCAGTACTGTATTCCCAAACTGTCACTTCAGAAAGTATATTAAACAAAATACAGGACCATTATGGGAAGAATAAATAAAGTTTAGTTGTTACCGTTTCATCTGAAATTTGCTTATTAAATTTAAGTTCAATGAAAACAATGCTATGTTTATTTTCAGATGAGTACTACTGCTGTAAAATGTGATTTATGCAGCAAAGAGTTCAGTAAGAGTTCTTATTGTAAACGGCATATTAGAATTGTTCACAAAAGAAATGCCAAAGGGGAGCAAATTGAAACAGCTACATTTACTTGCACTTTGTGTAACAAACAGTATTCCCCAAAAAATAATTTGCAGTGACACATCAAATCAACCCATTCTACTGAGCCAAAACAAATTTATAAATGTGATATGTGCACTTATACAACAATTCACCAGTATAATTTAAAACGTCACATATTAAGTTTAAAAATACATAACAGTGGATCCTTAGCACGATCTTTCATGTGTACTGCAAAATACAAGCATAAACATCACCTCACAAACCATGAAAGAAAATATCATAACATTGGAAAACCACTTCTGGTTGAAAGACAATGTCCTATTTGTAAATTCATAACAAGGAGACCATGGGGACATAATGAACAGAAAATTTACAGTCATTTTGAAAATGTACATGGCATTTTTATGAAGTTTGAACATCACAGTTTTGATTCTGTTGATGAATTTAATGCGTGGAAACAAGAATTGAAAATAAAACATGTTTTTTTAAACAAACGTCAAATGGAAATGTATCTGACGTTTACCAATGCCACAGAAGTGGTTTTTACAGGAAACTAGGACTAAACAAACGCCACTTAAAAATTATGGGAAGCTGCAAAATAAATGGGTTTTGTCCAGCAATGATCAAGATGAAAAAATTAAAAAATGGCACTGTACATGTCTCATTTCTTTTAACACATGTTGGTTAAGGCTGAATCAATAAGTAGAAAGAAGTAGTTTCTATGGAAATATTTTATTTCCATTATGATTTTAAATATAAATCTTAGAACATGGAAGTAATGTATGGTTCTCCATACCGATATTTAAAAAATGTTACAAATATAAATTTAAATTAAGAAAATAATTATTTTCCCACCTTTTGGAGAGTCTAATTGGCTGTCAATGGGTGCAATTGTCTTAGAAAATATTTTGCTTTTTCAGGATAGTTGATATCCAGGATGTAATATCATGATACTTGATATCCAGGATTTAATATCAGGATACCTGACAGTTTTTAATCATTTTATAACATGCGAGTTAGAAAAAATACAGTTTTGTAAAATTGTTCGCAATTTTTATAAACAGTTGTTAAGTGTGTCAGCAGGAATACTGAATTTATCTGCTATAACTCTAATTCAAAATGGAAAATCATAAAAATTTTAAATTTCAGTTGCAGTTATAGACAAGTATAAAAGTAAACAAAAAAAAAATGTAATACAAACACTTTTGATAACAGTTACCACATGTAACACTGCTTAGTTATATGACGATAAAAATGCTGGACTTAGAAACCATGTCATTCAACAGCAGACATCAAAACATATTTGTGTAACTTCTAGGATGAAAACCTTCAAGCTTTAATGTGTTTCTAAATTTGCTGTCGTGTATAGCACACCATAAGTCTGAAATAAGTGGTTTCAGAAATCACTATGCTGTCTATACTTAGAGCACAATTATTTTACAATTTAGTTACAGACAGCAGAGTGCTGAATGTGTCAAACTGAAATATCACCACTGTTCCATAACTGTGAAGAGTTACTCTCTTATGCATGCTACCTACTTGCCAAGACCAGCTATAGGTATTTGAATGTTTAAGAGATGAACATGAATACTACATGAATTCGTTCAATTTTTACTCAGTAAAAGGTAAAAAATTTAGGTGCTTAATACGTATAATTGAAAATATTAATATCAAAAGTTTTAAAATATGTTATAAAGAACGATATATATTCATATATTTGATAATGCAGTCTGAGTAAGTACTGGTATTTTCTCCATTCATGTGTAAGTACTGGTATTTTCTGTAAAACCAATAAATTGTACATTTAATACAGTAAAGTATTTTTATCACCTTATGTGCATAATTTGGCCTCCACATTTGTTATTTATTTAAAACAAATAATTATTCGCTATGCGTACTAATAATTGTAATAGCAATTGAACAGAGCTTAATTAAGTACAATCCAACCATGGCCAGATTCTGTGTGATTAATTTAACTTGTGATTTAGATAAGTGTGTAATTTGGAACAGATGTGTGAAGACAGTTAATTAGTAATCCTCAAATTTCAAGTAACACGCTGTTACTGAGGTTATGTCAGACAAAAGTAAGAAACATTCGCATTCTGTAGCGCTGAACGATTACATAAAATATTGTAAGTGTTTCTGCTTACGAGAGAACACACGTGGGAAGACCGCACACAGCTAAACAAACCGAAAATAAGCTACAGGTTTATCGTCAAGTCTACAAAGACTCGGATAGAAAGATAGAAAGCAGCCGCATCCCATCCCATCTATTAATCGTACGTGCAGACGCTTGTCAGCCCATAATGCGAATGTATCACACAAGCAGCGTCACAAGCGTCTAACAGATGTACGGTTAACAGATGTGATGGGACGCACCTTCGCTCGCCCCTCCAGTGCCCCCACCACGTCGCCAGATTGGTCGCTCCTCAGCTTGGATATTCGTTGAGTAGACGCTTGTTTGTGTAGAGATATGCGCGCGCATGTACAGCGAAATAGAAAACCACCATTGCAGTGTTCGCTAACTGATGTTGAGTTGGACTGCATGGTGTTGAGTTTCCTGGTACCGCTTTTCGTGTTACGTTTTATTTAGTATCGGTACCATATTTAAAACATATGCCTTAACCATTTTTAACATTTGAAGTTATAATTAAACCTTATTAAATAGCGCGTCTTGTTTTATTTATGTTGCATTTAAACGATATAAGTTACATTATATTTGAAGGTACAGTTATATATTTTAGAATCATTTTAGTGTTGGTTTAAATATTTCCTACAATGTCAGTTTGTATAATAAAAGACTTTTTGGCAAAGCCTTTTTCTTCCCGGATATTTAACGAAAAAACTGCCATTATAAAAACTGGTAGGTCGACGTCAGATCTTTCAAAATCCCAACAAATGTGAGTGGTTGGCTGGTACATCTGGTCTAAATACATTATTTTGCTGACGCTGTTTGTTTGGAAAAGACAGGAACACTAGCTGGACTCAAACAGGTAGAAAACCCAGTAAAATCTATTTCTGGGCATGATATTACTGTGAAATATCTTTGTTCATCATTTCATAATGCTGCTTGCAGTCAGAGTAGACTAGAAACTGCTTTAGATGACCAATTTAAATCAGAGATATTGGCTCACAACCAGAAGTTTCGACGCAATAGAGACATGCTTAGGACACTAATTAATGCTGTTTGTTTTCTAGATAAACAAGAATAAGCATTTCGGGGACATGACGAAATGGAAAATTGAGTTAATCGAGGCAAGTAAGTAGAACATCTGAGGTACACAGCCAATATAATCCTCTTTTTTGCAAATAATATGGAAATCTACTACATTCAGGGGACTGTCTAATCGAATACAAAATGATCTCATTGAAGCAGTTAGCTCATGAGCTCAGCTCCTTACTATCTATTAAAAAATTAAATAAAGTAGGCAAACTTTGTAGCTGTATTAGTCGATGAAATCAGAGACATTTCAAATAAAACATAGTTCTTTATAGTTTTTCATAATCGGTATGCTTATGATAAAGAATTTTAGGATTTACTGACCTAAGTTGTCCTCGACATGCCCAGGCTATTGCAGAGCTTATTTGCTAGTTACTGACTGAATTTGAATTTGCAGTGAAAACCTAGTCGCTCAAGCGTATGATGGCAGGAAATTTAAATGGAGTACAGGCCTAAGAATGGTATCGGATATAACTGAGCACCAAAATTTTTACCCACCGCACGCCACTGATTAATATCATATAATACAGTGGAACTTGGTTATTACGGCCTCGGCTGTTACGTCAACTCGGGTGTAGCGTTATTTTGTCATAAGTTCGGTCAAACTGATATCTTTAACATTATAAAAATTCCCGGTTTTAACGTCACTAAATATTGTACTACTCTGTTATAGCGTCAAAAATTTCTCAGATATTTTACTCTAAATTTCATATAAACGTGTATATGTGTGCGCGCTACGCCCACGGCTACAGACATACATTGTATGCAAGCGATAAGCACTGTAACAGGACCGCCGGCGCCAGCGCCAGATGGAGAAAAAATTTAAAAAATTAGGAAATGCGAACATGGTGATGTGGATGCAGCATTACTGAAATGGTTCAAACAGTGTCGATGTTCATTCCTGTGAGTGGACCAATTCTGAAAGAGAAAGCTACAGAATTCGGAAAATTGTTTGGTATTGATTTTACGTGCTCCAACGGATGGCTAGATCGATTTAAGGGCCGACACTCGATTTCCTTTGCAGAAATTTGTGGTGAGGGAAAATGCGTAGATCTGAACGTTATAGGCGATTGGGTTCGTAACACTTGACCAGAAATTAGACGATCATATAAAGATGAAGACATCTTTAATGGAGATGAAGCCGGAATTTTTTATAAATTAACTCCAGATAAGACTTTCAAATTTAAAAATGAAAAGTGCGTTGGTGGGAAGCTCTCTAAACAAAGAGTTACAGTTTTTGTTTGTGCGAACATGACGGGAACCGAAAAAAGGAAACTTTTAGTTATCGGGAAAAGTTTCCATCCTAGATGTTTTAAAAACATCAAAAAACATCCTGTAAGTTACACTGCCAACAAAAAAGCGTGGATGACTTCTAGTATTTTTGAAAATGAACTAAGAAAGTGGGATAAAGAACTGCAATCGAAAAACAGAAAAATTCTACTTCTAGTTGACAACTGTGCAGCCCATCCAAAGTTAAATTTAACAAACATTAATCTGGTCTTCTTACCGGCCAACTGTACGAGTGTCCTGCAACCTATGGACCAAGGCGTCATTAGAAGCCTAAAGTGTCACTACCGCAAGCAACTTTTAAAAAAAATTATTTTCTGTATGGACACGGCACAACCTGCCACAATTTCACTCTTAGATGCAATACAATTCCTAGACGACTCTTGGAAGAGTGTAACACAGAAGACGATAGCAAAATGCTTTAGTAAAGCACAACTCGTACATGAAAATTTACCCGATGATGACGAAGACGACGACTTGCCGCTCTCGGAGTGGATTAAGAAATTCGACGTAAATGAATTTGGAAGTGAACTTGATTCCTATGCATCAGTGGATGACCAAGTAGAAACAATCCAAGTGTTGAGTGACGCAGAAATTATCGCGGAAGTAAAAAACATAGAAGCAGAAGATAGTGTTGAAGAAGATGCTGAGCAAGAGGAGGATGCCGACATCGTTTGTCCGACAGTACAGGAACCAATGAGAGCCGCCGAAACTCTTTCACGATTTTACTGCTTTAGAGAGACGTCTGACGACACGTTCAATGCAGTGCAGCATCTCCACAGCACAACAGAAAGAATTTATTTTTCAGAAAGGAGCGTTCAAAAGAAAATTACAGATTACTTTCGACAGTAAGCCTAAATGTAAGTTACATATACTTTCATTTTGATCTTTTAAAATATTCTTCATGCTGTTTGTATAAATGAAATGCAGCTTGTAAACTTTAGAATAAATATCACGAATAATGTTAATAATGCAAAGATCTTTTTTTTTATTTCTCTTTCCTTACTAGTGATTAAAAAAGGTCTTTTATAACGACTCTTTTATAACGTCACTCGGACATAACGTCATTATTGTTTTGGTCCCTTCAATGACGTTATAACCAAGTTCCACTGTATTATCTAACTGTGTGAACCCCTGGAGAGTTTACTCATGAGCCACCACTGACCACTACTAATACTTTACATGCCATTAAACTTATAGCAAAGCGAATAGAAGAGTTCTCTTCTATTCGCTATGCTTATAATAAAAAAATTAGTCACTTTTTTCAACATATACAAATATTTCTTCAGTATCAAAATACATTTTGTTATTGTAATTAATTTTCCACCTTTGTGCATTTTTTCTTTTTAGACTGTGTAATTTTTCTCTTAATTTACCAGCCTTTCATTCCAGCTTCACAAAGTCTGTTATAGAAGACTATAGAAAACTGGTGCTTTCCCACTCATTACATCATTGTTTAATGCTGCAACTTTTAAAAAGTGATAATAAATATGACTCTTGCTTCTGTAGTAAGGTATTTCATGCTTTATTCCAGCATACTAAAAACTGTGGCAATATGACATCAGATTAGACTAGACTTACATGTTATAAAATGTTCAACAATTAATTTTAAAATATTGATGGGCCAATACATTAGGTATATCACACACACACACACACACACACACACACACACACACACACACATCTAAACATCCATGAATATATATTAAATAGAAACTATAAAGAAAAGCTGCTGAGGATGTGAGATTAAACTCCTGTTATCAACCTTAATGTTGATATTAAATAAACCTGACACTAATTTTGAATTTTTGTAATTTTCCATACAATGTACACAATACAAACTGGCATTTTTAACTTACTTTTAAGATAATAAGTTCATAAAATACTTACAATATCAATAGGCATGGGTAGTGTGTGAATTGGAACTGGTTGCCAGTAAATACTTGGTTCCCATAGCTGTGAACTTGTATTGGGTAAATACAGTCCGGCTAAGTTACATGCTGCACTGATCAGTGTCCTGTCAAGGTCTGTACTCTCCACATAAATTTCATTTTCATCATATTTACTACTGAGCAGATGGTTATACTTTTTTCGCAGCCACTGCCCCAAATGGTAATGTTGTAACCGACCTTCCTAATAAATCACAAAAAAATAGCAAAACCAAGGATCGTTATATTACAATATTTTGTTATAAGTAACTCCATGAATTTCTTGCAGTATTCTTGATTAATGTTATATATTATCAAATTATAATACTTCTGCAAGTTGAGGATATAAATGTTTTTTGGATTTCGTTGTCCATGACGTGTCTATTACTTAACTAAATACCACTATTATATTAACAACTCGGAACACAGTTTTTTATAAGTAAAAACATAAAGTTTTACTTTACAGCCTGAACCGGTTTTCACCTTTAAAAGGCTTCTTCAGAGGCTGCCGCTGGTAGCACTGTCCTTCCTGTTGTGGGCAACAGAATCGAATTTTGAAAGATCGATGCTGTGTGTGTGGGGTGAGATATGTTCGAATAATGCGTGCGATTTGAATTGTGTCTGTTCATTTAGGATGTCATTTTTATTTGTTTTCGTGTGTTTGTATATTTCCAGTTGTTCTAGAGTGTCTAGTTTTCGGCCTTTTGTGTGTACGTGTAGAATGTTCATGTTATTGTCGATGTTTTTATATGTGTGGTTTGCTTCAATGAGGTGGTTTGCAAAGGTGGATTCTGTAGTGGAGTGGAGTGCCTTTGTGTGTTCAATGTATCTCTGTTTGAAGTTACGTCCTGTCTGGCCTATGTAGAATTTGTTGCAATTTGAGCAATTTAGTTTGTAAACACCGGGTAGATCGAATTTGTTTTGTGTTTTGTGTGTGTGTTTTGATAGTGTGTGTTCTGTTTTGTTAGTAGTTTTGTAAGTGATTCTGTATCATGCTTTTTGAATTTGTGGGCTATTTTTTCAGTTTGTTTGTTGATGTATGTTAGTGTTATGAATTTGTTGTTTTCTGTCTTTGTCTGTTGTTTGTTTTGTATTTTGTGTAGGAGTTTACTGACTATTGTTCTGTCATATCCGTTAGATTCTGCTAGATATTTTATCGTGTTTAGTTCGTCTTTGTAGCCTTTTTCATCTCAGGGGATGTTGTTAAGTCTATGTATCATGGTTCTGATGGCAGCTAGTTTGTGTTGTATTGGGTGATTGGAGGAGTTGTGTATTAGTGTGTCAGTTGTAGTTGGTTTTCTGTATATACTGAATTTGTGCCTGTGTTCTAGTTTTGTGATGGAGAGGTCTAAGAAGTTTATGGTATTGTTGTGTTTGTATTCGGCAGTAAAGGTTATGTTTTTATGTATTTTGTTTATGTGCATTAGTAACTGTTCACATTGTCTTTTGTTTCCCCTGTATAGTATTAGAATGTCATCAACGTATCTGTGCCAATATAGTATTTTATGTGAGTGTCTGTCATTGTTTGTGAGTATTTTTGTTTTTTCTAAGTGTTGGAGGAAGACTTCTGCTAGAATGCTGGATATGGGGGAGCCCATGGGTAGACCATCATTCTGTGTGTAGTATTTATTGTTATAAGTAAAGTAGTTTTGTTTTGTGATAATGTTCAGAGTTTCTGTTATTTCGTTGATAAGTTCGTCTGGTGTGTTGTTCTGTTTGAGTTTGTTTTGTAGGATGTTGATTGTTTCAGAGATGGGGATGTTTGTGTACAGGTTTTTGATGTCAAAGGAGGCTAATGTGGCATTATGGGGGATGTGTATGTCTTTTATTTATGTTACTAGGTCTGTGTTGTTTTTTACTGCAATGTTGTTGTCTAGTTGTGTGTGTTGTCTGATAATTTTGTCTAGATATTTTGCGAGTTTTGAGAACACAACAATACCATAAACTTCTTAGACCTCTCCATCACAAAACTAGAACACAGGCACAAATTCAGTATATACAGAAAACTAACTACAACTGACACACTAATACACAGCTCCTCCAATCACCCAATACAACACAAACTAGCTGCCTTCAGAACCATGATACATAGACTTAACAACATCCCCTTAGATGAAAAAGACTACAAAGACGAACTAAACACGATAAAATATCTAGCAGAATCTAACGGATATGACAGAACAATAGTCAGTAAACTCCCCACAAAACACAAAACAAACAACAGACAAAGACAGAAAACAACTTTTTTGTTCTTTTATAAAATTGCTAAACTGCTACAATTTTTAAAAAAAGTGTAGCAGTTTAGCAATTTCATAAAAGAAATAGTAAGGACGGCTGCTAATTCAAACAATACGAAGAAGAAAACAACAAATTCATAACACTAACATACATCAACAAACAAACTGAAAAAATAGCCCACAAATTCAAAAAGCATGATACAGAATCGCTTACAAAACTACTAACAAAACAGAACACACACTATAAAAAAAACACACACAAAACACAAAACAAATTCGATCTACCCGGTGTTTACAAACTAAATTGCTCAAATTGCAACAAATTCTACATAGGCCAGACAGGACGTAGCTTCAAACAGAGATATATTGAACACACAAAGGCACTCCACTCCACTACAGAATCCACCTTTGCAAACCACCTCATTGAAGCAAACCACACATATAAAAACCTCGACAATAACATGAACATTCTACACGTACACACAAAAGGCCGAAAACTAGACACTCTAGAACAATTGGAAATATACAAACACACAAAAACAAATAAAAACGACATGCTAAACGAACAGACACAATTCAAATCGCACGCATTATTCGAACATATCTCACCACACACACACACACACACACACACACACACACACACACACACACACACACACACACACACACACACACACACACACACACACAGCATCGATCTTTCGAAATTCAATTCCGTCGCCCACAACAGGACGGACAGCGTTACCAGCGGCAGCCTCTGAAGAAGCCTTTTAAAGGTGAAAACCGGTTCAGGCTGTAAGGTAAAACTTTGTTTTTACTTATAAAAAACTGTGTTCCAAGTCGTTAATATAATAGTTGTATTTGGTATAAATGTATTAACAATAATCGAAATGATTTGATTTCAATATAAAAAACTAACCAATAATCAAATTTATTTCAATTTAACTAATAATCGTTTGAATTCAAATTTAATTATCGATTGTTTATTAATTATTTACATAATCAGTTGTTTTGTTGGTTATATTGGAAATATTGTAACATAACAAAATTATGCCCTTGAGTAAATATAATGTAATCATCAAAATTCGTTGTGAATTATGCCTAAACACAATCTTTCTTATAAATGAAATACAAAGAAGTATAAAATCAATTTAACAAATAAAGAAATGAATATAAAATGTAACTATTTAAAGATAATTAATAATGTCAAGGAGTAAAAGATAATAAAAAACAAAAGCAAATTACCATAATAAACAAATACAATGGAAATTGGAAATGAAAACTTATTCATTAAATAGTTTAATGAAAATGACAAGACAATGATGTGACGATGACTATTACACCCAGGAGGGAAGATCAAATGATAATAAATATGTAAGTAGTTGTAATAAATAAAAACATAGTGTATAAATGTTAACAAATTAAGAAGTAAGTAAAAAAAACATTTGTTATTGCATAAGCCTATTAAACTATAGGGAGGTCTGCGAACCTCAAGCAGTTATTTTGTGTAATAGCACTACGAACTGAAAGTGATTTAAATATTACAATTAAAATAATATTTTTTCAAATTTTGTTGCTTCCCTGCTATATACACTTTTTCCTCGAACGAGGCATTTCGGTTTCGCAACCATTATCAAGTTCTTCCTACAACAACATTAAAATACCTACTTCCCTTATATATATATATATATATATATATATATATATATATATATACTAACCTTCCCACGCATCACCGATTACATTCAACCAATAGGAGGCAGTACTTACCGCCCAGTCCTTGCTAGCCTCGCCCCTTACTCAGTCAACCTGACCTCGTCATACACATTTCCTCTAGAAATCTCCTACAGCTTTCTACCTTCTGAACCTATCCTGTACCCGTATTACACCTTTTATACACTACTCTTTCAAAATATAATAAAATATATCCTCATTACTAAATTCAGTCTTTATGTTCATCAGCGCATTACTATTCTTTTTCCTTACTTTTAATATTTCTAATTCTTCATACAATTTGCGTTTACTTATGTTATTCTCTAACCTTACTATTCTATTTCAACGTTCTCTGTTGGGTCTAAAAACCTATGCCCTGTTTCATTAAAATGTCTCGCATAGAGCGAATTCGTAGTTCTGTCTCCTTCTCCTCTCCCATGCTCTCTCAATCTAATTTTGAACTTACGTCCTGTTTCACCCAGGTAAACCTTATCACACTGTTTACAGTTCAACTTATAAACACCGCTTTTCTGTAATTCAGGCGTTATTTCAGTACTACTATTCTTTATATAATCAAAAACTGTCTTTGTCTTTTTTACCGCTACATCTATATTGTGTTTTTCAAAGCACTTGATTATGTTCCTCGTTTGAAATCCCAGATACGTTATTGATCCTATGTATTTCTTTTCTTTCTTCTCTTCTTGTCTACTATTTCCTTCTATTCTTTTTACTTTTTTCTCTACTATCCCTGGTTTATAATTATTATTTTTCGCTATTTCTTCTATTCTTTTTAACTCTTCCGTTTTACATAAATCATCTTCTAATTATTTTATTGCTCAATAACAAAATGAGTTTAGTGCAGCCATCTTGTGACTTACGGGATGGTATGATTCCTGAGGTATAATTAAGTCTGTATACGTTTCTTTCCTAAATACACCAAATTTAAAAACACCACACTCTATCTTTATATTTAGATCTAGGTAATTTATTTGTACTCCACCTATTTCCTCTTTGAACTTAATTTTATTTTCAATTTGATTAATTTCATTCGTTAGTTCTGCGAATTCTTCATTTGTTCCTTCCCACACCACCAAAATGTCGTCTACGTACTTTATCAATTCCTTTATTTTATCCTTGATTCCATTAGGACACGCCTCTCAAAACAATTCATATATATTTCCGCCATTACTGGTGACAACGGACAACCCATTGGTAGCCCCTACTTTTGAATGTAATACTTATTATTAAACCTAAAGTAGTTTTGTTGTACGCACACTGTCAGAACTTTTATTAAATCACTTTTGTACTGATACTGTCCTAAATTGTTATTTTTAATAATTTCTACAGTATGTTTGGTTAAACTTTGTACTTGTTTAAACTTTGTACTAGAATATCTGCAATGCGGCGCGTGCAGTGACATCATTCTCCCCCGCCGAGCTGCTGCCGGCTTGTATCGCAAGCCCGCAACAGTCCGGCGAGTTAGTTAACTGTAAAACTCTGAACGGGCAACTAGCCTTCAGTTCGCCAGCCGCGGCTACATAATCATTTTCAATTCGTAACATTACACTTCAAATTTTTAGCATGATCTTCATGCACTAATACTTGGTCTATCTTTGCCTCAATCCATCTTCATGATTTTCAATATTTAATTCGACTTTATTTTCCACGGCAATGTTGCCGCGCTAAACTGCACGCCCCATGCAACAATTTCTGGAAACATTTAATAAACAATTAACTCAAAGAATATATACAGTCCACTTCTTTATTTCATTTCATACCAGCCAACTCATCACCTAACGTTGTAAGACCAACTCAAGATTACTCGAGAGCATCGAAGACGTGACATTTTTGGTCCTCCAGGCTGGATCCGGATCGTGATTTGGATTGGGATTCTAATCTATATTTCATTGTAATGGGCCCAAACAACGTTTGGTTCAAGCCCGAATATTCTCAAACTTAAGATTGCTGGCCGTTGCATATATTCACTTTTTTCAAAAACAAAACCTTCATACTTGACATTACAAGATTCTGCAGAGCACCATCTCAGAGACAGCAAGGCATTACAAGTCATCATCATTTGTCGTACAGCAGCGAAAATTTAGAACTTCAAGCTTAAACGGAGAACTACAGCTTCAAGCATTACCCGACCAGCAGAAACAAGAGTTGCGCCACCATCTAAGGCCTGCTGAACAGGATCACCAAGGAAACAACAGGCAACGGAGCCATCTCGTGCATGCCGGGGACTCACAATCCACATGACTATGAACTTGCATTTCTTATAGTTTTTCCATTTATAATTTTATGTACAGCAAAGTCAGTAATATTTAGCACATATATTTAATGGCATTTGATATAAAATCATTAATAATTTTTACATAAACAGAAATTAGTGTCAAGTGGCCATAGACTTGTATTCTTACCTAAATTTTCATTTACGCAACTTTACAATAATTTAGTCAGAAACTTAAGTAATGTGATGAAGCTACATGTATATTTTCGCTTTGAATGAGTCATATTTTCAATGATTTCCATATAACTATTTTTTAACGAAAATAAGTACCTATTATAATAAGTAATAGATTAAGTTGTATACCGATCACTGGCTCCTGCATTATATCAGTATTTAGTAAAGTATTCAAATTGTTCACCTGCTCTGTATTTATCTATCTGTTTCGAATCACCGCTTGCATTTCAATCATGGCTGATGTGAAAGAGTTAATTAAAAAACGTGGCACTATTAAGGCCTCTATATCCCGGGTAAATACCTTCGCTGACAATTTCGATCTTGACATAAACGATCACCATGCCTTAAAAATTAAACTCCGCCACTTGATGGAGTTGTCCGCGAAGTATGATGAAATTCAGACCCAAATTGAGGCTGATGATTCTGATTTCACATCAGTAAGTGACAGGGTTCAGACAGAGGATTCAGACAACGAGAGTTACAGGGATTTTAATTTGAACGTGCATTGCGCTGTGCTTCCCAGTATCACGAATAATCTTCCGGCAGAATCTTTTGATATTTCATCCCTAAATATACCAAAGGGCATATTCTTAGCTGACCCGCAACTGAACTTTTCTTCACAAATCGACATATTACTTGGTGCCCAGTACTATTTACAATTGATTGAACCTGTCAAATTCGTCCGCAGCCCACACTTCCCCATAATACAGGAGACAAAATTGGGATTCATCCTCGCGGGTAACCTCCCCTTTAATGTCGACATGACAAAACCTGTCTCGTTATTCATAGCATGCGAAGATAATAATGCCATTTCATCGCAATTGAAAGACTTCTGGCAATTGGAGGACGTTGCTGCTCGTGCTCCCTCCGTTGAGGACTCAGAATGCGAAAGTCATTTTTTCACTAACACTTACCGAAATAATAATGGTAGATTTGTGGTGTCCCTACCTCGAAAGGCATATAATTCTCATTTGGGCGATTCTCTTACCGGAGCTATTCGCAGATTTAAATCACCGGAACTTAAGTTTAAGAAGAACCCTGCTGACATCCTATCACGCGGTTGCCTGCCTCGTTTTTTACACAGTCACCCACAATGGTGGTATGGTCCATCCTGGTTGTCCCTTGAGTCATCATCCTGGCCCACCAGTGCCTTCGATGCCCATTCACCCTGCACTCATCCCGATCTTGAGCAGGAACAACGTAAGCAGGTCCAAACCTCACTGGTTGCCGCTTCATCTACGCCTAGTTATTTTGAAAACTATTCTTCGCTTTCAAAACTCCTCCGTGTATTTTCGTATTGCTTTCGATTCATTCGGAACTCTAGGCTTCCCATAGCTGAGAGAAACATTTCTTTTTTAACTTCCCAGGAGTAACATGGTACACTTTTAATTTTTATTCGCCAGTCCCAGCGATTGCACTTTAGCATCGAAATCAAGGAACTTGAGGCACAACGCTCTATCCCTAATAATAATAAAATTCTTTCACTTAACCCCTTTCTGGACAATGCGGGAATATTACACGTGGGCGGGTGCCTTCAGCACTCCCAGCTTACCTATGATAGCAAGCACCAAATCATACTCCACCCAAATTCTCATCTCAGTAAACTAATTATAGAAGGTGAGCATCTTCGTCTACTACATGCTGGGGTACAATTGACTCAGTACTCTCTACGGCAGAAATACTGGATAATTAATGATAAATCATACATACGATCAGTAATACACAAATGTATCACTTGCTTTCGATTCCGTGCCAGGGGCTCAAGCCAATTATTGGGACAATTGTCCTCTTCCCGAGTTACTCCTGCCAAGCCATTCTCTCAATCTGCAGTCGACTATGCCGGTCTGTATTTATCTATCTGTTTCGAATCACCGCTTGCATTTCAATCATGGCTGATGTGAAAGCGTTAATTAAAAAACGTGGCACTATTAAGGCCTCTATATCCCGGGTAAATACCTTCGCTGACAATTTCGATCTTGACATAAGCGATCACCATGCCTTAAAAATTAAACTCCGCCACTTGATGGAGTTGTCCGCGAAGTATGATGAAATTCAGACCCAAATTGAGGCTGATGATTCTGATTTCACATCAGTAAGTGACAGGATTCAGACAGAGGATGATCTTGCCAGTGCATGTTTACTTTCTCGACGATGCGCATCGTCCCCTCTCGCGCAGTATGAGTGTTTAAATTCAGTGTTTTATGTTTTATGTGTGTGTTTTTATGAATTGACGAGCTCGACCCGAGTGAGCACCTGAAGATGGGACCTTGATCCCGAAACGTGTCGTGCATAGCGACCAAGTAAGTTGCATGAAGGATTATCAGGTACCTAACCTATTTAAAATTAACTGCTATGAAAGCGTCTGAAGTAAGATCTGAGACTAATTCAATGTGAATGGCCTTAGTGGCCATGCATATAAATAGCGCAATATAAGCCTTTGACGCTGATTTGGAACGCTGCCCGCCATGACGTATAAATGTAGAAATATAGACTTCTTACTGTACCCTTAGAGCAAGATTGCTTCATTGACGAAGTAAACACTTTAAAACACATCGCCATATCCAACGGTTATAACGCTAGTATAATAGATAAACTTATCTCCAGGCACAAAAACAAAACTCAAATTCCGAACAGCGCGGTGCATAATACTGACAGATATATATCGGTAGAGTACACACCTTTGTTGCCTAACATTATAAAAAACCAATTTAAGAAATACAATATCACAGTTACCTTTAGGACAAAAAATAACATTGAAAATGCACTGCGCCCCAAGATACACAGAAGCGTAGAGACACGCTCCGGCGTTTACAAAATTGTGTGTGATGATTGTGACATGTTTTACATTGGCCAGACGGGGAGACGTTTTGAAGAGAGGTTTAAAGAACACCTGCCCATGAAGAATGTGATAAACAGTAAATCGACTTACGCGCAACACCTGATTGATTATGATCACAGTTACACTAACTTCTCTGTTAATCTTAAACCCATACACTTTTGTAAGAAGGGCCGATATATGAATGCATTAGAAGAGTATGAGATATATAAAGCGGCCAAGTCACAGAAATAGTGCCTGTTGAACGGTATGGTGTCGTTCAAATCCAACGCGCTCTTCGATTCTGTGATACAAAAACTGGCACAGACATGAAGAGTACAACCAACTTATCTCTGCTTTGGACTTTATACGGCCAGTGTATGTTTACTTTCTCGACAATGTGCATCGTCTCCTCTCGCGCAGTATGAGTGTTTAAATTCAGTGTTTTATGTTTTATGTGTGTGTTTTTATGAATTGACGAGCTCGACCCGAGTGAGCACCTGACGATGGGACCTTGATCCCGAAACGCGTCGTGCATAGCGACCAAGTAAGTTGCATGAAGGATTATCAGGTATCTAACCTATTTAAAATTAACCATTGCAACTTGGTGACCATACACACAATTTCATAGCAGCCTTAAAACGGTTTATAGCTCGTAGAGGTATCCCTGCACAGATATTCTCCGACAATGGTACAAATTTTCGTCGTGCTAGCAGTGTGACGATTTAATTGAATATAGAATCTTAAATAAATAAAAAATTAATTTCCTAGCAATTAAGTATTTTTAAATCGCACTATTAAACCTAAAGCCCCTGTCCTAACTCAGAATAAGTATGAGATGTAAATGGAAAATCTAAATAAAGCATTAATAAAAAATTCGAATTGTAAAAAGCTATTAATACCACAGTTAACCCTTTTGCTAGTCATCATGCGGTGACCTGTTTAATTCCGGACTCGACGTGTTTAGCGAGTCGTCTGTAACTTGGGAAAATATAAAAATCATAATGTTTGTAATTAGTAATTTAAAGGCACGAGTAGTAGTTAAAATAATTCACTTAAATTATATGTGTATAATTAATGTATTGTTTTTTGTAATAAGAATGTCACCTTAAATAAAAATAGGAACTATATTATCGCGGAGTACTTGCCCCGCTCCGTTGTAATGTGCCAGTCGAATCAAGAAGAGAGTGACAATGCAGCCGTCAGACCGTATACAACTACGAGCGAGAGCTCCACCAAAATGCATTGGTTAATTTTAAATCTTAACTTTTAGCTACCCACTACTAAACGTGGCGAGCAAGTTTAATATGTAAAATGTACAAAGTGTGTTAAAAAATGATATAAGTTAAAACAAACAAAAATACTAACAAGTAGTAAGCAAGATGACGTCTCCCCTCAAGAGGTAAATTCAAGTACAACTTTACACATGAAGATGTGACCTGCATAAACTTCACATGTGGACGTATACGAGGCATAAGACGCTGACGAGGACCTACGTGGATCTACACCAACTTAAACTAGAGAAACTTCAATCTCCGCAGTGAACCTCCTATCTAGTACTTGCCGAAGACACAACTCAGATGACGACGCCGACTTCAAGAATTCCCAACAGAGACACCCCAGGACGAGGTTACCACGACCTATTGTAAAGGTGACTCGATAGCTTGCCTATCGAGAGTTAATTATATTTGAGACATAACTTACAGAGAAAAGAGACTTAACAAAGACTATAATTTTCTTTAAAATTTAAATGAGACCAACTAAGAGTTTACTGTAATATTCAATATCATACGTTGTAACGCATTATATGTAAATGTAAATTATAATCACTTTAGTTAATAATACCATTCTTCAAATGGTAAAAGAAGTCTTGCAAGCACCTAGATGAACACAAAATACTCAGAAGTCTTTGCTATAGATATATTTAAAGTAAACTCGGATCCGAGGTAAAAGAATACATAATCATTTTGATCCCCAGTTTTTCTGAAAACCATTCAAATATTTCAATCTAATTAATTATGTCATGGGATCTTTTCATATCAGTTGTTAATAAAGAGAAGTCATCTTATTACACATGAAAATGAGTGCATAAATCAGTGAAATACCTTCCCTTGTTTCCTAATAATTAGCTTAAGTAATTTTGTTCAATTATTTTGAGTTTAATAACAGTTCGTTACAACGTAGGCAGCCCATGTAATTGGCAGGTGTCAATTAAGATGGGTTCCCTGGATTTGTAACGTGGTAAAAAAAAAAGTTACAAAATTGCGCCACTCTGCTTTACTCTGCTTTGCTGTGCTTTGATTAGCTGTAAATAATAATTAATTGTGTATTGTGTTGTTGCTGTCTTGTAAGAGTAATTGTGTACAGAGTGTCACAAAATTGCGCCACTCTGCTTATTAATAAAAAAGGTTGTAAGCATCGTGACATTAACAAAGATACGTCACGCTGCTAATTAAAGTAATTGTTGCGGAGTAAATTAGATAACTCACGGCATTCAGTTATTTGATATATGCACTCAGTCACTGTATTTAATGTAACATTAATTTTCATAAAATGAATTTATTTTAAGATACGTAAATGATAGTCAGTATAACTTGAAATATCATTGTATGAAGCCAAATGCAAGTATGTACATGAATTGTAGTACTTGTTGATCTGTTCAGTCTTTAACAGGTTTATATTGTGACAATCCAAGACCTGTAGTTTCTTGAATATGCCTTCATAGTATATCAGTGTATGTCTGTCGTCACGGTAAAAAAAAAAATTGTATACCCCTGTGTAAAGTAGACCCGGTTAATTACGTGGAAAGAATTTCGTAACTTAAATTTGTTACCAAAAAAAAATAATTTAATTGGGGAAAGTACGAGAATTAATTACTAAACTCAGACTGTTCCAACCGTAATACACTTGTAACTTTTAAAGCGTGCTTTGTTGAATGAGATTCACCCCATGCGTCCGAGCTGGCTTCTCCAGTTAAAACCGGTCAAGGAAGTTAGTCTGTGGCATTGTGTGGAGAACAATACGTGTGCGTAACCCCCGCGTTCCCACGCATACACTTACCCTGCCTTTGTGTACCGTACTAAATAAAAGAGGGTGACCTACATTCCAGCAAACAGCTGATCGGCGATTTAACATTGAAATATGTGTGTGTGGAATTTCTGTCTCTCCCTTAGAAGAGAAATTATTCTCTTCTGAATTATGCAAATGATTTACCCAAGAATGCACCTTGTCTATGTAGTTAGTGTATAGGATTGTAAAATCAATTTTAAGTACGTTCTAATGTGTTAGAAATAAGATAAAAATGGCACATTTTAATCCGGATTTACTATTAAAGGATGAGCTGTCTTACGAAGCTCTTTTGCGTGGTCTACCCCATGCGAATGTGACAGTCGCGGAATTGCGGAAATCAATACGCGAAAGTGGATTTGATACACCCGCGCAATTAAGCAACCTAAGCGGACTCGACTATAAGAGCGAGAGAGAAATTTGTAATGCCAAGTATAGTGAGCTAACCTTATTGTCTCAAACCCTCCAAGACGAGAAATCTCCGGCGATAATTTTGCGGACTACCCACAGAATAGAGCATTTAACCCGGCGAATGAAAAATTTGTTGATCTGGCCTAATCTTACGGAAATACCTCCAGAAGTGCAAAACTTTGCTGACGAAGCTTTACGTCGCTTACCCACTATTATTAATGAGTTAAGAAGAAGATCCGACTCGTTCCGAATGGATAAAATAGAGAAGTCCTTGAAGAAATTACACATCTCCCCAGTTCAATCCCCTACTACTGATCTACCTCCGCCTAACACTGATCGGGACTCACCCGCCGTATCGCAAATGCAAGCTAACCACGCGGAATATCCTGATAGAGATTTAAATGCCCCTCCTCCCAATCGTTTCCAGATTCGCCCCGGAACGCACGAATTGACCACCCCTAATGCATCACATCGTTCTCCTAAAGGAATGCCCACCTTGAACCATAACGCAGACCTATATGGAAAAATCACTCATCCTGTGGAGAAACTTTTAACTGAAATCCCTTACACCGATGGATTAAATGTCTCCAAACTACTAAATTTCATTAAATATCTCCTGCAGATAAAAGATCTACAGCAGCTGAATGATTGGAAAATTTTGCAAGTTCTGCTACCGAAATGTAAACCCCCGTTAATGAATCGTGTGATAGAAGCATTAAGCTCTACACTTCCAGTAGAAGACCTACATAGCTCAATAATAAAGTACTTTATTCCAACCGGAATTTATGAAGAACTTAAAAGAAAGACCGTACTACGAGTACAAGGAAATCACGAGAGATTAGCTCATTACATCTCCGATATCAGGGAGTCATCTCGACTACTACGTGTAGATTGGAATGAGACACAGATGGTCGACACCATTTTAGTAGGACTGTCACCAGAGGAAAGATCTCGTTTAGCTTTGATAAATAGACCGAACACCATTGCAGATCTAGAACAATGCAGTATCCATTCGTCAAATGTATGGTACTCCGATCAAAATAGACATACGATGAAATCAGCAGAAACAAATAGAAATGAATTGCGAGCCCTAGAGCCCGGTGTAACAACCCTGCATGAAAGGCAAGTATTCAATAGACCTCACAATGTGCGCAGTTCTGGTAAGTTAAATGTAACACCATCTAAAACGGAAACCAAGTACCCTCCTCGTAATAAGCCCATCTGTTATAATTGCGGCAAATATGGACACATAAGAAAAGACTGTAAGAGTAAGCAATTGGAACGTAAACACTCCGATCCAAAAAACATGTAAGGCAGAGAGACCCGAAATCCCGTGTCTTCCGCAGCAACTCGAAATCTGGTGAACCTAAAGAAACGTATAAAAAAAAGTTATTATATAAAGAAAGTGGAAGGAAAAGAAATTCTAAAGAAGTAGATCCCTACGTGAGAAAGTTTCTTGAAAAATGTAACGCGATAAATAAATGTAACTGGACTAAAAGTCTATTACCCTTAATCCAAGTAGACCTAGGTGTTACCTCCACTATCGCATTAATTGATTCGGGATCTAGCAGAACCTTAATCAGTCAAGAGTTAGCAGACAAATTATTGAAACACCATCTAGTAAAACGGAGTCAAGCGGTGAATATAAAGTGTGCTACCGCCAATAAACGAAATATAATAATAAAACTGAGCATTACCGTTAAAGTTAAAATCAAGAACCTAACCTGGGTTTTTACTATGTTAGTATGTAATGAATTAGGACCCGACTTAATATTGGGAGCAGACTTTATTAGTAAAACGGGAATGATTCTTGACATCTACGAGCAAAAATATTATTTTCGACTCGACCGTACACGGAAATATAGATTTGATTGTAATAATGACAAACAGGGAAAAACTAGTTCATCTACTGCACACGTAATACACCAAGAGTCTGATGTATCTCATCTAGAAAGTAGAGATAGAATGAGAATACAGAAATTAATAAAAGAATTTTCCTCAGTTCTTACACCTAAGCTAGGACTCACTAAACTACTAGAATATAAAATTAATCTGAGCGATCAGAAAGTAATACGCCTACCTCCGTACAAGTTGTCGCCTCCCAAGATGGAAGTGATGAGAAACCATATCAACAAGTTGTTGGAGCAAGGAGTAATTGAACCCTCTACGTCCCCATATTCATCTCCCTCCTTTTTAGTACCGAAAGGTCACGATAAGCACAGACTAGTTGTGGACTACCGGCAATTAAACAAAGGATAGAATTTGAATCTATTCCTCTTGCAGACATCCATAGTGCTTTCCATTACTTCACGAAAGCGAAAGTCTTTACTGTAATGGATCTGAATCAAGCTTTTCACCAAATACCCCTTTCGGAAGAATCAAAACGTCTAACTGCGTTTGCCGTTCCTTTTAACTTGTACCAATTTACTAGAGTACCCTTTGGAATATCTCAAGGAAGTTCCGTATGTAGTAGACTATTAGAAAGGATATTTCACGATATTAAATTTAAATATGTGTATCACTATTTGGACGACATCGTTATATATAGCGAATCAATGGAACAACATCTTAAACACCTACGCGAAGTGTTATCTCGGTTACAAAAAGCAGGATTAACTGTTAACCCAAAAAAGGTAAATTTTGCCGTGCCACAGTTTTCATTCTTAGGCCACATCGTGAAAGCGAATGGAAAGGTAAGCATTGACCCCGAACGTACCCGCGCTATTAGAGAATTTTCACCACCACGAGTTGCAAAAGGTATAGCCCGATTTTTGGGAATGGTAAATTATTTCCACAAGTATATTCCCCATCTGGCCGAAATAGCAGCACCCCTAAATTCCTTAAGAAAGAAGGGAGCGAAGTTTGAATGGAGCGCACAACATCAAAATGCGTTTGAACAACTCAAAGAAAGTATCATATCTCCCCCAGTTTTGCAACTAGCCGATTTTACGAAACCTTTCGTAGTGCAGACCGACAGTTCCAGTGTAGCGTTAGGTGCAGTCATATATCAAGAGATAGAAAACAGTAGACTACCTATTAGTTATGCATCGCGAACCTTGAGCGACCAAGAAAGAAAATATTCCGTATACGAATTGGAATGTTTAGCCATTGTTTTTGCATTTGAGAAATTTAAACCCTTCCTAGAACATAAAGAATTCCTTTTGGAAACTGATAATCAAGCATTATCTTGGTTACTGAATCACCCTAAACAGTTAGGACGTATTGGAAGATGGGTATTGAGGTTAAACTGCTACAAATTCAGAGTACAGCATATTAAAGGTACACAAAACGTAGTCGCTGATACCCTGTCCCGTATGTTCCAGTCGCCCACTAATACTCCCGGAAGCAAGGAGAATCTGGAAACAGCACTTGCTAACGCCGTAATTACTGAGTTCCCCCTTGCCTTTACAAACATTGCCTTGTATCAACAACAAGACCCCTTACTGAAACCTATTATAGAACAACTTGCGCAAGGTATTAAATCCGAGAAATACGTATTGAGTAAAAGTGTACTATGCCATAAAATAAGAAACGGAAAGGAACTAAGAATAATCGCCCCTGATGTGATTAAGCCCATGCTGATGGAGTACTTCCATTCATCTACCATTGGAGCCAATATGGGAATCAATAAAACAATACATCGTGTTCGAAAGGAATATCATTGGAACAATATGAACAGCGAAATAGCCAGTTTCGTAAAGAAATGTAAATTATGTGCTCTCAGTAAACCGGCCAGAAATAATCAGGTAAGCCAATTGATTTCAGAAATCCCTAAGACCCCTTTTTCTAAACTTTATCTAGACTTTTCAGGTCCTTATCCACGATCGAAATCAGGTAATACTATGTTACTCATCTGTGTAGATTCGTTCACCAAATTTGTTTGGATGTATCCCATGCGACGAGCATTAGCGTCGACTACGATATAAATATTATAGGAAAGATTATTTAAAGACTACGGTACACCTGTACGTATAGTGTCAGATAATGGACCACAGTTTAAAGCGAAAGAATTGAAGAATATGTGTTTCAAGTTAGGTATAGACCATATAACCACTACGGAGTATCGACCGCAAGGCAATATTGCTGAAAGGTATCTACGAAACCTCAAATCTGCATTAATCGCCTACCATGCGAACGATCATACGTCTTGGGACCAAAACCTATCCTGGATACAATACGCCTTTAATTCAGCTTATCACGAAGGTCACAAGTCGACCCCGTTTGAGTTACTGTATAAATACAAACCAAACCACCCCTTGTCCACTAAATGGAAAATACACGACCTGCTACGTCCGCAAATAAAGGATAAGCAGATTAAGCAAATATGGAATAAAGCCCGCTCTAATTTAAGAGCGAACTTAGAGAAATCCAGAAAATACCACGAGAAAAGTATTCATAACAATTCAGTTAGGTACCAAGTAGGTGACTTAGTAATGTACAAGACTCACCCGACTAGTAGTGCAATTGATAAGACCACCTCTAAACTATTATACCGATGGTGTGGCCCTTACCAAATCCAGAAGTACTTAACTCCAGTTACAGTAGCCCTGTGCGAACCTGCGACTCGAAAATATGTGCGGAGAACACATATTTCGCAGATAAAATTGTATAAGGAGAAAAGAAGAAATAGTATACCCAAAAATAGAAAAGGCAATACTAGGTAGTGAAGTATATTATACCTCAGTAACCTTGCTAAGTGTTAATCGTAGAATTTGGAAATGAGGCCTGATCAACCTGAGATCCAGTTCAGCGAAAGATAAGTAAATGAGTACTCAATGACAACTAAACTGAATTCTAAATAGCAAAATATTTAGAAAATTACTCTAAGAAGAGAGTAATAAAAAACCCAAAGAAAAAACCGGTAGTAGATTTAAGTAGTAGACATAAGAAAGAGTTTTGTGTTTCAAAATGTAGATATTAAGTGTGAATAGTATGTAAAAAAAAGGTAGTTTATAAGAAAATATAAAAGTATATTGTGTTATGGAGAAGAAACAAATGGGTATAATGCTTGCCAATAACTACGTGAGAGCAATTCCACACACTGACGGCAAGCATACTCCAAGTCCCCAATTTTGCGTTAGGCTCACAAAAACTCCGTAATGTGGAATTTAAGCGGTCGAGTGTGTGACGATTTAATTGAATATAGAATCTTAAATAAATAAAAAATTAATTTACTAGCAATTAAGTATTTTTAAATCGCACTATTAAACCTAAAGCCCCTGTCCTAACTCAGAATAAGTATGAGATGTAAATGGAAAATCTAACTAAAGCATTAATAAAAAATTCGAATTGTAAAAAGCTATTAATACCACAGTTAACCCTTTTGCTAGTCATCATGCGGTGACCTGTTTAATTCCGGACTCGACGTGTTTAGCGAGTCGTCTGTAACTTAGGAAAATATAAAAATCATAATGTTTGTAATTAGTAATTTAAAGGCACGAGTAGTAGTTAAAATAATTCACTTAAATTATATGTGTATAATTAATGTATTGTTTTTTGTAATAAGAATGTCACCTTAAATAAAAATAGGAACTATATTATCGCGGAGTACTCGCCCCGCTCCGTTGTAATGTGCCAGTCGAATCAAGAAGAGAGTGACAATGCAGCCGTCAGACCGTATACAACTACGAGCGAGAGCTCCACCAAAATGCATTGGTTAATTTTAAATCTTAACTTTTAGCTACCCACTACTAAACGTGGTGAGCAAGTTTAATATGTAAAATGTACAAAGTGTGTTAAAAAATGATATAAGTTAAAACAAACAAAAATACTAACAAGTAGTAAGCAAGATGACGTCTCCCCTCAAGAGGTAAATTCAAGTACAACTTTACTTTACACATGAAGATGTGACCTGCATAAACTTCACATGTGGACGTATACGAGGCATAAGACGCTGACGAGGACCTACGTGGATCTACACCAACTTAAACTAGAGAAACTTCAATCTCCGCAGTGAACCTCCTATCTAGTACTTGCCGAAGACACAACTCAGATGACGACGCCGACTTCAAGAATTCCCAACAGAGACACCCCAGGACGAGGTTACCACGACCTATTGTAAAGGTGACTCGATAGCTTGCCTATCGAGAGTTAATTATATTTGAGACATAACTTACAGAGAAAAGAGACTTAACAAAGACTATAATTTTCTTTAAAATTTAAATGAGACCAACTAAGAGTTTACTGTAATATTCAATATCATACGTTGTAACGCATTATATGTAAATGTAAATTATAATCACTTTAGTTAATAATACCATTCTTCAAATGGTAAAAGAAGTCTTGCAAGCACCTAGATGAACACAAAATACTCAGAAGTCTTTGCTATAGATATATTTAAAGTAAACTCGGATCCGAGGTAAAAGAATACATAATCATTTTGATCCCCAGTTTTTCTGAAAACCATTCAAATATTTCGATCTAATTAATTATGTCATGGGATCTTTTCATATTAGTTGTTAATAAAGAGAAGTCATCTTATTACACATGAAAATGAGTGCATAAATCACTGAAATACCTTCCCTTGTTTCCTAATAATTAGCTTAAGTAATTTTGTTCAATTATTTTGAGTTTAATAACAGTTCGTTACAACGTAGGCAGCCCATGTACTTGGCAGGTGTCAATTAAGATGGGTTCCCTGGATTTGTAACGTGGTAAAAAAAAAAACGTTACAGCAGTACACTTCACGACTTATACAAACTTCTTCAATCTAACGGATTTGAACAGACTACCCTGGACTTTGCCAGTGCCCAAGGAATCAAATGGTCCTTTATTCCCCCGTCAGCACCTCATTTCGGTGGCCTGTGGGAGAGTGGAGTCAAAGTTGTCAAGTTTCATTTGCAGCGAGTCGTCGGCAGAACCCTTCTTACGTTTGAGGAGTATTACACTATTTTAACCCAAATAGAGTCCTGCCTTAATTCACGCCCCTTGTTCGCCATCTCAAATGACTCTAGGGATCCTAAACCGTTAACTCCAGCGCACTTTTTGGTTGGTTCTCCACTCACTTCACTCCCAGAACCTGATTATTCCGAGGTCAAATTGGTCGTTTGGGCAGATGACAGCTCCTCCAAAGATTCACTCACTCTATATGGAAGAGGTGGTGAAAGGATTATTTGCACCAGTTAACAACGCAACAGATGGCACATCCGGCAAAAAAATTTGGCTCCCGGACAACTCGTCCTTATTTTAGAAGATAATTCCCCCCCTCCAGTGGAAGCGCGGGGTCTATTTGGGTCAGGATTCACTAGTGCACGTTGCGGACGTTCGCACCGCAAACGGCATCCTACGTAGGCCCATTCACAAACTATCTCCACTTCCAGTGGCCTCAGATTAATGACATGGGCGTTCATGCGGCATGTATCATTGATTTGAATGAATTTGAATTACACTTCATGCCCGGGACATATCCCGGCGATCTCATGCTTTCCATTTGCTATTTTTTATTATATTATTGTTATGTCTATTGTATTGTGAAATTTTTTGGGAGCATTATTCTACTATTATGTATGTAAATTATTATGCCTTTTATTATTGTATTATTCTATTGTTATATTGTGGAATTTTTTGGGAACATTATTCTACTATCATGTATGTAAATTATTATGCCTTTGATTATTGTATTATTCTATTGTTATATTGTGGAATTTTTTGGGAGCATTATTCTACTATTATGTATGTAAATTATTAAATTATTATGCCTTTTACTATTGTATTATTCTATTGTTGTATTATTGAATTTTTTGGGATCATTATTAGATTACTATGTAATGTCAATCATTATGTATTATGTACTTTCACATCAATTATTACGTCGATCATATTGTTATGTACTATTGAATTTCTTTTGGTGTCATTGCTCTATTGTTATGCATGTCCATCATTATGTCTTTTATTATTATATTACCATATTGAATCAGTTTTTGAGGATGTTTTCTTTTATATAGATTAAGTGTTATTACTTACGTTTTGTTAAAAATTAAATGTATGTATTTGCTGGACATATGTTAATGCTTCAAGATAGATCACGTTATGTATATAAGAACTTTTATTTTTATCACGAGTATTTAGTTTGTACATTTTTAAGCTCAGAAAATGTTTTGTTTTGCTTTTGCGTTTTTCTGATAGCTTTAATTAATTTTGTTATTTACAGATTATTATGTCAGGGATGATTTACTTTAAAATTTACTTAAAAAAAAAGGGTCAATTTAATGTAAAAAGCTTTCAAGTATATATTGTATTGCCTTTGTATATAACATTTGATAATAACTTGTGATGCACTATTCACATAATGACTTAAGCTGCAAAATCGCCCGATTTTGTGCGGGCAGTATGGTTAAACTTTGTACTTGTTTAAACTTTGTACTTAGAATATCTGCAATGCAGCGCGTGCAGTGACATCATTCTCCCCCGCCGAGCTGCTGCCGGCTTGTATCGCAAGCCCGCAACAGTCCGGCGAGTTAGTTAACTGTAAAACTCCGAACGGGCAACTAGCCTTCAGTTTGCCAGCCGCGGCTACATAATCATTTTCAATTCGTAACATTACACTTCAAATTTTTAGCATGATCTTCATGCACTAATACTTGGTCTATCTTTGCCTCAATCCATCTTCATGATTTTCAATATTTAATTCGACTTTATTTTCCACGGCAATGTTGCCGCGCTAAACTGCACGCGCCATGCAACACTTTCTGGAAACATTTAATAAACAATTAACTCAAAGAATATATACAGTCCACTTCTTTATTTCATTTCATACCAGCCAACTCATCACCTAACGTTGTAAGATCAACTCAAGATTACTCGAGAGCATCGAAGACGTGACATTTTTGGTCCTCCAGGCCGGATCCGGATCGTGATTTGGATTGGGATTCTAATCTATATTTCATTGTAATGGGCCCAAACAACGTTTGGTTCAAGCCCGAATATTCTCAAACTTAAGATTGCTGGCCGTTGCATACATTCACTTTTTTCAAAAACAAAACCTTCATACTTGACATTACAAGATTCTGCAGAGCACCATCTCAGAGACAGCAAGGCATTACAAGTCATCATCATTTGTCGTACAGCAGCGAAAATTTAGAACTTCAAGCTTAAACGGAGAACTACAGCTTCAAGCATTACCCGACCAGCAGAAACAAGAGTTGCGCCACCATCTAAGGCCTGCTGAACAGGATCACCAAGGAAACAACAGGCAACGGAGCCATCTCGTGCATGCCGGGGACTCACAATCCACATGACTATGAACTTGCATTTCTTATAGTTTTTCCATTTATAATTTTATGTACAGCAAAGTCAGTAATATTTAGCACATATATTTAATGGCATTTGATATAAAATCATTAATAATTTTTACATAAACAGAAATTAGTGTCAAGTGGCCATAGACTTGTATTCTTACCTAAATTTTCATTTACGCAACTTTACAATAATTTAGTCAGAAACTTAAGTAATGTGATGAAGCTACATGTATATTTTCGCTTTGAATGAGTCATATTTTCAATGATTTCCATATAACTATTTTTTAACGAAAATAAGTACCTATTATAATAAGTAATAGATTAAGTTGTATACCGATCACTGGCTCCTGCATTATATCAGTATTTAGTAAAGTATTCAAATTGTTCACCTGCTCTGTATTTATCTATCTGTTTCGAATCACCGCTTGCATTTCAATCATGGCTGATGTGAAAGCGTTAATTAAAAAACGTGGCACTATTAATGCCTCTATATCCCGGGTAAATACCTTCGCTGACAATTTCGATCTTGACATAAACGATCACCATGCCTTAAAAATTAAACTCCGCCACTTGATGGAGTTGTCCGCGAAGTATGATGAAATTCAGACCCAAATTGAGGCTGATGATTCTGATTTCACATCAGTAAGTGACAGGGTTCAGACAGAGGATGATCTCTGTACTATTGAGTGCAAGCTGCACAATTTGTTAGAACGAGTAGAAGAGGTGAACAAAAAACCATTGATTCAAGCGGAAGTCACGTCAATTAAAACCTCCCCTATACAGTTAGAGCCAATTAAATTGCACTGTTTCTCAGGCAACATTATTGATTGGCAGCATTATTATAACATGTTTTTGCAGTTAGTACATGTCAGAACTGACCTGATGGACATTCAGAAATTACACTATTTACATTCTTCACTAAGGGACGAGGCGTTAAATGTAATAAAATCTCTCCCAATCACCCATGATAATTATGCGGTAGCCATTGATCTATTGAGGGCCAGGTATGATAGCAAGTTAGTTGTCTCAGCTTATCATATAGGGAATGTATTGTGCATGAAGTCCATTCAGCAAGAGTCCATGGTTGGCCTTTCAAAATTTATTGACGAAATCATCTCAAATATAAATGCTTTAAATTCATTAAGTTTACCGGTAAATACCTTTGAAATCATTTTCGTTCAATATTTAACGCAGAAACTTGACAACCAGACATGCCGACTATGGAAGGAAAGCCTTTCCGACGAGCGATTCCCTAATTTCAACAATTTTATTAAATTTTTAAATGGTAGAAGGCAATTAATGCTAAACGTCGGTGCCTCGGCCAGTTCAGTAAATAGAATACAAGTTAGCGATAAGACTCCCTATCGCAAAACTATTAAACCCATTGATCTCACTAGGTCAACATTCCATTCTCATATCAGCAATAACATTTGTCAGCTGTGTCGAGGTAAACATCGACTCTCTGAATGCCCACAATTCATGGCTATATCTCCCTTCGAGCGAAAAAATATTTTAATCAAACACAAACTTTGCTTAAATTGCATGCGTCCAGGCCATGACCCCTCACAATGTCCTTCCAAATTTGCTTGTAGGACATGTGCTAAACGCCACCATACAATGATCCACATATTGGGCAGTAACGCTACAAGTAGGAACAATCAATTTTCACTGAAACTGCAAACAAACAAATCCATTCTATGACAACTGACCATGCTGGTAGGAAGCACCCAGTAAGGATTTTATTGGACTCAGGATCGCAAGCAAACTTCTGTACCATGAGCTTCGCACAACGCATGGGTCTAAAATTAACTATGTCTCAATTACCCATCACTGGTATAAACAATTCCTTATGTCAAGCTGACTTTAGTACTAGGGTAAGGCTGCACTCTCGTTACAGGGATTTTAATTTGAACGTGCATTGCGCTGTGCTTCCCAGTATCACGAATAATCTTCCGGCAGAATCTTTTGATATCTCATCCCTAAATATACCAAAGGGCATATTCTTAGCTGACCCGCAACTGAACTTTTCTTCACAAATCGACATATTACTTGGTGCCCAGTACTATTTACAATTGATTGAACCTGTCAAATTCGTCCGCAGCCCACACTTCCCCATAATACAGGAGACAAAATTGGGATTCATCCTCGCGGGTAACCTCCCCTTTAATGTCGACATGACAAAACCTGTCTCGTTATTCATAGCATGCGAAGATAATAATGCCATTTCATCGCAATTGAAAGACTTCTGGCAATTGGAGGACGTTGCTGCTCGTGCTCCCTCCGTTGAGGACTCAGAATGCGAAAGTCATTTTTTCACTAACACTTACCGAAATAATAATGGTAGATTTGTGGTGTCCCTACCTCGAAAGGCATATAATTCTCATTTGGGCGATTCTCTTACCGGAGCTATTCGCAGATTTAAATCACCGGAACTTAAGTTTAAGAAGAACCCTGCTGACATCCTATCACGCGGTTGCCTGCCTCGTTTTTTACACAGTCACCCACAATGGTGGTATGGTCCATCCTGGTTGTCCCTTGAGTCATCATCCTGGCCCACCAGTGCCTTCGATGCCCATTCACCCTGCACTCATCCCGATCTTGAGCAGGAACAACGTAAGCAGGTCCAAACCTCACTGGTTGCCGCTTCATCTACGCCTAGTTATTTTGAAAACTATTCTTCGCTTTAAAAACTCCTCCGTGTATTTTCGTATTGCTTTCGATTCATTCGGAACTCTAGGCTTCCCATAGCTGAGAGAAACATTTCTTTTTTAACTTCCCAGGAGTAACATGGTACACTTTTAATTTTTATTCGCCAGTCCCAGCGATTGCACTTTAGCATCGAAATCAAGGAACTTGAGGCACAACGCTCTATCCCTAATAATAATAAAATTCTTTCACTTAACCCCTTTCTGGACAATGCGGGAATATTACACGTGGGCGGGTGTCTTCAGCACTCCCAGCTTACCTATGATAGCAAGCACCAAATCATACTCCACCCATAATCATACTGTACCCTTAGAGCAAGATTGCTTGGTGACCATACACACAATTTCATAGCAGCCTTAAAACGGTTTATAGCTCGTAGAAGTATCCCTGCACAGATATTCTCCGACAATGGTACAAATTTTCGTCGTGCTAGCAGTACACTTCACGACTTATACAAACTTCTTCAATCTAACGGATTTGAACAGACTACCCCGGACTTTGCCAGTGCCCAAGGAATCAAATGGTCCTTTATTCCCCCGGCAGCACCTCATTTCGGTGGCCTGTGGGAGAGTGGAGTCAAGAGTGTCAAGTTTCTTTTGCAGCGAGTCGTCGGCAGAACCCTTCTTAGTATTACACTATTTTAACCCAAATAGAGTCCTGCCTAGTTCACGCCCCTTGTTCGCCATCTCAAATGACTCTAGGGATCCTGAACCTTTAACTCCAGCGCACTTTTTGGTTGGTTCTCCACTCACTTCACTCCCAGAACCTGATTATTCCGAGGTCAAATTGGTCGTTTGGGCAGATGACAGCTCCTCCAAAGATTCACTCACTCTATATGGAAGAGGTGGTCGAAGGATTATTTACACCAGTTACAACAACGCAACAGATGGCATAGCCGGCAAAAAATTTGGCTCCCGGACAACTCGTCCTTATTTTAGAAGATAATTCCCCCCCTCCAGTGGAAGCGCGGGGTCTATTTGGGTCAGGATTCACTAGTGCACGTTGCGGACGTTCGCACCGCAAACGGCATCCTACGTAGGCCCATTCACAAACTATCTCCACTTCCAGTGGCCTCAGATTAATGACATGAGCGTTCATGCGACATGTATCATTGATTTGAACTTCATGCCCGGGACATATCCCGGCGATCTCATGCTTTCCATTTGCTATTTTTTATTATATTATTGTCATGTCTATTGTGTTGTGAAATTTTTTGGGAGCATTATTCTACTATTATGTATGTAAATTATTATGCCTTTTATTATTGTATTATTCTATTGTTATATTGTGGAATTTTTTGGGAACATTATTCTACTATCATGTATGTAAATTATTATGCCTTTTATTATTGTATTATTCTATTGTTATATTGTGGAATTTTTTGGGAGCATTATTCTACTATTATGTATGTAAATTATTAAATTATTATGCCTTTTACTATTGTATTATTCTGTTGTTGTATTATTGAATTTTTTGGGATCATTATTAGATTACTATGTAATGTCAATCATTATGTATTATGTACTTTTACATCAATTATTACGTCGATCATATTGTTATGTACTATTGAATTTCTTTTGGTTTCATTGCTCTATTGTTATGCATGTCCATCATTATGTCTTTTATTATTGTATTACCATATTGAATCAGTTTTTGAGGATGTTTTCTTTTATATAGATTAAGTGTTATTACTTACGTTTTGTTAAAAATTAAATGTATGTATTTGCTGGACATATGTTAATGCTTCAAGATAGATCACGTTAGTTATATAAGACCTTTTATTTTTATCATGAGTATTTAGTTTGTACATTTTTAAGCTCAGAAAATGTTTTGTTTTGCTTTTGAGTTTTTCTGATAGCTTTAATTAATTTTGTTATTTACAGATTTTTATGTCAGGGATGATTTACTTTAAAATTTACTTAAAAAAAAAGGGTCAATTTAATGTAAAAAGCTTTCAAGTATATATTGTATTGCCTTTGTATATAACATTTAGATCTAGGTAATTTATTTGTACTCCACCTATTTCCTCTTTGAACTTAATTTTATTTTCAATTTGATTAATTTCATTCGTTAGTTCTGCGAATTCTTCATTTGTTCCTTCCCACACCACCAAAATGTCGTCTACGTACTTTATCAATTCCTTTATTTTATCCTTGATTCCATTAGGACACGCCTCTCAAAACAATTCATATATATTTCCGCCATTACTGGTGACAACGGACAACCCATTGGTAGCCCCTACTTTTGAATGTAATACTTATTATTAAACCTAAAGTAGTTTTGTTGTACGCACACTGTCAGAACTTTTATTAAATCACTTTTGTACTGATACTGTCCTAAATTGTTATTTTTAATAATTTCTACAGTATGTTTGGTTAAACTTTGTACTTGTTTAAACTTTGTACTTAGAATATCTGCAATGCGGCGCGTGCAGTGACATCATTCTCCCCCGCCGAGCTGCTGCCGGCTTGTATCGCAAGCCCGCAACAGTCCGGCGAGTTAGTTAACTGTAAAACTCTGAACGGGCAACTAGCCTTCAGTTCGCCAGCCGCGGCTACATAATCATTTTCAATTCGTAACATTACACTTCAAATTTTTAGCATGATCTTCATGCACTAATACTTGGTCTATCTTTGCCTCAATCCATCTTCATGATTTTCAATATTTAATTCGACTTTATTTTCCACGGCAATGTTGCCGCGCTAAACTGCACGCGCCATGCAGTCACTTTCTGGAAACATTTAATAAACAATTAACTCAAAGAATATATACAGTCCACTTCTTTATTTCATTTCATACCAGCCAACTCATCACCTTACGTTGTAAGACCAACTCAAGATTACTCGAGAGCGTCGAAGACGTGACAATGTTCAACCGATATATTCGTAAACATATCTGACACGTCTAACGACATAAGTTTGATATTTTCACTTACTAACTTCAACCGTTCTATTACATTTCTACTATTTTCTACACTATATGTTACCTCAAAATCGTATAACCTCCTAATCCACTTGCTCACTTCTTTCGATATCTTATAACTAGGCGAATTAATAAACGAAACTATTGGCCTAAACGCCATACCTTCTTTATGTAATTTTGGTTGACACCTCAACCTTGGCGCTTCCAGGTTTGATTCAATAAGTAATTTCTTCTTCTTATCGCTTAGGAATGTTATTTCTTTTAACACTTTTTTAATTTGAGCTTGTTATTTGCTTGTGTAATCATATTTTATACCTTGATATGGGCCTTCTTTTATAAAGTCTTCTGTCTTGTTTATGTACCAATCTTTCTTCATTACAACCGAAGTATTTCCTTTGTCTGCTTTAGTAACTAGTAGATTATTTTCTTTTATTTTATTTTTAAATTTCTTTTCATCTTTCGTGACTGTTCTTCCACCTTATTTCTTCTATTTGTACTTCAACGATTTCTTTTAACTCATACCTCATTTGTTTTTTATTATCCTCATTTTCTATTTTCTCTACTATTACTTCACACTCCACTAATGCCTTTTCCATCCACTAAAATACTTCTTCGGTTGTAATGAAGAAAGATTGGTACATAAACAAGACAGAAGACTTTATAAAAGAAGGCCCATATCAAGGTATAAAATATGATTACACAAGCAAATACCAAGCTCAAATTAAAAAAGTGTTAAAAGAAATAACATTCCTAAGCGATAAGAAGAAGAAATTACTTATAGAATCAAACCCTGAAGCGCCAAGGTTGAGGTGTCAACCTAAATTACATAAAGAAGGTATGCCGTTTAGGCCAGTAGTTTCGTTTATTAATTCGCCTAGTTATAAGATATCGAAAGAAGTGAGAAAGTTGCTTAGGAGGTTATACGATTTTGAGGTAACATATAGTGTAGAAAATAGTAGAAATGTAATAGAATGGTTGAAGTTAGTAAAAATAAGTGAAAATACGAAACTTATGTCGTTAGACGTGTCAGATATGATTATGAATATATCGGTTGAACATACTGTAGAAATTATTAAAAATAACAATTTAGGACAGTATCAGTACAAAAGTGATTTAACAAAAGTTCTGACAGTGTGCGTACACCAAAACTACTTTAGGTTTAATAATAAGTATTACATTCAAAAGGAGGGGCTACCAATGGGTTGTCCGTTGTCACCAGTAATGGCGGAAATATATATGAATTGTTTTGAGAGGCGTGTCCTAATGGAATCAAGGATAAAATAAAGGAATGGATAAAGTACGTAGACGACATTTTGGTGGTGTGGGAAGGAACAAATGAAGAATTCGCAGAACTAACGAATGAAATTAATCAAATTGAAAATAAAATTAAGTTCAAAGAGGAAATAGGTGGAGCACAAATAAATTACCTAAATCTAAATATAAAGATAGAGTGTGGTGTTTTTAAATTTGATGTATTTAGGAAAGAAACATATACAGTTTAAAAGGAATAATTCCAAATATTTAGTACCAAGCCACGTGTTGTTCAATCAAATATATTGCAACTTACCGTCTGCGGCTTCCAGAAACAACGTCTTCACAAAGTTGACATGATGCGGGACACTTGTCCCATCATCAGAACTTAAAATAATCGTGTATCATTTAAGTTGATACATTTGTCAATTAATTAAAATATTAAAATTCAACATGAAATAAATAATTTAAAACAATATAAATACGTAAATGTATAAAAGCGAGCGCGAACGTTTAACGATGTACATCGTACAGAGATTGACCGCGCACTGAATTACGTTTTGCTTCCACCACGACAATAGCGCAAAGCAGTGTCGTACAATACATTTGATTTGAAAAGCAGTTTATCATTTAAAACGATTAAATCAGTGTATAAACAGATGCACCCATTTGTTTGATGAACAAACAAGAAGATCTTTGAAACCTATAAATTCAAAAGCACCCGTTTTGACGGGATTACCCAAACTCCACAAGGATGCTATCCCCTTGAGACCATTAGTAAATTTCACCACTGCTCCGGGGTATAAAACGGCTAAAAAATTAGTTAACATAATAAAGCACAATATACAAATAATTAATGATTATAGTCTAATTAATAGTAGTAGAGGGATAATGACAGTTCTGACTCACTTTCACTTTCTATCAGCTGGACCACAGCATCCGCGACTTTTTCGCGTATCTGGACCACAGCATCCGCGTTTTTTTTATATGCCGCCTTTCGCGAGCCTAGATCACTTTCACTTTCTACTGGACCACAGCATCCGCGACTTTTTCGCGTATCTGGACCACAGCATCCGCGTTTTTTTTTTTTTTTTTTATATGCCGCCTTTCGCGAGCCTAGATCACTTTCACTTTCTATCACTTGATGCATTATAGTGTATATATTAAATATATGATCAGGGTTACCAACCTTGCGTGAGTTCAAATTTGTTGTTGTGTGTTATAATGTATATTAAATCTATATGATCAGGTTTACCAACCTACGCCTTTCGCGAGCCTAAATCACTTGATGCATTATAGTGTATATATTAAATATATGATCAGGGTTACCAACCTTGCGTGAGTTCAAATTTGTTGTTGTGTGTTATAATGTATATTAAATCTATATGATCAGGTTTACCAACCTATGGTGGAAGGGTTCCGACTTGATGCATTATAGTGTATATATTAAATATATGATCAGGGTTACCAGAGACTCGAGAGAGTATGTTTGTCGTGCATGCTTTATTTTTTTATTTTTTAGTGAAGCTGATTTGCATATCAGGGGTAGGTGGTGGGTCAATTTTCCCTTTGAATGTAAATAAATATCTCTCTCCCTCCCTCTCTCTCTCTCTCTACACCAATCTCGGTCTTCTGATGTGCGGTAAAGTGTTACGCAAGTATGAAATTCAAACTATATGATCATAATTGTTACTCTCTCTCTCTCTCTCTCACATTTGAATGTAAGTAAAACTATCTCTCTTGTTGTCAAACGTTATGTTCAAGCCATTTTCTCCTCTCCCTCTCCCTCTCTCTCTCTCTCTCTCTCTGTGGTCAGTACCGCGCGCATGTATATGAAATTAGAAAGTTTATATTTATTCGACAAATATTAACGCCCTCTCTCTCTCTCTCTCTCTCGCTCACAGACGTCGGAAGCAATTCCTAGTTTATAATGTAATTACCTGTGCGTGTATGTCTCTCTCTCGCTGCAAACGTTGACAAGAATTCCCCTACTGCTGCTGCAAACATCGGTAGAAATTCCTACATACAAATATTTGGCAGCACCAATAAGGTATGATTTGAATCTTTCGATGTAGCATTTCACATAATTTAATGTACTTTACAAATAGAGGTTTACAACGAAATAAATTAAAATAAACTATAATTTGTTTTAAATGGCCTTCAGTAAGTAACTATGCTAAACCATTGTAATACAAGAGGTCATTGACACGACTTTACACTGACACATTGCAGTCTTTCACTCTCTCTCTCTCTCGCTCTCTCTCTCTCTCTCTCGCTCTCTCTCTCTCTCTCTCTCTCTGGGTTAAGCTGGTGTTGTACGTTACTAAAATCATAGCAAATATTTTCATTCTAAGCATGTATTACTGTTTAGTAATAATTACAACCCAACAAAGGATATATAAGTTTGTGTACATGGATTTGTGTGTGTGTGTGTGTGTGTGTGTGTGTGTGTGTGTGTGTGTGTGTGTGTTCTATGTAAATTGTTTGTACATCAATGAATAATATAATCGCGATAGTTTTAATGTAATGTGTATTGTGTATTGCTACTGCTGCTGCAAACGTCGGTAGAAATTCCTACATACAAATATTTGACAGCACCAATAAGGTATGATTTGAATCTTTCGATGTAGCATTTCACATAATTTAATGTACTTTACAAATAATTGCTTACATGTTCAGAGGTTTATAATGAAATAAATTAAAATAAACCATAATTTGTTTTAAATGATTAAATATATATTTACAGCACTGTACACAAACTTAAAATATAGTTTACAAACCGTTATAATACAATTATTCAAAATACATTTTACATTGATTAAATATATATATCACAAACAAACATTGTTATATAAAATAAATACAATATTAATAATTTTGACATTGCAAGATTTTTAAATAATAATTTCACGGCTGTAGATACAGTTCACAAGGAAGTTTATCTGTAACATAACAATACAGTCGATATTAGAATCACGGATACGATAAATATTCAATTATCACATGCACACACACACACAGTCAGTGGAAAGAAAGAATCAAATGCGTTAAGTAAGTAAACTTTTTTCAAATATGTGTCATTTTTCATAAGTTAATGTACTTTCAAATAATTTCTAATCAAACCAAATATTATTCACTGGAACTTTGTAAATACTGCTTAGAATCAATGATACATTTATCACATAAAGTTAATGTACTTTCAAATAATTTCTAATCGAACCGGATATTATTCAATGATACATTTATCATGTACATACAAATTCAATTATTAAAGTGTTAAGTACAGAGAGTTGAAACTACACACACACACACACACACACACACACACACACACACATCAATAAATTGTTTGTTAACACGATTGCTACTTACGACACAATCTCCACCTGTATTGTTTGATTCCTCGTCCCTCGATACACTAAATGTAGTTCTTTGGGTTTGATATGCCTGAAAACGTTTTTCTCAAAACCCTTCACAAACACATATTTATATATATATACGTGTATGTGATGTTAACAATGAAACAAGATTGTCGTACGGTGTCTCTCCTTCGCTCCATCTAAGTCTATGATAATTTGACGTTAACCAGTGGTTTGTCCTAACGTATTTTGGATTCGTAACGAATGTAGCAGACGGAGTCAAAATCCAATGTCTACCAGCAAATCTCAGAACGTCCATGATTGACAGTTCCTTTACAATATATTTTCCGTTGTCATCGAAAAAGCACTGGAAGTCGATTATAACCGCAGTGTTATCCATAATACTGTAAGACAAAGAAACCACACACATTACAAACTCTATATATATTATGTTTAAACACACAAATATTGTTGTGATATTAATATGTAAACTTACGTTTACAGACGTCTGGACTGAAGCACCGAGAGACGTCAACTGACGAAAGAAACAAGTGTTGAGGGGGGGTTACTATACATGGAGACAAATTTTTTTAGCAGGTGGAGAGGTGTCGTCGTTCTCCATGTTGATGCGGTGTATTCGATAATGACCGTATGCAAGCGTATCATGACCATTGTCTAATATATAGCGCTTATCATCATACGGTGACAACGCTTGCTTATTTACGCGCATCGTGTACAGCGTATGATGATCGCTACGTAAACAAAGTGCACTGGTAGAAAACTGACAATGATCAGTGAGACACTTGCGATACATATCGTGTCGCAGACTCCTCTTAATCGCAACTCGAGGCACACCTTTACATACACGTTTTTGACACTCTTTGGTAGGATCTTCGTGGGCCACAAGGAACGAATAACATTTCGCTCGGAGACCCACGAATTCTCTAATAGGACGACCACACGTTTCATCCTTGAACAGTCCGACAACCTTTTTGTTCTTAAGGCTATAACAAGTATGAGACGTAGGGTAATCCGATGTGTCAAAAACGTGTAGGTCCTTCTTCATATCTGCATACAAGTCTGATGTTTGAATACAATACATCAGACTGTCTGTATCTGTCATTAACAATTTAACGTTGCAACCGTACTTGGCGACAGCATAACGATAATGAAAGTCGTACATTATCGTTTTGCTAACGTCAAGCACCGTGAAGCCGACATACACAAGACGGGAAAGAACAATGGATTTTTTACGGAGTGAGAGCCCCACCAGATCGTTCGTATAACGAATCATACGTTTTAGCCTAGGTGTGGAAACTAGTTTTTGAAGCCGTCGTTCATTCGAGACTAGTTCAAAGTCTATATGTTTCCGTACGTTCTCCAGCGACTTACCGTATACGGCGTTGTTCATCAGTTTGAAAAGGTCTTTTTCAAAGCTGTTGACGGCTGCTTGCCTCTTGCGGGTGTTGAAATCGATAAACGGTTTCAACCAAGCGCTTTGCTTAAAACACAACACCCTATGAGTCGCTTTCAGCTCTAAGCCAAGACTTAAATACAATTTCAAATTTCGATAATGGAGAACGTAATTTTGTTTGTCCTCCAAAGTTGTTAACAACTTCTCTACGGATGACCCTGATTCGTTATACGATGATCTGTATATACTCTCGTGTAAACGTTTGGAAAAGGGAGAAAGGATATCGGGTGTTACGCGCTGGCGCACAGGTGCAAGCGGGTAGTCGGAATGCAGGTCGTGTAAGGTATTAGGATAGTGTAGGTCGACTTCGAGGATGTACCCGATGTCGGAATCATCACTCACATTACGTACGTCCAAGGACTCGATTTCGTTACGATCGAGCCATCGGAAGTCTGCGTAAGGGAGTGGTTGCGACATGGCTGCACCGTATAAATTATTACAGTCCGTATACAGAATGAAGGAGGTCGGTTTCGATACATCGTACTGATCTGGAATCAGAGGATTGTTAGCGACTGCGTGACGGTTGGATATCATCGCGCAGCCTCCGCGGATCCCAGACTCGAGGAAAAGATGCAGATTTATTTCTGTTAACAGTTCTAATTCGACCCCTGTCATTTTTAGCATCGCGTTCCAAGCGAGTCCGGGAAGCGAGTAAAAATGACACGGGTCCAAGCAGTAATCGCGTAAGGCCATGTCTCGGAAACTTTCAAAGACATCGGCCAGCAGCATTACGTCTGTCAACAAATACAAATCATGGTAATCTCCAAACGTACGCAGATTGAATGCACTCCACACGTTTTGCGCGTGCTCGTAATCAGCGGTCGAAATAGATGATTCCATCAACCGGTTATCAAAGTGTTCACGAGCGGGTAGACTTGTTTCGTTGAACCGATCAATACTGTCAACGTACTCGTATGGGTATACCCCCTTGCGTACGAGCAGATTGGTCTGTTCATCGAAACCCCGTCTAAGCATTTCCTCTCTGAGCAAAGGAAATTGGCTCCCGGACGTGGACAGATTGGTAACGAGTGTGTCCAGAGAGCGATTAAGAAATTGAAAAGAGTCTACGAAACGCAAAGGACCCAGGGAGAACGACACGTAACGCTCACTGGATGTTGCAATGCAGGATACGTGTTGGTCCTTATATTTTCCTAAACCCTGCATTAAATGGTGACAGTCGTAGCCACGAAGGTTGTGAAAGAAGACGGGGATATGACGAGGCATCTTGTAGCTTAGATTACAGCTATTGTGGGCTGCTCCCAAGAATTTCCCCGTAAGATGACAATGATTGCGTACCTTGTCATCGTCTGTCAAAGGGCGCTCACACAAATGACAAACGGTGGCGTTAGTGAACGCAACATTGTCATCATCGGACATAATTATTTGTACGTTATGTCGTACTACCTTCATCATATCCTCGGCGTCTTTCATCAACCACGAGAAGAAAGTGTCTACGACGTTTTCACCTCGATAAACTTTAGCCTCTCTCCAGAGTCTGTGTGTATGATCAACGATAGCATAGGAGAAACCTGACGGAATATGCATCGCTTCGTATGATGTGGACGATACAGGAGGAGAAGTTATTTTCTGACGGGCACCGTTGCTATCAACTGAGTAGAATTCGCCTAACTCGTGCACTGTCGTCGGGACGTTGTTACCAGGTGAACACGATTGAAGCGGAGTGATGAGGGACTCGAAGTCGGCGTAGACGGTAAAGGGTACTTTAAGACAGTGCGCGTAATTTTTAAATGACATAAACTTCTCCTCCTCTGTAGGCATTTTGGTTTTCTGCTCGCCGTGAGGTGTGCAGTAGGGGAGATGATCGGACAGACCATGTTCTGTGGTGAAACGATGCAGGCAGTAGTCGCAGTAAAATGATTGACCGTTGTGTTGTGTTAGGGATGATAATAATCTACTCATGTTACTGATAAGACAGTAGTGTTTTCGGCTATTTGTATCGGACAGAAGTAAAAGATTAACATGATATAATCTGTCCTTATTGGGGGTAATTCTTAACGGATAAACCTCATTTTTTGATTCGTTTCTGATATTGTCTTCTATATCATAGCCGAAAACGTTTATAGAAATGTTGGGATTCTGTGCTTCAAATTTAGAAAGTGAGTTTATAGAAACAGGGTACTCGATACCAGACATATTTAAGCTGTTTTTGAAGGGAGCGTATTTTGAAGCACGTTCTTTATCTCTTACTTGAGGGTGTATGTGAGCTAGTACGGACCATAGAAAACACATTTCATCTTGGGGGTTCTTGATGTTGACTACTGCCTTGGTGAGTGAGAGTTTTCGCGGGGTTGGAAAGTATGAGGACGCTACTAGAGGCCGGTACCGTCCAACAACCAGTTCCAGCTTCAGTACAGCATCCACCGACCATCCGCTCCCGTCACGGGTAAAATTGGATATGCTATTCATGATTTTATCACAGGATTCATCGAGTAGACAGTTCAACTCGTCGTTGTCGTTCGTGAGCAACGTACGACAACGTCCGTGGAAGACGGCGTCTTTGGTTACCACTTTTTCTTCGCCGCTGTCACCATCTAACACAGTTTTAGTGAAACGTATCCTGCACGCAATATGCCATTTGATACTGCGTAAACGTACTTGTTCTGCCAGAATATCCTTGCACAATAAAGGTCGCACCTCGGTCATTATCGGTAATATATCTTGATCTTCTTCTTCTGTGTACACAGGCAGGTAATTAAAAGTTGTGAGGCATCCTCTAATACTAGTGTTTCGCACAATATAAAATCGTGTCATATCTGAAACAATAGAAACACATGTATTAGCTAATAGGAATGATGAATAACACACATACACACATTCATGTTTGTGGTAAATAGATAGTACACGTTAGTAATACGTTAGTTTATTGCAAACTGTGAAGATGACAGCTACTCCTGATTTTAGCATTGAAAGTGAAAGAAGAAAATCGTTCAAGTATTGGGAAATGACGTTTGTCAGCCCCAACGAGTTAGCGTTTGCTGGGTTTTACTACTATCCGCTAAATTATGATGTTTGTGGACATAGTATGTCATTCATAGACGATGGAGTTAAATGCTTTTGTTGCGGAATTGAATTAGGTCATTGGAGAGAAGGTGACATACCTATAGTGGAACATGAAAAATTTTCTCCGTCATGTCAATTTCTAAACGATGTCAAGAGACAATACATTGGGGAAGAAGGCGACAAACCTATGTCAGAACATAAAACATTTTCTCTGTCATATCAATTTCTAAACAACATCAAGAGACTATCTTGTACATGTTAGACAGAGTTGAATCATATGTTAATTCATATCAAGCAAGTTTTGTTTGCTACATAATTATAGAGAGAGACAATTGGTATTTAAAAAAAAATTTTACCTTGTTGAGGATGTCCCTGTTCCTGCTGATGTTCTGGATTCTGTTGAAGGTCAGACATGGTGATATTCAGACGTGAGAGTGAATACTGAAAAACAAAGAAACTGTTATAACGCTGGTATTATGTTAGTGTATCTTAAACGCTTTATATCACACAAAGTAAATTAGAATATCAATTTGTAACATACAATTTGTAGCACAGTAGTGTTCAGCAACACGAACGAGTGTAAGTAAGACGCTGTTGTGAAGTTCACCGGTTATATATTGTGATGGCAGCGGTATGCGAACATCTGCTCTCCGGCACCAGCGGTGGACACAGCGCGCCAATCCGGCATCAGCAGCCACCGAGACGTAACCAACTTCGTGTTCGGAGCTAGCCAATCAGCGATGCCAGTTAGTTAATAAAACCTGGGCCGGCATACAATTTTGAACACTTCATCTCCTCTCCTCTCTCGAACGACCTCGGGGCGGTGTCAGCCGGAAGGAACGGCGTTCTTGCGTCTTCACCCTCCAGTTCCGCGTCAGCGATGGATTTCGCTGGGTCGGCAGCCGACTCTACAACCAGTGCCGGAAGAAGAGGAGGACTGCAGTACGCCGTGAACAGCGGGCGCAGCCGCCGAACATCTCAGCGCGGCACTACCAACATCGTCGTTCTCACAACTCGGTCCTTTTTAGGACCACCAAAAACACTAGAGTGTACGATTGGTGCCAGTTGTCATGCGGCAAGCCTTTTGTCCGGTGACAATATATAGTGCAAGCACACGTGTAGTGTTTAGGTCATGTGTGTTAGGTTAAATAACATACACACGTGTAGTGTTTAGGTCATCAGTACATGACGCAACGGGAGTGATAGGTCCAATTAGGTTTGTTACACGTTGTGTGTTAGGTTAAAATGCAGTCCATTCACGTTCATGTTAGGTTAAATAACATACACACGTGTAGTGTTTAGGTCATCAGTACATGACGCAACGGGAGTGATAGGTCCAATTAGGTTTGTTACATGTTGTGTGTTAGGTTAAAATGCAGTCCATTCACGTTCATGTTAGGTTAAATAACATACACACGTGTAGTGTTTAGGTCATCAGTGTTTAGGCTGTAGCTTAACACGTGTGTATGTTATTTAAATAATAATTTAAATAACATACACGTGTGTGTGTGTGTTTGTTTTCATTATCCTCAACAAGGTAAAAATTTTTTTTAAATACCAATTGTCTCTCTCTATAATTATGTAGCAAACAAAACTTGCTTGATATGAATTAACATATGATTCAACTCTGTCTAACATGTACAAGATAGTCTCTTGATGTTGTTTAGAAATTGATATGACAGAGAAAATGTTTTATGTTCTGACATAGGTTTGTCGCCTTCTTCCCCAATGTATTGTCTCTTGACATCGTTTAGAAATTGACATGACGGAGAAAATTTTTCATGTTCCACCATAGGTATGTCACCTTCTCTCCAATGACCTAATTCAATTCCGCAACAAAAGCATTTAACTCCATCGTCTATGAATGACATACTATGTCCACAAACATCATAATTTAGCGGATAGTAGTAAAACCCAGCAAACGCTAACTCGTTGGGGCTGACAAACGTCACTTCCCAATACTTGAACGATTTTCTTCTTTCACTTTCAATGCTAAAATCAGGAGTAGCTGTCATCTTCACAGTTTGCAATAAACTAACGTATTACTAACGTGTACTATCTATTTACCACAAACATGAATGTGTGTATGTGTGTTATTCATCATTCCTATTAGCTAATACATGTGTTTCTATTGTTTCAGATATGACACGATTTTATATTGTGCGAAACACTAGTATTAGAGGATGCCTCACAACTTTTAATTACCTGCCTGTGTACACAGAAGAAGAAGATCAAGATATATTACCGATAATGACCGAGGTGCGACCTTTATTGTGCAAGGATATTCTGGCAGAACAAGTACGTTTACGCAGTATCAAATGGCATATTGCGTGCAGGATACGTTTCACTAAAACTGTGTTAGATGGTGACAGCGGCGAAGAAAAAGTGGTAACCAAAGACGCCGTCTTCCACGGACGTTGTCGTACGTTGCTCACGAACGACAACGACGAGTTGAACTGTCTACTCGATGAATCCTGTGATAAAATCATGAATAGCATATCCAATTTTACCCGTGACGGGAGCGGATGGTCGGTGGATGCTGTACTGAAGCTGGAACTGGTTGTTGGACGGTACCGGCCTCTAGTAGCGTCCTCCTACTTTCCAACCCCGCGAAAACTCTCACTCACCAAGGCAGTAGTCAACATCAAGAACCCCCAAGATGAAATGTGTTTTCTATGGTCCGTACTAGCTCACATACACCCTCAAGTAAGAGATAAATAACGTGCTTCAAAATACGCTCCCTTCAAAAACAGCTTAAATATGTCTGGTATCGAGTACCCTGTTTCTATAAACTCACTTTCTAAATTTGAAGCACAGAATCCCAACATTTCTATAAACGTTTTCGGCTATGATATAGAAGACAATATCAGAAACGAATCAAAAAATGAGGTTTATCCGTTAAGAATTACCCCCAATAAGGACAGATTATATCATGTTAATCTTTTACTTCTGTCCGATACAAATAGCCGAAAACACTACTGTCTTATCAGTAACATGAGTAGATTATTATCATCCCTAACGCAACACAACGGTCAATCATTTTACTGCGACTACTGCCTGCATCGTTTCACCACAGAACATGGTCTGTCCGATCATCTCCCCTACTGCACACCTCACGGCGAGCAGAAAACCAAAATGCCTACAGAGGAGGAGAAGTTTATGTCATTTAAAAATTACGCGCACTGTCTTAAAGTACCCTTTACCGTCTACGCCGACTTCGAGTCCCTCATCACTCCGCTTCAATCGTGTTCACCTGGTAACAACGTCCCGACGACAGTGCACGAGTTAGGCGAATTCTACTCAGTTGATAGCAACGGTGCCCGTCAGAAAATAACTTCTCCTCCTGTATCGTCCACATCATACGAAGCGATGCATATTCCGTCAGGTTTCTCCTATGCTATCGTTGATCATACACACAGACTCTGGAGAGAGGCTAAAGTTTATCGAGGTGAAAACGTCGTAGACACTTTCTTCTCGTGGTTGATGAAAGACGCCGAGGATATGATGAAGGTAGTACGACATAACGTACAAATAATTATGTCCGATGATGACAATGTTGCGTTCACTAACGCCACCGTTTGTCATTTGTGTGAGCGCCCTTTGACAGACGATGACAAGGTACGCAATCATTGTCATCTTACGGGGAAATTCTTGGGAGCAGCCCACAATAGCTGTAATCTAAGCTACAAGATGCCTCGTCATATCCCCGTCTTCTTTCACAACCTTCGTGGCTACGACTGTCACCATTTAATGCAGGGTTTAGGAAAATATAAGGACCAACACGTATCCTGCATTGCAACATCCAGTGAGCGTTACGTGTCGTTCTCCCTGGGTCCTTTGCGTTTCGTAGACTCTTTTCAATTTCTTAATCGCTCTCTGGACACACTCGTTACCAATCTGTCCACGTCCGGGAGCCAATTTCCTTTGCTCAGAGAGGAAATGCTTAGACGGGGTTTCGATGAACAGACCAATCTGCTCGTACGCAAGGGGGTATACCCATACGAGTACGTTGACAGTATTGATCGGTTGACCGAAACAAGTCTACCCGCTCGTGAACACTTTAATAACCGGTTGATGGAATCATCTATTTCGACCGCAGATTACGAGCACGCGCAAAACGTGTGGAGTGCATTCAATCTGCGTACGTTTGGAGATTACCATGATTTGTATTTGTTGACAGACGTAATGCTGCTGGCCGATGTCTTTGAAAGTTTCCGAGACATGGCCTTACGCGATTACTGCTTGGACCCGTGTCATTTTTACTCGCTTCCCGGACTCGCTTGGAACGCGATGCTAAAAATGACAGGGGTCGAATTAGAACTGTTAACAGAAATAAATCTGCATCTGTTCCTCGAGTCTGGGATCCGCGGAGGCTGCGCGATGATATCCAACCGTCACGAAGTCGCTAACAATCCTCTGATTCCAGATCAGTACGATGTATCGAAACCGACCTCCTTCATTCTGTATACGGACTGTAATAATTTATACGGTGCAGCCATGTCGCAACCACTCCCTTACGCAGACTTCCGATGGCTCGATCGTAACGAAATCGAGTCCTTGGACGTACGTAATGTGAGTGATGATTCCGACATCGGGTACATCCTCGAAGTCGACCTACACTATCCTAATACCTTACACGACCTGCATTCCGACTACCCGCTTGCACCTGTGCGCCAGCGCGTAACACCCGATATCCTTTCTCCCTTTTCCAAACGTTTACACGAGAGTATATACAGATCATCGTATAACGAATCAGGGTCATCCGTAGAGAAGTTGTTAACAACTTTGGAGGACAAACAAAATTACGTTCTCCATTATCGAAATTTGAAATTGTATTTAAGTCTTGGCTTAGAGCTGAAAGCGACTCATAGGGTGTTGTGTTTTAAGCAAAGCGCTTGGTTGAAACCGTTTATCGATTTCAACACCCGCAAGAGGCAAGCAGCCGTCAACAGCTTTGAAAAAGACCTTTTCAAACTGATGAACAACGCCGTATACGGTAAGTCGCTGGAGAACGTACGGAAACATATAGACTTTGAACTAGTCTCGAATGAACGACGGCTTCAAAAACTAGTTTCCACACCTAGGCTAAAACGTATGATTCGTTATACGAACGATCTGGTGGGGCTCTCACTCCGTAAAAAATCCATTGTTCTTTCCCGTCTTGTGTATGTCGGCTTCACGGTGCTTGACGTTAGCAAAACGATAATGTACGACTTTCATTATCGTTATGCTGTCGCCAAGTACGGTTGCAACGTTAAATTGTTAATGACAGATACAGACAGTCTGATGTATTGTATTCAAACATCAGACTTGTATGCAGATATGAAGAAGGACCTACACGTTTTTGACACATCGGATTACCCTACGTCTCATACTTGTTATAGCCTTAAGAACAAAAAGGTTGTCGGACTGTTCAAGGATGAAACGTGTGGTCGTCCTATTAGAGAATTCGTGGGTCTCCGAGCGAAATGATATTCGTTCCTTGTGGCCCACGAAGATCCTACCAAAGAGTGTCAAAAACGTGTATGTAAAGGTGTGCCTCGAGTTGCGATTAAGAGGAGTCTGCGACACGATATGTATCGCAAGTGTCTCACTGATCATTGTCAGTTTTCTACCAGTGCACTTTGTTTACGTAGCGATCATCATACGCTGTACACGATGCGCGTAAATAAGCAAGCGTTGTCACCGTATGATGATAAGCGCTATATATTAGACAATGGTCATGATACGCTTGCATACGGTCATTATCGAATACACCGCATCAACATGGAGAACGACGACACCTCTCCACCTGCTAAAAAAATTTGTCTCCATGTATAGTAACCCCCCCTCAACACTTGTTTCTTTCGTCAGTTGACGTCTCTCGGTGCTTCAGTCCAGACGTCTGTAAACGTAAGTTTACATATTAATATCACAACAATATTTGTGTGTTTAAACATAATATATATAGAGTTTGTAATGTGTGTGGTTTCTTTGTCTTACAGTATTATGGATAACACTGCGGTTATAATCGACTTCCAGTGCTTTTTCGATGACAACGGAAAATATATTGTAAAGGAACTGTCAATCATGGACGTTCTGAGATTTGCTGGTAGACATTGGATTTTGACTCCGTCTGCTACATTCGTTACGAATCCAAAATACGTTAGGACAAACCACTGGTTAACGTCAAATTATCATAGACTTAGATGGAGCGAAGGAGAGACACCGTACGACAATCTTGTTTCATTGTTAACATCACATACACGTATATATATATAAATATGTGTTTGTGAAGGGTTTTGAGAAAAACGTTTTCAGGCATATCAAACCCAAAGAACTACATTTAGTGTATCGAGGGACGAGGAATCAAACAATACAGGTGGAGATTGTGTCGTAAGTAGCAATCGTGTTAACAAACAATTTATTGATGTGTGTGTGTGTGTGTGTGTGTGTGTGTGTGTGTGTGTGTGTGTGTGTGTGTGTGTGTGTGTGTGTGTGTGTGTGTGTGTGTGTGTGTAGTTTCAACTCTCTGTACTTAACACTTTAATAATTGAATTTGTATGTACATGATAATATCATTGAATAATATCCGGTTCGATTAGAAATTATTTGAAAGTACATTAACTTTATGTGATAAATGTATCATTGATTCTAAGCAGTACTTACAAAGTTCCAGTGAATAATATTTGGTTTGATTAGAAATTATTTGAAAGTACATTAACTTATGAAAAATGACACATATTTGAAAAAAGTTTACTTACTTAACGCATTTGATTCTTTCTTTCCACTGACTGTGTGTGTGTGCATGTGATAATTGAATATTTATCGTATCCGTGATTCTAATATCGACTGTATTGTTATGTTACAGATAAACTTCCTTGTGAACTGTATCTACAGCCGTAAAATTATTATTTAAAAATCTTGCAATGTCAAAATTATTAATATTGTATTTATTTTATATAACAATGTTTGTTTGTGATATATATATTTAATCAATGTAAAATGTATTTTGAATAATTGTATTATAACGGTTTGTAAACTATATTTTAAGTTTGTGTACAGTGCTGTAAATATATATTTAATCATTTAAAACAAATTATGGTTTATTTTAATTTATTTCATTATAAACCTCTGAACATGTAAGCAATTATTTGTAAAGTACATTAAATTATGTGAAATGCTACATCGAAAGATTCAAATCATACCTTATTGGTGCTGTCAAATATTTGTATGTAGGAATTTCTACCGACGTTTGCAGCAGCAGTAGCAATACACAATACACATTACATTAAAACTATCGCGATTATATTATTCATTGATGTACAAACAATTTACATAGAACACACACACACACACACAAATCCATGTACACAAACTTATATATCCTCTGTTGGGTTGTAATTATTACTAAACAGTAATACATGCTTAGAATGAAAATATTTGCTATGATTTTAGTAACGTACAACACCAGCTTAACCCAGAGAGAGAGAGAGAGAGAGAGCGAGAGAGAGAGAGTGAGAGACTGCAATGTGTCAGTGTAAAGTCGTGTCAATGACCTCTTGTATTACAATGGTTTAGCATAGTTACTTACTGAAGGCCATTTAAAACAAATTATAGTTTATTTTAATTTATTTCGTTGTAAACCTCTATTTGTAAAGTACATTAAATTATGTGAAATGCTACATCGAAAGATTCAAATCATACATTATTGGTGCTGCCAAATATTTGTATGTAGGAATTTCTACCGATGTTTGCAGCAGCAGTAGGGGAATTCTTGTCAACGTTTGCAGCGAGAGAGAGACATACACGCACAGGTAATTACATTATTAACTAGGAATTGCTTCCGACGTCTGTGAGCGAGAGAGAGAGAGAGAGAGAGAGAGAGGGCGTTAATATTTGTCGAATAAATATAAACTTTCTAATTTCATATACATGCGCGCGGTACTGACCACAGAGAGAGAGAGAGAGAGAGAGAGACATACACAACAAGTGTGAGAGAGAGAGAGAGAGAGAGCTAAAATTATTTACTCAATGTACACAGTGAGAGAGAGAGAGAGAGAGAGAGAGAGAGAGAGGGAGAGGGAGAGGAGAAAATGGCTTGAACATAACGTTTAACAACAAGAGAGATAGTTTTACTTACATTCAAATGTGAGAGAGAGAGAGAGAGAGTAACAATTATGATCATATAGTTTGAATTTCATACTTGCGTAACACTTTACCGCACATCAGAAGACCGAGATTGGTGTAGAGAGAGAGAGAGAGGGAGGGAGAGAGATATTTATTTACATTCAAAGGGAGAATTGACCCACCACCCACCCCTGATATGCAAATCAGCTTCATTAAAAAATAAAAAAATAAAGCATGCACGACAAACATACTCTCTCGAGTCTCTGGTAACCCTGATCATATATTTAATATACATTATAACACACAACAACAAATTTGAACTCACGCAAGGTTGGTAACCCTGATCATATATTTAATATATAAACTATAATGCATCAAGTGATTTAGGCTCGCGAAAGGCGTAGGTTGGTAAACCTGATCATATAGATTTAATATACATTATAACACACAACAAAAAATTTGAACTCACGCAAGGTTGGTAACCCTGATCATATATTTAATATATACACTATAATGCATCAAGTGATAGAAAGTGAAAGTGATCTAGGCTCGCGAAAGGCGGCATTAAAAAAAAAAAAAAAAAAAAAAAACGCGGATGCTGTGGTCCAGATACGCGTAAAAGTCGCGGATCTTGACACAGATCCGCGAAAAAGTCGCGGATGCTGTGGTCCAGTAGTGTGGTGCGGGACTCTATTAGTTGACATTGTGTTGCGTTAGAACTCTCATTTTCCCTCTACTAATAGTGTTGACTTTTTGAATAAGGCTAAAAACTTAATAGTTGAACCGGCTTACAAACTTGTTTCCTTTGATATTGTAGACTTATATACGAATATACCAGTAGCTGAGACCCTGCGTATACTTAAGATTAACCTTATTGATACTAATAAATTGGATATTGATAGTATAAATGAATTGATGCACATTTTGGAGTTAGTTCTTGATCAAAATTACTTTACCCACAATAATCAATATTTCAGCCAAAAAAATGGGTTAGCAATGGGTTCTCCACTTTCAGGTCTTCTTGCAGATATATACCTGAATAATTTCGAAAATTCATTCATTCTCACGAATAACAAACACAAGAATAACATAATATTTTACGGCAGTATGTTGATGATACCTTTTTAATATACAAAGGTACACAAAGGCAAGTTGATAATTTACATAGTTATTTGAATAATATCAATGACAAAATGCGGTTCACACTTGAAAGTGAAAACAATGGTAAACTGAATTTTCTAGATTTAACTGTTGCCAAGGACAATAATAAAAAATTACAATTTAACATCTATAGAAAACCCACAACGACTGATATTGTAATACATGCTAAGTCCTTTCATCCTTTATCCCAGAAATTGGCTGCCTTCCATAGTATGATTTATAGACTTATATCTTTGCCCCTCGGTGATAAAGAATACCGTGAGGAATTAGACACCATTAAACACATTGCAGTTGCTAATGGTTATGATGTCGATATGGTGAACAACATCCTTCCAAAACATAAGAAAAAACATAGAAACATTAACGGACATAAAACACGCGAGAATACAACACGCAAATACATTGCAACACCGTACACATACCTTATGCCTAAGATTTTTGGGTCAATTTTTAATAAAACCAGCAATATAAAGGTCACTTACAAAACCACTAATAATATTATGAATAATCTTCGTGTCCGCAGAACTACCAGCCTTGAACACAAAACTGGTGTTTACAAATTGATATGTGACGATTATGTGGCCTTTTATGTGGGCCAGACAGGACATAGTTTTTTAAAAAGATTTACAGAACATAGGCCGCCTACACACCTTCACAGTTTGGACAATATCAAGTCAAAATTTGCAGAACACCTCATTTCCGAGAATCATAATTACACAAATTTTAAAACTAATTTAATACCCCTTCACATATGTAAGAAAGGGCGATATTTGAACGCTCTTGAAGAGTATGAAATTTATAAAGCATATAACAATACTGATACCAAGCCGCGTGTTTTAAATGATAAACTGCTTTTCAAATCAAATGTATTGTACGACACTGCTTTGCGCTATTGTCGTGGTGGGAGCAAAACGTAATTCAGTGTGCGGTCAATCTCCGTACGATGTACATCGTTAAACGTTCGCGCTCGCTTTTAGACATTTACGTATTTATATTGTTTTAAATTATTTATTTCATGTTGAATTTTAATATTTTAATTAACTGACAAATGTATCAACTTAAATGATACACGATTATTTTAAGTTCTGATGATGTTAGAAACTCCAAAGCACAAAACAAATTCGATCTACCTGGTGTTTACAAACTAAGCCAGAGAGAACGTAGCTTCAAACAAAGATACATTGAACACACAAAGGCACTCCACTCCACTACAGAATCCACCTTTCCAAACCACCTCATTGAACCAAACCACACGTACAAAAACATCGACAATAACATGGAGATTCTACACATACACACAAAAGGCCGAAAACTGAATATTTAATTGTTGACTATTTTTCAATTCCGTAAACTTATTTTAATCAATAAATAAAAGTATATAAAGATAGAAAAAAGAGTTTATAGAGTGCAAATTCATGTTTTGATTGAGAATCTATTGATATAGATTAAAGCATTCTGGATATTATAAGTTTTACATAAAATGTAAAGAAATAAAAAATATAATAAGGTGCCTGAACAAAAAGGATTATTTTGATAGAATAAATTATGTAATATTATACTCTTATTATTTTGACAGAATCAAACTGTCTTTTAATATCAAAAATTAATGTTCTTCATAAACTACAACATAATATAAAATATAAGCTAAAGTTAAGCTAATGGGTTCATACCTCATTTATGAAAAAATATCGTCTTTTCCTCTTTTTAATTAAAAATAATTCCTCTTATATAGTATTTGTGGCATTCTTGTTTTTGGTATCATGTTGTCGATTTGATCAAACAATTGGCTGGGTTGTTGAATGGGAATCGAAATAAATATGGTATCATTTTTGCCTTTTATAATGAATAAAATGAGAGTTTACTCGTCTGAGTCAATAATTAAATATTTTATTATTCAAAGAATGCAAAGAATGGGTTCGAGATTATTATTCCTATCTGTTGTTATTTTGAGAATATTATTTCAAGTAAAATATTTTATTATAGTTAGTTTAATAATTAACATTGGATCTCCTCCATTCCATTATTGGTATGTTTCAGTAATTGATGGTTTATCCTGAATAGTATCTTTTGTAATTATAACCGTTCAGAGGATTATCCCCATTATTTTATTGAGTTATTTAGATATAAGATTGATTTTATTTATTGTTTTATCACGTTTTTGGGGGGGTCATTAGGTGGGTTATGCTATTATCAATTCGAAAAATTTTAGCATATTCATCAATTTACAATTTAAGTTGAATTTTTAGAGGGGTTATACTAATAAATTATATATGGCTGGTATATTTTTTAATTTATTCCTTCTCTTTATTTTTAGCTTGCTATCTATTTTGAATAAATAATATAAATTATTTAAATCAAATTTTTATTTTGTTTAACAATAAGATTAAATCGTTAATGTTAATGATTATTTTTATATCAATAGGGGGATTGCCACCATTTTTGGGATTTTTCCCAAAATTTATGATGATTTATTGTCTTTTAGTTAGTGAAATATATTTTTTAAGTTTAATTTTAGTAATAACTGCTTTATTAGTGTTATTTTATTATTTACGAATTGTAATAACAGGGCTAATAATAAACAATGTATCTTTAAAGTTGTCAACTTTTAGGTTAAATAATACATTATTTATAATGAATTCTTTATTGATTGGATTTATAGCTGTAACCTTATTTAATATTATGAATTAATAAGGTTTTAAGTTAATAAAACTATTATCCTTCAAAGTTAAAAATATAATTTTTTGTAAGCCTTAGATTTATTTTTATCACATTTAAATTTGCAATTTAATATTACATTAAATTTAAGACTAGAAAAAGAATAAGAAGGAAAAAGATAGAAGAAAGATTATTGAGAGGAAAAATATCCATAAATAAATTTACAGTTTATTACCTAATTCAGTCATCTCAATTGGGAATAAATCAATGTTTAGTTATGAATAAGTGATTTTTCTCAACTAATCATAAAGACATTGGAACATTATATTTCATTTTTGGGATTTGATCAGGGATGGTGGGTACAACTTTAAGAGTTCTTATTCGTGTTGAATTGGGTATTCCTGGATCTTTTATTGGAGATGATCAAATTTCTAATGTGATTGTTACTGCTCATGCTTTCGTTATAATTTTTTTTATAGTAATACCAATTATGATTGGAGGATTTGGGAATTCACTAGTTCCTCTAATAATTGGTGCTCCTGATATAGCCTTTCCTCGAATAAATAATATAAATAATATAAGTTTTTGATTATTACCACCTTCATTAACATTATTATTGATTGGTAGAATAGTTGATAGAGGGACAGGTACTGGTTGGACAGTCTATCCTCCATTGTCAAGAGGTGTCGCACATTCAGGATCTTGTGTTGATTTAACTATTTTTTCTCTGCACTTGGCTGGAGCTAGTTCAATCTTGGGTGCAGTTAATTTTATTAGAACAATTTTCAATATACATTCAACGGGAATATACATGGATCGGCTACCTTTATTTGTATGGGCGGTATTAATTACTGCTTTTTTATTATTACTTTCATTGCCAGTTTTGGCTAGTGCAATCACAATATTATTAACTGATCAAAATTTAAACACTTCTTTTTTTGATCCTTCAGGGGGGGGGAATTTTGTATCAGCATTTATTTTGATTTTTTGGACACCCTGAAGTGTATATTTTAATTTTACCTGGGTTTGGATAAATTTCTCATATTATTACTCAAGAGAGAGGAAAAATTGAATCTTTTGGGTCATTAGGAATAATTTATGCTATAATATCAATTGGTATTTTAGGATTTGTTGTTTGAGCACATCATATATTCACAGTTGGTATGAATGTTGATACACGGGCTTATTTTACTTCCGCCACAATAATTATTGCTGTTCCAACTGGAATTAAAGTTTTTAGATGATTAGCAACCTTAAGAGGAACGAAGATTAAGATTAGACCTTCGATTTTATGAGCAGTAGGGTTTGTTTTTCTTTTTACTATTGGTGGGTTGACTGGAGTGATTTTAACTAATTCATCAATTGATATTGTATTACATGATACATATTATGTTGTAGCTCATTTCCATTATGTATTATCAATAGGTGCAGTGTTTGCAATTTTGGGAAGATTTATTCATTGATATCCTTTATTTACTGGGCTATCTTTAAATTCTAATTGGTTAAAAATTCATTTTTTGATTATATTTATTGGAGTAAATTTAACTTTTTTCCTCAGCATTTTTTAGGATTAAGAGGTATACCTCCTCGTTATTCAGATTATCCGGATGCACTTACATCATGAAACATTCTATCTTCTATTGGAAGAAGAATTTCATTTATTGGAATTTTGTTTTTATTGTTTATTATTTGAGAAAGATTTATTTCACGTCGATTTATTTTATATTCAATTAATATAAATTCTTTCATTGAATGATTACAGAAACTTCCCCCGTCTGAACACTCGTATAGTGAGATTCCATTATTAGTTCAATTCTAATATGGCAGATGAAGTGCAATGAATTTAAGATTCATATATAAAATAATTTTTGTTAGGAATTTCTAATTGATCTTATATTAATATACAAGATGCTATATCACCGTTAATAGAACAATTAATATTTTTTCATGATCATACATTAATTATTTTAATTATCATTACTTCAGTTGTCACTTACATAATAACAGTCATTATATTTAATAATATTGTTAACCGACTTTTATTTGAAGGACAATTGATTGAATTTTTTTGAACACTTCTTCCGGCTTTAACTTTGATTTTTATTGCATTTCCATCCTTACGATTATTATATTTATTGGATGAGATTAATAAGCCTTTAATAACTCTGAAAATTATTGGTCATCAGTGGTATTGATCATATGAATATTCAGATTTTTTAAATATTGAATTTGATTCTTATATGAAATCTCAGAATGAAATATCAATTAGAGAATTCCGCTTATTAGAAGTAGATAATCGAATGATTTTACCTTTTAGTACTCAAATTCGATTATTAGTTTCATCTTTTGATGTTATTCATTCATGAGCTATACCATCCATGAGAATTAAGGTGGATGCCGTGCCTGGCCAATTAAATCAAGCAAGAATATTTATTAATCGACCTGGTATATCATTTGGTCAATGCTATGAAATTTGTGGAGCAAATCATAGATTTATACCTATTGTTATTGAAAGAGTTGGTGTTGATTGTTTCATTAATTGATTAATGAATTATTCATTAAGTGACTGAAAGTAAGTAATGGTCTCTTAAACCAATTTATAGTAACTAACGACTACTTTTAATGACGAAAAGTTAGTTTATGATAAAACATTAATCTGTCAGATTCAAAAAACTAAGAATAGTATTTTTCTATTCCACAAATATCTCCAATAAATTGATGTTTTCTATTTTTTTTTCTTGTTAATTGTTATTTTAATTATAACTTTTATTTATTTTTCTTTTATAAAAATTCCAAAAATAGATTCTAGTAACTCATATAGCTGATCACGATAACAAATTCATTTTCAACTTTTGATCCATCAACAGGACTATTTTCATTAAATTGATTAAGTTCATTAATTTTATTACTATTTATACCCCTAGGGTTTTGATATATTCCTAGTCGTTATATAATTTTTATTAATAAAGTTTTAAATACAATAAGTTTTGAATTAAATTTATTAATAAGTTCAAGATCTCTTGGTAGATCATTATTATTTTGTTCTTTATTTATTTTTATTCTACTTAATAATTTTCTTGGACTGTTCCCATATATTTTCACTAGATCAAGACAACTAGTATTTTCTCTAAGTTTAGCTTTTCCTCTCTGATTAACCTTTATTTTATTTGGATTTTAAAATAATACAAACCATATATTTTGCCACCTAGTTCCAATAGGAACTCCAACAATTTTAATACCTTTTATGGTGTGTATTGAAACTATTAGAAATTTAATTCGACCAGGATCATTGGCTGTTCGTTTAACAGCAAATATAATTGCTGGTCATCTATTAATAACATTATTAGGGAATAGATCAATTAATTTAGAAATTTATATAAATCTAGTTATTTTAATTCAAATATTATTAATATTATTTGAATCAGCAGTTTGTATAATTCAATCTTGTTTTCACACTTTTAAGAACTTTATATTATAGAGAAGTACCTTAATGAATAATCATCCATATCATTTAGTTGATTGTAGACCATGACCTTTAACAGGTTCAATTGGAGCTCTAACTTTTGTTTCTGGTATAGTAATAATATTTCATATACAAAATTTTATTTTATTACTTTTTGGATTTTTGATTTTGATTTTAACTATAATTCAATGATGATGTGATACTTCTCGTGAAGGAACGTTTATGGGGCTTCACACAATAATTGTAGTGAGAGGCCTAAAATTAGGAATAATTTTATTTATTGTGTCTGAGATTTTCTTTTTTATTTCTTTCTTTTGGGGGTTTTTTCATAGAAGATTAAGACCTGTTATGGAAATCGGAATAAATTGGCCTCCTATACTGGAATTATACCTTTTAATCCAATACAAATTCCTTTACTAAATACCATAATTTTATTGTGTTCTGGAGTAACAATCACATGAGCACACCATTCCATAATAGAAAGTAAACATAATGAATCTATTTATGGTATTATGTTGACTTTAATATTAGGGGTATATTTTACTATTCTTCAAGTATATGAATATTTTGAATCATCATTTTGTATTTCAGATTCAGTGTATGGATCGACATTTTTTGTATCAACAGGATTTCATGGAATCCATGTTATTATTGGAAGAACGTTCATTATAATCTGTTTATTGCGGCAATTAAAATTTCATTTTTCTAGAACTCATCATTTTGGTTTTGAAGCAGCTGCCTGATATTGACATTTTGTTGATATTGTCTGATTATTTCTATATGTATCAATTTACTGATGAGGTAGATAAATATTCTGTTAGTATATAAGTATATTTAACTTCCAATTAAAAGGCTTAATTTTAAATAGAATAATTTTTAATGTTGTAGTTTACTGTATTATTATATTATTAATTTTGATTATTTTAATAACTTTTTTATATTTTGTATCAACTAAATCAATTATTGATCGTGAAAAATCATCTCCATTTGAGTGTGGATTTGATCCTTTTGAATCATCTCGAATTCCTTTTTCGAGACATTTTTTTATAATTGCAGTTATTTTTCTTATTTTTGATGTTGAATTAGTAATTATTATGCCTATAACTATTGTAATAGCAACTATTAATATAATTGAAATTTATTTAGTGATATTGTTATTTTTATTATTTTTAATATTGGGTCTGTATCATGAATGAAAGAATAATATGTTAAATTGAATTTAATAGGGATGTATTTAATTATAATTATTGAATTGCAATCAATAGGTGTTGATATCAACCATTCTTAAAAGCAATGAAGTAATAAATACATTTAGTTTCGACCTAAAAAAAGAATTTTTATTCCTTTGTTTATTAATTGAAGCCAAAAATAAGGCACTTTATTGTTAATAAAGTTATTGAATATATTATTTCCAATAATAGGAATAAAAGCAGCTGCTAACTAGCTTTTAAAGCGGTTAAACTCCGTTTTTTCCTTATTTATAAAGTTTATAAAGTTTCATTTTCATTGAAAAGAGAGGCAGAGTCTTGTAAATATTTAAAAAAAATTATTACCTTAATATCTTTAATATTATGCTCTAATGCTTAAGCTATTTAAATATAAAATAGTTAAAAATCAAGCAATAAATGTTATTATCTGAATTTTGAAATTATTCTTTCTTATACTAATATTAAATATTAGATTAATTTTATTAATTCAATTGTACCTTGGGGTCCAATTTTTTCTCCTCATCCTAAATCAATTGATTTTTGAAATATAAATGAATTCTTTAAAATAAAAAAATTGAGTATGAAAGGTTGATAATTGTTTTAAAAATCATATGGAACTTATGAACTCTCTTGTAAATTTCTTTATTGTAGATGAAAATATAGATATTTCATATCCAATTAATAATCCTAAGAAAGACAAGGCCATTGCTATTATCTTTCCTTCAGCGGGAAGGATAATTCTTGTGGGATATTAAACATAATTCATCTAAATATAGACCCTGACAAAATTGAATAAATAGATAAAATCATAATTCTTTTTAATATATTATTAAATAATTCGTTTTGTGAGCTGAAATTATAGTAACTGAAATTTATATTTATTGAAAAATATGTTAGTTGGGCAGAATAAAAAGATGTTAACCCAATTCCTATATACATTAGTAATAAAATTAATGAGTTAATGTTTCTGGAGCATATTATTTCTATAATTAAATCTTTTGAATAAAAGCCTCTCATAAAAGGTATTCCACATAATGATAAATTAGCAATATTTATGAATGTTCTAGTTATTGGTATAGTATAACTTATACAGCCCATTATACGAATATCTTGATTATTTCTTAAGCTATGAATTTATAGCAGTCAAAAAAAATTTTAAATTTAATTTTCGTGCTTGACCAGTTGTTCTCACGCTACGGTGGCAGTGACTCTACGAACAGAGCCATAAAACAAAGTAATTGGGGTAGGTGACAACCAACGCCCTATCATACAATAGAAGCGCGTTCAGTACGAGGCAACAATAAGAAGTGACGACTTGAGTTGACAGGAGCGTGTCAACGGAGAATTATGACACCGTAACAATTTGAACAATGTACTTGGCTCAGCCGGACGTTTACACAAAATCGAAGCGAGCGTGCATTGAGGGTGCAGCTAAGGAACGAGGTCACTATACAAAAAACGAGACGAGAGACAAAGGGTTCAGGACGTACTGCAGTCTTTAGAAACGATCCAAACAACAAACTATGAAGAGAACCAGCGTCAAGTCACAGCGGCATATACGCTTAAGTGACAAACTGAAATTTACAACGAGAAAGCGTGGAGGTTACAACCGTCGACACTGGATGGAAAACTGTTAATTGCCATGACACAGAGTTTCTGTAACGAACAATACCCGGGATATTAAGAGTAAACCCTTGCTGGAGACTCGAACAATGAGTTGATTGACACGCGGGGAATGGCTTGCATTTCCCAGAACGAGAGTGACGCCTGGACAAGACGATTCAAAGGACATCTCTAGCTACCTATCAGAACAAAGTATTTCACGAGAGAGAGCGGAAAAGAGGCCCGTTTCCATAGCAACTAACAGAAGAACGAATCAGAGGGTAGAAGATTGGAAGACTTCGAGTTGGTGGGAAACGACTTCGAGAGAGGGTAGAGTTTCAGCCTATCATGGTAATCTTAGGCGTGGACAAGCCAGAGACCAAATTTCTAGTAGGGAGACGTTAATAAAAAGTAAGTGTCGAACGCGGGATGAGTCAGTCTTATAATAAATTTTGGCAGTCTTATTACAAATTTCGGGAGTCACATTACAATTTTCGGCAGTGAAATAATAACGTTGAAAGTCTTATAATAACTCTCGAACAGTTCGCGAGGAGTCTTATATAAAAACTTTGAGTGTTTTAACGTAATTTACCAAACAGTTCGCAAAGAGTCTTATATTCAACCGGACTACAAAAGTATTTGTGCGACATATAACTCTCGTAATTAACTTTATGATGTTATAAACAATCTCGCAAGTTTACTAAGTGTCGTACTTCTACTAAGAACATTCACGCGAATTTCGAAGTGTATCGGCATATCAAACAACCGTGAATTCTCAAAGTACGCGAATGAGAACTCAACTTTCTTTAACTAAGAATATATAATCGCTTACGTATTAGAAAACAGTATAGCGAACAGTAATTCACAATGTGCGTGAACGTTGTAATCATATCTATAAATCACTATAACCAAGACACTTTTATTCAAAGGAAATATTAATTAGCCACACAATAATACCTTTGCGTAGTCACACAAAGAACACACAAAACATTTAATCAAACATGGATATGCGCGGAGACAATTTGGAACGTGTGAACATTGAATAACACAAAACACTATTCTGTTAACGACGCGAGTGAATAACAAGTGAAAGTGATCATCACCATCGCAATTCAATGGAGCAACATTCCCAACGATCATCATCACCTGGAGATAGCACCGATGGATTAACGGATTAACTAAACCAAGTAATTCTTTATGATCTTGTTAACATAATTAACTACTGTCCTGTCTCTTTCCAAGAATCTAACCCTGAGCAAATATGAGAAAAGTTATTAAAAGAAGGTTGCATTCAGTATATATATTTATGTTCTATTAAAGCCGTCCATCTGGGTGAATGAACGCATTAGGTAGAATAATATTATTTGATTTGTTGTATGCATTTTATATATGTTGTATGTATTTACAGGCAGCAATTAAGGAGGAATTTATGTTTTGATATAAGTTGTATGTATTTACAGGTACCAGGAAGATATTTATATGTTTGTTATTGAATACAAAATGTTTACCATATAATAAATTAGTACTTAAACAATCAATCAATAATACGTTCATCGTTCTCAGTAAACCCTGTGTAATTCACAATTCACATCACTATTATAATTTAATATTAAAGAAGCAACCTAAGTAAATTAGTAGATTTGTACCTTAATTACGTGGTGGTAATTAGCTGATGAAGGGTCTACTCATTAACCCTTACATCATTAACAATTAAGAAATTACAAATATTAATTAAACCCCAATAACCCGTATAGAATTGGCGCTCCCACAACACGGGGCTATATAAAGTCATATTTTATATCATTAGGGTAATCTATTAATTTATGATAATAATTTGCATATTATCACCCAAATTTACCTATATATTATTGGCGCCCAACGTGGGGCTTGATACGCGATAGAATATCACGTATAAGTCTGGGTAAAGAGCAGGCAGTAGATTAGATTAACCTAGAGTAAGATAAAGATAATTCATAGTGTAGAGGCTAGTTTGAATGATCACGCGCAGTAAGGCAAAGATGGCCAGTAATTCGGATAGTGTGAATTTGAGATCAACAATCAGTTAGGTATGCCTAATACCGAGGAGGGCAACACACCTAGCGATCCAGACAGTGTGGTGGAGACTCCAGATGACAGGGCGCGGGGACCGACGCCTAGACCTCAAGAAGTGAGCCTACAAACACTAATGGCATTACTAAGCGAGAATATTAATCAACAAAATGAAAATAATAGATTAATTAATGAAAAATTTGATAAACAAAATGAAGACAATAGATTAATTCGTGAAGAAATTAGGAAACAAAGTGAAGAAAATAGATTAGTAAGCGAGAAAAACAAAGAGGAAGTATCTGAACAAATAGCACAGATGCGTTCGGAAATACGTGAATACCGACATACCTGGGAGGAGAAGTTTAATGAAATACAAAAGAAGCAAGAAGACTCAATTAAAGAATTACGAGAAGACGCAGATAAGAAGCATGAAGAGATGCGGGAGGCACGCGAAACAGACCGCCAAGTGTGGAAAGGAGCCATCCAGAATACACAAACAAGCATTAAACGAATTCACAACAAAATAGAAATGCACATTAAAGACAGTAACAAAATACAGGAAGAATTAGCAGCCGAACTTCATGAAACAATACAACAGAAGCAGCAGGAGCAGTGCCACACGAATGACATCGTGAAACAGAAACTTGAAGAAGTTGATAACAAACAACGCTCAACAGAACAGAAATTAGACGAAACGTCTAAAGAAAAAACAGTACGCATTGAAGAGCTGAAGTGCCACATCGCAAAAATGAGAGAAACTCAAGAACGCCTGCAAAGACAATTGATTGAAAGTGAGTGTGGGAACGGACACCGAATCAATGGACCGCAACACCACGATCTAAAGTATAATGGGACCGATAGATATCCCATGGAATTCTTGAAGGAGCTGTCGGAACTACAGGAGACATATTACCCTAATGACGGTATCAAATGGATTGGTAGACACCTCGAGATGGACGCTGGTATCTGGTGGCGAGTCATCAGGAACCAGGTGACTACTTTTGAAGAGTTTAAGGAAGCCTTTACGCAGAAATACTGGGGGCAAGAACGTCAAGACGAAATTAGAGACCACCTTGAGTATGGAAGATTTGACTGGCACGGACAAGTAAGCTCTATTCAGTATATCGAGCGTATTCTTTTAGAGAGTAGACAACTGACGCCTACGATAACGGATAAACAATTGATCCGTAAGATCGCACGACATTTTGGCCGTGACGTGCAGTTAGCTGTTGTCACGAGGGGAATAAATACGATTCCGAATTTCGAGTCATTGATCGTCGAATACACGCAGATTCGACCACGCAATAACAAGGAATTTCAGTATGCAGCGAAGGCAGAAAGTGAAAGTCGGCGAGAGAGAGGAGACGACAGACCCAGACGGGAATGGGTTGAGAAAGTTACCGCTCGCACACAGTACAACCGCAATGCCAGAGGGGAGACCATAAATACTATGAGTTTCGTAAACAAGGGTGCGTCTACATCGACGGCCGTTGAACCTAAACGGCAAAACCAGGAAGATAAAAAAAAAATCACGCGGCACAATAAAAGAGATAGCCGATTCACCGGACAATGACACTACCAATAATGTGCATATACTTTTACCAGATTTAAGAAATGACTTGTTGTATGATGATGAAGAAGAAATTACCCACCGTGTAATAAAGTGTCCTGAGGTAATTGTAAAATTTAATAATGATATAACTGTTTTAGCTCTTATTGATACCGGATGTTTGATCAACGGAATATCAGAATCATGGTACAACCAAAATAAGAAGGGTATAGAACCGTACGAAATACTGCCCATGACCAACACCCTTGTCATTAGCGCAGTAGGAAACAAATCGAAATTAATTAAGAAACAAATATTATGTGACATAGAATTAGATGGAGTTAAGAGCGAATGTGTGTTTTTAGTTATCCCGGATCTTATCAAACCATGTATCTTAGGGATGAGTTTTCTACAAGAAACCGGATGTCGGATAGATATAGGGAGAAGAGAAATCAAACTGAAAGGGAAAGCTGACGAAGAAGAGTATGCGATACCACTCATGCATATGGCAGTGATAAGCAGAGAAGAAGATGAAGAAATCATGCGGAGTATTGACGAAAAGGTAGAAAATATCGACTGTGGAGATGAAAATGTAGTAACAAGACTAAAGGAAATTTTAGTAAGAAATAGGAGTTTATTCAGGGAGTGCCCCGGAAGAATCGACGGATACGCGCACGAATTCCAAGTGACAGACAGGACACCGTATTTCCACAGGGGTTGGCCAGTTCCGCTTGCATACAAAGGGAAAGTTCAAGAAGAAATAAGTCGAATGTTACGTTTTGGGGTGATTGAACGATGCAACAGCCCATTCGTAAATCCACTTGTGACTGTGATAAAGAAGGATGGAAGGGTCCGATTGTGTCTGGACGCAAGGAAAATCAACAGTGTGACGATCCCGGACTACGAGGGAGCCTCACCGATAAATGACATATTAGCAAGGTGCAGTGAGATGAAGTACTTGTCTACAGTCGATCTGACCAGTAGCTTCTGGCAGGTACCATTAAAGCCAGAATGCAGAGATTTCACGGCCTTTATGTATGAGGGTAAGTGCTACCGCTTTACGGTCACACCTTTTGGATTAAGCACAAGTTCGGCGGCATTAACAAGGGGGTTAGATGTGGTATTAGAAGAAGAAGTAAAAAGAAACACTATTATCTATGTGGACGACTGTCTATGTTATTCCAATAGTCTAGAAACACACTTAGCGCACTTAGAATTATTATTAGAGAATTTAAGAAAAGCGAATTTAACAATAAGTTTAGAAAAGTCACAATTCTTCAGACAGGAAATCTCGTATCTAGGGTATCGCCTGAACGCAGGGAATCCAGGCGACGGAGGAGAAGATAAGCGCTATTATGAAGTTTCCTATTCCTAAAAATCAGAAGCAGCTGAAGGGTTTCTTGGGACTCACCAACTTTTATAACCGCTTCACGGATAAATATGCTGAGACCACGCAACCGCTACTTGGATTATTGAAAAAAGGATGTAGATTCATTTGGACACCGGAGTTGAATAATTGTTTTCAACAAGTTAAAGAATTATTCATCGAAACTGTAATTTTAAAATTTCCACGGATTGATCAAAGGTATTACATGCAATGTGACGCCAGTAATGTCGCATATGGTGGTCAATTGTACCAGTTAGATGAAGAAGGGAAAATAGGAGTCATTGCATTCACAAGTAGAACATTTAAAGGAGCCGAGAGGAATTATTTTACTACAGAAAAGGAACTACTATGTATCGTACGATGTTTAGAGAAGTTTCGCATTTATATCTTGGGACAACCTTTGACCGTTATCACTGATAACAAAGCACTGACATTCTTACACAAATGTCATTTAAACAATTCCCGCATTACAAGATGGATCTTAAGTATTCAAGAGTATAACATTGTGCATTGCAAATGTAAGGACAACGTTGTTGCTGATATTCTAAGTAGAAATCCAACAGACGCCGCACCAGAAGAAGTCAACGAGGACATCTACGAATACTTGGTTAATCATATAACAATTAAAATGGACAAGGAGGTGGGTAGAATTATTAGAGACATCGGGAAATACCAACTCAACGATAACAAACTTAAAACCATTATTAATAAAATTAGCGTAGGAAGTGTAGATAAGGAACTAAGTGAATTCTATAAATATGTAAATGGAAAATTATACAGACGACGCAAGAACGACTGGAAGTTGTATGTACCAGATAGCGTATCTGTAAAATTAATTACCGAAATACATCGTATGTACGGACACTTAGGAGCGAAAAAATGCACGGAAACGTTACAAGAGCATTTCACTGTGGATAAGATGAAAGAGAAAGTGAAGGTTCACATAAAAACATGTGATGTGTGTCAGAAATGTAAGGACACTGGTAACCGGATTTTGTTCGGCGGTGCAAAAGCGTTTACACCGTTAGGAAAGGGTGAGCTCGTTAGTGCTGATTACTACGGACCTTTACCCACTGCGGCTGCCGGAGTTAAATACCTGTTTGTAGTCATTGACAACTTTACAAAATACGTCAGATTGTTTACACTCCGAAGAGCGACCACGGCAACTACATTAAGGAGAATGAAACAATACTGCGAAGAAATGGGTTATCCAAAAGCGGTACTTACCGACAATGGAACTCAGTTCACTTCCAGAAGATGGGTAAATGGGCTGAGGGAGATGAACATTCAACCTAAATATACAGCTATAAGAAACCCGTGTGCTAATTTAGCTGAAAGAGTCAACAGGCAACTTGGCAATTTATTTAGAATCTTTGTTCATGAACAGCATACCAAATGGTCACGATACGTCAAAATAATCGAGAGCTTCATCAACGAGGTCTACCACGACACCATAGAGGTAACACCTTATGAAGCACACCTCGGCAAGAAACCAACGAGAGCTTGGAAGAAACATTTAGACCAAGATATTATCGGAGTTGAAAAAACCGATAATAGCAAAATATTCATGAAAATAAAGAACAAAAGAGAAAAACAAGCAAGGCTAATTAATGAAAGTAAAACGATTACTAGATTTGATGTCGGAGAGAAAGTGTTAATAAGAACTTACTATCAATCCGACGCAATTCAAAAGAAAATTGATAAATTCTACGAACTATATAGTGGACCATATAGAATACACCGGATTCTTGGGGACGCAACATACGAACTCGTCGATTGTGAAGATGAAAACAAGGTCCGAGGAAAATTTAACATAAAACAAATCAAGAAATACCATGAACGAAAGGATGAGATATAATCTACAAGAAAAATAAAGGGATATCTGGTGGTGTCAGCTGATGAGTCGAGTCACATACGCTAGGGCTATTGACGCGGGAATCTCATTCAGGCTAGCCAACCATAAATAAAACACAACATGTATTGTAAATTTAAATTTAAAAATATTTTATGTAAGTCTTTAGGAATAATATATGTGAAAAGGACTAACAATATGTTAAGTGATACAAGTGAGTGAACACTTTGATTAAAATTGTTTATAATGGAATTTGGTGAATAAAAGGACATTTTCTTTATAAATTTCTAATCTAATTACACGGCAATAAATTGTCACAGGTGTAATAAATGTAAGAAAGAATACGAATGATCAACGTAGATCAATAATTCACATGTAAAGCAAACCATGTTGACGAAGTCATGTATTATCATTAGACTCAATTTTAAATGGATGTTAGATTAAGATTACTTAATGGTTACTTTAAGAATATATGTACATGTTTAGTTAATAGGATCGATTGTAGTGTAGTTTAAAGATAACAATACAATGATCATCACTGTTATCAATCAAAATCGTGATGCTATTATGTAATGGAGGTAACTAGAGGAATACTTGGACCACTTAATCAAGTATTTTCTTTAATATATTACGTGAAGCAAAGTCTTCAAATAATTGAATTTTATATTATTTCATTATTGATGTATTACATGTCTATTCTTTAAGAAACAATGTCAAATCGTTTTGTAGCTAATTCTACATTTATTGAGTATTTATAAGTTGTTATGATAGGATGCAAACACGGTTATACAGATAACTCGTGCAAGCGTTCATGTAAAATGCGTTCAGGCAATCCAAATGGATGGCAATAAATTCAGGTAATTGATCTAAACAAAAGGGGGGTATACCAAGAGCAACACATCATGGAAGTAGGTCATCGAGAGACGTTCCTCATAGACGAAGGTGGACACGGCAACACAGGGCGCAGAATGTGGATTCAATTGTTCCCTGAGGTCACATCATTAAATCCACATTGGGGACGATATAGCAGTAAAAAAAAATTAAAATTTAATTTTCGTGCTTGACCAGTTGTTCTCACGCTACGGTGGCAGTGACTCTAAGAACAGAGCCATAAAACAAACTAATTGGGGTAGGGTAGGTGACAACCAACGCCTTATCATACAATAGAAGCGAGTTCAGTACGAGGTAACAATAAGAAGTGACGACTTGAGTTGACAGGAGCGTGCCAACGGAGAATTATGACACCGTAACAATTTGAACAATGTACTTGGCTCAGTCGGACGTTTACACAGAATCGAAGCGAGCGTGCATTGAGGGTGCAGCTAAGGAACGAGGTCACTATACAAAAAACGAGACGAGAGACAAAGGGTTCAGGACGTACTGCAGTCTTTAGAAACGATCCAAACAACAAACTATGAAGAGAACCAGCGTCAAGTCACAGCGGCATATACGCTTAAATGACAAGCTGAAATTTACAACGAGAAAGCGTGGAGGCTACAACCGTTGACACTGGATGGAAAACTGTTAATTGCCATGACACAGAGTTTCTGTAACGAACAATACCCGGGATATTAAGAGTAAACCCTTGCTGGAGACTCGAACAATGAGTTGATTGACACGCGGGGAATGGCTTGCATTTCCCAGAACGAGAGTGACGCCTGGACAAGACGATCAAAGGACATCTCTAGCTACCTATCAGAACAAAGTATTTCACGAGAGAGAGCAGAAAAGAGGCCCGTTTCCATAGCAACTAACAGAAGAACGAATCAGAGGGTAGAAGATTGGAAGACTTCGAGTTGGTGGGAAACGACTTCGAGAGAGGGTAGAGTTTCAGCCTATCATGGTAATCTTAGGCGTGGACAAGCCATAGACCAAATTTCTAGTAGGGAGACGTTAATAAAAAGTAAGTGTCGAATGCGGGACGAGTCAGTCTTATAATAAATTTTGGCAGTCTTATAATAAATTTTGGCAGTCTTATTACAAATTTCGGGAGTCACATTACAATTTTCGGCAGTGAAATAATAACGTTGAAAGTCTTATAATAACTCTCGAACAGTTCGCGAGGAGTCTTATATAAAAGCTTTGAGTGTTTTAACATAATTTACCAAACAGTTCGCGAAGAGTCTTATATTCAACCGGACTACAAAAGTATTTGTGCGACATATAACTCTCGTAATTAACTTTATGATGTTATAAACAATCTCGCAAGTTTACTAAGTGTCGTACTTCTACTAAGAACATTCACGCGAATTTCGAAGTGTATCGGCATATCAAACAACCGTGAATTCTCAAAGTACGCGAATGAGAACTCAACTTTCTTTAACTAAGAATATATAATCGCTTACGTATTAGAAAACAGTATAGCGAACAGTAATTCACAATGTGCGTGAACGTTGTAATCATATCTATAAATCACTATAACCAAGACACTTTTATTCAAAGGAAATATTAATTAGCCACACAATAATACCTTTGCGTAGTCACACAAAGAACACACAAAACATTTATTCAAACATGGATATGCGCGGAGACAATTTGGAACGTGTGAACATAGAATAACACAAAACACTATTCTGTTAACGACGCGAGTGAATAACAAGTGAAAGTGATCATCACCATTGCAATTCAATGGAGCAACATTCCCAACGATCATCATCACCTGGAGATAGCACCGATGGATTAACGGATTAACTAAACCAAGTAATTCTTTATGATCTTGTTAACATAATTAACTACTGTCCTGTCTCTTTCCAAGAATCTAACCCTGAGCAAATATGAGAAAAGTTATTAAAAGAAGGTTGCATTCAGTATATATATTTATGTTCTATTAAAGCCGTCCATCTGGGTGAATGAACGCATTAGGTAGAATAATATTATTTGATTTGTTGTATGCATTTTATATATGTTGTATGTATTTACAGGAAGCAATTAAGGAGGAATTTATGTTTTGATATATGTTGTATGTATTTACAGGTACCAGGAAGATATTTATATGTTTGTTATTGAATACAAAATGTTTAACATATAATAAATTAGTACTTAAGCAATCAATCAATAATGCGTTCATCGTTCTCAGTAAACCCTGTGTAATTCACAATTCACATCACTATTATAATTTAATATTAAAGAAGCAACCTAAGTAAATTAGTAGATTTGTACCTTAATTACGTGGTGGTAATTAGCTGATGAAGGGTCTACTCATTAACCCTTACATCATTAACAATTAAGAAATTACAAATATTAATTAAACCCCAATAACCCGTATAGAATTGGCGCTCCCACAACATGGGGCTATCTAAAGTCATATTTTATATCATTAGGGTAATCTATTAATTTATGATAATAATTTGCATATTATCACCCAAATTTACCTATAAATTAATACCCCAGCACATAAGAAAAGTGATGCCCTAAATAAAGCATGAATGATAAGATGAAAAAAAGATAATATTGGATAACAAAATATTAAAATTGATATTATAATTCCTAATTGTCTTAAAGTTGATAATGCAATAATTTTTTTTAAGTCAAATTCAAAATTTGCAGCTAGTCCTGATATAATTATTGTTAATACTGATAACATTAAAAATATTTGAACTAGATTAAATGATATGACTAGATTTCTAAATCGAATAATCAAATATACTCCCGCAGTAACTAATGTTGATGAATGAACAAGAACCGATACTGGAGTTGGAGCAGCCATAGCTGCTGGAAGTCATGAATACAATGGAATTTGAGCTCTTTTTGTGAATCCTGCAATAATAATTAATGTAATTATTGGACTTGTCATTATTTTATCAATAAAAGATATAAAGTTTCAAGACCCAAAATTTATTATTCATGCAATTAATAAAAGAATTGTAACATCTCCAATTCGATTTATCAGTGCTGTCAATATTCCAAAATGAAGTCATTAATTATTAAGTTTTATAACTCTGAATAGAGTATTAAGAACTAATTTTTGTGAATGAATGGACATGATCCAGTATTATATTATGTAATGTAAATAAAATAAATGTATTAAATGACTTAAATACATTATTAGAAAGAATCTAAGTTAAAATAAAAATTATATATTTGTTATGACAAAAAATATTAATGTGTTGGATTTGAGACCAAACACTCAGATCTCATGTAAAAATTAATTATTATCAAATTGAAATAAAAACTATATGTAATTGTCAAGCAGACAAAAGTGAACAATTTATCTTAAACAAAGAAAGCTGTCAAATGAATAAAAATCAGTCAAAATAGCCAAAAACAGTATTAACTAAAAACATGTGGTAGGCATATAATATTGTATGATTTATGGATTTAATGTTGCCAAAATGCAACCAAATTGCATTAGAAAGTTGAAATATAATATAAAGCGACTATACTAATATATTTGACTAACTTTAACATTGTAATAGTCAAGTTAGCAAAATATTTACCTATACCATGTATGGCTGGAGCCAATCAACCGGTACAAAAAATAGTCATATCTGGCTAAATATTTACAAAATGTTGACAAAAATAAAATAGAATGGTACAATACTTCAGTATACCTTAAAAACGAACAAACTCAGTTGAAAATAAGATCAATTATGAAAGAATTTAACTTATAAGAGTGAGATTTGTCACACCATGAAAAAGGGCATCTCAAGACCAATCAATATGATGCTATGTCATCCTGTAATAAAAATAATATGTGTAAAGAGTAACCAGGTATCACAAAAGACAGACAATATAATAAACTCTGAGTGTACACTAGTGAAATACTACATATGTTAAAGAAAGAGACTAATTATTGTGTTATAACATTGACAAAAACCTAGGAGCAGCTGATTTGTAGTGGCGGGGTTTGAACGAGAATCTACTGCCAAACGTTTTCACAAAAAGTGCGGAAATAGTAAATGATCGCAATTTTGACTTAAAATAGATTCAGTGCACACATGAAGAGGCGAGATTGAAAAACTACCCGAGAGGAGTGTCCTGTGCGAGATTAATTAACCATTGGAACGTGAGTTACCAAAATTAAAGTCATTTTTTTTTACCTGGTTACATTTATCACACAGTTGTACTGCACACGCCACACACACCTTCAAATCACTTAATTTTTCTTGTAAGGCATCTTATTGATATGTCTTGGTAGTTCAAAGGAGTCACGTCCTGAGAGTAAAGATTTTTTCACGTATTAAACTCATGCTTTTCAACTGAGTAAAAAAAAAAAAAATTGAAAATACTAGCCGATACTTGATTGGATAAATAAAATTGTCAATAATAATAATAATAATAATAATAACTTGTGAATTTTTTTTTCTTTAGTAACTCTGCAATTGTATAATTTTTTATGAATGTTAGTCCTTCAGACGATTTGTTTGTTTTTGAAGAATCATTAAACTTACCTGATTTTTTCAAGCTAAACTGACTTGTTTATATTTTTTCATAGAAGTAAGATTTAAAAATTTTAATTTCTTTAATAATCACATTTTATTCTTGGAACAAACGATTCCAAGTGGCGCCCACAAAAAACATAGTATTAAGTTGTGTTACAGGACTACATCACCGCAGAGGATCCAGTCATCGGTAAGTAACAAAAAGTGCGCGGAGGTAACGCCTGACAGCATACAACACTTTTACACTACTAAACATCTAGCTAATTGTTATAAATCGACGACTCCAACAGTGGGGCTTAAAGGAGAGTATCCTAGAAATAGGTTACAACACCCCATTACACTTAGTACACAAATTGTTATAAATTGGCAGCCCAACTAGTGAGGCTTGAAAAGACGGAACAAGCCCGGCAACTACCAACAGATCAAAATGCCGCAACCTAAGGGAAACAAGGCGAAGAAGAACATGGAACCCGAGTTAAGTGTGGAAGACGGAGAGGCAGTACAAATGGAGGAAACGGAATTAGAACCGCCCACACTAGAAATGGAAAGACCAGTACAAACGGCAGATTAAATAGAGGAACAAACGGGAGAAGAACCCATACAAATGGTAGAACAAACAGAGAAACCCGAACCAGAAAAAATAACAGGGAGTGTTGACGCGAATATATTAATGATGATGCTCCAAAAAATGGAAGAAACAAACAAAAATACTAATGAGAAGATGTTCCAAACACTAAACGAAAATATGAACAAAAATACAGAATCCCTGAAGGAGGAAATAATCAAATCCCTGAAGGAGGATAATAATAAAAACAGACTGGAAGATGAGGAGAAATTAGACAAAAACATAGAATCTTTAAGGAAGGATATAACCGAGAAAATAGATGACAATGGGAAAAAACTGGAGATATTTCAGGAGGAGAATAAAAAAAGTATAGAATCCCTGAAAAAAGAAATTAGCATAAAGTACGAAACAGTAAACAAAACGATCAATGATAATAAAATCGATAGTGACAGGAAGGTCGAAAACATGGAGAAACAGTTGGAAAGGTTACAGGAGGAAAACAATACACGTTTCGAAAATATAGAGGAACAAACAGTAGAGACCAAACAAGATGTTAGAAATCTTGAAAACATGGTAAGGCAGAACCAAGACGCCATCATGCAGGAGGTGGGAGAAGTCCAGAAAGACGTTAGCGAGAGGATGCAGAGAACATATGACATCGCTAACAGGCTGGACGAACAAATAAAAACTAACAAAAATAGCATACTGGAAATAGACCAGAGAGAGAAGAACCTGCAGGAAAGATTAGAGGCGCTGAGAGACACACCTATATTAAATACTCATACATGTCATGGTAAAAACAGGGAAGTAATCAACTTCCAAAACTATCGACGAAACCCAATGGAATTTTTAGAAAGAATGGAGGAGTTTATTGGGAGAAATAGAGAAACAAGGTGGGACAGGATAAGAGAGATGCTTGACGAGACGTTTAAAAACACTAGGGATAACTGGTGGATAGCGGTACGACCAGAAATCACGAATTTAGCCGAGTTTAAACGCCAGTTTAAGGAGAAGTATTGGTCGGAGACTGCACAAAACAGGGTAAGAATGGACATATTCTATGGCAAATACGACGCGTCCAATGGACAGTCCCCGACGTCTTATTTCCTAGGAAAGGTATGTTTAGCACGGAAGTTGTTACCGCCGATCCCAGAAGAATGTTTGGTAAGGCAGTTAGCTGGACATTACAGTTATGGTATCAAAGATGCCCAATTATACCAACAGCTCAGTAAAATAGCCGATCTGGCCAAATTATTAGAAAATTGTGAATCCACTGGAAGGTTCCAGGATTACCAACCCCCCCAATCGTAAGGTAGAATACAATAACGGACCAAACCGGAATGGAGGTGGAAACGGTAATAACCTAAACACAAATAATCAGAATAATAATATCCCACCAAATGGCCGAAGTGATAACACTCAGGGTCCAAATAACCGCAACTATCCGGGACCAAACAGAGGTAATTACACCGGGAATAATTACGGTAGAAACTACCATCAGGGAAACAATTATCGCGGGAATAACTATAGGGGAAATAATTATGGTCAACGTACTGGTTATCGTAACGGGGGAAACCAAGGAGGAGGCGATAGGAGAAATCAAGAATATAGGCCCCAGGTAAATTATACAATGGCCAATAACCGACGGCCATATCCACCCAATGTACCCACTTACATGTTTTACCCACAACAGGCGCCAGGTAGCCAGGGTAATACGACGAATAGCCAACCTATTAATGGTAATCCCGAGGTCAGGCAGGAAACACAGACGGGTCAGCAACCCAATGTTCCGGGAGACCGGGCCAATGAGACCGTGGCTCATTTAAACTAAATGCGGCAGTGGAAAAGGAAAACCGCCCTTCACTGAACCAATATTATGGGGTGACTAGTTACGAACATAGACAGGACAAAGACGGGACTATGATATTAAGAATAAATAATTATCTTAAGGATATTAGAGAGGAGTTATTAGAAGAGGGTGACAATATCGTTAAAAATAGTAACCAAGGGAATAATAGTATCATGCAGATCAAAGCAAATATCAATGGCATAGAAGCAATGTTACTCATTGACACGGGGTCAAATGTATCACTTATCGATAGTGTTGAGTTAGAGAGGATCAAACAAAATAGTAATTTACCAATACCCACTCTGCCTATAAATAACATCATTTTAGTCGGAGCAACGGGGAGGCAAAATAAATCAACAAAGAAACAGGTGTCATTAGAGATGACTAGTAATGGGGTAACGATACCAATAGGGTTATTAGTGGCGAACAATTTACCCATGAGTATCCTAATAGGCTGCGATATACTTAGGCCATACAATGCTGTAATAGATTTGGAAGGTAAGGTGATAACTTTAAAAACTAACAAGGGAATTTGGACCAATAATTTAATCGATGTCCAAGGAAATGGTACAGACAACACACCTTATCAAGCGATAGTGAACCATTATTATTGTGCCGATCGTCCAATAAACATGCCTTTATATCAGGAGGAAAACCCAGAGTTGTGGTTAGAAAAATTAGAAGAAATACGGGATTTCCAAAGGACGAAAGCAAGGGGTCTGATCAGCGAAAAACAGGCGGAACAATTAATCGAGGTATACAACAATTATAAACACATATTCTCGAACGCTCGTAAAGCCAGAGATTATCAATGCACCATAAAATTCAAAACTCCGGTGGAATTTAACAGGAAATCGTACCCGATCGCATACTCGCTAAAGAACGAAGTCAGGGAAGAATTAAACAGGATGATAGAGGACGACATAATCGAGTATAGTCATTCGCCCTTTACCAGCCCAATCATAGCTGTGCCAAAAAAGAACGGAAAGGTACGTATATGTCTCGATGCTAGGGAGATTAACAAAATGATTGTTAACGACCGCACATCACCTGGGGAGATAGAGGAGATATTGAAAAAGTTTCACGGAACCAAGTATATAAGCTCATGGGATACCGTATGCGGTTACTGGCAGGTAGAACTCCACCCTGATAGTAGGAAATATATGGCGTTCATATTCGAGGGCAGAAACTATCAGTTTAAGCGGTTACCTTTTGGCTTAATAAATTCTGTGGCGGTGTTTGTAAAGATAATGGACAGAATATTGGGGCAGGAAGTACTGAAGTTTACGACAGTATACGTCGACGACCTACTGGTGACTTCAGCGAATTGGGACGACCATTGTAATAGGGTTGAACAGGTGTTAGAGAAACTATCAGAGAATAATATCACCCTCAAATTAGACAAGTCCCAATTCATTGCAAATGAGGTGAAATTTTTAGGCTTTAATTTAACAGAAGAAGGGATTACTCCATCCAAAGAGAAAGTAGAGGCCATACAGAAATTCCCCACCCCAAAGAACAGGAAACAGCTGCAGTCATTTTTAGGAATCTGTAACTATTACAGAAAGTTTCGGTCCAATTACTCAGAACTAACTGCCAGGTTCCAAAAGCAGTTATCAGCTAAAGACAAATGGACTTGGGGACCAGAGCAAGATGGAGTGCTCAATCTCATAAAGGAAAAGTTTTTAGAAACAGTAATGTTGCATCATCCCGACTTTACAAAACCATTTTTTCTAAACTGCGATGCCAGTAACGTGAGTTTAGGTGCAGCCCTATATCAGGAAGATCAGGATGGTAACCATTTAGTAATTAGCTTTGCTAGCCGCGTGCTGAACAGTTGCGAACGAAACTACAATACTACCGAAAAAGAATTGTTGAGTGTAGTTTTCGCATGCGGTAAATTTAGGACATATATATTAGGGTACCCCATAACAGTTAGAAGCGACCACAAATCTATATCATTTTTAAAGCATTGTAAGCTGAACCACGGAAGGCTGACGAGATCGGTTTTGGCCACATGGGAATATATACCCGGCAAACAGAACGTAGCAGCCGACGTCCTATCTCGCGTCAATATACCAGACCAAACCTTCTACGGTGAAAAGGAACAATTAGCAAAGGTATACCATGTTATTAAGAGCAGGGAAGATTTAAAAAATATTTTAAACGATATAAAGTCACAACAAGAGGCCGATCCAAAATTAGGAGATATTCGAAAAAGGGTACAGGAAGGCGATGAGGTCATAAATAGATATTACTGTATACACAACGACACTTTGTTTATAAGGAATACCCCGCACCAGGAGAATTGGAAATTAGTAATTCCACCAGCGATAGAGACCGCTAATAATCGACTATCACGATAGGTATGGACATATGGGTGCCCTCAAAGTAAGGAAGGCATTGGAAGAGCAAACATACATCAAGGGGATGAATAAGAAGGTGCAACTGGCAATACGGTCGTGCGATATTTGTCAAAAAGTAAAGTGTGATAACGAGAGAAAGAAGGGGTCATGATACCCACATCATCCACCGAAAAATTGGAAAAGGTATTTCTCGATATCTGCGGACCATTTCCACGCAGCGGTGGGAGACACCGATATAAATTTATCGTAATCATCTTCGACCATTTTAGCAAATATACCAAGCTATACCCAATAACTAGGGCAACGACCAGGAAAATAATAGACATCATAATAGAGCAATATATAATGGAGGTAGGCCGACCGTATTCTATAATTATGGACCACGGTACTCAGTTTAGGGGAAAACTTTGGAAGGAAAACCTGGGAGAACACGGAATAAAAACGTACAAGATGTCTGTATATCACCCGAATAGTAACCCAGCCGAGAGAGTGTTAAGGGAGGTAGGACGGTTACTGAGAACATACTGCCATAACGAGCAGAAAAGATGGCATGAATACATAGCATCAACCGAGGATTTTCTCAATTTCTCACATCACAATACCATCGAGGTGTCGCCATACACAGTTATGTTCGAAAGACCCCCACCACGAGAGATAAAAGAAATTATTAGTTTTCCCGACGAACCCGCATACCAATTTGAAAGAACCAAATTTTATAACAAGGTGTTAGAAAAAACGGAACAGCAGCGGAAAAAATATGTCAAATCACAGCCAAGGCAATTAAATATGAGGTAGGAGAAAAGGTGTTAGTTAAAAATAGAGAATTGCCCAGTGCTATACAAGGCATAACGAGGAAATTGCTACTCTTATATACAGGACCTTTCACGATCACCAGAGACAATAAAAACAATACCTACGAGGTAACTGACATGGTTAGTAACAAAGTAAAAGGTACGTATAACCAAACATCATTGAAAAAGTACCATGATTAAAAATCACAAGTCAAATACTCAGTCAGTGAGCAAGTACCATGACCAAAAAACCAAAGTCAAATACAGCATCATTGAGAAGGTACCTTGACTAAACATGTTAACGTGAATTTTTTAACTTACCCACAATTAGAAAGGAGGTAGAGATTATTAAATAAATATAAATATTATTGTATAATGATTATTATTAATAAATATTACGAGATGGACACATTCCACCATAGGCAAGATTTATTTCCAATAGCCAAGTCAACGTATATTTACCAGCTTACCCATACTTAGAGAAGGAGAGAGATTATTATTAATAAATATTACGAGACGGACACTTAGTAAAGGAGAAAAGAAGGAGAAATACTGTCATATATTTGATAATAAATGGAAATGATAAATGAAAAAAAAAAGGAAAACAGTGTGTTACATAAGGAGGTAATGATGAATATGAATATAGCTATTAACATTGAATGATTTTAAACGATAATTTTACCTGCGGAGAACGATATATTACTATAATTGTGAATTAATCAGAAGAGTTTAAGAAAGGGAATTTATGTGTAGGAGCCTATGATCTTTGAATATTGTATTTTTATTATTATTATTATTATTATTTGTTGCGAAGGTGCAATTATTATTTTCTGGACAGGGATGTGTTGCCTCTGATTTCAGTAGTTATAGATAGGGAAGGGCAGAGAATGTATGCCATAGCGAGCCACTCTGACCCCCAACCCTCTATGAAAGTTAGGGAATTGATAGGGAATTATATCAAAGATTAATTAATTAACATCAAGGTAAAAAGGAAAGGAATAGGTGTTACGACAAAGAACGAAATAGGAATATTGAGTTGGATTAATATATTAAAGGAGTAGTACAGGAATTTAATTATAAGATAAAAGAATGAAATATAAAGAAGCTAATAAAAGGTTAATATAGAGATGATAATTTCATCAAAACCAAAGATATGTTTTTCAAAAATTATCAACTTTAACGGAGAGGCATATGTAACGACACAGAACGTTCCATAAAGGAAACCATTTACATAGCAATTATCATAAGAGGAAAGTGAGGTGAACAGTATCAAACCCAAGTAGTCCTAAAAAATTGTGTAATATTGTCTAATAATTATTACTACTAACATGAAAAACGACCAGACTGTGACTAAGACACAAACCCCATATATATTATTAAAGTGAATAACAGTGAAAAACCATAAGATACTATAAGAGAGACAAATAATGTCAGAATCAACCAAAATGAAGTCATTAATTATTAAGTTTTATAACTCTGAATAGAGTATTAAGAACTAATTTTTGTGAATGAATGGACATGATCCAGTATTATATTATGTAATGTAAATAAAATAAATGTATTAAATGACTTAAATACATTATTAGAAAGAATCTAAGTTAAAATAAAAATTATATATTTGTTATGACAAAAAATATTAATGTGTTGGATTTGAGACCAAACACTCAGATCTCATGTAAAAATTAATTATTATCAAATTGAAATAAAAACTATATGTAATTGTCAAGCAGACAAAAGTGAACAATTTATCTTAAACAAAGAAAGCTGTCAAATGAATAAAAATCAGTCAAAATAGCCAAAAACAGTATTAACTAAAAACATGTGGTAGGCATATAATATTGTATGATTTATGGATTTAATGTTGCCAAAATGCAACCAAATTGCATTAGAAAGTTGAAATATAATATAAAGCGACTATACTAATATATTTGACTAACTTTAACATTGTAATAGTCAAGTTAGCAAAATATTTACCTATACCATGTATGGCTGGAGCCAATCAACCGGTACAAAAAATAGTCATATCTGGCTAAATATTTACAAAATGTTGACAAAAATAAAATAGAATGGTACAATACTTCAGTATACCTTAAAAACGAACAAACTCAGTTGAAAATAAGATCAATTATGAAAGAATTTAACTTATAAGAGTGAGATTTGTCACACCATGAAAAAGGGCATCTCAAGACCAATCAATATGATGCTATGTCATCCTGTAATAAAAATAATATGTGTAAAGAGTAACCAGGTATCACAAAAGACAGACAATATAATAAACTCTGAGTGTACACTAGTGAAATACTACATATGTTAAAGAAAGAGACTAATTATTGTGTTATAACATTGACAAAAACCTAGGAGCAGCTGATTTGTAGTGGCGGGGTTTGAACGAGAATCTAATGCCAAAGTTTTTCACAAAAAGTGCGGAAATAGTAAATGATCACAATTTTGACTTAAAATAGATTCAGTGCACACATGAAGAGGCGAGATTGAAAAACTACCCGAGAGGAGTGTCCTGTGCGAGATTAATTAACCATTGGAACGTGAGTTACCAAAATTAAAGTCTTTTTTTTTTTACCTGGTTACATTTATCACACAGTTGTACTGCACACGCCACACACACCTTCAAATCACTTAATTTTTCTTGTAAGGCATCTTATTGATATGTCTTGGTAGTTCAAAGGAGTCACGTCCTGAGAGTAAAGATTTTTTCACGTATTAAACTCATGCTTTTCAACTGAGTAAAAAAAAAAAAAATTGAAAATACTAGCCGATACTTGATTGGATAAATAAAATTGTCAATAATAATAATAATAATAACTTGTGAATTTTTTTTTCTTTAGTAACTCTGCAATTGTATAATTTTTTATGAATGTTAGTCCTTCAGACGATTTGTTTGTTTTTGAAGAATCATTAAACTTACCTGATTTTTTCAAGCTAAACTGACTTGTTTATATTTTTTCATAGAAGTAAGATTTAAAAATTTTAATTTCTTTAATAATCACATTTTATTCTTGGAACAAACGATTCCAAGTGGCGCCCACAAAAAACATAGTATTAAGTTGTGTTACAGGACTACATCACCGCAGAGGATCCAGTCATCGGTAAGTAACAAAAAGTGCGCGGAGGTAACGCCTGACAGCATACAACACTTTTACACTACTAAACATCTAGCTAATTGTTATAAATCGACGACTCCAACAGTGGGGCTTAAAGGAGAGTATCCTAGAAATAGCTTACAACACCCCATTACACTTAGTACACAAATTGTTATTATATATATATATATATATATATAATTGAAATTAATATGGGAAGAGATGCGAATAAAGTGTAAAACAACAAGTAATATCTAGCATTTACCTGTTCAGGTTGATATCCTCATCCTATAATAATAATCATAGTAGGGACTAAACTAGTTTCAAAAAATATATAAAATATTATAATGTTGTATGAACAAAATGACAAAATTAGTAATATTATTAATAATAACACTATAAATAAGAATAAATTTATATTATTATATTTATATAAAGAACTAGAATTAATTATTAAGAACGTAATTCAAATTGTAAGAAATTAATCAATATGAAATATTATCTATATATATGTTATATCTTAATATAATTAAATCTTTTCTGAAGAACAAAATGATAAATAATATTAAAAGAATTAATATATTTCTTAATAATCATATATTAAATAATAAAGGGGTTAAAAATAATGAAAATAAAATTAATTTTAACATGTTTTTAAAGATATTGATAATAACTGATCATTACCATGTGACCGAATCAAATTGATTAATCTTGACAACCCCACAACTCCCTCACAAACACTAAATGTTAATAAAACTATTAATATGTATATATCATTTAGTTCAATTGATAAAAATACAGAAAATATACAGAATAGTCTTAAAATTATTAATTCTAATCTTAATAAACTCATTATGATATGCTTTCGATTTAAGCACAAGGAGGTAATGCCTGATATAAATATAATTAAATATAGCAAAGGTAATGATAGATTCATTTGTTTTAATAGTTTTAAAAAAATTTAGATCTTGTAAATCTAAGATAAATTAATAATTTTAAAACTTCAGAAGAGAGTAAAAAGTCATTTCAAGCACCCAAAGCTTACATTTTTATTAAATTATCTTCTGTATGAAGATTATAATGTCAATTACAATTCTATTATCAATAAATTTTATTTTTATAAAACATCCATTATCAATGGGATCTATTTTATTGATACAAACAATGCTTGCTAGAATTATTTGTATATTTTATATAAATTCATATTTTTTTCTTATATTTTATTTCTTATTTTTATTGGAGGAATATTAATTTTATTTATATATATATCAAGAATTGCCTCAAATGAAAAATTTTATTTTTCAATAAAATTATTAATATCGAACATGATTATTTGAACTTTAATTATAACTATAAATATTATTAGATTCAAGAAAGATAGCATCAATAAGTTATTAGAGATAAATAATTTATATGATGGATTTATAATTAAGAAATTATATATATTCCCATCAGGAATAATAACTATCATGATGGTTATTTATCTTTTACTCACATTGATCTTTGTTGTGAATATTGTCAGAATTAAATTGTCCCCTTTACGAAGAAAATTTTAACAAATGCTAAATATCACTTGACGCACATATCCATTAATTAAAATAATAAATAATTCATTAATTGACTTACCAGCAGCCACAAATTTATCATATTGATGAAATTATGGATCGCTATTGGGAATATGTTTAATTATTCAAATTTTAACTGGATTATTTTTGTCAATACATTATAATGCAGATGTGGCAAGTGCATTTAACAGATTAAGACACATTTGTCGTGATATTAATTATGGGTGAATATTACGAATTTCACACGCAAATGGGGCTTCATTATTTTTTATTTGTGTATATTTACATGTTGGACGAGGATTATATTATGGCTCATACAAGAATTTTGAGACTTGAGCTGTAGGAGTAATCATTTTATTAATTTTGATAGCTACTGCTTTTTTAGGTTATGTTCTTCCATGAGGTCAGATATCATTTTGGGGGGCAACAGTCATCACAAATTTATTATCAGCAATTCCATATCTTGGAACAGCCTTAGTAAATTGAATTTGGGGAGCATTTGCTGTTGATAATGCAACATTAACTCGATTTTATTCTTTTCATTTTATTATACCATTTGTTGTTTTAGCATTAACAATTGTGCATCTTATTTTCTTGCATGTTACAGGATCAAATAATCCATTAGGAATTAATTCAAATAATGATAAAATTCCATTCCATCCTTATTTTTCCATTAAAGATATACTGGGATTTTTATTAATTTTAGTTCTTTTTTTTTGTTATATTATACTCGAACCATATAAATTAAGTGATCCTGATAATTTCACTCTAGCAAATCCATTAGTTACTCCAAAGCACATTCAACCAGAATGATATTTTTTATTTGCATATGCAATTCTTCGATCTATTCCTAACAAATTAAGAGGAGTAATTGCATTATTTATATCAATTTTTATTTTAATTTTTGTTCCCTTCATAAACAATTCAAAATTTATAGGACTATTAAATTATCCCATTAATCAAATCTTATTTTGATACTTATTCATTATTATAGTTTTATTAACTTGAATTGGAGCTTGTCCTGTTGAATATCCATATATTAATATTGGAATGATTTTAAAAGAAGTTTATTTTATATATTTTGTTTTAGATCCAGTAATTAAATCTTTTTGAGATAAATTAATTAATTAGTTAATTAGCTTATAGATAAAGTATTTATTTTGAAAATAGAGAAAAGAAAAATTAATTCTATTAACTTATAATTAGGGCAATTTTTAATGAATTAAATAATAGACTTAATCATGAAAAAAAATTTATAGATTTAGACTTACTGGTAAGTATGATTTTCATGCTAAATATATTAACTTATCATAACGATAATGAGGCAATGTTCCTCGAACTCAAATAAATAAAAATGAAATTAATGTTAATTGAATAGGAAAAATTAAGGAATCAATATTTCTACCTAAAAATATTAAACAAAATATTATACTCATAAAAATAATTCTAGCATACTCAGCTAAAAAATAAATGCAAATCCTACCCCTCTATATTCAACATTAAACCCAGACACTAATTCTGATTCTCCCTCAGAAAAATCAAATGGTGACCGATTAGTTTCAGCTATCGCTGATGAAATTCAACAAATTCTTAAAGGAAAAAATAAAAATGTTAATCATATTAATTGTTGAAAAAAATAAAATTCAATTAAATTAAAGCTTTCAATTATCACAACAGGACACAAAATAATTAGTACAAGTCTGACCTCATATGAAATAGTCTGGGCAATTGATTGGATACAACCCAATATAGTGTAATTAGAATTTGATGACCAGCCTGTAATTATCAAACTATAAACTCTCATTCTTGTACAAAAAAAAAAAAATATTATACCTAAATTGAATGAAACACAATTGATCAAATATGGATAAATAGCCCATAATAATAAAGAATTGAATAAACCTAACACTGGTCTAATTATATAAATTAAATAATTAGATAGCATTGGTATATTTCTTTCTTTCAAAAACAATTTCATAGCATCCGAAAATGGTTGTAAAATACCAATAAATCCTACTTTATTTGGACCCTTACGAATTTGAATATATCTTAAAATCTTTCGCTCCATTAAGGTTAAAAATGCAACACCAATTAGAATAAACAAAACAGTAATTAAAATAGTAATTATAAACATTTTCTTCATGTAATATTATTACATAATTAAATTCTAAATTTAATGCACTTTTTGCTAAAATAGAATAAATTAAATTATTTGATATGGTCCTTTCGTACTAATATCAAAAATATATTAGTAGATAGAAACCAACCTGGCTCACGCCGATTTGAACTCAGATCATGTAAGAAATTAAAGGTCGAACAGACCTAGAATATTTAAATTTTGCTTTAAACTCTTTTCTTAATCCAACATCGAGGTCGCAATCTAATTTATCGATATGAACTCTCCAAATTAATAACGTTGTTATCTCTAAGGTAATTTAATCTTATAATCAAAAAATTGGATCAATTAAACATTAATTTATGAAAAATTCATTTAAAGTTTTATTTTATTATAATGTCACCCAAACAAAAAATAAAATAATTTTTCTAGTTGTTAGTTCTAAGCTCTAGTAAAATAAATTTATTTAAAATTCTATAGGGTCTTCTCGTCCCACTCACTTATTTAAGATTTTTTACTTAAACTCTAAATTCAATCTATTTTAATTAAAAAAGAAAATTTTTCATCCATTCATTCATACAAGCCTTCAATTAAAAGACTAATTATTATGCTACCTTTGCACGGTCAATTTACCGCGGCCATTAAAATATCATTGGGCAGAATAGACCTTTAATATTTTACTGAAGGACATGTTTTTGGTAAACAGGTGAAAATTATATTTGTCTAATTCTTAAACACAATTTATTGTAATTTACTAATTTAATCATTTTAATAAAAACATTCTTATTAATTTAATTTTCTTAATATATACCTAAAATATATTTAATGTATTTAAATAGAAAATAAAATTTAACTTACTCATATAAAAAGGCTGATTGCAAGCCTATTTAATTAACTGAAACTTAAAATATTATAGAAATTATATTTAGCTTATCCTTAATATAATTAAATAAATATAAAATTTTATATTAAAATATAAATTATAATATTTATTTTAAATTATATTTAATTCTTAAGAAACCAGAAATATTATAGTTCAAAAAAAATTTCATTACTAAAATTATTTTATTAATATTTATATTACAATAATTAACAAATAATTTTAAATCACCATAATTCGAGAAAAATAAATTTTTATATATAATTAATTAACCCTGATACAAAAGGTACCAATTATAATTTTACTTTTTTATATTTATTGCTTATCTTCACAGTTAAGTTAAAAATATTTATTCCATAAATAGTACTTACTAAAACTAAATAATTATTTTTATTTAAAATAATTTTAATAAATTCATCATAAATTTAGATTATTATTCAAATTATATTGATAAATCAATAATTTTTATTAGTGTAAATAATATGCTTTAAGCTTTAATTTGCATTCTAGCTACACTTTCCAGTACAGCTACTTTGTTACGACTTATCCCACTTTATAGTGGGAGTGACGGGCGATATGTACATAATTTAGAACCTAAATTCAAACAATTATATTTAATAAATTTTACTTTCAAATCCAATTTCATGATTTTCATTATAGAAAACAATTCATTTTTATAATAATGTAATCCATTTTCTCTTTAAAATTAACTGCACCTTGACCTGACATTTTATTAATAAAATATATGAAAATTATTCTGATAAAACATTCTTGACAGAGGTATACAAGTTTATATAAAGTGGAATCTATCGTGGATTATCGATTATAAAACAGATTCCTCTGATTAGATAAATTACCGCCAAATTCTTTGAATATAGAGATCATAACTATTAATAATCTAGTCATTTTATTTACACTTTCAATAATAGGGTATCTAATCCTAGTTTTATATAAAAGTTTCTCAGACATAGAAGTAAACACATATTTATACATTATTTCACCAAAATTTAAAAAACATACTATTAACACATTTTTAACTGAAACTAACATAATTAAATTTAGAGAATCGTATAACCGCAACTGCTGGCACGAATTTTGTCCTCTATAAATAAATTTATTACTTCTAAAATTAATAATTAATAATATTAAATACTGCACCCCGAATATTTATCATTCAGATAATTTACAATCAATTTAAAATTATACATGTAATATAATTAAATGCTTAATTTATAAGCTAGAATAAAACTTTACTTTTACCTATTTACTAATAACATTGTTTTACAACACCCCAAACAATCCCTTTAAAGTAATATTCACACATAAATGTATTATTTTTTCGATGTTTCCTCACAATAAAAAAAGAATTCATGGCTGGTGAATTTTTTTGGAAATTTAATATTTATTTTTATAACAATTTATAAATTATGGTATTAAAACCTTGTAATCAGAGCTTTTAAAGTAATATTCACTTATTTGAGTATCTTCAATCCTAAAATATTTATTATTCTATATAGTATATTTTTAGTTAAAATTAAAAATATTAATACTAATATTATTATATTCATGTATAATATATATATATATATTGTAAAGAAAACACGTTAGACGGTGTTAATAGAAGATGATGATGATGCCCCACTGTTGTGGGCACCAATTTGTAAAGATCTTGTTTTATGGGTGTATTTAGTTATATGAGACTCCCGTGTATCAACGTCAAGCACCACGTTGAAGGCGGTAATTCGTAACCACTAAGTTATCTTCAGATCAATAGGATTTAATTTAGGTTTCAGGGTTTAATTCAGCTCCACGTTGGTTTGCGCCAATTTGTAACAAATAAAATGTTGTTACCTGTTATTAATGAATATATAGCTATTAGGTTGTTACAGATGAAACCTCCTGAAAATATATTATTAGGCAAATATAGTTATGATTATGTTATTTTAACTTTTAATTGTACTATGATACAGGTTTAACTAAGTATTCAATAGTTATGCAATATTAACTATATACGTCATGTATTGACTGAATGTATTAAGTATTCTTGTCAACCCTAGTTCCTCTATATTAGATAATTCAATTCAAATTTGGTGCAGAAAACACGCTAGTTCGGCAATCTCCCGTTCCACCAGCTGTTGACAATTAGCACTGTTATTTGTAATAAGCTTACGTCTAGGTTAACCGTTCATCAGATTTTATTCACCCTTTTCCTGTAAATTACTCCACCCACAACATATAATACCTATTCTGCAATAACTTAGAACATTATCTCATACAAGAAAGATTCTTTATTAATTTTATACGTTATTTCACAGTAACAGTTCTCTCCAAAATAATAATATCATTAAATCGATTAGACAATGGTATATCGATCGTCAATTGATCAAGTTCCTTTGACTTATACAAATTAAATATAACAATAAATATTTCTTATCCCAGGGTTCGTAAGATTCTTTTAACCATTAGTAAGGCCAGGTAAATGCAAAATTAAGGTTACTCAAGTATTACAGAAGGTTATTAACTCTAAATATATTGAATTTAAAAATAAGTTGTTTTTTACCGGGTTGGCGGAACTCAAACTGGCATTGGACGTCTGTAAACAGTTAAAGATGATCGGCTTAAATTACGTTCATCCAGGAAAAAGTGTTCTGGCCCTTAATAAAATTGATGGTGTAGTATACAAGGAAGCTCTCAGGAACTCTTCTGACTGCCGTTCTTCTCTTACGATCTTGATAGTTGTCAGTCACGGTGGAATGAAAATAGTATTCTAGCTGCTCCTTGAAAGTGAAGGTTAACTCTGCAAAAAGAGATCTTCGTATGTCTTCTCAATAATTCCGTTAGTTTCGGCCTTTACTTCCCTCAATTAGTTTTCTGATTACATGGGAAATCGGTTTAATACCGAATCCAGCGGAATTATCCTGGTGAATGAAGTGAGGAATGCTAGACTCTTTTCGAGGTATTCAGTTATAATTCGGAAGTCTAATTGGTTTTATTACTCATCAGTAGTATTATAGAATTAGGTTTCAAATAGGATTTATTAATTTTTTTCAAATTTTATCATTCTTTCTTTTAAATGTGTCTGCTCATCTCAACTCAATAGCATGTAACAATCGAATCGAATGATTTTTAAATCAACAACTCTTGTACATTTCAGTTGCCTTAACAACCACTATTTTCTGTCATTGGATGAAATTAGATATCCTAGGGCCAGAAATATAGACTATTACTACTCTTTTTTAATAAAATACTCCATGCTTGGGATAGTACCAAATTACCTAAAATTCTCACCTAACCTTCCTTCTTAAACAGTATATGTTTTACTATAGTTTCATTGGACTGGACTTCTTAAAAAGGTATTAATTTCCTTTTACAAATATTAAATTTAGGCCTATAGGTTTTCTTACAACTGTTATAATATTGTTTGGTTTTTTTAACTTAATTTTCTTTTACCTGACCTACTGTACAATTAATTATTGGCTAATGGTTATTTACATTAATTTTAACTTCCTGGTTTTACTTTATTACATTAATTAACTCGTCCTGGAACCCTTCATTAGTTTACTACATAATTATCAGAACTACTTGTCAAACTTTAAACACGTATTGCCATCCTGGCCAAGTTTACAAACATTAATTAAAACAACTTCATTATTCAATTTTAGTCAATACTTAAAACTTAGTATAATGCCTAACACAGGTAATTATACTTAATTGTCTAAAGACAAATTTAACATAAATACAAACATTACCACTGATTAAGTATTCCTATAAAACACCAGTTCACTCTTACTATACTCAAAACATAACATAAATATTCTGTGAACCCTAACATGCTACAGTATAAAAAACAAGTACAATTTATTATATTAACCATTAATTGGTCTAGTATTTTATACTCAATGTTATTTATTATATCTTTTGACTTGAGGTACATCTCAAATATACTAATTACTGAGTAACCTTAATATCGGGGTATGGTCTTTGACCATAGTTAATTCAATTTTTTATGTAACGTTGGGGACCTCAACTCCGTTACGTTACATAACACCCCCCCTTCGAAAGAAGTTTATTTTGTCTTAACGGAGTTTAGTAAAAAAATAAACTCATAACTCGTATCTGACCAGTTGGTTCTCTTACTCATAATACTTTTTTATTTCAGACTGGTTGTATGTACCTTTCACCCTATTATTTACGTATGGAATTATCCATTGTATTACTATTATTTCTTCTTTCCTTCTTAAAATCAATTATTTCCCAAGTTTAAATCTTACTTCTATAATCATTCTTGTGACATTCTTTATTAATTATACATTTTGGATCTGGTTTTATTTATTTATCTATATTTATTTGTGAGTTTTCCCTCTAATATTTAATTTTCCTAAACCTCCCTAACCTTATAACTGGAATCGAATTGGTGGTGCTCTATCGGCTTACCGAATACCGTCGTCCGTTACATACCTTCTGGGATCAGAGGAACATCATCTCTGCCCAGTTAAATGATTGCTGGAATATTCTACAGTCAATCTTCATTAATAAACCTCGCAAGGTAGTCATCATGTGACCTTCAATAAAATAATTAACAATAATAATACTCTACGGATTATTCACTGTACTTTAACTCAGATCATATTATTTCTTCATATTAATTCTTCCTTCTATTATACACTTCTCCTCTCCAATACTTGGCTATTTTATTGACATTTATTAATTGGCTTTCTTACGGATAATTCTTAAATATTTGTTTTTTTTTTCTTTTATATTAGTTTAAAGTAATTTCTTCTGAATTATATAGTAAGGTGTCCTTACTTATTTTTTTGAATTTGGTTGTTTTATTAAATCATATTGTTCCTGAATAAATTAAATAAGTTGTCCTTACGTCTTTTTGGAATTTTGGGGTTTTTATTATGCATTCCACCTGTCGGGCGTGGTTTCTTCTTCATCGAGTTCTTGTCTTACATCCTGGGATGTGCTGGGTCGGTGGCCATCTCCTCTTAGGGGAATCCAGCGTTCTGGTGGGTTCTGTTGATTATAAACTATTCGGACATTCCTAGATGGATCGTCCCTTCTTTGGTTCTCGCTTCTGGATCTGGATTCTCCAATGCTATTGCTCCGTGGTAAATGCTCACTATCATTCTCCCTTTGGTGTTGCTCCCTCCTTGGACCATTCTCTTCAGCCCTTATAAAATTCACCATTGGTCTGGAAACCTGTAATGGACGATTCTCTTCGTAGTTAACCCGGCGGTAGTCCTCCTGACTCCGACTCCTGCCTCCATTAGTCCTAGTATCTCTTCTATCGTTATTGTTATCTTGGTTCCAGTCGGTATCCCTATTAAAACTCCGACGTCCTTTGTAGTATGTCCTCCCGTTATAGTTATTATACGCCCCCACATAATTAACTCTCCTGTAGTTTTGGTTTTGGTTGTTCGGGTTGCGGTTATTGTTATCATAATTCCGGTTGTTTGTGTTCTGATTCTGGTAACTTGGGTTGTACGACCGGTTATATTGGTTGTTTGGAATATTCTGTCTATTTCCATAATTGTTTCCATTGTTCCTTTGGCTGTTGTTGTTATTTTGCCGTTGGTATGTCTCATTACCATAATTACCTGGCCTGCCATTATAGTTCGGCCGGTTATGCGTCTCATGATTGTTATGGTTATCGTTTCTGTTGTTGTAGTCTGGGATATCCCTGCTCCCGTACCGGTCGTTTCTCTGCCGACTCCTTCTATAATGCACCTCACGCTCGTGCTCTTCCAATAGCGTTGACATGGCCTGTATCGTTTTTATCTGTCCGCCTGATCGTGCTATTGATATCCCGTTATCATAGTGGTATGCTAACCTGGTGACGAGAATTTCCTCCGGGATTTTTGGTTCAAGGTGTCTCGCCAAGCATACTTTTCCCAGGAAGTAGGCGGTAAGTGTTGTTCCCCTGCTGGCGTCATACCTTCCATAGCTGATGCTCTCCCTTACTACGTTCTGGGTAGCGTCTGACCAGTACCTGGCTTTAAAAGCTATTTTAAATTCTTCGTAGCTTCGGATGTCATGCCTGGTGGCTGTCCACCAGTTATCATAGGTTTCCTTGAAATGTTCGTCCAAGTAACGACGAATTATTGGCCACCTGTTTTCACCAATTCTCATTAGTTGTTCGCCGACCCGTTCCAAGAATTCAATTGGGTTTCTCTTGTATGACTTAAAGTTGATGGTCTCCCGGTCGTCTATATGTTGTGTATATGGAACAGTGATCGTTCGGTTGTCAACTGACCGTTGTAGGTTCTCGATTCTCTCCTGGTTACATTGTCCTTGCTCCTGTACTTCGTTCATGACCGTATCTAAGTTTCGATGCTGGTTTCCGCAATCTGCTCGTATTGATTCCACTTGAATCCGGTTTTCTTCTTCTATATGGCCTATCTTGACCTCTAGTTCAGCCCTATTTCGTGTAACAGCTTCATCGGTCACTCTCAGTTTTCTATTTGTTTCAGTTATCTCCTGTTTTCTTTCGCCGTCGTTCTTACCTACCTTCTGGCTGATTGCCTCACTGGCGTCCTCGATTTTCTTATTGAGAGCTTGTCTTAATACTTCATTCTGTTTATCGACAGTTTCCCTTAATTCCTTGTTAGAATGCTCAATTCTCTCATCGATTCGTATAAGATTGTCCACATTGATTTTCTCAAGTTCTTCTTTCATTCGTTTATTGTTTTCCTCAAGTTTTTCGTTCATTAGTTTGTTATCGTCCTGAATCTGTCTCAAACTCTCGTCATTCCTGTCAAACTTTTCATTCATTTGTTTGATTAAATTCTCGCTCAAAATTTCGTTTTGTTTTTTTGAGTTTTCATTAATACTGTCTATTTTATTTTCCAGCTTTTCTGAATTTTCATTTATACTGTCTATTTTTTCATTGATTTGTCTAAAATCGGCCTTCAATTGTTCATTATTTTCATTTATGGTTTGCCTTAAAAGTTCACTAGTACTTTCCTTAATACTGTCTATTTTTTCATTAGTTTGTCTATTATCTTCTTTGATACTGTCTATTTTTCATTAGTTTGTCTATTATCTTCTTTGATACTGTCTATTGTTTCATTAGTTTGTCTATTATCTTCTTTGATACTGTCTATTTTTTCATTAGTTTGTTTACTCTGTACCTTAATGCTATCCATTTTCCCCATCATTAGCCTCATCATTTCTTGCCAATCTGGTTCTCTTCTGGCTTCCGCTTTATCTGATTGGTCCCCTTGGGCATCCTTTTTATTGCTCGCCTGTTGTTCCATTTCGGTGTCTGTAACTACTTCTGTTTCTTCTTCCCGTCTATCCTCTTCCGTTTCTTGCTCCTTCTCCATCCTTTTAGTAACACCTCTCGTATGCATTCCTGTGCCTCTAATGGTTGCCTGCTCAAGTTAAGTAATAATTAATATGATTTTTTACTTAACTAAAGCCCACTCGTTGAGCGCCAATTTGTAAAGAAACACGTTAGACGGTGTTAATAGAAGATGATGATGATGCCCCACTGTTGTGGGCACCAATTTGTAAAGATCTTGTTTTATGGGTGTATTTAGTTATATGAGACTCCCGTGTATCAACGTCAAGCACCACGTTGAAGGCGGTAATTCGTAACCACTAAGTTATCTTCAGATCAATAGGATTTAATTTAGGTTTCAGGGTTTAATTCAGCTCCACGTTGGTTTGCGCCAATTTGTAACAAATAAAATGTTGTTACCTGTTTTTAATCAATATGTTATTAATGAATATATAGCTATTAGGTTGTTACAGATGAAACCTCCTGAAAATATATTATTAGGCAAATATAGTTATGATTATGTTATTTTAACTTTTAATTGTACTATGATACAGGTTTAACTAAGTATTCAATAGTTATGCAATATTAACTATATACGTCATGTATTGACTGAATGTATTAAGTATTCTTGTCAACCCTAGTTCCTCTATATTAGATAATTCAATTCAAATTTGGTGCAGAAAACACGCTAGTTCGGCAATCTCCCGTTCCACCAGCTGTTGACAATTAGCACTGTTATTTGTAATAAGCTTACGTCTAGGTTAACCGTTCATCAGATTTTATTCACCCTTTTCCTGTAAATTACTCCACCCACAACATATAATACCTATTCTGCAATAACTTAGAACATTATCTCATACAAGAAAGATTCTTTATTAATTTTATACGTTATTTCACAGTAACAGTTCTCTCCAAAATAATAATATCATTAAATCGATTAGACAATGGTATATCGATCGTCAATTGATCAAGTTCCTTTGACTTATACAAATTAAATATAACAATAAATATTTCTTATCCCAGGGTTCGTAAGATTCTTTTAACCATTAGTAAGGCCAGGTAAATGCAAAATTAAGGTTACTCAAGTATTACAGAAGGTTATTAACTCTAAATATATTGAATTTAAAAATAAGTTGTTTTTTACCGGGTTGGCGGAACTCAAACTGGCATTGGACGTCTGTAAACAGTTAAAGATGATCGGCTTAAATTACGTTCATCCAGGAAAAAGTGTTCTGGCCCTTAATAAAATTGATGGTGTAGTATACAAGGAAGCTCTCAGGAACTCTTCTGACTGCCGTTCTTCTCTTACGATCTTGATAGTTGTCAGTCACGGTGGAATGAAAATAGTATTCTAGCTGCTTCTTGAAAGTGAAGGTTAACTCTGCAAAACGAGATCTTCGTATGTCTTCTCAATAATTCCGTTAGTTTCGGCCTTTACTTCCCTCAATTAGTTTTCTGATTACATGGGAAATCGGTTTAATACCGAATCCAGCGGAATTATCCTGGTGAATGAAGTGAGGAATGCTAGACTCTTTTCGAGGTATTCAGTTATAATTCGGAAGTCTAATTGGTTTTATTACTCATCAGTAGTATTATAGAATTAGGTTTCAAATAGGATTTATTAATTTTTTTCAAATTTTATCATTCTTTCTTTTAAATGTGTCTGCTCATCTCAACTCAATAGCATGTAACAATCGAATCGAATGATTTTTAAATCAACAACTCTTGTACATTTCAGTTGCCTTAACAACCACTATTTTCTGTCATTGGATGAAATTAGATATCCTAGGGCCAGAAATATAGACTATTACTACTCTTTTTTAATAAAATACTCCATGCTTGGGATAGTACCAAATTACCTAAAATTCTCACCTAACCTTCCTTCTTAAACAGTATATGTTTTACTATAGTTTCATTGGACTGGACTTCTTAAAAAGGTATTAATTTCCTTTTACAAATATTAAATTTAGGCCTATAGGTTTTCTTACAACTGTTATAATATTGTTTGGTTTTTTTAACTTAATTTTCTTTTACCTGACCTACTGTACAATTAATTATTGGCTAATGGTTATTTACATTAATTTTAACTTCCTGGTTTTACTTTATTACATTAATTAACTCGTCCTGGAACCCTTCATTAGTTTACTACATAATTATCAGAACTACTTGTCAAACTTTAAACACGTATTGCCATCCTGGCCAAGTTTACAAACATTAATTAAAACAACTTCATTATTCAATTTTAGTCAATACTTAAAACTTAGTATAATGCCTAACACAGGTAATTATACTTAATTGTCTAAAGACAAATTTAACATAAATACAAACATTACCACTGATTAAGTATTCCTATAAAACACCAGTTCACTCTTACTATACTCAAAACATAACATAAATATTCTGTGAACCCTAACATGCTACAGTATAAAAAACAAGTACAATTTATTATATTAACCATTAATTGGTCTAGTATTTTATACTCAATGTTATTTATTATATCTTTTGACTTGAGGTACATCTCAAATATACTAATTACTGAGTAACCTTAATATCGGGGTATGGTCTTTGACCATAGTTAATTCAATTTTTTATGTAACGTTGGGGACCTCAACTCCGTTACGTTACATAACACCCCCCCTTCGAAAGAAGTTTATTTTGTCTTAACGGAGTTTAGTAAAAAAATAAACTCATAACTCGTATCTGACCAGTTGGTTCTCTTACTCATAATACTTTTTTATTTCAGACTGGTTGTATGTACCTTTCACCCTATTATTTACGTATGGAATTATCCATTGTATTACTATTATTTCTTCTTTCCTTCTTAAAATCAATTATTTCCCAAGTTTAAATCTTACTTCTATAATCATTCTTGTGACATTCTTTATTAATTATACATTTTGGATCTGGTTTTATTTATTTATCTATATTTATTTGTGAGTTTTCCCTCTAATATTTAATTTTCCTAAACCTCCCTAACCTTATAACTGGAATCGAATTGGTGGTGCTCTATCGGCTTACCGAATACCGTCGTCCGTTACATACCTTCTGGGATCAGAGGAACATCATCTCTGCCCAGTTAAATGATTGCTGGAATATTCTACAGTCAATCTTCATTAATAAACCTCGCAAGGTAGTCATCATGTGACCTTCAATAAAATAATTAACAATAATAATACTCTACGGATTATTCACTGTACTTTAACTCAGATCATATTATTTCTTCATATTAATTCTTCCTTCTATTATACACTTCTCCTCTCCAATACTTGGCTATTTTATTGACATTTATTAATTGGCTTTCTTACGGATAATTCTTAAATATTTGTTTTTTTTTTCTTTTATATTAGTTTAAAGTAATTTCTTCTGAATTATATAGTAAGGTGTCCTTACTTATTTTTTTGAATTTGGTTGTTTTATTAAATCATATTGTTCCTGAATAAATTAAATAAGTTGTCCTTACGTCTTTTTGGAATTTTGGGGTTTTTATTATGCATTCCACCTGTCGGGCGTGGTTTCTTCTTCATCGAGTTCTTGTCTTACATCCTGGGATGTGCTGGGTCGGTGGCCATCTCCTCTTAGGGGAATCCAGCGTTCTGGTGGGTTCTGTTGATTATAAACTATTCGGACATTCCTAGATGGATCGTCCCTTCTTTGGTTCTCGCTTCTGGATCTGGATTCTCCAATGCTATTGCTCCGTGGTAAATGCTCACTATCATTCTCCCTTTGGTGTTGCTCCCTCCTTGGACCATTCTCTTCAGCCCTTATAAAATTCACCATTGGTCTGGAAACCTGTAATGGACGATTCTCTTCGTAGTTAACCCGGCGGTAGTCCTCCTGACTCCGACTCCTGCCTCCATTAGTCCTAGTATCTCTTCTATCGTTATTGTTATCTTGGTTCCAGTCGGTATCCCTATTAAAACTCCGACGTCCTTTGTAGTATGTCCTCCCGTTATAGTTATTATACGCCCCCACATAATTAACTCTCCTGTAGTTTTGGTTTTGGTTGTTCGGGTTGCGGTTATTGTTATCATAATTCCGGTTGTTTGTGTTCTGATTCTGGTAACTTGGGTTGTACGACCGGTTATATTGGTTGTTTGGAATATTCTGTCTATTTCCATAATTGTTTCCATTGTTCCTTTGGCTGTTGTTGTTATTTTGCCGTTGGTATGTCTCATTACCATAATTACCTGGCCTGCCATTATAGTTCGGCCGGTTATGCGTCTCATGATTGTTATGGTTATCGTTTCTGTTGTTGTAGTCTGGGATATCCCTGCTCCCGTACCGGTCGTTTCTCTGCCGACTCCTTCTATAATGCACCTCACGCTCGTGCTCTTCCAATAGCGTTGACATGGCCTGTATCGTTTTTATCTGTCCGCCTGATCGTGCTATTGATATCCCGTTATCATAGTGGTATGCTAACCTGGTGACGAGAATTTCCTCCGGGATTTTTGGTTCAAGGTGTCTCGCCAAGCATACTTTTCCCAGGAAGTAGGCGGTAAGTGTTGTTCCCCTGCTGGCGTCATACCTTCCATAGCTGATGCTCTCCCTTACTACGTTCTGGGTAGCGTCTGACCAGTACCTGGCTTTAAAAGCTATTTTAAATTCTTCGTAGCTTCGGATGTCATGCCTGGTGGCTGTCCACCAGTTATCATAGGTTTCCTTGAAATGTTCGTCCAAGTAACGACGAATTATTGGCCACCTGTTTTCACCAATTCTCATTAGTTGTTCGCCGACCCGTTCCAAGAATTCAATTGGGTTTCTCTTGTATGACTTAAAGTTGATGGTCTCCCGGTCGTCTATATGTTGTGTATATGGAACAGTGATCGTTCGGTTGTCAACTGACCGTTGTAGGTTCTCGATTCTCTCCTGGTTACATTGTCCTTGCTCCTGTACTTCGTTCATGACCGTATCTAAGTTTCGATGCTGGTTTCCGCAATCTGCTCGTATTGATTCCACTTGAATCCGGTTTTCTTCTTCTATATGGCCTATCTTGACCTCTAGTTCAGCCCTATTTCGTGTAACAGCTTCATCGGTCACTCTCAGTTTTCTATTTGTTTCAGTTATCTCCTGTTTTCTTTCGCCGTCGTTCTTACCTACCTTCTGGCTGATTGCCTCACTGGCGTCCTCGATTTTCTTATTGAGAGCTTGTCTTAATACTTCATTCTGTTTATCGACAGTTTCCCTTAATTCCTTGTTAGAATGCTCAATTCTCTCATCGATTCGTATAAGATTGTCCTCATTGATTTTCTCAAGTTCTTCTTTCATTCGTTTATTGTTTTCCTCAAGTTTTTCGTTCATTAGTTTGTTATCGTCCTGAATCTGTCTCAAACTCTCGTCATTCCTGTCAAACTTTTCATTCATTTGTTTGATTAAATTCTCGCTCAAAATTTCGTTTTGTTTTTTTGAGTTTTCATTAATACTGTCTATTTTATTTTCCAGCTTTTCTGAATTTTCATTTATACTGTCTATTTTTTCATTGATTTGTCTAAAATCGGCCTTCAATTGTTCATTATTTTCATTTATGGTTTGCCTTAAAAGTTCACTAGTACTTTCCTTAATACTGTCTATTTTTTCATTAGTTTGTCTATTATCTTCTTTGATACTGTCTATTTTTCATTAGTTTGTCTATTATCTTCTTTGATACTGTCTATTGTTTCATTAGTTTGTCTATTATCTTCTTTGATACTGTCTATTTTTTCATTAGTTTGTTTACTCTGTACCTTAATGCTATCCATTTTCCCCATCATTAGCCTCATCATTTCTTGCCAATCTGGTTCTCTTCTGGCTTCCGCTTTATCTGATTGGTCCCCTTGGGCATCCTTTTTATTGCTCGCCTGTTGTTCCATTTCGGTGTCTGTAACTACTTCTGTTTCTTCTTCCCGTCTATCCTCTTCCGTTTCTTGCTCCTTCTCCATCCTTTTAGTAACACCTCTCGTATGCATTCCTGTGCCTCTAATGGTTGCCTGCTCAAGTTAAGTAATAATTAATATGATTTTTTACTTAACTAAAGCCCACTCGTTGAGCGCCAATTTGTAAAGAAACACGTTAGACGGTGTTAATAGAAGATGATGATGATGCCCCACTGTTGTGGGCACCAATTTGTAAAGATCTTGTTTTATGGGTGTATTTAGTTATATGAGACTCCCGTGTATCAACGTCAAGCACCACGTTGAAGGCGGTAATTCGTAACCACTAAGTTATCTTCAGATCAATAGGATTTAATTTAGGTTTCAGGGTTTAATTCAGCTCCACGTTGGTTTGCGCCAATTTGTAACAAATAAAATGTTGTTACCTGTTTTTAATCAATATGTTATTAATGAATATATAGCTATTAGGTTGTTACAGATGAAACCTCCTGAAAATATATTATTAGGCAAATATAGTTATGATTATGTTATTTTAACTTTTAATTGTACTATGATACAGGTTTAACTAAGTATTCAATAGTTATGCAATATTAACTATATACGTCATGTATTGACTGAATGTATTAAGTATTCTTGTCAACCCTAGTTCCTCTATATTAGATAATTCAATTCAAATTTGGTGCAGAAAACACGCTAGTTCGGCAATCTCCCGTTCCACCAGCTGTTGACAATTAGCACTGTTATTTGTAATAAGCTTACGTCTAGGTTAACCGTTCATCAGATTTTATTCACCCTTTTCCTGTAAATTACTCCACCCACAACATATAATACCTATTCTGCAATAACTTAGAACATTATCTCATACAAGAAAGATTCTTTATTAATTTTATACGTTATTTCACAGTAACAGTTCTCTCCAAAATAATAATATCATTAAATCGATTAGACAATGGTATATCGATCGTCAATTGATCAAGTTCCTTTGACTTATACAAATTAAATATAACAATAAATATTTCTTATCCCAGGGTTCGTAAGATTCTTTTAACCATTAGTAAGGCCAGGTAAATGCAAAATTAAGGTTACTCAAGTATTACAGAAGGTTATTAACTCTAAATATATTGAATTTAAAAATAAGTTGTTTTTTACCGGGTTGGCGGAACTCAAACTGGCATTGGACGTCTGTAAACAGTTAAAGATGATCGGCTTAAATTACGTTCATCCAGGAAAAAGTGTTCTGGCCCTTAATAAAATTGATGGTGTAGTATACAAGGAAGCTCTCAGGAACTCTTCTGACTGCCGTTCTTCTCTTACGATCTTGATAGTTGTCAGTCACGGTGGAATGAAAATAGTATTCTAGCTGCTTCTTGAAAGTGAAGGTTAACTCTGCAAAACGAGATCTTCGTATGTCTTCTCAATAATTCCGTTAGTTTCGGCCTTTACTTCCCTCAATTAGTTTTCTGATTACATGGGAAATCGGTTTAATACCGAATCCAGCAGAATTATCCTGGTGAATGAAGTGAGGAATGCTAGACTCTTTTCGAGGTATTCAGTTATAATTCGGAAGTCTAATTGGTTTTATTACTCATCAGTAGTATTATAGAATTAGGTTTCAAATAGGATTTATTAATTTTTTTCAAATTTTATCATTCTTTCTTTTAAATGTGTCTGCTCATCTCAACTCAATAGCATGTAACAATCGAATCGAATGATTTTTAAATCAACAACTCTTGTACATTTCAGTTGCCTTAACAACCACTATTTTCTGTCATTGGATGAAATTAGATATCCTAGGGCCAGAAATATAGACTATTACTACTCTTTTTTAATAAAATACTCCATGCTTGGGATAGTACCAAATTACCTAAAATTCTCACCTAACCTTCCTTCTTAAACAGTATATGTTTTACTATAGTTTCATTGGACTGGACTTCTTAAAAAGGTATTAATTTCCTTTTACAAATATTAAATTTAGGCCTATAGGTTTTCTTACAACTGTTATAATATTGTTTGGTTTTTTTAACTTAATTTTCTTTTACCTGACCTACTGTACAATTAATTATTGGCTAATGGTTATTTACATTAATTTTAACTTCCTGGTTTTACTTTATTACATTAATTAACTCGTCCTGGAACCCTTCATTAGTTTACTACATAATTATCAGAACTACTTGTCAAACTTTAAACACGTATTGCCATCCTGGCCAAGTTTACAAACATTAATTAAAACAACTTCATTATTCAATTTTAGTCAATACTTAAAACTTAGTATAATGCCTAACACAGGTAATTATACTTAATTGTCTAAAGACAAATTTAACATAAATACAAACATTACCACTGATTAAGTATTCCTATAAAACAACAGTTCACTCTTACTATACTCAAAACATAACATAAATATTCTGTGAACCCTAACATGCTACAGTATAAAAACAAGTACAATTTATTATATTAACCATTAATTGGTCTAGTATTTTATACTCAACGTTATTTATTATATCTTTTGACTTGAGGTACATCTCAGATATACTAATTACTGAGTAACCTTAATATCGGGGTATGGTCTTTGACCATAGTTAATTCAATTTTTTATGTAACGTTGGTAACCTCAACTCTGTTACGTTACAATATATATATACATATATATAATAGTATGTTTTTCTTTTTTTTATAGTTATAAAAAAAGAAAAACATACTATTATTATTATTATAAATATTTATATATAAATATATTATTTATATATATATTTAATTATATATATATATTTAATTATAGTATATATACATATATATATAATATATATAATAACATATATATATTATTTTTTTTTTTTACAGGACATAGGCCGCCTACACACCTTCACAGTTTGGACAATGTCAAGTCAAAATTTGCAGAACACCTCATTTCCGAGAATCATAATTACACAAATTTTAAAACTAATTTAATACCCCTTCACATATGTAAGAAAGGGCGATATTTGAACGCTCTTGAAAAGAGTATGAAATTTATAAAGCATATAACAATACTGATACCAAGCCGCGTGTTTTAAATGATAAACTGCTTTTCAAATCAAGTGTATTGTACGACACTGCTTTGCGCTATTGTCGTGGTGGAAGCAAAACGTAATTCAGTGTGCAGTCAATCTCCATACGATGTACATCGTTAAACGTTCATGCTCGCTTTTAGACATTTACGTATTTATATTGTTTTAAATTATTTATTTCATGTTGAATTTTAATATTTTAATTAACTGACAAATGTATCAACTTAAATGATACACGATTATTTTAAGTTCTGATGATGTTAGAAACTCCAAAGCACAAAACAAATTCGATCTACCTGGTGTTTACAAACTAAATTGCTCAGATTGCAACCAATTCTACATAGGCCAGACAGAACGTAGCTTCAAACAAAGATACATTGAACATACAAAGGCACTCCACTCCACTACAGAATCCACCTTTCCAAACCACCTCATTGAACTAAACCACACATACAAAAACATCGACAATAACATGGAGATTCTACACGTACACACAAAAGGCCGAAAACTAGACACTCTAGAACAATAATTGGAAATATACAAACACACAAAAAAAGATAAAAACTACATCCTAAACGAACAGACACAATTCAAATCACACACATTATTCAAACATATCATACCTCACACACACAACATCGCTCTTTCGAAAATCAATATCGTCACCAACAACAAGACAGACAGTGCTCCCAGTGGCAGCTTCTGAAGAAACTTTTTAAAAGCGAAAACCGGTTCAGGTTATAAGGTAAAACTTTTACATTTTTACCCATAAAAAAACTGTGTGTTCCGAGTCGGTAGTGAAATAATTATATTTAATTAGATTATTCTTCTAATGTGAATTTTATTTTGGAATGTAATTATTTATTGAGTTGAATATATTAGTTATGTTCATACCATTGTTTTGGGATATGTATAGAATATCATCAACATATCTAAAGTTAATGATTTCTAATGGAAATAAAATAAATATAATATTTGACTTTATTATATTTATTATTTCCTTATCGAGTTTTTGTAGAAAGATTTCTTACCAATATATGATAGCGGAAAAAAAAAATCAGTAGTTAAATTCAAATTAAAACAATTATTTGTTAAATTGAAATAAATTCAATTATTTTCAGTTTTTTGTATTGAAATCAAATAATTTTTGATTATTGTTAATACATTTATAACCTCTGAAGAATCCAAATCTATCAATGAAACGTACAGCAGGATAATTAAAATAATATTATCATCAACTTACAGAAATATTATAATTTGATAATATATAACATTAATATTTTAGAAAATATAGAAAATGAAGTTTATTAATGATATAGGCGGAATACAGAAAAATAACAATTATTATATATACTTAATGTATGTACATTGTGTGTGTGTGTGTGTGTGTGTGTGTGTGTGCGCGCGCGCGCGCGTGCGCGTGCACGCTTCAGAGTCCCCTGGTTCTCAGTTCCCATCTTCGCCTATTACTCCAATCTCCTGGGTTTAGGTTCCTTACAGCTCATTTGACACCTTGACATCATTATGATAAATACAGAGCTATAAGGATGTAAATAAAAATGACTTTATAATTAGTATTTTTAATTAAAAATTTTACTTTTAAATTCATTAATTTGTAAACCTGTATAAAATTTTAATCCACTGAAAATCTCTTTTACATAAATTTAAAAATAGTTTATCTGTAATTCATACACACATTGTGTAAGAAAATTTAACTTAAACCAAAAATGCACATACTAGAAACTGTACACATAAACAAAGCAAATTAATGTAGTTGCAATCCTTACAATGTTCAGTATTATTTCAATATGTTAAATATTAAAATTTACATATGTCTGAGATTTACACAGCATCTCAGCAATATCATGTAATATTTTGTTTAATATTTTAAACATAATAATTTTAAATATAAAATTTAATATTCTGTTGTTCACATTTTATTCTCTGTTCTTTAATGTCATTACTCAATTGGTCAAATTTGGTATCGAACTTTTCGTCATTAGAATTAAAACGACTTTCAAATTTACTATCCATCTTTCGTAAAAAAACTCATTATATCCATTTCATCGGATTGTTTATTTTTATTTGTTAAAACTGGGGTTAATTGAATCCCAGAATCAACAGCTGCTTCGCTTAATTGCATTTGCATAGCAATTGGGGTTGAATGAATTATTACGTTCCTGCTAACAGCTGTTTCTATAACAGCGCTTGGATCAGCTGTCCGCATCTCACTTTCATTCAGTGACTGTGGTTCAAGGCCACCTTCGCTCGTATCTACGTCTGTTACATTGCTTTGTTCTGTGTGCTCAGACATTTTTAACTGATTTATAACTTATTTTTACTTATGTTATAACTACAATTGGTTAATCTTCCCTTCAAAACATTATACTACCACATACATGAAATAAATCTTATACCATAATTACGTACATTTTACGTAAATTAAATTTTGCTTTCATAACCGTATTTCACTTTCTGCACTGTCAAAACAGGCCGGTGTAATACAACTTTTTATTATATTACATCCTGGTCACAGCACCAATTGTAACCCTACTTATTCCTTTATTTTATTTTACTTATCTTTGAAACTTCCACCTACCTTTTAATTCTTGTGATCTGCCCGGATCTCTCGTGGTGAACTAACCCCACTCGTACGACGAACTGGTCAGTGCAGCAAATGAAATAAGGTGTTTGAAATGATTTATTTACTCTTTTAGTAGATAAAACAAAGTAATGAATTTATTGTCATAATTTCAACCATAACTTCCACAATTAAATTAAATTGTATTTGATACTGAGGTGAAGCCCCTTTTTATCAACAATAATTTTAATATTTGTAAACATATTACCTATTTCTACAGTATACTATTACTTAATTAATTCAAGGAGACCCAGATTGCTATTCACACACATTCATTCTTTTTTTTATTACCCCATTTTAATTATTTAGTACCCCAAAAAAAATGAAATTATTTATTTAGTTGAATTGTCAGTCGAGTACTTCACCCTTAACGACTCTGATGATCACGCGTCGTACCGATCACATGTCCAAAAGCTTAACACATTTTCACTTCTTTTCTGTCACTTCACTTCGAGCTGATAGGTGGCTCTAATTTACGTTTTTATACACCTTGTGGACATTTTGTCAAATTTTGTAGTTAGCGAACTTTTTTAGGAAGCCCCGGCAGGAGGGAGTTCTTTCGTCGACTGACGAAACGACGGGTAACTAAATCCCCACCTTGTCTGACTGTTTCCGGTAACATACACGGCCCCTTGAATTACAAAGCTTTTTGTCACCGTTTAGGTAGCATGGTTTGGCATTGTGCACTGGTGTTGACGCTGCTGACTGGCGAAAATGTTGAGGCTGTGGAAGGCGTGGCCTCTAAGAGTATCCGGCATCAACGAACCGCATGGAACAAAAGTCTTCGTCCCTCACCATTTTTCATGGCGTCCCTTTGGAGTCTGATGTGCGTCGTCTATGCGCGCATGTTTATGTTGCGTGTCTTTGTACGTGCCTCAATGCTTAATTACCGTGTGTTTAGACTAGGCATCGCATTCCATTGCCAACTCGCCGTTCACAATCTCACTTCATTGTTCCTTTGACAATTTTGTTTCACATTGGGATTGAACGTGCAGATGAAAAAAAAAATAAAATTATAATTTTTTTAATGAAATAAAACCCCTCTCCCTTTAGCCCTGTTACAATCATATATCTCATTCCTGTTTAGGAGTGAATCAACCTCACAAAAAAGGCCTATTGCAAAGGTTACATACACACTTATACTTAAGAATTTGGGCATGCATGAACTTCTGTAGTTATTAAGACAATATACCAGTTATATAGTTTATATAATCTTCAATCAATAGTTACTGTTACAAATGAAAAGAGGTCTCCTCATTGGTTGCTTTGTCACACAAAATTTTTAAGTAGTTACTACTTTTCGTGCAAAGTCTGTTACATACTTACAGTTGTTAACTGTCCTGGAGGCAATGGCCAGTGAGCAGGGTCCTTGTATGGATCATTTGGGTAAAATTCAAGAGGCATTCGCTCTCCGTGTCTGAAAAGCTGTAAACAGATTACCAAGCTATACTGTTTGTAGAGTAGTGGACTGTAAAGTAATAAAATAAAATAAAATGATGTTGAAGGGTCACTAGTAAAAATCACAAGATGCATGAAAATTATTTAATTAAGCATTGAATGAAAGCCCACAAAGAAACCAAAACACTGGATGAATATTGTATATTTACAAAAATGATCTGATACAAATTAAACAATAACTGTTAATGATCTGTACATGGAACATCCGACAAACTATGTTATTAAGTCACTGACTTGAACCCAACTAAAATGCTTCGGTTAATATTACTGTCTCATTATGCAGAGCGCAGCATCATACAGCATACATACCGCCTGCCAAAAAATACACAGTATTTTTTAATAGTAAACAAAGTAAAAACAAATACAACAAAACACAATAAGCAAAATAATTAAATCAACAAGTATGAAGTCTGAATAAACAAGTGTTATTAATGTATACGAGGTGTGGCTAGAAAAAACCAGACAGTTTTTTTAAAGCGCGTCACAGATGACTGTTGCGTGGCAGTGTCACATGTTACCCCTCCACCATTTACTCATGTTTCAACGCAGTGCATCACTTAGTTCGGCTGTAGCCTTCATTAGAAGTGGTTCATGCAGTTATGCTTTGCCGAAAAAATGCTAAGTGTTCACAAGGAGCAGCGTGTTAATGTGAAATTCCTTTTCAAACTTGGGAAATCCACAACAGAAACTTATTTAATGTTGCAACAAGTGTACGGTGATGAGTGTTTGTCACGTACACAAGTTTTCGCGGCAAACTTGAAAGCACGGATAAGCAAATTGAAATTTCAAGAAATGATGATTGTTTTTTTCAACATCAGAGGGATTGTGCACGTTGATTGGGTACCCAAAGGTCAGACAGTCAACCAACAATACTACAAAAGTGTCCTGACTACTCTACGTGAGCGCGTACGGAATAAACGACCTGGTTTGTAGAAAAACCAGACATGGCTTCTTCACCAGGACAATGCCCCGGCCCATAACGCAGTGTCTGTCAAGATGTTTTTGGCCAATCACGGAATCACTGTCTTGGAACACCCACCCTATTCACCTGATCTCACCCCGTGTGACTTATTTTTATTTCCTAAAGTCAAGTCAGCTCTAAAAGGAACCAGATTTGAAACTGTAGATGCAGTAAAAGCAAAGGGGGCGGAGGTCATGAAAGGGCTTTCAGAAGATGACCTGAAGCGCTGTTTTTAACAGTGGAAAATTCATATGGAATGGTGTAGGGATCAAAAAGAGGAGTACATTGAAGGTGATAAAATCAAAATTGTAAAAAATGATAAATAAAAAGTTTTAAAACACCAATCCCTTTTTTTCTAGCCACACCTTGTATACATATTAATCAGTAATTTCTGGTGGCGGTAACAGACATATTTTGACAATTGGTCTTTTTATGATGCTACCTTGATCGGTGCATACTGACACTACACGCACGTGTCCATCGGTACCTGGGTGGAGATCTTCAATGACAGCTAGTTTCCACTTCAAGGGTGGGAGATGGTCGTCCTTTTATGGGAGACATACGATACATTTTATTTATATCTGTGATGCACTAGAACTCTATCGAGTTCAAAAATGTAGAACTATTGTGTAGAGATCCTGTTGGACAACAGGACCAACCTTCAAAATGTCGTTCAAAGAGGCGTTGTTAGATGTCTTACAAGAACCATCGAAGACTACCCTAGTTTTTGTTGTTGTACTGTTCTGTTTGAAAACTGCATGGATGGTGAGATAGGAATTAGCTTTGTTGGCAAGTTGGTGATGCAAGTTGCATGTGCCAAAGTTTGAAATACTCATTGAGAAATTCACGATAATCATGATTGAGCTGTTTATCTGAGACAAGACGTCGTTCAAGTCTTTGGACCTTTTGAAGAGCTGTTGATCTGGACTCGCTGAGAGAAGATGGATTCTGCCTTACAGGTAATTTAACAGTGTAATGGTCTTGCTCATCCCTTGTTGTGTTGGCGATTAAATCTTCTTTGCATTCCCTCTCTTTGGTTGAACAACCAGGTTTGCTGAGCTCTTCATCAGACTGTGTATTTTTTGGCAGGCTGTATGTACCCTGTATGGTGCTGCGCTCTGCATAAGAAGACGGTAATATTAAACGAATCATTTTAGTTGGGTTCAGGTCAGTGACCTAATAACATAGTTTGTCAGACGTTTTATGTACAGATCACTAACAGTTATTGTTTAATTTGTGTCAGATCATTATTGTAAATGTACAATATTCATTCAGTGTTTTGGTTTCTTTGTATGCTTTCATTCAATGTTTAGTTAAACAATTTTCATGCATCCGGCCCGGAGGACCAAAAATATATGTTTGTAGAGTAGTGGACTCTAAAGTAATAAAATAAAATGATCTTAAAGGGTCACTAGTAAAAATCACAGGATGCATGAAAATTATTTAATTAAGCATTGAATGAAAGTACACAAAGAAACCAAAATATTAAATGAATATTTTACATTTACAATAATGATCTGACACAAATTAAACCAAACTACGTTATTAGGTCACTGACTTGAACCCAACTAAAATGCTTCGGTTAATACTACTGTCTCATTATGCAGACCCCAGCACCATATACAGCATACATATACATTTTATCTAAAGCTGGCATTCTGGCATTACTTTATATTCAAAATCCTTAACTTTATATTTTACTAAATATCACTATTGCATTAACGACTCGGAACACTAGTTTTTTATATAAGTAAAAGCATAAAGTTTTACCTTACAGCCTTAACCGGTTTTCTCCTTTAAAAGGCTTCTTCAGAGGATGCCGCAGGTAGTGCTGTCCGTCTTGTTACGGGTGACGGAATCGAATTTCGAAAGATCGATGCTGTGTGTGTGGGGTGAGATATGTTCGAATAATGCGTGCGATTTGAATTGTGTTTGTTCGTTTAGGATGTCGTTTTTATTTGTTTTTGTGTGTTTGTATATTTCCAATTTTTCTAGAGTGTCTAGTTTTCGGCCTTTTGTGTTACGTGTAGAATGTTCATGTTATTGTCGATGTTTTTATATGTGTGGTTTGCATCAATGAGGTGGTTTGCAAAGGTGGATTCTGTAGTGGAGTGGAGTCCCTTTGTGTGTTCAATGTATCTCTGTTTGAAGCTACGTCCTGTCTGGCCTATGTAGAACTTACTGCAATTTGAGCAATTTAGCTTGTAAACACCGGGTAGATCGAATTTGTTTTGTGCTTTGTGTGTGTGTTTTGATAGTGTGTGTTCTGTTTTGTTAGTAGTTTTGTAAGCAATTCTTTATCCTGCTTTTTTGAATTTGTGGGCTATTTTTTCAGTTTGTTTGTTGATGTATGTTAGTGTTATGATTTTGTTGTTTTCTGTCTTTGTCTGTTGTTTGTTTTGTGTTTTGTGTAGGAGTTTACTGACTATTGTTCTGTCATATCCGTTAGATTCTGCTAGATATTTTATCGCGTTTAGTTCGTCTTTGTAGTCTATTTCATCTAAGGGAATGTTGTTAAGTCTATGTATCATGGTTCTGAAGGCAGCTAGTTTGTGTTGTATTGGGTGATTGGAGGTGTTGTGTATTAATGTGTCAGTTGTAGTTGGTTTTCTGTATATACTGAATTTGTGCTTGTGTTCTAGTTTTGTGATGGAGAGGTCTAAGAAGTTTATGGTATTGTTGTGTTCGTATTCGGCAGTAAAGGTTATGTTTTTATGTATTTTGTTTATGTGCGTTAGTAACTGTTCGCATTGTCTTTTGTTCCCCCTGTATAGTATTAGAATGTCATCAACGTATCTGTGCCAATATAGTATTTTATGTGAGTGTCTGTCATTGTTTGTGAGTATTTTTGTTTTTTCTAAGTGTTGGAGGAAGACTTCTGCTAGAATGCTGGATATGGGGGAACCCATGGGTAAACCATCGTTCTGTGTGTAGTATTTATTGTTATAAGTAAAGTAGTTTTGTTTTGTGATAATGTTCAGAGTTTCTGTTATTTTGTTGATAAGTTCGTCTGGTTTGTTGTTCTGTTTGAGTTTGTTTTGTAGGATGGTGATTGTTTCAGAGATGGGGATGTTTGTGTACAGGTTTTTAATGTCAAAGGAGGCTAATGTGGCATTATGGGGGATGTGTATGTCTTTTATTTTTGTTACTAGGTCTGTGTTGTTTTTTACTGCAATGTTGTTGTCTAGTTGTGTGTGTTGTCTGATAATTTAATCTAGATATTTTGCGAGTTTGTGTGCAGGGGCATTACGGTAGTTGATAATGGGGCGGATCGGAACGTCTTCTTTATGGATTTTGGGAGGCGCTTGGAGGGTAGGGGCTGATGGTCGGATTTGTTTCATGTAGGGCTTTTGTTTATGTGTCATTATGTGTTTGGCTTTGTTGACTAGTTGTTTTACTGTGTTTTGGTATCTGTCGGTGGGGTCGTGTTTTAGTTCTGTGGTGTTGTTCTGTTCCATTATAGTTTTGTACTTTTTTGTGTAGTTTGTCTGTGGGGATGATTACAGTCGTGTTCTTAGCAGACAAAGGCAACTTATATCCTGAATATAAGTTTTGGAACATTCAGGACAGAAATCAAATAGAACAGTTAAACCATTTTAACAGTTAAAATTAGGACAGGCACAATTACATTTTCAGATAGTGTACAAATTAGTGCCCATCATGTTTTGTGAATGTGTGTGTGTGTTTGTGTGTTTGCTACTTTACAAGTCAGTAATTACTGGAAAATAAAATTATAAAAAAATAATAATAATTTATTTATAAGTATAGTATCAGACATAAGTTTGAAGTTACCATACTAAATATATTATATTGTTTACTATGATTTAAGAGTAGTCACATGACCAAGTATCAACAACTGAGTAGCAGTCCAAACATTCCAAAAGTCTAAGCCTACTCTTTAGCTCATTTCTTACTTGCATATATTTCATTATTACAGCAAACAAATAAGACACATGCTTTTTATAATTAGTAGTGATCCCACAGTTTCATTCTGTTATTTTTAAGATACCGTACTCTATTATTTCTTGCCTTTATTTGTCATGTTTTAAAGTTTCAAATTGACTTTTTATTTTAATTTATGATTTCTATGTTTCAATGTGTGTTTGTATCTTTTGTGGCTTCCTAGTAAATAGAATATAATTAAAATATTAGAGCCATTTAAATTACAGTATATACATTAAGTATGGTATGACAACTTTAATAATTACAGAAATTGTTTTTCTATCACGTATGTAGGCCCTATTTTTTGTATGTGTGTGTGTGTGTGTGTGTGTGCACGCGCGCGCGTGCAAAACATAATATCATAATATATAATATTATTTGTATAAAAAATATGTAAACAAATATAACTACCATGCTGTGGTTGGTTACATTAAAAAAGTCTTACCTCAGTGGCAGATAAAGGGTATAGAAGGTCTGTAGTGGTTCTTAGAAGGGGCTGGTGGTTTTTATTTGGAGGTCCAAATGATGGATTTTTCTTATGTAGGAAAATGTTTTATAGTTTTTTTTTAGTAACACATACCTAAATTGTAGTATATACTAGAGCTCCCCCAACCCACATTGAAAGTAATATTATGAATACTATTTATATTCTTGAAATTAATTGTCATATTATTAAGACATATTATTATGTCATTACTATTAGAATAGTACGTGTAGGTTAAATACATAGGTTATGTTACTCATATATATTTAAATTATCCACAATTTTGATGTATAAAATCTGACATACAATATACATTGTATACTGAGGCACACTACTTAAAGAATACACTAGAATGTTCTGTACCAATGTACAAATATATTTATGGTTAATGTAGTTTATTCTGCAATGTTCTGGAATGGTCACCTGGAATATTCTGGGTGATAGCAGTAAATTATGCATGTTGGTGAATGATGTCATTACCAATTATACATAAACTGTAAGAGAGAATCAGTCTCGATTCCGAGTTCAGTGGATTATGTTATAGAGTTAGTTTGATGCCACATCTGTGGATCTTTTTGTTTGCTATCTTTCTGTTTATAAACATTATGGTTGTGTCAATAATCAGTATCATAGTTGTGGACCAAAATTTGTATTTTCTGTGTTACATATTTACTTATGAAAAATTATTTGTCATAACAATAAGTAAACAAGGTGTGCACAGTGACAAGAGTGTTTTATTTCAATCGCTGTCTAGAAGACAACTAATTATTTTACTCATCTTTTGATAGAGTTAACAAAACAGGAAAAAGAAGAGGTATAAAGTGAGATAAACTAAAGTTATTCATGTAAAATTAAGTTACATTTTTCTTTCTATAGACAAACAGCCAAGTTTTTCAGACCTTCCTCATTTGGTTGATCAAAGATGATTTTTTTATTGATTTAAGTTTTTAGAAATGTTTTTTACTTGAGGCCATAGACATGCAAATTGCTAAAAAAAAACAGCAGGATAAGACATAGGTTGGGAATAGATTAAGTAAGCTCCCATTTGACAATAGACTAAAGAAATTCTTTGGCTGTCCATTAAACTGCTGCTTCTGTGGAGGCATTAGTAATGTGTACATGTCATTTCTGTTCTTCAAACAATTTAGGACTTGTTGCTTGTTAAAATTCTCCATTGAACTTCTCACTTGTTGATATGTGTTGACTTCAAAAACTGAAGTAGGTAGCAGAGAGACTTTCTACTTTTTACTTTTGATCTTGACAATGCCACAACCATAATTGTATGCTTAATTAGTTCCTTCAATATACAATATACTTTCTCCAATTTGTCCCATTCTTGCTGTAAACTCATTAATTTAAAGTTTTTCTGTGAATCCTTCTGCTTTAGCATGTATTGTTGAACTGCTAAAGGGATTGATAGAGTTATCCACTTCTTTCAATAATTTCAAAGCATACTCATTAACTTCTGGATACTCCCCACTTCTTGTTTTCTGTTTCCTCCATCTCGTAGGTTTCAGCTTTGCACAATTTTTTCCTTGTTCTTTAAGTAAGTCAACAGCGTGTTTGTCAATATTCCATATTCCTTTACAATCTCATGCTTAAATTTTACACCCATTTATTTTAATTTATACTTCTTTAATAATTTCAACTTTTTTGATAAGGTTAAACTAGAGCACATTCCCACATAGGTTTTATAGAATACTATTAGAAATAATTAAAACGTAGTGAAAAAAATAATATTTGGACTGGACGACAAGCACTTAATTTAAAAGCTGCTTTTATTGTAAGATAAATGTGTACACAGTAATATGATTTATGTCCTGTGACACTATGCATACAGGTAGTACAACAGCTGAGAGGAAAGCCATACAATTCATACAAAATAAACATTTTTGAATCATATGTACTATGAAACATTTTATTGTTAACTTTCTTCGTTTCTGGGCACGGTATTTTTAAATGCCAAAAGCTTAGTGATTGTTTAAACTAATTAGGATGACATGTTTTTGGGTGTTAAATATGTTTATTGGTTTAATATATATTTGATTAGATAGTTAGAATTGTGTGAAGTTTGACTTTTCTGAAAACTTACGTCATCAAGAGTACATAAAGATTCACATAAAATACATACAACTTTGTTTAATGAAGATAAGAAACTCACATTACAACAAGCACATGTTTTTTAAACAGATGTTCCTTACTATAATGAGCTCTGTTGAATGAAATGTTTTACATACTGTATGAAGATGCATGATGCTCAGAATACAGTTGGTCAGACATTGTGTGACTTAATATTAGTGGCATATCTTCAACCTCTTTGTATACCACAAAAAATACAACTGGCAAATACACAGAAAAGACACTAGACACAATATACACCTGGATGCACATATTACTGGCAAGAAAGAGAATTTTAAATGAAAGAATATCAACAGTGAATATTAACAGTGTTCTGTGAAATGATGACATTAAAAGGAAAAGGAAACTAGTGTATAAAAAATAAAGTACAAACGACTGAAAACATCATGGTTTGAGAAATCCACCTTTATTGTTTTCTAATAATTTTGTTAGTCATCTATTCTTTAATTCTATAATATACATTACAAAAACCCCTTTATTAAAATGAATGAAAAATCTGCAGTAAAATATTACCAGCAGAAGGAATTCATAAGCATCAAGTGATAGTGGTTCTGGGGTCCAAAGGGGATGTGACGTGAACATATGCTTTCATAGAAGAGAAATGAACTAGGCTCTCCACCCCAACTCCACTCTCACCTACACATCGGTGGACCCTGTTACGTCGAGCAATCCACTCCAAGGTTATGGTAACCAACCCCTTCGGGGAGTGAATCAGTTCTGTCAAGCAAATGAGAGATGGGGGTTCTGTCAGGCAGTCTGGGGGTATCCTGGGCCCTAGCCTGGCAGGATGGCGCACATCGGCAGCAGGATGTGCATCTGATGTGGAGGCAGAGGAAGCTATAGTAACCCAACGGCTGCACACATGGACTGAGTCAGTTAGCCTACTGCGACTAGGGAAAGAGAGCTCATCAGCTGAGGTCTCTAGGGAAAGAGCACCCTGAAATCAAAGTTCCTGGTCCTCCAGGTTGGGGGTTGGACCAGAGAATTCACATATCCCATCTGTGAAACTCTTTATGTGCAGAAACCTATCAGTTTCTCAGCCAGTCAGTTGTCTGCACTTGACCGGGACAACTGGAGAAGGCTGTTAAAGGAGGTCTTGACTCAGTAATGGGTTTTCGCACCACTGAAGAAGAAGAAGGTAGTGGTTCTAGCCTTTGAGTGGGAACTAGGCCCTCCTAGAAGCACAACTGTCTTTCTTAGTATTTTTTAAATATGTACTGTTTGTTATTGTGTGTAAATCCAAATTAGCTTATATTTATTATTATTGTTATACTATTATAAAGACTCCCCACATTACATTTTTATGTTTAATTGCTATTGTTATTCTTGTCTACTGTGATCCCCCCCCCCCCCCGTCACATAATGCTCTAGAACTACCACTGCATCTGATAGGAATATTCAGAATAATGGTAAACATATTAAATAATGAGAAGATAAGTAAGGAAAGTAAATTGCAGATAAGATCTTGGGAAAGGACATAGTGGCAACAACCTATTTATTTTGTAAGTGGATGAATTATGAAAACTCAAAGAACAGACTGTAGTTACCAATATCAAATAATCAAAATCTCCTGCTTTCAGTGGTTTCTGTGGACGACATTTTGTATTAGTTAAAATCAATAATTTTCAGCATTATTTTGTGAACATCCTTAAAATAATCCTTTTAATACAGTTCTTTGCATTTTGATTAAGAGAAACCTGAAAATATCTATATAAGACCATAATAAGCTGTTAGAAAGAAAAGAACCAGTAAGAGCATAGACAATAATAATTTAAAACTATATACTAGAGGAAACAACGGGGTTTTACTAATCTGGATAACATTTTATTGTACCTGATTAGATACAGTAATATTATTCAGGTTTACACTTTCATGTTTTCAGTATTGTAGGGCAGTTTGGCACTACTAACTTCTATTTATGAGACAGAAATATATACCAAATACAACAACCTCATAATATATCAAACACATAACAGACTTTTACCTCTTCAATAGATTAAAAAAGCATTACCTACAGGAATTACCTTTCCAACAGATATAGTAGGTTTCACTATAGCAGATCAAAACAATCGAGTATACAAAAATCAGTAGTTTTTTTAAACACACAAATAGAGGCAACTAATGAAATAATAGTAATAAAAAATTAGAATATAACTCACATGGGAATACAAGGCTCCTGCTAGAAAGGGATGTCACAAAGTTCTAGAATATGTGTCTCTTAAAAATAAACATGATAGGTTAACAGATCTAAGTAATGATAGTGAAGATTAGAAACTATGAAAATATTTGGCTGTAAGACAATTTTGTCTTTACTGAATGTGATGTGACTTTAATTATAATAAATTATTTACATACAAATTTATCCTATCCTATTCATCGTACTTATACTATGGTAATTAGTTGCATGCAAGTCACATTGTCGTTTCTTCTGATATTGTTTTATACTAGAGAACCCCCAACCCACATTCAAAGTAATATTATGAATGTTGTATAATATATTAAGTGTTATTGTGATTGGTATTATTAACCGTTTGTCACGATACATAGGTTATGTAACTCACTTGTATTTACGTTATCCACAATTAATGTATAACTTATGTATATAGATAGACACTACTTATACAGACAATATATATAGAATACACTGTATATACAATATACAATGTTCTGTATCAATGTACAATATATTTATAGTTAACATAGTTTGTTCTAAAATATTGTATAATAAACACCTGAAATGATTTCGGCTATACTAGTGACAGATGCTGGTGAATGCCATCATTAGCAACTATATATAGAACAGTAAGAGATGGAATGAACGAGTCTTCATTGAGAGTTCGGCTAGTGAGTTATAGTTAGTACGAGTGTTTGATACCATGTTGGTGGATCAATATATTACATTTGTGTGTTATCTTTTTATTTGTATAAATTATAGTTATGTCAATAATCAATATCACAGTTGTGGATCAAACATTAATTTTCTAAAAAATTATTTGTGAGATCAGTAAAGAAACAAGGTGTCAACAGTGATGCAAGTGTTTTATTTCAATCATTGCCCTAGAAGAAGACACTATAACAACAAACATGTAACCACAATGAATAACCACCTTTGCAATAGCCTCAGTCATATAAATCTGTGCTGCTCAAGGCCATGGTATAACTAGGTTGCAGTAGGTCTACCATCTCTTGTAGTGACACTACAATACTCAACAAAGTTATTGTTAAAACCACCAGACTGACTGGCAGTGGTCTGTTGTTAAAATTTTTGTTATTTCGGACCGTGTGGCATGGGCTATTCTGCCAGTACCATTGTCATTCAATTCCAAATATTATGATACATTTTTAAGCTCAGTTAATAACCCGTTAGATCAGTATCAGTACAAGTTTGCAATAGGCACAGTAGAGCAACAGATCAGTGATAAGATTACTATCTAAAAGGCATGAGTTATTCTATCAGTAATTAATTAGTATACATTAATGTACCTAGGACTGAACAATTATTGACTCTGAAAGTGATGTCCTTATGACCATAGGTGTGTGCACGGGAGGGACCAGAGGGACCTTGCCCCCCCCCCCCATTAGTTTACAAAAAAAGGCAAATTCAGAAAAATTGAAAGATAAGAAAAGACAGTGAAAAAATGATGTGTTATAAAAAAAAATATACTAATATAAAAGTACAAGTAAGAGTGACTTCAGTCTAGACAGGGGCATAGTGATAATCCTCGCTGCCTCCTTTTCTCTCGCTTTCTTTATTTCACAACAATGGGTCACTTGCAAAGACACGTAACGAAAAAAAAGGCAAGCTAGTGTGTACCGTCTAGGCTGGCTGTTTATAAACACCGGATTATTGACGAATTCAAAAAAATGGTCCCTTTCAAGAGAAGGATGTCACTGTAAGCTTTGTATCATGATCTGGTTAACTTAAATTTTAATTTTTTAATAACTACAATCTTTGATATAAATGTTTATTGAAATCATCAATCTATGTACATATTTTTCAGTAAGTATAATCATTCCTTCCATAGTCGTTCTAAGTATAGTATTTTTGTTTATTCCATTCCTTCTTATTGTTATTGTTTAGGTCACAAAAATAAGATAATGATATGTTTTTAATTAAACCAGTTTCTTTTTACAATGTTATTTTTATAGACCATTTTACTGGGGGTATTCCATATCCCCCAGTATAGTGGCCCCCCCCCATTGTAATTGCCCTGCGCACGCCTGTGCTTATAATATACCTAATATTATGAAGAGAGTAATATGTGCGTAATTTTATGATACGGTGTTTTGTTAATCCAGCTAAAATAGACATTTTCATTCAGGTTTTTCAAGCACTATTTTGATGCAGAACACTAGCATTTTAGACAGAAATTCTTCCCTTATTGCCTGAGCTAACTTTTGCTCATTGTGAGCTTCATCAGAGGCTGCTGCTGGGAGCGTTGTCACTTCTGTTTTTGGAGATGGCACTGTTGTTTGAAAGATTGTTATTGTGTGTGTAATGCATTCAAATAGTTAAATTCCATATACTATTTTAACACACTAAACGCTCACACACACATACACACATACACAATGGCCTTTCAAACGATTGCGCCATCTCTAAAATCTAATAGCTGCCTCTGACGAAGTTCACATTAAGGAAATGCTGGCTCAGGTAATAAGGTAAGAATATTTTTAATTTTTATCTAAAATATTAATGTCCTGTGTCAAAATAGTGTTTCCAAATCATTAGTGACACTTGGACATTAGGGACAACAAAACCAAGAAAAATGTTCACGTTTGTCACAAACAATAGTAAATGTAGTCACAAATAAATAAAGTGAGAAATATTATCATACCTTTTTGTATAGGCTTACTTCAGAAACATTTGAATAATACTTTGATCTGTTGCTGAAATAGAACATAAATGAACTTCCAGATTTAAAAAATAGTGTAAACTAAATCATTTCTAGTCTGTAAACTCTAGGTATTAATATACAATAATACTAGATGACCCGGCAGACTTTGTCCTGCCTCTAAATTTTTTTTTTTTTCATTTTGCTGAGGCCAAAAAAAATGATGTAGATATTTATTTTTTAATTTAATAATAATTAGTAGAAGTGTAACTGTCGTCAAATGTTATCTAAATTGGCAGTTATTGATGAATGTTTGTCTTCGCGCAAGTTGATGGTGGCTGATGGACGTTTTCATGTGACAGACGAATATTATAAGCAGCATAGTGATAAATACATGGAGCATTATTATTAACAGAAACAACATTTTGTCTTTAAATTAATAAATTTATTTCATGTATTTTTATATTAATTGAATAATAATATAAATGATTTGTTTTCCATGAAATTTATTTTTTGCTTATTTTGACAATAATAATTGTGTTTTGAAAAAATAAAAATAAATGAAATTATTAAAATTGAAAAAACAAATGTTTAGGCTATATTTAATGTAAAGCTAAATCATGAACGATATTTGTGGTTTTGCCTTGGGGGGCATAAACAAATAAATTTGATGGTCGACCAACACGGGAACACGCAACATATAATTGACCATGTGAAAAACATGGGGTTTCTAAATCCAACCCGCATGTATTCATTGTTTGACCCTGCGCTTTATTTATAGTCATAGCAAAGGCCAGCTGGATAGGAAACTGTAAACGTTTAAATTGAATTGTTGAATCAGCGGGAATCATTGGTATCCTTGGCAACAAAACATGATCACCCTTAAATTTTCCATTTAGAATTGTTGCCTCTATTAAATTCCCCATTAATTTTTTGACAACTAATCTCATTCCATTACACAGCCGTGGTGCATTGAGATTGCGCAGTAAAATGATCGGTGAACCAATTTTTACTTTTAAATTGTGTGGTGGCAAACCTGGTAAGTCCAGAGAATTAAGAAATTCCGTTGGAAAATGTACAGCTTCGTTTTCATCTACGACTGTATCAATTGACTTAAATGAAATTGCTTCACCGTGCAACATGTCTTGTATTTTAATATTCATGTCATCAACATCAACATTTTTTGCAGCCAGTATCGCACGTTCGCTGAGCCATTGATGATCACGGATATTTTCGTGAATATTTGGGAACACGTTGTTAATTAATAATTCTTTCGTATCCATAATGTTACAGAAGCCATTCGGCAAATTAATTGTTCCGAGTATTTTGATCCATAACAATTGTTCCATTTCCAATATTGAGTAGTTGTTTAGAAAATGATTCAGCCAAAGGATTTTTTTTGTTGACAACCCCCCCTCACACCACCCATTTGTTAAGCCCAAGGGCCCAAAAATTTTCAATAGTGCATACATGCATGTAAAATTGTTACTTCCATCGAAATTCCCTTTAATTCGATACCCCATATGCTGTATTTTCATTTTTCCAATGTTTACCCCCCCTTGGCCAAACTGACACCCCCAACCGCCCAAAAATTTTCAATAGTGCATATATGCATGTAAAATTGTTACTTGCATGGAAATTCCCTTTAATTTTATACCCCATATGCGGTATTTTCATTTTTACCCCCCCCCTTCGGGCCAACCTCACACTCGGCACATGTAAACCTTACTCTGAACCTAACGAACATATGGTGTGAATATGAGCTCTATCGGATAAGTGGTTCAAAAGTTTTAAGAACATGTGCAGACGTACACTGAGTTTTTATATATAAAGATTTATCTTACACATAAAACAAAGTAAAAATGTATATTAAATGTAGAATGTATTACAAATTAGAAGTAAATAGACTTTGTGTTATGCAAAATTGTGAAAGTTAATTGGCTTCACATGGTATAATAACATTGTGGTGGTTGGCATATGGCTTCCTGATCTGTAACTAGCCTTGCAGCGTTGTCTTCATATAAGTAACTGTATCTTACTCAAAATCAGAAAACTGGTTACAATGCTATATCCTATGTGTAGTTATACTGTAAATATAATTATCAATATTTTTATAAGCAAAATTGTTTTAAAATATATATTTTTAAAACTACTGGTACAATAACAATTGAACTGTCTTGAAAAGGCAAGGGGAAGTAAATATAGCCTACACAAATTGACAGAACACAAGCAGGAAGAAATTAAAATGTCGATATCATGTGAAGGGTAATAAAATGTAATTCATTATTTGCACATATACAGAAGTGATTTATTTGTGTCATCTGATACGACATGTAGGTTTAAATCTTCTTCTTCTTATCAACTTGCAGGTCCTTCAACCTCTTTCATTCTAGAATTAATCTTTATTTCCCTTACTTCATTCCTTAGTCTTGTCCACATATTCTTGTCTTGGTTTTCCCTTAATATTAATATTAGAATTGAATTATTTAATCTAATAATCCCTTAAGCAAAACATCCCTTAAACACCCGTAAGTGCTTAACATTCCCTTAAGCAAGGTAGTTAATCAGTTAGAATGTCATAACAAATGAACAAGCATATTATTTTTCTTTTTTGCTTTTCAGCAGTGTGGAAAATTGTATGAGATCTGAAATATTATGATTTCCAGGTTTACAATCTAACAACTTCATCAGTTGCAATGTAAGTAAACATATTGATATTGTTTACTGCCATTAACTATATCGAATGTACAAGTTTTAAATTGGGTGAGCAATTGTATGTGCACAAACAGACTTAAAACTTTGTGCCTGAATTGTAATTGTTTCCATTCTTGTATATAGCACCAGCAAACAAGTTACTGTCAGGCCAAGGTACCAAGGTGCCCAGTGGTGCACCCAGGATTTTTTTCGGGAGGGGTTTTGAAAATTTGGAAACAAGTTCCACAATTTTGGTTTTCCTCATTCGTTTCTTTACAAGGAGGGCTTTTTCCTGGAGAAACGACAATATGCAACTTATAAGGAGCCAATGTCGCAAGAACAGGTAAAAATTAACTTTGCTTCATAGAATTTCACTCATGTACGTTCCACCTATAATGCTGTAAAGGCATACTGTATGTGTAAGAATCATACACACAATGTTTGTAAGAATTATGAGTTAAAATCATGTTAAGCGCATGCTTACCAATTTGCATATGCTTATTGAATAATTTAAATTACTTAATCAGAGACGCCGACTTTATTGAAATAATAATACAATAATATAGTTAAAATAATCAGACATAAAACAGTTGCGCATTTTATAGTGGGGATAAGGCGGGAAGAATGTTATACACGTGAGAAGAAAAAAGCCTGTTGAAAGTATTAGCCTTCTCCCTGAATTAGGAGTCTACGTACGGAGGTTTTGATTTCTATTTCTATTTCGACAGTACTAAACAGTAAATATGGACGTTTTGTAAGACGAAACAAGCAATAGATACAACAGAGGTACTATACAAAGATTTCACCGAGTTAGAAAATGTTTAACATTTAGTAGGCTTACTGCAATTATTTTGTAAACAGTGATTTGGCATGTTGTGTCTATTCCAGTCTTTCTCCAGATCTCCTAGTCGAGCCTAGACATTAACAAACATTGTACATTTTGAAGTACATAATAGTTTGTGTACATGTTACGATTCAGGAAAAATGTAGCAATATCTTGGATTTCGTTGTCCATGACGTGTCCGTTACTTAACTAAATAGCACTATTACATTAACGACTCGGAACACTAGGTTTTTTTTATAAGTAAAAGCTTGAAGTTTTACCTTACAGCCTTAACCGGTTTTCTCCTTTAAAAGGCTTCTTCAGAGGCTGCCGCTGGTAGCGCTGTCCGTCTTGTTGTGGGCGACGGAATTGAGTTTCGAAAGATCGATGCTGTGTGTGTGGGGTCAGATATGTTCGAATAATGTGTGCGATTTGAATTGTGTCTGTTCGTTTAAGATGTCGTTTTTATTTGTTTTTGTGTGTTTGTATATTTCCAATTGTTCTAGAGTGTCTAGTTTTCGGCCTTTTGTGTGTACGTGTAGAATGTTCATGTTATTGTCGATGTTTTTATATGTGTGGTTTGCTTCAATGAGGTGGTTTGCAAAGGTGGATTCTGTAGTGGAGTGGAGTGCCTTTGTGTAGAACTTACTGCAATTTGAGCAATTTAGCTTGTAAACACCGGGTAGATCGAATTTGTTTTGTGCTTTGTGTGTGTGTTTTGATAGTGTGTGTTCTGTTTTGTTAATAGTTTTGTAAGCGATTCTGTATCCTGCTTTTTTGAATTTATGGGCTATTTTTTCAGTTTGTTTGTTGATGTATGTTAGTGTTATGAATTGTTGTTTTCTGGTTTTGTCTGTTGTTTGTTTTGTGTATGAGTTTACTGACTATTGTTCTGTCATATCCGTTAGATTCTGTTAGATATTTTATCAAGTTTAGTTCGTCTTTGTAGTCTTTTTCATCAGAGTGTATACGGCTTTTCATCAAAGCCGTATACACGGATGCTTCTTTAATAATTCTAAAAACACTACTTAGAGACACACCGTACGCCTGAGCTACCCTTTCCTGCAACTTTCTTTCTGATATTCCCTTATCTTCCGATTTAATAAACTTGTACACGTTATACATTATTTTCTGACTCTAACTATGCATGACTTTTCCTTTGCACTGAAATTGACAGGCCACCCAGATTGATTTAGTTCACTCTCCAAAACCGGAAAATATATAGCAATAAACTAAACGCTACACTTTCGTTGAAAACTGTCGTTTTTTGAAAAGTACGAACACAATTACATATCATGCGCCGTTGGCAAAAGAACAATTTATTCACGGTAAACTTACCTACGCTGAATTTTAGTTTATCATATTTTGAATGTTCATTGTTCATCACTTCTTTGTTCACTCTGAATAATTATTAGTATTGTTGGTACTTTCACTGTGAACTTACTTGTTGTATTTACTCATACGTTGTTTCGGAGTGCTGTGCTCCTTCGTCAGTGAGTTTGGATACAGAATTTGTAAACTGTTGGTAATGTTATGTATAACGGTTTTAGTTAACAGGTTGTGTGTGGGTGGAGGTGGAGGGGATTGGCGCTGGAGTTTGAATTGTTGTAGGTGTTGTTTATTACTGTGTCAAATAGTGTGTTTGATTTGAATTGTAATTGGTCCTTGAGTATGTTGTTGGGTTGTGTTTTGTTGTGTTTGTATATTTCAAATTGTTCTGTGGTGTTAAGTTTACGACTTTTGGGTAGGAAGTGTAAAATTTTAAGGTTGTTTTTTATATTGGTGTAACTGTGATTAACTAAAACCGTTATACATAAAATTACCGACAGTTTGCACACTCCGTATTCAAACTCACTGACGAAGGAGCACACCACTCCAAAACGACATATGAGTAAATACAACAAGTAAATTCACAGTGAAAGTACCAACAATACTAATATTTAGTTTATCATTTAGTAATAGTAAAAAGGTTACTTTTTAAGAATATAGTAATTAACATATAAAGAAAATACTTTATTTATTATGTTCTTACTGTTTGTACATACATTGATTACAACATTTTTTCCAGATTTTTGGGGGGGTTCTAACCCCCAAAACCCCCCCATGGTTGCACCACTAAGGTGCCAAGGATGTAGGTACCTAGATATAGCCAAGCCAGAAAATACTTTAGGTTATTCAGTGAAAATGCTACTACGTTTTTAATAAAATATGCAGAAAGTACCAATTTCACAAAGCGAACTAATCAAAGTGCATGAAATCTGAATCAAGTTGAAGTTTGTTATTCATAAAAATTGTAGACCGCTCTTAGTAAAGTTTGCATTAAAAAAAATGAATACTAAACATAACAGTTAAAATTATATTTTAACTTTGTTGACATGAATAATACATATAAAATGACTTGTTATAACAGAAATTATTATTCACACTTCATTCTACAGAGGACATAAATTGTTGGAATAGGTATAATCTCTCCATCTGTGTCTTTGTTTTTACAGTTTAATTACAATTTAATTATAGTTTAATTATAACATTTATTATTATTACTATTATTTTTATTATTATTTCTATTTTATGATAAAAATTGTGTATGCACGTTTTCAAAGTTGCATCCTAATGTTATCAAGTATTAAAATTAATATGCTCCCAAAAGTACTAAAATTTTGCAAAATAAATGTTGCAAAAGATACTTATTATTTTAAAAGTAACAAATGAATTTGTTTCTTACAGGGCAAAATTTTCAAGCAGTATCATTGTAATTATTGCTTATTGTGATTGCTACATGTATTTATGATTTTAACACTTTGTTTATACTGAGTTTAAAAACAAATTAAGTTATCAAGGTCTCAACTAAAGATTGTATATTCTTATTCAAAGAACATAGATGGTAAAATATAAAACAGGTGCATACAGAAGTTTAGGAAATACTAGTAAGTAGTGCAAACTTCTGATTTTCTAACCGTCATTGTTGACAAAGAATATTAAACTGAGAGAAAAAATATTCAGTTTACATAACATTTATATATTGCAATGATACAGCCATATGCTGTATTTGGCATTGATTTAAAGAAATATAAAATATATAAAATTATTATAAGTTTGGGGTAAATGGACAGGTCTGAGATTGTAAAAATGTTTCATTGTTATACTAGGGGAGAAATTAACCTGTTCCAACAGGCAAAGAACACCTGCTCGATTGTATGTGTGTTACGCATGTATCTTGTGTGTGTTAGTGATGCATGTACAGACAGGAATCTCAGCTACCCTCCCCAAGTAATTACTAAAATAATTATTTTAATTCACTGTGAAAACTAATTAGTGTATAAACAAAATATCGGTATGGAGAACCATACATGACTTCCATATTCTAAGATTTATATTTAAAATCATTTTCAGCCAAACAGCCAGGGAAGGAATTTTAACAAAAAAATACTTCTTTGTTGCCAATAAGGTAGTACACATATAAAAAAAAATTATCCCCTCCCCCTTCAACTATAATTTTGATTTATAGAAAATTCCCCCCAGCCCGTTCAACTAGCCTCTTCATTTATAGATATTTCATCTACGTTTCTACAGTGGATTATTAAGATCTTATCAGGATACTTTATCAAAATTAAGTACTTTACTCATGTTACAACAAAAAATGTTTCAGGTAAACTGCCCTTTCCCCGTAACCGATCTTCACCAAAATCAACAGACATTGAGTTCTCTATAGCTCAGGCACATATGTAAAAATTTATTTGATTCTGTTTGAATTTACGGCAGTTATGGTTCGTCATATAAAAAATTACCCATGTTAAAACATAAAACATGAGATTTATAAAACATATCTAAGATTTATATTTAAAATCATTTTTGAAATAAAATATTTTCATAGAACCTACTAACGCTGGGGAAATCTGAGGAGCCAATCAGAGTTGGGCCTACCTGTCACTCTGCTGAATTTGGTGGAAAGCCCTGTCACTGTCGTCAAAGTATCAGCCTTGACAGGGTCCTCTTTTTCTGCAAAATGGGAGAGGCTTGAGATGGAGTGAGTGACATGGTCCCCACCTCAATGAAGAACCCATTGTTTTATAAAAATATATTTAAATTTTGAAAACTGAAAATTCTTTTCTTGTTGTAAATATTTATATTTTATAATCAAAATGACTTTATTTTTGTTACCTGGGAACAAAATTATTTTATTTTCAACAATTACCATTGTTTCAAAAAGTTTAAATAATTTTTCAAGTACTTTACTCTTGTTAAAACGTAAAAGGTTGCAGGTAAACTACCCCTTCCCCTCAACCGATCTTCACCAAAATCTACAGGCCTTGAGTCCTCTACAATTCACTGACGTATGCAAAAAATTATTTGATTCTGTTTGAATTTGCGGCTGTTATCGTTTGCCATAGAAAAAACCCTTGTTAAAAAAACGTTGTAGGTAAACTACCCCTTTCCCTTAACCGATCTTCACCAAAAACAATAGGTCTTGAGAACTCTACAATTTAGGGCTGTATGCAAATAATCTTTTGATTCTGTTTGAATTTGCGGCTGTTATCGTTTGCCATAGGAAATACCCTTGTTAAAACATAAAACGTTACAGGTAAACTACCCCTTTCCCTTAACCGATCTTCACCAAAAACAATAGGTCTTGAGAACTCTACAATTCAGGGCTGTATGCGAAACATTATTTGATTCTGTTTGAATTTGCGGCTGTTATCGTTTGCCAAAAAAAAAAATTTCCCTTGATAAAAAAAAACCATTGCAGGTAAACTACCCCTTTCCCTCAACCGATCTTCACCAAAAACAATAGGTCGTGAGTACTCTACAAATCAGGGCTGTATGCAAAAAATTATTTGATTCTGTTTGAATTTGCGGCAGTTATCGTTTGCCATAAAAAAAAATCTACAGACAGACAGATAGACACACAGACACACACACAGACACTTTTCGGAAAACGACTTTTTTCATGTTTTCAGTGTAGTAGAATCAGAATCTGCAATAATCTCGAACACGATTTTTTTTGCCATCACCATATCCTTAAGGAATATGGAAGTAAAATATCGGTATGGAGAACCATACATGACTTCCATATTCTAAGATTTATATTTAAAATCATTTTCAGCCAAACAGCCAGGCTGTGTCTTACCTGCCTTTTTATTGCTGTATTAAATGAAAAATATTATATTACATTAAAATGAAAAAATTATAATTTTATTGCCTGGCAACAAAATTATTTTATTTTTAACAATTACCATTGTTTCAAAAAGTTTAAATAAATTTTCAAGTACTTTACTCTTGTCAAAACGTAAAAGGTTGCAGGTAAACTACCCCTTCCCCTTAACCGATCTTCACCAAAATCGAAAGTCATTGAGACCTCTACAATTCAGGGACGTATGCAAAACATTATTTGATTCTGTTTGCATTTGCGGCTGTTATCGTTTGCCATAGAAAATACGCTTGATAAAAAAACGTTGCAGGTAAACTACCCCTTCGCCTTAACCGATCTTCACGAAAAACAATAGGTCTTGAGTACTCTACAAGTCAGGGCTGTATGCAAAACATTAGTTGATTCTGTTTGAATTTGCGGCTGTTATCGTTTGCCATAGAAAATACCCTTGTTAAAAACACGTTGCAGGTAAACTACCCCTTTCCCTCAACCGATCTTCACCAAAAACAATAGGTCTTGAGAACTCTACAATTTAGGGCTGTATGCAAATAATCTTTTGATTCTGTTTGAATTTGCGGCTGTTATCGTTTGCCATAGGAAATACCCTTGTTAAAACATAAAACGTTACAGGTAAACTACCCCTTTCCCGTAACCGATCTTCACCAAAAACAATAGGTCTTGAGTACTCTACAAATCAGGGCTGTATGCAAAACATTATTTGATTCTGTTTGAATTTGCGGCTGTTATCGTTTGCCATAGAAAATAACCTTGTTAAAAAAACGTTGCAGGTAAACTACCCCTTTCCCTCAATCGAACTTCACCAAAAAAAATAGGTCTTGAGAACTCTACAATTTAGGGCTGTATGCAAATAATCTTTTGATTCTGTTTGAATTTGCGGCTGTTATCGTTTGCCATAGGAAATACCCTTGTTAAAACATAAATCGTTACAGGTAAACTACCCCTTTCCCTTAACCGATCTTCACCAAAATCAACAGATCTTGAGAACTCTACAATTCAGGGCTGTATGCGAAACATTATTTGATTCTGTTTGAATTTGCGGCTGTTATCGTTTGCCAAACAAACAAAATTACCCTTGCTAAAAAAAAACCGTTGCAGGTAAACTACCCCTTTCCCTCAACCGATCTTCACCAAAAACAATAGGTCGCGAGTACTCTGCAAATCAGGGCTGCATGTAAAAAATTATTTGATTCTGTTTGAATTTGCGGCAGTTATCGTTTGCCATAGAAAAAAGCTACAGACAGACAGATAGACAGACAGACACACACACAGACACTTTTCGGAAAACGACTTTTTTTCATGTTTTGAGTGTAGTAGAATCAGAATCTGCAATAATCTCGAACACGATTTTTTTGCCATCACCATACTTCCATTCCTTAAGGAATATGGAAGTAAAAAGGCACCAAAGTGTGTGTAAATTTTATAGTTATCCACAGTAAGAAAATGACGTTAATACAACACACTACGCGAAGTCAGTGCGAAATAAATGTGCCAAAAATACGCAAATTACACTAAGACGCTCAAATTAATACAGTGAGTGCTTAATCAAATTAGATATGATTTGTGCTATCTGAATTCCATACAAAATATTGCCATTTGCAAAAAATTGCAAATATATGAAAAGGTTCGGGAGTGGGGGCTATCATGTGATCTGCAAGTCACGAAAGGATAATTTCGGAACCAACAGGTGCGGAATCTCGAGAGGGTATAAATTAAGGGTTCGACTGGAAGCCCCTCTCTTCATTTCAAGACACAGTTGCAGTCGGACACGCTGTCTGTCGGCAGAACAGTTTTATTTTGTTATAAGTCTCATCTACGAACGAATAAAGATGTTTTCAGTAATTATGTTTACACTAGTACGGGAAATGTAGAGTACCGGGACCGTTTTAAGTCAGCAAGAGTATCTACAGAGAAGCTACAAAGAACGACGCGAGATGCGGGACGTTAGGAGATGCTTTTTAGACGCCTAATAGCCGAACGAGATCCACCTCGCAGCAGATAGTAATTCTCTGGGACGGACCACACACTGCTGGAGAACAACGCTGGACTCTGGACATATCCAGGACCACACCAACCCAGGAGTAACGGTAACCCAACTCTGGACAACGCTGGACCCCGTCAATAATTCGTAAGGTCATCAAAACTCGAGGTGACATGCATAATGCATTTATAAATGATTTTTTTTTTTTAAAGAGCTCATAAAAACTATATAAAGAGACAATGAATTAAAACAAAAAAAGAAGTTTATAATTAGGTAAATAATGTAATAGAGTCTTATGTAAATGTTTTAGTCGTAAGAATGAGCGATCGCATATAGATAAATATAGAAGAAAAAAAAGTTTAATTTTGAGATACTATTTTTTTTTATCAAAGAAAAATAACTGAAATGATTTGATATTTGCATTTTGTAGAAAAGAATAATTTAAATTTTGAATACGAAACAAATGCCAGTCTAAGAGTAATTAATAAAATTTTAAATTTATTTTTAAAAAACATTGGTATAGACTGAGCAAGCTGAGGTCAGATCTGAATTAAATGAATTAAATTAAAATAAAACTTAATTACATTTAAATTGTATTTCTTTTATTAAATCAATTTGAATAAATGTCTAGATTAAGATTATTAACATGTCTAGATGTAAGAGTGTTTTAAATGTGTGTAACACCGTATAGCTTAAGAGATAAACACTTAATAATGAGTGATATCTTGATCGGAGATTATTAACAATGTTTTATTATTTATAATGCTTTTTAAACAATAAACATGAAATTTTAACTACTCATAAATTTACTACTCTTATTATAGTTACACCTGGTATCTTTATATATGTTTAAACACCTGGTATCGTTATAACTGTGTACACCTGGTATCATTATAACTGTTCAAATACCTGGTATCGTTTTATGTATATATATATATATATATATATATATATATATATATATATATTGTAACGTTACATAACCCCTACCCAAATATGATAACACAATCACCATCGTTAAAACCAGTAATCACCCATTCTAAAAGTCAGAAATGGGTATTATGTACCAAGCTATAAAAAACTTTGTACTACAAATCACTGTAAACAATAAGAATAAAAGTGCAGTGTACAAAGTGAAATATAGTGTACTTAGTGAAAGTGTAAACTTTTAAAAAGAGCACCTCACGGATTGGTACTGGAGATGAAAAACAATCAATATTGTAGCAGTGGACTATATTGCTGCTGACAAGTTTTGTATTTTTTGTATTTTGTGTAATTTTGTATTGTGTAGGCCACAAAGGTCTTGTACCTAGGAATAATTTTTGTGTTTAATATAATGATTTTGTTTAAATATAAGATAACCCAGGGTTAAATATAAAATAATAATATATAAAATAATACTATGTTAGCAAGATGGCATATGAAAAATAGTTTAGAGTAAGGATACATTAAGTAAATGATAAAGCATATATAAATCAAATTAAAAGGGATTATTTTATAAAATACCGATGTACAAGTTTAAAGAAAAATATAAGGAAAAACCTTAAATAAATTAAATTCAATTATAAATAAAATCTAAAAAGCATTATTTTTCTAAAAAGAAGAAATGAATTTATAATAATTAATAATAGCCTTGGACGGTAGCGCGATGATTTTATTTTTCTAGGTTGGCTAATCTGATTTATATATCGCATCAACGTTCGCGTGATTGTACCTTGCACAGTGCACATTCAGTTTTCTCGGCGTTCGGTTCTCCGAACTTTCTCTGTCAAGTTAGTGTCGACATTAAATGTAGGCTTTAGGCCTTATTATTTTCTATTATGGCCGACTAGGCCCTCTTCATGAGTAACTAAATTTATATTAATTCAACATGCAGCATTAGCCAGACTACTTCAATTTTTACAGCTGTAATGTAATCAGTCAAATTATTAAAACTATTCGTATACAGTCCACTTCTTTTTATTTCTTAATGTAATTTTAATTCATTCTACACATCATCTTCAATCACCATGGAAGACCAGCCAACAGAATATTTAATTAAAGAAACATAATTTTCGCCCACTTGGGCCCAACTAATTAATTCTTCCTGTCCACACTTGTGGAACATTACCTTTATTCATCAGTTTCGGTCCACTCGGACCGGGACCATCCATTTTTTGGTCACTCCGGACCTGGATTTCCATTTAACATCTTTTACATCTTTTTCTGGCCATCACGGGCGGATTAGCACGTCAGCTAATGTGACCGTGGCGTGATTTGCGTCGCCATTTCGCTCGTCATCTTCGAACAACGTAATAGCAAGTTCCTGCCGGCTGCAGTGCCTCAAAGTGGTCATCTTTGCCAGCTGTTCACCATCATCACCAAGGAGCCGATGCTGCGGGAAGTCGCCAACCAGGTACCACCAGCAACAGTAAAAAGGTGCGTAAAAAAATGTCTGAAGAAGGCCTCAAGGTGCTGACCAGAAAGAGAGGCGGATTAAAGTCCGCGATAGTGCGGATACAATCCGCGGTAAATTCTTTTGATATTAATTTAACTACAAAACATTTTCTGACTGTAAGATTAGAAAGTCTTAAGAGCTTAGCCTCGAAGTACGACGAAGTACAGTCTGAGATAGAGCTTATCAGTAAAGACGCGAGCACTGCTCAGGCAGACCGAGTCGAGGTTGAGGAAACGATATACTCAACTGAGGCAAACATTTTACAACTCCTTGACACTTTTAATACTCAGACTGTGCCTCCTGTACTATCGACGCCTGTGCATTTAAAGCCGATAAGTTTGCCCTGCTTCTCAGGCAACATACTTGAGTGGCAACATTTCTATTCAATTTTCAATGATCTAGTGCATTCAAGATCAGATTTAACGCCAGTACAGAAACTGCATTACTTGCATTCATCGGTGAAGTGTGAACCATTAGACTTAATTAAATCATTACCAATTTGTCAAGAAAATTATGTAATAGCGTTGAACTTGCTGTCCGAGAGGTACAATAATCCATTTATATTAGCCAAATATTATGTACAGAACCTACTTCAGGTTAAGTCCACAATAAAGGACTCAGTTCAAAGCTTGGCGGAGTTTACGAATACTATAACGTCTTCCGTTAATTCACTGGCGGCAATGAAGCTGTCCGTAAACCTATTTGAGTTTATTACCATACAGTTGCTCTCCACCAAACTTGACCCTATTACTTTAAAACGTTGGAAGGAGTCCATAGACCCTGACAACTTGCCCAGTTTTCAAGACTTTACGCATTTTTTGAATTTGCGCCGACAACTTTTAGAAAATACAATGCCAATTGAATCCGGACAGCAATTCAACAAACCTAGTGTAAAACCAAACAATAAATTTGAGAAATGTAGCTTAAGAAATACTGCTGGCAGCAGTACCTTTAAGAGTTATCACGCAGCGGCAAGGCATTATTCATGTGTGTGCTGTAAATCTGACCACCCGCTTTACATGTGTAATAATTTTCGCATATTAAGTGCCGCTGAGCGGGGGCAATTGGTTGCAAATCATAAATGTTGTATTAACTGCCTTAGAGCAGGTCATTTGATAACAAATTGTAAAAGTAAACAGGTTTGTAAAATTTGTTCAAAGGGTCACCACACCTTGCTGCACGCTAATTACGTGCCGAAATCAGCAGCTGCCAGCAGTAACTATTGCTCATTCAAATTACAGTGTAAAAACAATGTACTTTTATCCACTGCGGTTGTATATGTCATTGATCAGGCTGGCAATAGGCATAAGGCTCGGGCACTTCTTGACGCCGGGTCCCAGATCAATTTTTGTACGAAATCATTTGCGAAAAGGTTGCACCTTAAACTAACCCGATCTAATATTTCAATTACAGGAATAAGCAACACAGCGTGTTGCGCTACTGACATTGTTTCTGTGCGTATTATGTCTCGCTATCAGAGACATAGTTTCGAGGCCAAATGTGCCGTCCTATCTAATTTAACTCATAATCTGCCTTCAATCTCGTTTGACATCAACCGGTTCCACATTCCAAATAAAATTTTTCTCGCCGACCCAGATTTAATATACCTTCACAGATCGACATACTATTGGGGGCACAATTTTATCTGGATTTAATATTAGCTAATAAGTACACACGCGGACCCAACTTCCCTATCATTCAGGAGACAAAACTGGGTTACATTTTGGCCGGCAATCTGCCCAAACACTGCCACACCCAGGGTCCTGCTGTTTCGTTCTTGCCAAGGAACAATGACAGCCAAATCCTGCAATCTCTCGAGAGATTTTGGGAGGCAGAAACGATCCCCGGCGATACCCCTAATAGCGAGTCGGCTTGCGAAGAGCATTTTGTGCGCTCAACTCAGCGCAACCACGAGGGTAGATTTATAGTGTCGCTCCCATTCAAATCTGATAAGCCCCACTTGGGGGAATCTTACACAAGTGTCGAATCAAGATTTTTAAGCTTGGAGCGTCGATTCAGGCGCGATCCCAAGCTCGCTCGCGACTACGCAGACTTTATCAGGGAATACATGAATCTTGGGCACATGACGCTCATTGATCATGGCGCTATCAATTTAGGATCGTCAAATATTTATTACTTAGTTACCGTTGGTCTCCAGATCACTGTATATGATTAAATAAATAATTACCTTATTTTATCCACTAAGTGATCTTCTTTTTCTTTTTAATTACTACATGTTTCAGGGCTTATATCCCCATCTTCAGGTAAAAGCAAATCTACCCTATTATTAGGGTTTCGTTAAAAATTCACAACGACACAAACACATAACACACTTAAATAAATTAACATTGAACATTAAATCTGTATCGGAACACGCTACAAACGAACCAGTGCACTGGCCGAAGTCCGACTTTCAACTGATCCGTACACGCTATTCACGGTTTGTTTTCATAGCTGTGTCATATAGTTTATTTGATTTGAATGATAACTGTTCATTAAGTACCTGATTTTTATTTCTTCTTAAGGCCTTGTATATTTCAAATTCCTCTAAAGCATCCAGTAGTTGACCCTTTTTACCTATATGTAAAGGTTCCAAATTCTCTTTAAATCCAGTGTATGTATGATTTTCGTTTATTAGATGTTGTGCGTAATGCGATACATTATTATTGGGGAACTTCTTAGGTAAATGTTCTTTAAATCTCTCGGAAAATTTTCTCCCCGTCTGGCCTATATAGATTTTATCGCATTCATTACACCGGATTCTATAAACGCCAGAACAATCCTCTAGTAATGCTTTGGTATTAGGCTTAAGTATATTTGTTAATTTGTTCGTGGTCCTGAATGAGACAATAATCCCTAGCTTTTTTAATTCATTATGTAGTGTATTAGGTAGTATGTTTGTATATCTAGCAGAAACATATTGGGTTTTATCTTTAACTTTGTCCAATCGTTTTAATTTATTAGCGTGTTTATATATTATTTTATCAATGATTTTACTATTGTAACCATTCACTATCGCTATATGTTTTATTATATTAATTTCATCGTTATAGTCTTCTATGTCCATCGGTATATTTGTCAATCTATGTGCCAGTGCGTTAAAAGTTGCCATTTTATGTGTATAAGGATGATTGGAACTAGCATGTATGGCTATATCAGTTGTTGTTGGCTTTCTATATATTTTAAAGCTAAGGAGGTTATTACGTTTATATGTGGTTACGTCCAGGAAATTCAACATATTGTTATGTTCTACTTCCATAGTGAATTTAATATTACTGTTTATGCCGTTCAAAAAAGTAAGCAATCCATCTATCTGTCTAAGAGTACCACCAAAAATTAAAAATGTGTCGTCTACGTACCGTGTGTATGAGATGATTTTATTGTATAACTTGTTTTGGTCAGATAGTATATACTTGTTCTCATAATGATTCATGTAAATCTCCGCTAAAATTCCACTCACCGGTGAACCCATGGCCAGCCCATTTTCCTGGATAAAAAACTTATTGTCGTGTGTAAAGTAATTCTGTTGCACAACAATTTTCAATAAAAATATAAGTTCATCAATTTGTATCTGTTTTAAGACATTTGTCTTGATTAAAAGTCTCTCGAGAATATTTATCGTCTCTAGCACGGGTATGTTCGTATACAAATTCACTATGTCCATAGATATCAGTTTATGGTTAGGCAGTACTTTAATGTTTTTAACTTTGTTTACAAATCCTATTGTATTTTTTACGCTATGTATGTTGTCCATTACTAAGCTGTTTTTGATGATTATTTGTAGCTTTTTGGCTACATTATAGCTTGGGGCAGTTGTATGATTTATTAAAGGACGTATTGGTATATTAGGTTTGTGTAACTTTGGTAGTCCTCTGAAAGTAGGCGCTTTCGGATTTATATTTTTGATACGTCGTCTAGTTTGAGCATCGAATAAATTAACACATTTATTCACCGCTGAGTTTATGGCTTTTGTATATTTAATGGTGGGGTCATTATTTAGGGTCTTAATATTATTTTCATTTATAAAATCATAGCATTTTTGTGTGTATTCAGTTTTATTGATGATAACTACTGTACTACCTTTATCAGCCTTAGTTATCATTGCGTCAAAATTTTCTAATTTGCGTTTGATGTTCTTCGCGATTTTAATTTCATTACTAGGTCTCATGTTATGCATCCTACCCGACTCTAATATACGATTTAATTTATAGTTGATAGCTACCCGTGTATCATTCTGAATTTCCTGGTTTTTTATTTGTTTAATGACAGCTTCTGCATTTACAACTTCTCTTATTAACATGTCTTTTCCATGATCAGATAAATTATGTTGTAAACCCTTAGATAATAAACTACATTCTTCATTAGATAGTTCAATGTTCGTGAGGTTATCTACATTTTTATAAAATTTGTGTTTACAAATTATGTTATCTGCTTTGTTTTGCTCGCGGTTCAATTTATCATATTTCTTGTTGTGTCTTGATACAATCGAGATAGCAATGTTCCTTATCTGTCTGTGAATAACTTCTAAAACTTCGTTAATTATGATCGGGTGTATCGAGTTCAGGACCTTCAAATGCGCATTAAATAACAACTTGTTCAGATAATTTTTCTTTTTGTACAAAGCCTTAATTTCTTCCTTAAGCCAAACTTTCTGTGCTTTAATTTTAGTGTTAGATGCTGCTATTGATGTGTTTCTTATTTTTATAATAGCAAATTTAGGCGTTATGTCTTGTCTCAAACATCTCTTGATAAACCTGATATTGAGGTTTGCTTTCAATATCTTGGTTTTAAGGTTTTTATGTTTATAGACCACTTTTGCTTGATCAGCTTCGATAGATAACCTCACGAACATTGAACTATCTAATGAAGAATGTAGTTTATTATCTAAGGGTTTACAACATAATTTATCTGATCATGGAAAAGACATGTTAATAAGAGAAGTTGTAAATGCAGAAGCTGTCATTAAACAAATAAAAAACCAGGAAATTCAGAATGATACACGGGTAGCTATCAACTATAAATTAAATCGTATATTAGAGTCGGGTAGGATGCATAACATGAGACCTAGTAATGAAATTAAAATCGCGAAGAACATCAAACGCAAATTAGAAAATTTTGACGCAATGATAACTAAGGCTGATAAAGGTAGTACAGTAGTTATCATCAATAAAACTGAATACACACAAAAATGCTATGATTTTATAAATGAAAATAATATTAAGACCCTAAATAATGACCCCACCATTAAATATACAAAAGCCATAAACTCAGCGGTGAATAAATGTGTTAATTTATTCGATGCTCAAACTAGACGACGTATCAAAAATATAAATCCGAAAGCGCCTACTTTCAGAGGACTACCAAAGTTACACAAACCTAATATACCAATACGTCCTTTAATAAATCATACAACTGCCCCAAGCTATAATGTAGCCAAAAAGCTACAAATAATCATCAAAAACAGCTTAGTAATGGACAACATACATAGCGTAAAAAATACAATAGGATTTGTAAACAAAGTTAAAAACATTAAAGTACTGCCTAACCATAAACTGATATCTATGGACATAGTGAATTTGTATACGAACATACCCGTGCTAGAGACGATAAATATTCTCGAGAGACTTTTAATCAAGACAAATGTCTTAAAACAGATACAAATTGATGAACTTATATTTTTATTGAAAATTGTTGTGCAACAGAATTACTTTACACACGACAATAAGTTTTTTATCCAGGAAAATGGGCTGGCCATGGGTTCACCGGTGAGTGGAATTTTAGCGGAGATTTACATGAATCATTATGAGAACAAGTATATACTATCTGACCAAAACAAGTTATACAATAAAATCATCTCATACACACGGTACGTAGACGACACATTTTTAATTTTTGGTGGTACTCTTAGACAGATAGATGGATTGCTTACTTTTTTGAACGGCATAAACAGTAATATTAAATTCACTATGGAAGTAGAACATAACAATATGTTGAATTTCCTGGACGTAACCACATATAAACGTAATAACCTCCTTAGCTTTAAAATATATAGAAAGCCAACAACAACTGATATAGCCATACATGCTAGTTCCAATCATCCTTATACACATAAAATGGCAACTTTTAACGCACTGGCACATAGATTGACAAATATACCGATGGACATAGAAGACTATAACGATGAAATTAATATAATAAAACATATAGCGATAGTGAATGGTTACAATAGTAAAATCATTGATAAAATAATATATAAACACGCTAATAAATTAAAACGATTGGACAAAGTTAAAGATAAAACCCAATATGTTTCTGCTAGATATACAAACATACTACCTAATACACTACATAATGAATTAAAAAAGCTAGGGATTATTGTCTCATTCAGGACCACGAACAAATTAACAAATATACTTAAGCCTAATACCAAAGCATTACTAGAGGATTGTTCTGGCGTTTATAGAATCCGGTGTAATGAATGCGATAAAATCTATATAGGCCAGACGGGGAGAAAATTTTCCGAGAGATTTAAAGAACATTTACCTAAGAAGTTCCCCAATAATAATGTATCGCATTACGCACAACATCTAATAAACGAAAATCATACATACACTGGATTTAAAGAGAATTTGGAACCTTTACATATAGGTAAAAAGGGTCAACTACTGGATGCTTTAGAGGAATTTGAAATATACAAGGCCTTAAGAAGAAATAAAAATCAGGTACTTAATGAACAGTTATCATTCAAATCAAATAAACTATATGACACAGCTATGAAAACAAACCGTGAATAGCGTGTACGGATCAGTTGAAAGTCGGACTTCGGCCAGTGCACTGGTTCGTTTGTAGCGTGTTCCGATACAGATTTAATGTTCAATGTTAATTTATTTAAGTGTGTTATGTGTTTGTGTCGTTGTGAATTTTTAACGAAACCCTAATAATAGGGTAGATTTGCTTTTACCTGAAGATGGGGATATAAGCCCTGAAACATGTAGTAATTAAAAAGAAAAAGAAGATCACTTAGTGGATAAAATAAGGTAATTATTTATTTAATTTATTACTTGCCTCACCATGCCGTGTTTAAACATTCTAGCTTGACCACAAAATTGCGCGTTGTTTTTGATGGTTCGTCCAAGACTACTAATGGTCTTTCGTTAAATGATATATTATTGGTAGGTCCCAATGTTCAGCAAGATCTCTTCTCTATTCTGTTGCGGTTTCGCACACATAAGTATGTCCTGATTGCCGACATCGAAAAAATGTATCGTCAGATTCGCGTTGCTGAAGGGGACTGTCACTATCAACGTATTTTGTGGCGTGACTCTCCCCTCGAACCACTTAAGCATTTCGCGCTGCGAACAGTTACCTACGGCACGGCTAGCGCCTCCTTTTTGGCCACTCGGTGCCTTCTACAAATTGCTAGAGACAATCAAACTTCCTTTCCCCAAGCGGCTTTAGCCATAACTAACGATTTTTATGTAGACGATCTACTTACCGGTTCGGACACTATCCCCGATCTGACCAATCTGAAATCCGACCTAGGTGCGTTACTTGCTCAATATGGTTTCACGTTGCACAAATGGGCATCAAATGAACCCACAGCGGTCGCAAATCATCACAACCTTTCACGACCCCTAAATAAACAGGACAACGTGCGTACCCTGGGCATTCTTTGGAACAACACTGCCGATTCATTTTTGTTTGACGTCAACCTATCTCCGGTCGATCATAGCATATCCAAGAGGAAGATTCTCTCAATTATCGCCGGAATATATGATCCTCTGGGTTTAATCGGACCAGTTGTCTTTTTGTATAAACACTTTATGCAGCGACTTTGGCTTTGTAAGCTTGGTTGGGATGAACCGATTTCCGGTCAGTCACTTTCGGATTGGCATTCTTTGTGTAACAAATTAAGTCTGATTGGTAAAATAGTGGGCCCGCGATCTATTCGTTGCAACCGTGAGGCGGTTACAGTTCAGTTGCATGGTTTTTCGATGCGTCCGAGAGAGGGTTCGGCTGTTGTGTGTATATCCGAGTCATTTATCAAGATGCTACTGCTTCCTGTCGTCTCTTGTGTTCAAAATCTCGCGTGGCTCCCCTACGCCAAGTGTCATTACCTCGCATCGAGCTCTGCGCTTGTTTGTTATTATCGCGACTCGTATCTAAAATTATTCCTGCTCTTCATTCGTTTATTGATGATGTACATTTGTATTCCGATTCTATGGTGGCTCTTTACTGGATTCATGCGCAGTCTACGCGTTGGAAAACATACGTCGCTAATCGGGTTGCTGAAATACAGCGTCGCACGCAAACTTATACCTGGCATCACATTGATTCGCGACGCAATCCTGCTGATATTATATCTAGGGGGTGTTTCCCGGACGCTTTGCGCGATTGCTCGCTTTGGTGGCATGGTCCTGGCTGTCTGTCTCAATCGTCAGAGTCTAATCCTTTCCCATCTTTCGTACCGGCCACTCCATCATCTTCGGAGGTCATTGCGGAAGAGAAAACTACACATAACCGTTCGCTAATGTCTACCCTGGCTGTTGACTTATCGTTGGACTTTTCCTCGTTACACCGGCTGACACGTGTATACGCTTACTGTTTTCGTTTCATCAGAAATGTTAGACACTCATCTGCGGACAAACTTTCGGGCGATCTGACCCCTGCAGAAATTCATCAGTCTCTCAATTTCTTCATAAAACAATCTCAATCGATCCACTACCCAGGCGAAATTAGTTGTCTTCGGAACGGATCTTCTGTTTCCATCAGAAGCAAGTTGGCTTCTCTCGACCCGTTTCTTGACGACTCTGAAGTAAGACGCGTCGGCGGACGATTGCAGCATTCCCAGTTACCTTACGATTCGAAACATCCTATCGTACTACCCCCTTCGGCGCATGTCACACGCCTTATCATCGAACGCGAACACATTCGCTTACTTCACGCTGGTGCTCAGCTCGTGCATCATTCTCTGCGTCAGCGTTGGTGGATTGTTAATGCCCGGCTAGTCATCCGTTCCATTATTCGTAAGTGTCTCAAGTGTATCCGGTTCAGCGCCACACAGCAGGTCCAGAGGCTTGGCATTTTGCCATCCCCTAGAGTCACTCCTTCAAGGCCGTTTCTATTTTGCGCGGTTGATTATGGTGGTCCCTTCATGATTCGTCATGGAGGGCAGAAGTCTAGAACTCTTACTAAGGCGTACGTGTCTCTGTTTGTTTGCTTTGCAACTAGGGCCATTCACCTGGAATTGGTGTCCGACCTTACTGCCAGCGCATTTATAGCTGCTTTACGTCGTTTTATGGCACGTCGGGGTATACCCAGTCAGCTGTACTCCGACAACGGCACGAACTTCAGGAAGGCCCGCACCATCTTACATGACATTTACAACTTTTGGCACAATAAGGATGCCATCACCTCGATTAAGTTATTCACATCCTCTCAGGGGATATCATGGTCATTTATTCCGCCCTCCTCACCTCATTTCGGTGGCCTTTGGGAGAGCGGCATCAAGAGTTTGAAATTTCATCTGCGGCGCGTGGTAGGCAAATCTATATTAAACTTCGAAGAGTTCACGACCGTTTTATCTCAGATAGAGGCATGTCTGAACTCTCGACCTTTATTTGCTATTTCCTCGGATGTTAACGACCCGGTGCCACTTACACCTGGCCATTTTTTGATTTGCGCGCCCCTAACTGCGATTCCTGACCCAGACCTTTCTCACGTTCCTGTTTCTCGTCTTGGTCGTTGGCAGCTGATTCAGAGGTTTGTCCGGGACATTTGGAAGGCGTGGTCTCGCGATTATTTGCACCAGCTGCAACAGCGTCACAAGTGGAGGTTTGCCAAAGATAATGTTTCCATTGGTGACTTAGCCTTGATCATTGAGGATAACTTGTCTCCATTAGCCTGGAAATTTGGCGTGATCATCGCCACATTTCCCGGCCCAGATAACTTCGTTCGCGTCGTGGACATTCGCACGCCTACGGGTGTTTTGCGGAGACCAATACATAAATTATGTCTATTGCCAGCGCGAGACGAGATTTGACATTATGGTTGTAGCGCAGTGCGGCTTTATTCCGCCATTGGCTTATTATTTATTACGACCATTTGGTCAACATAATTGTGATAGATTGTCACAATATTTTTTTGTCAACTTTGCGTCATGGCACGCTTCTGATTATTACAGTTCTGGTGATATCTTAATATTTGTATTGTATGTTAATTTTTGTGGCATACTATGTCACACATTTTCATTGATGTTATGGGGTGTATTGCATGTCTTTGGGTGGTCTTATTTATGAAATGTTATTGCATAATATTCGCATGTTTTGCTGTTAAGTAACCATGCATTCATTTCTTTATATGGTTTCTGATAAATATGTACTATTTTGGGAATGTCTTAAATTGTTAAATTGTTTCTGTAATTTCGGTATTCTATTGTTGTTTGACATTACAATTATTTATCTTGTAATTATTCAAGTTATTGTTGTTGTATTCACATAAATTGTGTCGATGTAAAACTATTGTAAGCGTCTGCCGTCTGTAACTGTCTCGTCTAATTTATTCACATTGTACTTCATATTTTATTCATTTTTGTAGGTAAGCATGCATAATTCTTTATTTAAAATTATGACATACATGTCATATCTGGGCTACATTCAGCATCTAGCTTGCCCACACATTGTTACATATTGTAAATTCCTGAAACTTCAGGAATATCATGTCTAGGTCGATACATGTCGCCCTCCTGAATATACAATAAAAACATGCGACTGCAACATGTTCAACAACAATTTTGTTCATGTAATGAACTCTCTGTACAGGTCTACGGACCTTAGCTAGCATTAAGGTAACTCTATGACTTGCATATTATGTATTTTCCTTTCATGTTTTATAATGTTACATACTGTGCACACTTGTGTCAGTAATAGTGGTTAACCAGACTTATTGGTACATGAAACAGCTGTTTGCCAAACCTTGGCCTACAGTCGCTTATCTGCATGCTTATCTCTAAACTAGCGGCCGATTGCCGTTATCTAATCTCAACTCAAGGTTCAACTTAGCCTTGAAGCTGATTCTCGTTACTAAGAACTGCACAATTTTAAATTAAATTGTAAATGTATTCTAATTTATTAAAAATGTATTAAAAAATCTTTTTGATTTTTGACGGGCAGTTTATGGACGGTAGCGCGATGATTTTATTTTTCTAGGTTGGCTAATCTGATTTATATATCGCATCAACGTTCGCGTGATTGTACCTTGCACAGTGCACATTCAGTTTTCTCGGCGTTCGGTTCTCCGAACTTTCTCTGTCAAGTTAGTGTCGACATTAAATGTAGGCTTTAGGCCTTATTATTTTCTATTATGGCCGACTAGGCCCTCTTCATGAGTAACTAAATTTATATTAATTCAACATGCAGCATTAGCCAGCCTACTTCAATTTTTACAGCTGTAATGTAATCAGTCACAATATTAAAACTATTCGTATACAGTCCACTTCTTTTTATTTCTTAATGTAATTTTAATTCATTCTACACATCATCTTCAATCACCATGGAAGACCAGCCAACAGAATATTTAATTAAAGAAACATAATTTTCGCCCACTTGGGCCCAACTAATTAATTCTTCCTGTCCACACTTGTGGAACATTACCTTTATTCATCAGTTTCGGTCCACTCGGACCGGGACCATCCAAGCCTATATACTAAAAAGTATATAGATTCACCAATAAAAAACCATAAAAATTCTTGGTTACTAAGAGTAACCAACTAACAAGATTTGAATTTTAATTGTTAAACGATATTGAAAGTGAACGTTTTGAAAAAGTGTAATGCCTATAAAAATTTAAGAAATTAACAAACACCATTTGAAATAAGCAGTGCAAAATTAATTAAAATAATGAGTGATGTCCACTACTTATTAGAATTCCTTCGAATAGAACAATTCATGCCCGTAATTTGATGAAACCTTGAAAAATCAACCTTCGATGTCCAGGCCTAGCGCACAGAACTTCGACATTTTGGTGAGATCGTTACCGAGTAAAATTTAACTAAATTACACCTCAACTATAACTTTATAACACTAGAAACAGCACCATCTTCTTAAATACTTTAGGAAAAGAGGTGAACATAAACTTTATTATTTAGTTAACCCAAAAACCAGCAGAACGGGTTCTTGTGAACATTCCGGCCGCCATTAAATAATTTTCGTGTTTTCAGTGAAGAAACGTAATCTGCGCTCTAGCGGTCAACCAAGCAACTACATAACATAAATAATAAAAATTATAAAACTGTATTTTTGTAAAGCTTGGTATTAACCCATATTCATTTCTGACTTTCTCATAGTACAAAGAACTCTAGAATAACCCTGGGAAATTAATAAATTGTTTCTTTATTGTTATTGAAATAAAAAATAAAAATATTTGTTGTATACTATATGTTTAAAAAATAAGATCGAACTAATTCTGTGTTGTCAGTAAGAATCGATTATCCCTTTTACTTCCATGTTCCTTAAGGAAATGGAAGTATGGTGATGGCAAATTTGTTTTGGGAGAAGATAAAAAAAATGCTAAATAAATCCAGTGAATACTTTGTTGTTTGAATAAAAATGTGTATTATTTTCAGTAGATGGTAGTTGGTTACAGATTGTCAGAAGACTGATAAGAGAACGGACAACCAGAAAATATTCCGTACCATTTGGAGTTAATTTAACCTCAAATGTGTTTGTAAACGTCACAGTCAGCTGGTCTCATGAGAGGAGAAATTTGAAATAATTACGAGCAGCGCTACTAACGACAGCCTCTGATGAAGCCTTCTATAGGTGAAAGCCGGTTTAGGCTGTAAGGTAAAACTTTACGTTTTTACTTATAAAAAACTTTGTGTTCCGAGTCGTCAATATTATAGTGATATTTAGTTAAGTAACGGACACGTCATGGACAACGAAATCCAAGAATGAAATAATTAATCGTATACTAAGAGAGTAATTCTCTTTGCACTCTCTCTCCTAACTACTGTCAAACAACGGAATTGATTTCACTCAAATAAAATCTAAGGAAATATTTGCATAATCACACACACTCGATTTTTGGAAACATGAACATAAAATATAACAAATTCTGTGACTCTTATTAAAGCGAGATTTTCGAAGAGTATAAATAGACGTAAAATTACTACTACTCAGAGAAATAAACCGCAAGACTTTACAAGATGACGTACAAACGTGGGAGTAAGTAGGAAAGTATATCAGCAAGATGTTTGATTGACTCGGAGGAAACCGCGAGACGTTACAATATATGATTTTACCAAAATCTTACATGAACTTTTCATAAACTATTTAAAAGACTTTAACTTCTATTCATTATTTACATTTTTCTGTACTTAATTTTTTGTTGTTTCCTTATTTGTGCTTATGTGGATTCCTTATACCTGTGAAAGTAATAAATGTGATTCTATTTATAAAATTTACAGAATGATAATCTGTATCTTTCCAGTCTTACTATTCAATCCCCAAGTACGAGATAACAATTCCTAGTTATTTTAAATATTCTTTAAAGTATTTGTAACTATTACAACACAAAAAATCGGATTTCATTTTATCTTATTTTCAACTGAATTACTGAATGTGTGAGTCCATGTTTATACATATATATAACATTATTCTGTAGGCTTTTGCAGATGAACTATACATTTAATATTCAAGGTAGTTGTAGACTCTTCAAAGGAGAAGTCAGAAAACAGAAAATACAGGTAGGTAAATATGATTGGTAACGTAGGTGACCTATCACGTGACCAGACAACAGAATACTCCAAATCAATAATATGCTTAAATAATTGATTAAATGATGTACATATTTGATGTCTATAGACCTCAAGTAAGGCACAATTACAAGTAACCACTAAAAATTCAATTGATGTCAAGTTGTATTCTTAGTTTATCAAAGGCACTTTTTGAAATGTTTGAATCACACCAGTAATATGCTTATACAGTACATACAAAAAAAAAAACAGAAAGACAACTTCAAAATTAATTTTAACAGTACATTTGTCCTATTATGAAATAAACAACCAGATTTTCTTCTTTAAGCTACAAAAGGTGGATTTCTTAACAACAAATTATAGCAATACTTCCCTTTTCATACCACCGTCCAACACACACACACACACACAACCTATAAATAATAAAGCTCAATATATTTACAGCTTTAAATAACCATCCATATCTTTTATATATTCTTATTCCTTTCTCTTACCATATATCAAACACTGGTTACAGAATGTTCAAGTTTTGATTTTTCTTTATTTCAAAGTACTTTTCTGACTATTCTGTTTCTTGTTAATTGTCTAAGAAAACAATGTTATTAAAATATGTGAAGGGCAGTTTTTCTTTAAGAAGTGACTAATTGTTTTTTGCAACAAATGATTAAGTTTTTGTCTTTCAACAAGTTTTTATGAATTTAAAAGTTTTTTAAATGTAATTTTCAATTATCATTATAGGCATTTATTACATTACATTGGTGAATACAGAAAACTGAATGATTAAAAACAATTACTCTATTCAGTGTCACACAAATATAAATACATGCGTAATATATTATTACATGAGAAAATAGTATTTACTTTGGATAAGTTAACTATTGAAAAAAAAATCAAAAAATGGTTTGTAAAGACAAATAAGGCTTATAATTTGTTTACATCAGGTGTATACATCTACTGCTATGAATTAACAAAAATGCAATGTTTTTACAAACTTTTTATATACTTTTTAATAGGCATTTTTTGATCAACCATTTTGTAACAGGTTTAATATGTAAAGAATTGAAATCAGATTATATTTAATATTTATATATAGAAATAATATTTATTTCTTAAAATAATTTTATAAACCTTTGCTTATTATTCATTTTTATATAATATACAGATAACAATGTCAGCTAACTACTGACAAGTGGTGCAGCCAATACAATTGAGAGAACGAACCAACACACAAGCAACAAACTAGATTAATGTTATTGCAGTTAGTTACAAATCTGTTCCATTATTCTAAAATCACCAAATGAAAACTAATCTAATGTTTAGCATAATAATAATCTTTTAGGTTTAATGGACTTTTTACCTCAATTAACTCTAAGTCATTTGGCTATTCTATAATGGGGCCTTCCTTAGTGGGTGGACCGAAACTATCTTTTGTAGTTGCCTAATTGTAGAAGGGGTGAAAGTTTTGGCGAAAAACTAAAATTGGTGTTAAACCTCAAAATAATGATGTTTGCAGTTATGAAAACTATAAAAGTTTGTACTTGAGATTACTTCTGGAGCATATAATAAACACCAAGTGTACGTGTTAATCAATTATACATGTTATGTTTTATATTAATATTGAAAATAACTCACCTAAATTAATATTATACATACAATCTGTACTGACCTAACAAATAATAATAATAGTAATAATAATAATAATAGGTATAATTAGTACTGAATATCAGATTAGACTTATTTGAAAGAAAACTAAAATATATCACTAAATTTTTAAAAATGAAACCAACGCTGCTGATTCCTGGATAAATGGAGAATATAATACTTATCAATGTTTTCTGTTGGATTTTCTATATAGCTGCTGAAACAAATCACTTAAGACATTTATGTACTGATGTTTCAACGTATAATATGTAACAGTACATACCTTCACCATAAATTTAACAACCAAAATAAAGAAAGAAACACTCATAAAACTAACACCAGAACACCTAAGAGAGGAATGATAAATGAATAACTGTGTACTAAGTATTATATCCGGTTCAAAAACTAAGTAAAACAATTAATATAATTAACTCAGCAAACGAAGAATAATAAATAGTGATGAAGAAGAAAATATAGAAGACAACATAATAATGTGATTAACCAAATAACCCAGTAGATATGGTAAGTGAGAGGACAAAACTAACATATAATGACAATCAGCAGTAATAAGAGACTGAAGAGAATATAAATAAACACAAGTAAAATAACAAATAAAGAAGAATTAACAAATATGTCATATAATGTGCCTATAATATGTACTAACAGAGAAGGAAACTAATAATACAAGGAATCTACAGAAGTAAGAAACAGTAAAGAGACACAGACATAGACAAACTATTACCAAAGACAAACCACGACAAAAACTCTTTATTCTAAGAAAAGAATATAATTAATTAAACAAATCAAAACCATGAATGATAAGAATGAATTAAGTATCTTAGTAAGGACAATATACCATGCATGCTTTTAATACAGGCAAATCCAACTAAGATAACTAAAAGAGAATCTAGTAATCACCTGTAGACAGGTAGAAATCATAAAGAAACAATAAATAATAATTAACAAGAGTAAAAGTGTCAAATAATAACCTGTAAAACATTGAAACCAGAAAGCCAAAACATAGACCATTGTTGTCAGACAAAGGGGTCCCAGGTAACCTCAACTCAGTTACAAATCAACTTGTAATTAGCATAAATTAAGACCAAAATAATGTAAACTAGTGTAAGTTATAAAATAATGAAAGTAGACATTATAAAGACGAACCTAGTGATACAATTCTATTAATTAAAAGTGGTATGTGTGGTGTTTAATGCAAATACACAGACTGAAATTGGACAGAAAGATGTACACATTAAACACACTCATAATTTCTATAATATTGTAAACCAGTAAAAAACAATGACAAAAGTGCAATACAATATGTATTACCACTATTATAGTATGAAATGATTATAATGAAATGTTAATTTAACCAGAATTAAGGAAAATTAAGGTAACTGCCTGACCACACTAGATGCAAGAAGTATAAGTGAATTATTATCAATATCACATGTAATTATAAGAGGCCAACCATTGGAAAACAATCTTTAAACTGTAAAGACTACTTAGACCTAAAAGAACCACTTAAAAATGGGTATATCATTAATTCTGAATTAAATCATAATGACACATGGCATACTAAGACTATGAACAGTAAATGAGACTAAAAACAAGAAAATAATTGTATTCTAATGAAAACTAAGCTGTCCAGAAGTTGTAATGGATATCTTAGAATGTCTGTATCACTGTAAAAAAGAGAACAGAACAAATTATGTCAATAAATAAAGTGAATCAAATTGACCATGCTCTAGGCCATAGGAAGCAGGGATCAAATATTGTAATTTTATTAATTTTAGACAATCATTGTACTAGATATTATCATAAATGGACTTGAAAGCAACCATATGATTGAAATGTAATCATCATTTGGTCAATTTTAGTAATTAATCATATAAAACCATAAGAAATATGTAATAGTCATAAGTAATAAATTAACTTTCTTATTATCAAACTCACACGTCTTGTGAGGACTTATTTTAAAGAACAAATCAATTGTAATAACATGGTATGGTTACATTAAGCATTACTCATATAACAAGGACGTTAAACCAATTCTGAAGGAATTCTATTTATTTTGGGCAAAAACGAGAAGGCACAAACAATACTCTCAACTCCAAAGTCGCTAACAATTTTCTGCAAATTAATTAATCCGCGAGGGGGGTGACCTCGCTGGATAGAATGGCAGCCTTTTTGAACCAATGGGATAGATCAAAATCAACCGGGGGGGGGGGTTTATGATCCTAAAATTGGAACACCGAAGAAGCATAAAATGACAAACATTCTACCTCAGACTAGCGACGCGAGACGACGGCAATTTCTGTGCGCGAAAACAGTCGTTTTCAAGCCATATCAGCTGTGCGGTATTGGGCGCAACCTAACCCCAAAAATTTTTAGTGTAGAGTGCATCGATATAACGCTTATATTATAGCGAATTAATTGCAGGGTGCACAATAAAGCTGCAAACAACAGTGAATTAACAGGAAGTATGGTGTTAATTAATTATTATTGAAGATTAAGTAAAAAACAGAGATTTTTATTCGAAACATGGGATTAACCATGGTATATATTTCGAGGTTAACAGTCATTCACAAACATTATATAAATAATTTATCAAAATAAATTATAAATTTTTATCGGTGTTACAAAAATCGAATCACTTAGAAGGATAAACAATGAATAGCAGTAACTCAAAGAGAGATTATCTGAACTTCTGATTTCGACTGTTATAATAATTAAACAAACAACTAATAGTGTGATGAACATTGATTAAGTAACAAATCATAATTATTTGATAACTAGAGTGCCACATGCAATGGACATGATCATCATTAACAAACATTACGTGAACTTATTATTTAACCACTGATGTATTTTTTTAGGGATGGGTCCTCGATACTCTCGATACTTGCATGGTATCGACATCGAGCGATACTTCAGAAAACTCGCTCGATACTTATGTTTCTACATAAATTGTAATTAGAAATTTCTGAGAAATTTCATACAAAAAATCTGCAATATCAGTAGCAGTTTGCTTATAGAAAGATGTTGACTAGTGGAACCTCGTTAGTACGTTTTTGAAGGGACTGAAAATTTTGGACGTCAAAAGCGGGAAAACGTACTACTGAAAAATGCAGTACAGTATTTACCAGCTTGACGAGCGAAGTTGCGCTACCTGTTATGTCGTAACCCTCGTCCGCCCGTTGGCCTTGAAAATTACGACGTGATAAGCGATAAAACGTACTAATGAGGAACGTGTTAACGAGGTTTCACTGTATTGCCCTATATGTGATCGAATCGTAAACAGTAGAAATAAAGACGGAGATATGGTCAGGAAGAACCTTCTTTCAATTCCTGCTTATTCACCGTACACCCGAGCATCTAATTACCTCACTGCAAGCCATACTACTACGCTTTTTCGTGAACCGTAACATGTACACAAAGTGTAGACATTCCAAAATATACGATTGTTGATGTCTAGGCTCGACTTTGGAGAAACATTGCAACAGATACAACTCGATAAGTCACTGGTTACAAAATTACAAAACAATGGCAAGCGTTGTGTTCATGTTTAGTCTACAAAACAAGATTAAACATTAGTTACAGTACTACGTATGTATAAAGTCACAAGCCATACATTCTTACGAAACTGCAAACCGTTTATTTAGAAATCTATGATTTTAGGGTTCATTTAACCAGTTTACCTAAAATGAATCTCATACTCTTCACATAAACGTCTCCATAAAAGAATGATGAACATGAAGTTATGAAAAGGTACACAAATAAACAATGGAGCATTGAAAGTCATAAGATCCAAGAGGTGTTCTAAATTTACCGATATATCGTAATATATCGATATATTTCAAGCAATATATCGGATATTTGATATAGCTGTTACGATATATCGGAATACCGATATATCGATATACCAATCAATGTTGCCATCCCTACGTACTAATCGAATAGTACGTGACTATTGCATGTTGAGTTGTGGGAAAAATGAAACTCCACCTACAAGAAATTTTTGACAAATCAAATTAGAGCTTTCAATCATAAGCAATCTATTTTGGTATGTTTTTAAAATAAGTTTGCATGCCGGCAGTCAGTTGCTACCTCCACGTGACAGAAAACTTTGTGTTTTGTGGCACCATATTATATTTATAATTTATATATTTTTTTCCATTCAATATGAGTGAAGTGTGGAACTATTTTCAAATAGACCCTCATTGTGATAATCACGACATTTGCCGCATTTGTAAAAAGAGTTTTTCGCGTGGTGGAAAATCTCACAACACTAGTAACCTAAAAAAACATGTCACATCAGCGCATAAAATTGCTTTTTCAGAACCTCTTAATAAAAAATTCTGCGGAAGTGGAAATTTAACTCCTGAAGAAGTAACAGTAGATGAGCCTGCGACTCTTCTTTCACAGTCATCCTCATTATCGACGGCATCGATATCATCATCATCATTCTCTCAACCTACACTTAAATCATTATGGACAATAAATCTGCATTTAAACCAGGTAATAGTCGGTCGAAGACAATTACCAGAAAAATTGCAACAATGGTATGCAAAGATAACCAACCATTCAGCATTGTTGAGGATGAAGGATTTAAGGAGTTGATTAAGTACCTTGAACCTAGATATACTATGCCTACTCGTAAGCACATATCTAATCAAATCATTCCAGAACTATACGAAGAAGTAGAAAGAAGAGTAAAAAATGAGCTACAAAATGCAAATAGCGTAGCTGTTACGACGGATATGTGGACATCAACAGCCTGCAACGATTATTTAAGTGTCACCGTTCATTTTGTGGACCTGGACTATAATCTTAAACATATTTCCATTGAAGTGATACCATTTGAAGAAGTTAGCCACACTGGTGAAAATATTGCAAATTTTTAAAGAAAACTTTAGAAGCTTGGGGTTTAATTGATAAATTAATGGCCGTGATTCATGATAACGGTCGCAATGTTGTAAATGCTATGACGTTAGGAAACTTTCCCCACCTGTCGTGTCTAGCTCATACATTCCAACTTGTTTTGAAGCATGGACTTTTCACTTCAAAAAGTATTCAAAGTCTCATTTCGTCGTGCAGGAAACTAGTTGGGAGTTTCAAACACTCCTCAAAATCCGCCAAGATTCTCAAAGCCGCACAGAAGCATCTTTCTCTACCACAACATCGCTTGATTCAGGATGAACCTACGCGATGGAATTCAACTCTACATATGCTACAAAGACTTCAACAGCAAAAGAGGGCCATAGTTTTTGCATCCTCTGATCTCTCCTTACCAGTGAATCTTACAGTATCGCAATGGGTCTTATTAATTTACTGATTGACACATTAAATATTTTCGATCAAGCAACACTCGCCGTAAGTTCATCCTCAGTGTTAGTGTCCGAAATAATCCCCATTGTGAACAGTGTTATTTCTGAACTGGAAAAGCCATCAGAAAGTGGATCGGGAATTGCGATTGTTCGACAATCGTTGCTGGATGAAATGAACGTGAGGTATAAATCCATTGAAGACAATGAAATATGTTCCATTGCAATGCTGTTGGACCCCCACTTAAAAGGACGAGTTTTTCGCAGTCCCAGTGCTCTCAATTCTGCTAAAGACCGATTGGTGGACCTTGCTAACCAACAGGAATGTCCTGCATCCAAAAATGATGAGGTAAGATTTTTAATTTTTTATTCCAGATTTTCAGATATGTGGGAATAGTCATGTAATACTGACGTACTCGTAAAAATCGATCATTCACGAACTTTTTCTTTTATTTTAGATGTCACATACTTCAAAGCCTGATAAATTGCCAGGAATGTGGTATCTGTACAGTAACATTATGCAAGAATATAATGATGTGTCAAATTCACTGCCAGTTAACAGTTCCCAGGAAGAAATCACTGCATATCTCAAAGACGATTTGTCACCTCCTCTTTCTAGTGCATTAGATTACTGGAAAACAAATTCAAAATTTCCAAAACTAAAAAAATTAGCTATAAAATATTTGTGTATACCACCAGCAACAGTTTTCTCTGAAAGACTATTTAGCACAGCAGGTCTCATATGTGACAGAAAAAGAAGTAGACTTGACCCCGAAAGAGTGAGAATGCTAGTATTTTTGAACAAAAACTTGTAAAAGTGGACTGTTTCAAAAACTCATTTTAATTTTAATGTAAAGCTTAAAAATAATTTAAATAATTATACTGATCATATTACATTTTGTCTCATTAAATATGTACACTTAATTAATTTAATTGATATTATACAGTTCTCTCAACTTTTTATTTTTAATTTTTAATCTATTTATTGAAACTAGAAATGTTGACGGTATCGAGTATCGAGAAAAACTGGTATCGACCCATCCCTAATTTTTTTATATTTAGATTAAGCAGACACCTGATGTTTTGGAATAGTTAATAATTGTCAATGACTAACAAGGCAAACAGCCTATGTTAAATTATAAAATAATGTTTTGCAACATTTATCAAAATTTATAATAAATTAAAATTAATAACAGAAAAAAAGAGTTGACGACTTTTATTAAACAGACTGTGCGATTATGAGTTAGATTTTCAGCAATACTTCCACAGGCCGCACTATGTGACATTGACCGATGAGAAGCGAGTTACCGATTCACTTATTGACGAATTGGTCAACCAACTAGAATGTCAAATACAGTAAGTAAAATCACTTGTGTTTATTTTAGCAACATCAGAATCTGCGACAATCTACGCCTACCCACGGACGCCTGCGAGAGAACCGGCTCGAGTAATTCGTCATCAGTCTTTTCATCACAGACTTTTTAATTAAACATCCACAGACTAATTATACAAATTTAAATTAAATAACGGAACACAATGAGCATGACAACAAACATCTGTTAAAGATTTCGTATATTACAATAGTAGTATTTTAAATAACAACATTATAAATGTTAACACAGTTATAAGAGTAATATGAATTTTTAAATATGACATTATTATAAAAATAACAATTATTAAAATATTATTATTAGCTAATACTAATAATAATAATAATAATAATAGGTAATACCAGTAATAGGTATACTGGTACCTATATATACTACAACGATACATATCATATATAATTTATTTTGTGGAGCCCCTTCGTTCGTGGGGTGCAACAATTATACTACGTTACAACTTTATGTGTTATATAATGATACCTTTTATGTATGCAGGTCGTATAGCGATACCAGGTGTAACTATAATAAGAGTAGTAGATTTATGAGTAGTTAAAATTTCATGTTTATTGTTTTAACAAGCATTATAAATAATAAACATTGTTAATAATATCCGATCAAGATATCACTCATTATTGAGTGTTTATCTCTTAAGCTATATGGTGTTACACACATTTAAAACACTCTTACATCTAGACATGTTAATAATCTTAATCTAGACAGTTATTCAATGTGATTTATTAAAAGAAATACAATTTAAATGTAATTTTAATTGAATTCATTTACTCAGATATGACCTCAGCTTGCTCAGTATATACCAATGTTTTTAAAAAATTAAATTCAAAATTATATTATTTACTCTTAGACTGGCATTTGTTTCATATTAAAAATTTAAATTATTCTTTTCTACAAAATGCAAATATCAAATCATTTGAATTATTTTACTTTGATAAAAAAATATACTATCTCAAAATTAAACTCTCGTTTTTTTCTATATTTCTCTATATGCGATCGCTCATTCTTACGACTAAAACATTTACCTAAGACTCTATTACATTATTTCCAATAATAAACTTTTTTTGTTTTTGTCTCTTTATATAGTCTTTATGAGCTCTTTTAAAAAAAATCATTTATAAATGCATTATGCATGTCACCTCGAGTTTTGATGACCTTATGACTTATTGATGGGGTCCAGTGTTGTCCAGAGTTGGGTTTCCGTTACTTCTGGCTTGGTGTGGTCCTGGATATGTCCAGAGTCCAGCGTCATTCTCCAGTAGTGTGTGGTCCGTCCCAGAGAATTACTATCTGCTGCGAGGTGGATCTCGTACGGCTGTTAGGCGTTTAAAAAGCATCTCCTAACGTCTAGCATCTCGCGTCGCTCTTGTAGCTTCTCTGTTGGTACTCTTGCTGACTTAAACGGTCCCGGTACTCTACATTTCCCGTAATATTGTAAACATAATTACTGAACGTCTTTATTCGTTCATAGATGAGACTTATAACAAAATAAACTATTCTGCCGACGGACAGCGTGTCCGACTGCAACTGTGTTTGAAAAGAAGAGAAGGGTTTCCAGTCGAACCCTTAATTTATACCCTCTCGAGATTCCGCACCTGTTGGTTCCGAAATTATCCTGTCGAGACCTGCAGATCACATGCTAGCCCCCACTCCCGAACCTTTTCATATATTTGCAATTTTTTGCAAATGGCAATGTTTTGTAGGGAATCGAGATAGCACAAATCATATCTAATTTGATTAAGCACTCACTGTATTAATTTGAGCGTCTTAGTGAAATTTGCGTATTTTTGGCACATTTATTTCGCACTGACTTCACGTAGTGTGTCCTATTATTGTCATTTTCTTACTGTGGATAACTATAAAATTTACACACACTTTGGTGCCTTTTGTTTGTTTATACACTAATTAGTTTTCACACAGTGAATTAAAATAATTATTTTAGTTATTACTTGGGGAGGGTAGCTGAGATTCCTGTCTGTACATGCATCACTAACACACACAAGATACACGCATAACACACATACAATCGAGCAGGTGTTTTTTGCCTGTTGGAACAGGTTAATTTCTCCCCTAGTACAGTATAACAATGAAACATTTTTACAATCCCAGACCTGTCCATTTACCCCAAACTTATAATAATTTACAAATTTTATATTTATTTAAATCAATGCTTAATACAGCATATGGCTGTATCCTTGCAATATATATATATATAGTAACGTCTCTCGCTGAGCTCCCCAAGTAGACTCTCTTAGTCGTTAAGCCCAATGCCTGTACGTCATCTTGTAACGTCTCTCGCTGAGCTCAAGTCATGAGTAATTTACGTCTATTTGTTATTTTTCAGAACGCTCACTTTATTAAGAGTCACAGAATTTGTTATTTTTATGTTATATGCTTTCAAAATCGAAGGTATGTGATTATGTAAAGATTTCAGAAAGATTTTCTTAAATTTTATTTATGTTAAATCAATACCGTTGTTTGACCGTAGTTAGGAGAGAGAGTGCAAAGAGAATTACTCTCTTAGTATACAATTGAGTAATTCAAATTTTTCCGCTCGTGGTACCAGCTGACTGCTACTTTTATGAATCCATTTGAGGTTAAAGTGACTTCAAACGGTACGTAATAAATTCTGGATGTCCGTTCTCCTCTCGATCTTCTTACAATCTGTAACTAACTACCATCTACTGGAAATGATACACATTTTATTATTTAAACCACAAGGCATTCCTTGAATTTATTTAACATTTTTTATGGTCTCCCAAAACATAACTGGATAATCGATTCTTACATAAAACACAGAGTTAATTCGATCTTGCTTTTGCATCCATATATCATATAACAAATATTTTTATTTCTGTTTTAATAACAATAAAGAAATAATTAATTTCCCAGGGTTATTTTAGAGTGCTTTGTACTTTGAGAAAGTCAGAAATGTATACAGGTCAGTACCAAGCTTTACATGAATTATTTTAAAATTTAATATAATCTATATTATGCAGTTGATTTGTTGACCGCTAGAGCCCAGATTACGTTTCTTCACAGATGACAACAAACACTAAATATCATGGCTGCGGGAATGTTAGTAACAAAACTACGTTTTGCTGTTTTTTGGGTTAAAAAAATAATAAAATTTATGTTCATCTCTTTTCCAGAAGTATTTAAAGGGATTGTGCTGTTTCTAGTGTTATAAGTTTATAGTTGAGGTGTAATTTAGTTAAATTTGAATAGGTAACGATCTCACCAAAAATGTCGAATTTCAGTAGGCTAGGCTTGGAAATGGAAAGCTGATTTTTTCAAGTTTTCATCAATTTGTGGGCGTGAATTATTCTGTTCGTAAGATGTCCAAGATGTAATGGATATCACTCATTAATTTTATTAATTTGTCACTGATTATTTCCGAATGGTATTTATAAATTTCTTAATTTTTTCTAGACATTACACTTTTTTAAACTGCTCACTTCCAATATATCTGAACAATTAATTCCAATTCTTGTTAGTTAGTTACTCTTAGTAACCAAGAATTTGTATGGTTTTTTATTGGCTAATCTATATACCTTTTAGCATATAGGCTATTAATAATTATTATAATTTAATTTCTTCTCTTTAGAAAAATAATCCTTTATAGATTTTATCTATAATCAAATTGAATTTATTTACGGTTTTTCTTTATATTTTTCCTTAAACTTGTCCACTGGTATTTTATATTTTAATCCCTTTTATTTTGATTTATTTATGATTTATAATTCACTTAATGTATCCTTACTCTACACTATTTTTTACATGCCATCTTGCTAACATAGTATTATTTGATATATTATTATTATTTTATATATAACCCTGGGTTATCTTACATTTAAACAAAATAATTATATTAAACAAAAATATTATTCCTAGTTACAAGACCTTTGTGGCCTACACAATATAAAATTACAAAACATACAAAAAATACAAAACTTGTCAGTAGTATCATAGACTATTGCTACAATACTGATTTTGTTTTCATCTCCAGCACAACTCTGTGAGATGCTCTTTTTTTTTTTTTAAATGTTTGACACTTTCACCGAGTACACTATGTTCCACTTTGTACACTGCACTTTTATCATTATTGTTTACAGTGTTTTTAGAGTACAAAGTTTCTCATAGCTTGATACCTAATCCCCATTTCTGACTTTTAAAAATGGGTAATTACTGGTTTTAACTCTGGTGATTATGTTATCATATTTGGGCAGGGGTTATGTAATGTTACAATATATATATTGTAACATGACATATGAGCCCAAAGATTTCAGTAACCTAAAATATTTACACATGTCAATAATTGAGGCAAAGAGACAAACCAAGTAAGTTATCTAAAATGCCAAGCATAAAACTACATGAGCTACCCATCACCAAGGATAAACTCACAACAAGAAGAGTTAATAAACTAATGGTAACTAGCAAGTGAAATGACATTATAAGGAAAAGAAGATGCACCACACAGTGATTGTACTACAGGAACCAACAACCCAATAGTTTTCGTCAGTGAAGAACCAATGAAGACAAGGAAGAAACATACTACGAGAAAGACGCCTAACAACCATGGCATAAAGTATAGATTCCAAGAGCCAGTCAACTATAGATCAACATCTTACCCATATATGCAATAACTAAACAACCTACAGATTGAAGAGATGGACAAGAACTGACTGACTGAAATGACCAATATACAACAAATAATATAAATGAGTAGGACAAGATATGTTATAAAAAGAATGAAAGTAACAATACTGTTAATTGAATAGAAGCTGTAAATAAAAGCATAGTAACATGTTATGCACAGCACCAATATAACATAAAGAAGTATTAAATTTGTCTCATAATAATAGCAAATATTAGTCAAATAGTCTAACAATCATGTAAGATAAGAAAAGGAAATAACCAAAGAGTTATTAGTTATCATTAATAAAACCAAACTCGAGAAAATAAGGTTAAAAGAATACAAATTTGTATCAACCTAACATACACATTTTTGGTACAAATGATAAAATCACATACCCTAACCTAAGATGCAGGTACTGTTCACCTAAATTCACAACTATCAGTAGGAAAAACCCACCAAAACCAAAATGTTTTATGTCTTAAACCAAGTAGAAATAATAAACCTTTCTACAGGTACCAATATAAGATACCCAAGATAAGTTTTAAATAAGAATATAAGTAAATAAAGTGAACCAAAACCAACCAAAATGGACTTCACTAAGTAAAACCTGAATAAAACCATATTATAAAACCAAATAGAAACAAAAGGTTAATGTCTATACCACAAGTAGAGTGTAATACCACTACTGTAATAGTGTAAGAAGATTATAAGAAAGGACATAATGTATTATAATAGTAATTAAGAACACCTGTCATTTGACACCAGGTGTAAGTAATGTTATTTAATCATATACAATACGGAACAGACTAGTGTACTAAAAACACCAAGCCCATTACAAAGATACTATTATTGTTCAACTATTGTAACTAAATAATAACGAAAAAAGAGCTAAAAATACCAAATAAGAGTGACAATGAGTATGCATCTCATAATGCAAAGTAGAGGCCACTTTATTAACAAGAAATGACACGGAATACATAATATTCCAGCTAGCAAAGGTTCACAGTAGTTGAAACCAATTATTATTATCAACTGGAGCCGTACAGAAAGTACATAAATACTTTCTATTATGTAAATACAAATATAGGGACATAGGCTAAGACAATGGTAGCTTAGGTAATGTATTTTGTCAGTAGATTTAAGTAACTAGCAACTAAGAAGTGTAAGAGAACTTGGAAGGCATGCCCTCAACTGGGTATGAGTGCCATTAAATAGTGTTAATCAAAAAATAAATACAAATAATAGTGTGTAGTGAATCGTGATAATCACAAACATTAACTTCCTTGATAATGGACCAAAGCACACCATGAGTGGACTCAAAACAAAGAGCCGAGTGTTACCATTCCAGTGATATGCTCAGATTTAAAATCTAAGCCATATTAAAAAAATTATTACAATTATAAGGAATCCGTGTCAAATCGAGCAAACGTTTATACTCTTGACATCAAATACCCCACGCCAAACCCAACAATTGAAATAATTCGCCGGGGGGGGGATATGTGCATCAAATTAAAGATCGTCAACCAATCAAATCCAAGAAATTAACAAAATTTTGGACGATCGCAAAACGGAACGGCAGCGAGCGGTGTGCGTTCTCGTCACTTTTTAATCAACTTCAGAAGGGAACAGACGGCTACAACCCGGAGCAAAAAGTCAGCTGTTCATATGATTCGTGCGCGTCACCGATGTAAACAGTGCAACCTAACCTCAAATTGTGATAGCATAAATACTTTAGTATCAAAGATGTTAAGTGTAACAGTGCGTAACAAGGATTGCTCAGTGTATAATCCAGAGCAATTCCGGGATTTAAATTATAAATAAAAGGGAGTACAGTGATTTTTATATTATTAGTTAAGAAATGAGAAACGATATAATCGAAACATATTCAAACAATGATCCTAGGTTAAGATGTAATCACGATATTATCTAATCAACAATGATGACAATCCTCAGACTATTTTGAATATTCTACTTTTTATGAATTTATTAAACATCCAATAAATTGTTATATACGAATACTTCTCGTGTGACTAAACCACACATAATGACAGTTGTCAATTATTAACTATAAATCAAAATAACCAGTATTCACCAATGACTGAGATTTGTCAACTGGATGATCAATTAACGGAAGTTAATAAAATATTTCAATGTTATTTATGTTTTATGATTTAGAAAAGAATCTACTATTATAACCATTTCAATGTTTATATTTGCTATGAATAATAACCAAGGTTGTTAAGCTACGTAATTACTTACAGCCATGCAATTATCTTTACGTAGAACCAAACAATGAATCAGATGTTTCACTAAATAACACTGCTTCAACATATTATATTATTGTTCACTTTTTAATTATTTTATCCAGAATTATTTTAACATTAACCAACTTTCATTAAACCATTTATTGTCAATTGAGTTTAATAATTCTGCTAACCTGAAATGTCCAGAGCAGACACATGGTTATTATTTTGTATGTTAATTATAAGTGATGGCTGCATTATAGTCAACATCAAACTGCCTAATAACGGTAGAATAATAGTTCTATTCAATGATTTGGTATTCTGTCAGCTCAAAGAACCCACGCAGGTATTAAATTATTTTAACCAAAAAAGCATTTAGATAAACTAACTTTGTAAACAGTTCTGCCACCCTGAGGCAAATTTTATAAAACACAATGTCTCATGTTACTTATTCTGAATTTAAATTATAAATGATACTTCAGATCATTTAAACAGAGCACATTAACTGAATAAAATATTATTTGACACAAGAAAACAGAGTCAGTTAGTTTATTTCAAAAGACTAAGTTTGAAACAGGTGAACGAATTTCATTGGTCAGCTCGACAAGCAGCGGCGAATACAAACACGGTAAGTCCGTATACAAGTTGGATTGTGATATCGACCCTGCAAGATCGACAAGACTCACCACAAGTAAGTGACTGTTCATGCAAAATATTTGTGTTTTCAGTGCGGAACATACATCACCATTTCAACGAGTCGACGGAAGAACAACCGTATAAATAAACTGACCGAAGTAGAAAATTACTTCGATAAATAATTTCAAGTGCATCAACCGGATTTATTTAAGTTGGATTCAATGCTAGGTTGAATTGAAATAAATAAATCAATAATAATAAAATATTAAACAAAAGATATTGCAAATTTTAAACAAAAATAAACGGGCAGTTAGCACCCCTGAACCCCAAATAAAAACATTCATCAAATTAAATTTGCTTTACTAAAAATTTGGTGCACAACGTAAGAGGCTTAAATTAGGACAACTAATAATAAATAAAAAACAATCAAATCAGTTTTACCTATTTTCGAGCAAGCAGCTGCAGTACCAGAAGGATAGAACATGTACCAAAAGAGATCGACATCCAAGAAACGCGCAGCGGACGCGGATCCATAAATAAACATGGAAGAGAAGGAGGTGACGCCGGTGGAAGAAGTCGAAGAGGTACTACCTCCCAAGGAACCAGAGCAACCCACACCAACAGGCGATGCGAACATCATGGAAATGATGAAGTTTATGAAGGAACAATTCCAGAAAATGGACGACAACAACAAGAAGAATAATAAGGAATTGAAGTAGGAATTAAAGACAGATAACCAAAAGAACTTGGAGTCATTGAAGGAGGAATTAAAAACAGACAGTCAGAAAAATAATGAATCGTTAAAGGAGGAATTAAGCGGAAAAATAGACGAGTTGAAACGAGACAGCCAAAGAAACATGGAAATTTGAACGAAAAAATAGAGGAGGAAATGACAAACGTCAAAAGAGAAATATCCGAAATAAATGAGAAATGGAAGCAGACCAGTGACGAACTGCAACGAACTAAAGAGGATATTAATGTTCGAGTGAACAGCCTGGAGGAAGCCCATCAAGTCCAGATCACGACCGTACAACAAAAAACTGAAGAGCGGTGCACAGGTATCGAGACGACCATGAATACGATACAAACACGGGTCAACAATAATTATGAGCGCATTGAAGATATACAGCGACGGGAAATCCCAAGAATGCGAGAAGAGATTGAAAACATCGGGAACCGACCAGCAGTAGTGCCACAATTCCAACACGCTGACAATCGGGAAGCCATGAATTTTAGGGCGTACAAACGAAACCCTATGGAATTCCTCGCCCGAATCGATGAACCTTGAGCAGGAACCGAGAGACCAGATGGCCAATTATAAGAGGCCAAATCGATGAATATTTCAAAGAAATAAATGACAATTGGTGGACAGTGACACGGCACGATATCCAGAGTTACGCCGAGTTCAAGGAGCTGTTCAAAGCCAAATATTGGTCCGAAAGTACCCAGAATATTGTACGGGACAATATTTGCTATGGCAGATACGAAACAGGCAGAGGATCGACACTGATGGCCTACTTCCTCGGAAAGGTCTGTCTGGCGAGAAATTTGGAGCCACGGATCCCCGAAGAAAGTCTGGTCACCAAATTAGCTTTCCATTATGAAGGAGGAATTGCAAGGGCCAGACTTACCGGACAAGTAAAGACAATACAAGCGATGGCAGCTTTACTTGAAGGGTACAAGCATGAGGGGTACTACCGCAGGAGTCGTCAAGGGAACGACCGATACAATGATTCAGCAAACCAGGCTAATGGCAACAATAGTCGTGGGAATTACCGCCCTAACTTTATTGATCGTAACAACAATAACGACAACAGAGGACAGTTCTTTCGGCCAAGCCCAAACCAGAACAAGGACAACAACATAAGTAACAATAACAACCGACCAAGCGGTAACAATAACTTTAATAACCGGGCGAACGGTCCAACCTATCCGCCGAACAAGGCGAATAACTCAGGTTACAACAATAATCGTAACCCAAATAAGGATTACAATCAACAGAATCGACCGTACAGAAGAGTCAACTATGTACATGCCGGAAATTACGGAGGGGGAAGACGTCCATACGTGAGACATTCCAACCGATACAGTAGCCCACAAAGAAGTCACAGCTACGATGACAGGCGTATCCCCAGAAACGACACCAGGAGGAGTCGCAGTCAAGAGGACTATCGACATACCAGTAACCAAAGACACAATTATCCAGGACCCCAGACGGCAAACATATACCACGTACGAGCACAGCGTGCCAACCAGTACCATCGGGAGGACGATGATCCACGTCCCTCACAAAGTAATCGAGTTAGAGATGGGCCAAGTGGCAGTAATCCAAGGAGCGAAACCCTCCCAAATAGAAGTAGGGGAAGTAACCAAGATGCAGAGAACGAGAATTGGGTACCAGTCGATGTCAACCCTGGCTTTACCATATGGCATAACCAATTAGAAAATGGGCAATCCCAAAGAAGGGATGGTAACCAGACCCACACCAAATCAAGAGGGAGGCAAGATGAACAGGAAGTCGATGAAGATGAACCCAGGCCAGACAGGTGGAACGCATGAGTCAACAAATGAAATTATATATTCCAGAATAAAGGTTTAACAATCCAACCTTTGAAGGAGTAGAGAAGCAAAACACCAAAGCGAATAATAAAAGAGAAGGCTATAGACTAATAAGGAATGGAATTGATAAAGATGATTATATAATAAATCCACAACTGTGAAGTAAACCACTATTAAATGAACCTGAAATACCATAATACTCTAATACTCCTATATTAATTTCAACAAATGAAATTACAATATTCCAGAATAAGTGTGAGTATCAAACACTTGAAGGAGTAGAGAAGCAAAACACCAAAGCGTATAATAAGAGAGAAGGCTAAAATAAGGAATGGAATTGATAAAGATGATTAAATAATAAATCCACAACTGTGAAATAAACAACTATGAATAAACCTAATATACTCTAATACTCCTACATTAATTTCAACAAATGAAATTACAATCCAGAATAAAGGTAAAAAAATCCAATCTTTGAAGGAGTAGAGAACCAAAACAACAAAGTGAATAATAAGAGAGAAGGCTAAAATAAGGAATGGAATTGATAAAGATGACTATATGATCAATCCACAACTGTGAAATAAACACAACTATTGAATAAACCTAAAATACTCTAATACTCCTATATTAATTTCAACAAATGAAATTACACAATATTCCAGAATAAGTGTGAGTATCAAACACTTGAAGGAGTAGAGAAGCAAAACACCAAAGCGTATAATAAGAGAGAAGGCTAAAATAAGAAATGGAATTGATAAAGATGATTAAATAATAAATCCACAACTGTGAAATAAACAATTATGAATAAACCTAATATACTCCAATACTCTAATACTCCTACATTAATTTCAACAAATGAAATTATATTCCAGAATAAGTGTGAGTATCAAACACTTGAAGGAGTAGAGAAGCAAAACACCAAAGAGAATAATACAAGAGAAGGCTATAACAAGGAATGGAAAAAATAAAGATAATTATATAATAAATCCACAACAGGTGGAGTAAACAACTATTAAATAAACCTAAAATACTCTAATACTCCAATATTAATTTCAACAAATGAAATTACATTCCAGAATAAATGATTAAACAGCTATCATTTGAAGGAGTAGAGAAGCAAAACAACAAAGTGTATAATAAAAGAGAGAAGGCTATAATGATGGAATGGAAGAGATAAAAATGATTGTATGATAAATCCACAACTGTGAATAGACAACTATGTATAAACCTAAAATACCAAAATAATCTAACACTCCTATATTAATTTCAACAAATGAAATATTATACATTCCAGAATAAAGGTTTAAAAATCAAACCTTTGAAGGAGTAGAGAAGCAAAACAACAAAGTGTATAATACAAGAGAAGGCTATAATAAGGAATGGAATTGATAAGATGACTAAATAATATAAATCCACAACTGTGGAGTACACAACTATTAAATAAACATATATACTATAATACTCTAATACTCCTATATTAATTTCAACAAATGAAATTACATTCCAGAATAAATGTCACAAACCCGACATTTGAAGGAGTAGAGAAGCAAAACACCAAAGTGAATAATACAAGAGAAGGCTATAACAAGGAATGGAATTGATAAAGATGATTAAATAATAAATCCACAACTGTGAAGTAAACCACTATGAATAAACCTAAAATACCATAATGCTCTAATACTCCTACATTAATTTCAACAAAAGAAATTATATTCCAGAATAAAGGTTTAAAAATCCAACATTTGAAGGAGTAGAGAGGAAGAACAACACAGTGTGTAATAAAAGAGAAGACTATGTAAAGGAATGAAATTATTAGAGAAAAAACAATGAGACTATAATGTCAACAAGTCAATGGAGACCAATCAAACCAAAATGATTGTAAACCTAATACCACACAAATGATCTAACAATCATTTCAAACACTGAAGTGATACCATTCAGATCCAACACCAATGTGATGAGAAAAAATACTCAAGTAGTAAAAAACAAGTAGTTACCCAAAACATTGAAGGCATGATAATTAAGACCAGACATGAAATGTGAAATCAAATAAGTATTACTACCAATAATACAATTACTGAGCAGAAAATAGAAAGAGGGAGATCAATCAAAGAGAAAATAAATAAGAAACAAAAAAAATCTAACAACAATATTGTTTCTAATAGAGCAAAGAGAATAAAATGAAAGGTAAAAAAGAATGAAGAATATTATCAAATCTGAACAATAATTGAGTGAATAACCCTGAATATTTTTTATTAGTCGCGCAATGATTACTTTGAATTTTTATGTTGATTTGTAGAGATAAGCTCCAACAACAATTTAACTGAGCAGACGGTACGTCCCTCTGGTCTCAGAAAATGTAGGGTGGACAGCAGAGCATGGAAGCCAAGAGTGCCCCTCTGATCTGTGCCAACTACCATGTTAGGGAAATGATAGGGAATTAAATACTACAGGGAAAAAACCACCAAGAAAGAAGATAGTGGATCAGATCGAAGATAACAATGTGTTAAAATATGAAATGAGAAGAAACAAGATATGAAAGATGGAAGCTCAGAATAATTAAGAAACAATATGTTAGATAATTTCTCAAATCCCGTAAAAGAATTAATCCAAATGATCTATTTTCGAGGGGGGACAATATGTAACATGACATATGAGCCCAAAGATTTCAGTAACCTAAAATATTTACACATGTCAATAATTGAGGCAAAGAGACAAACCAAGTAAGTTATCTAAAATGCCAAGCATAAAACTACATGAGCTACCCATCACCAAGGATAAACTCACAACAAGAAGAGTTAATAAACTAATGTTAACTAGCAAGTGAAATGACATTATAAGGAAAAGAAGATGCACCAGCTAGGTTGAATTGAAATAAATAAATCAATAATAATAAAATATTAAACAAAAGTTATTGCAAATTTTAAACAAAAATAAACGGGCAGTTAGCACCCCAGAACCCCAAATAAAAACATTCATCAAAATAAATTTGTTTTACTACAATATATATTGCAACGTTATCGTTAACATTATCGTTATTGCAACGATACGTTTAGCATAAGTATATGTATCAACCCCTGACGTATGATAGCATACGAAAGCACGTGTGGAATATATAAGATGTAAATAATAAAAATAATGTAATAAATATACGTTAGGTATAAGAAATAATGTAAGAAATAAACGTAGTATTTAATTTTAAATAAATCCAATATTGTAAGTAAGCCTGCATATGGAATCAAATAGCTTAGTTGGTTTTTAAACGTAGCGAAGGGGAGAAACTGACTGGCAGAGGTGACGTCAGAGCGACATGCCGCCGCCTGTGTATCAGTCTGCGTGTGTGTGTGTATGTGTACATGTGTAAACGACAGACAGGTTGAATTATGCAAACGAGGGTGGAAGATTTTACACAGTTTTTTTAATACTGAGCGATAACCAGAAGTCACACGAATCAGCGACATATGTAAAAACATACCTGATGCCTGGCGCTTCAGTTTGGCATTAAGTGGTCATTAATCGTGGGAACCGTTCAGCCACCGTGTGAAATTTTGCCATAATTTACACACCATAACATTCTTAATTTGCATAAACAAAGTTTAATATTATACCGAACGATTGGTGAAATAATATTTATAAAAAACTGTGCGCTTCATAGAAAGACGCGTAGGTTGAAAGTAACAATTAAATCGACGCGCCGACCTGTTCAATGTTGTCAAAACAGTTTTCAACAGGAATTTCAACGACGGCAGCAGTATAAAACCCCAGCGAGCGACACACTCTTTCTCAGATAAAGCTCAGATGATACTCAGATGACACGTAAGATCCACGCATCTCGCAACCGCGAATTTTACAAAATCATGTATGGTTTTTAAACGGTATTCAATAACATGAAGTGCGATGGAACCGGCATTACGTCAGTGCAAGTATTAATGAACACGAGTGATTTTAAAAAGACTATACTAACGAATCTACGAGAGTTGTAACTACGATGAAATTCGAGAAGTCTACATAGAACTTCTAGACATCTACGAGGGACAAGAAAAGAAGAGGAAAGGAACTAGAACAAGAAGACGTGAGGACGCAGGGACAGCAGCATGCAGCTACATACAGCCATACATCATCACGACCAGAGGTCCATGTCAGAACTCAACATCCAGGAGACGGAGCGAGGAAGTTAAATGACGCAGAGACAGAGAAAGTGATACCGAAGAGGATCAACAAACTCGACAGTCCAGATGACGGTAACGACAAAGTTAAATGGTTGCAGAAAAATGCAGGTGAAGTCAGACATTTATTTAATATTATAAATGACCCTGAGGTCTATCGAAAAAAGCTCTAGTTTCCATATACAAGTTTACAAAGAAATTAATATATTTTTAAATTTGCATAATGAATAAATAAATGTTCAAAGTATAATTGATAATAGAGAATATAACTGTAGTAATCTCATAAATAAATGGTCAAGGAAGAACCATATTTTTATTATATTTTGTAATTGATTAGATAATTAAATTCAAATATGAGAGTTACATAATTAGAAGATTGTTAATTAATTGAGCCATTAAATAATAGAATCAATTAAAGTAATAAATGTTCTCTATTGGTATTTTAATAAATGTAATTAATTAAAAGTTTTAATTAAGTGGTATATATTAAAAAAACCACACTTGCAAAGACAAGATGAATATTAAATTTTATACGTATTAATCATGATTTATAATAATTATATGTGTTATGTATTATATGTCTGTGTAATATTCCAGGTCATATATGATTTATGTATGTGTATACTATGTCTTAGAAATATAAGAAATAAGATTTAAACACATTATAATTGCATTATATTCAGATTGAATATAAGGGTTCAAATAATAATTAACCCACACAAAACAATTAATAATATGATAATTTGAATTTTTAAAGAATAAATCAAATGAATATGATTTCATTAAAACAGTCGTACTAATTTCACAACCAGTACTAAATCCTCTGTACTCTTTACTTGTATTAAACTTATATAACGATATTCACGTGCTTATCCACACTCAATCAACGACCAAAGCCTGCGACCCATCCAGGGAACATCAAGGTAAATACTGCAGAAGAAGAGTATACCTCCGAGGCGTGGGTAAGTGCGCACAAATGAGTAAGAGCATATGTGTAAAAGTAAGTGTCTAAAAATAACGTTGTATAGTAATTGGGGTGCCCAACGGTGTGGCCCGACACAGAAAAAATAACGTTTTCCAAAAAGAAAATAAATGTTAAATAGCATTACAAGTAAATGGCGCCCTGGTAATAAATAAAGTCTAATAAATAATTAGCAAAAATATTGTAGAAAGAATTAATAGTCAATTTATGTAATAAATAATACTGTATTACAAATTGTTAAATTAAGTACAGAGAGAAAAAGAGTTGTGAAATTAATACTGATAAATAAAATAAAATTTAAATAAAGAAATATAGAGTCACGGTTGACCAATAATTAAAAATATAATTCATATAACGAATCAGTTAGGACACCGTAGTCTGCAATGGCGAAGCAACCAACAATGGACTTCGAAACAATGTTTAAACGACTTCAAGAAGAGTTGAAAACAAATAGTCAAAAATTAGAAAATAAATTCAAAAGTAGCAATGCAGAAATTAAAACTCAATTAGGAAGATTAGAAGATAGTAATACGAGGTTAGAAACTCAAATAGAAGATAGTCATAATAGATTAGAAATTACTATTGAAGAAGTGAAAACTCAGTTAGAAAGTAATATAGATAGTAATAATACTAGGTTAGAAGAGAAAATAGAACTCGTCAGTAATACTTTGAAAACAGAGCTTACTGCACGCATTGAAGCAGTCGAACAGCGAGTTCAACAGTCACTTAATGAACAAGCTGTAAAGATTGATAGTAAATTTAAAGATCAGCATGAATATACAACATGTGAAACTAAAGAACACATTCGACAACTGGCTGAACAGTGGAATGAAAAATTTAAAATTACGAAGCAGGAGCAAGACCTCAGACACAAAGACATAAATGAGCGCATCCTGGACAACACAAATAGAACAAAGGAACTCACTGTGAGGACCGAGACTGTAGAAATAGCTGTGGAGGAGGTCACGAGAAAAACTACACACCACTCCATGGAAATTAACAACATGAAAGATGGACTACAAGAGGAGGTAAAAAAAAACTACGAGCGGAAGTCAAGAGATGACCCAGTGCTATAATGATGTGTGCTGCAAAGGTAGACGATCGAGAGAAGATCAGTTTTAAAGGTAATAAATGGGAGAACCCCATAGAATTTTTACATAAGTGTGAACGAGAAATGGCAACTATAGGAAGCAACTTAAACAACAGAGACCGTATAGAATTTGTAAGTCGACATTTCCAGGAAACAGCATCCAAATGGTATACGATTGTTCGGGACCAAACAGAAACTTATGAACAGTTCAAGGCATCTTTCGAAAATCGATACTGGAATATACATACCCAGAGAGAGGTACGAGACCAGCTGGAGTATGGGCGGTATTACGTCAACAGCAAACGTTCCATGGAAGACTACATCATACAACTCGTCGAATGGTGTAAGCATCTTAGACCAAGTTTCACGGAGCACGAATTAGTATTAAAACTAAGTTATCATTTTGACAGACACATTAGACTTGCCGTATATACCCAAGGAGTGAAAACCATTGAGGAACTTCTCATTCTTGTAACGCAATCATCACAATTTGTTAATAAAGAATACGAAAGAAGAGATAACCAGCTGCAGCAGCAGCAGTACTCTACACAAAATCCAATACAACACAAATTGACGCAGTTCGAGAAGAAAGAAGATAAGTGGAAAGAATATAAACAACCCTTTGAAAAATGTAATTCAACTTCACGTAAAAGAGCGTACTCACATCCAGGTACGTCGAAAAAACACGTAAAACCGTACAATGCACATGTACAGAATATTAATACAAATAATAATCATAATAATAATAAAAATAATTATGTAAATAAAATTGTGCAACAATCAACACGCCCGTCAACTTCCAAAGAGGGAGGGGGTGATAGTAGAACAATTGACAAGAAAGCTGTATGACTACAGAAGAGGAGCCAAACACCAGCTCAAACAGGTTTTAAAAATGACCCGTACACAAACAAAATACTGGTACGGACAGGCTTGTTAAACGACCTGCTCACACATGAGTTGCGCGCCACCCCAAACAATATACAACAGGAAAGTCTGTTGTCAAATGCCTATTGTCCTACACAAGGGGGAACAATAAGTAGTATAAATAAGTGTAACGATGTTAAAATATTAAATATTACATATCAAACAGATGATAGAGTTAAGTATTTGATAAATAATATAGCAAATGAACAAAATAAAGATCTTCAAATAAGTCACATGAAGTTATCACCACTATCTAGTAGATATACGATAAAAATAGTATATTGTACAAACTCATCAATTATGATTGGAAAATAGTCCTATCACCAGAGATGCTAAAAACACTAACTATACCATGTCATCAAAGTTTAGCATATGCGTCTGCTTTAAAATGTCATTTAGCTTTGAAGGAAGACTTCATTTTGAATAATATGTTTAGACGAATAAAAGCAATCTTAAAAGGATGCTACGAATGTCAAACAGCACGACATCCGAATCTTCACACATACGTAGATATGCAAAATATCAAGACACAGGAAAAGGGGGAATTAGTAGCAGTAGACTTCCTGGGTCCATTTCCGAGAGCTATTCACGGGGGTACAAAGCACATACTTGTATGTATAGATGTGTTCACCAAGGCAGTTCGACTCTACGCTATTCGAAGACCCACCACAAAAAGTGTACTGAATGTCATACTATGCAAATATGTACCGAAGTATGGTCAAATCAAAAAGATATCAAGTGACCAAGGTAAACAATTTCAAAATAAAGCATGGACAGAAACGCTAACTCAGCAAGGCATACAACCAGTGTTAACATCAATACGACATCCACAAGGAAACCTTGCTGAAAGGGTAAATAAAGAGTTAGGAAAACATTTACGCATCTACTGTAATGAACAACATAGCTGATGGGCAGAGTACATATCATTTTTTGAACAAGCTATAAATGCTACATACAGTGAAGCTACGGGATATACACCTGTGGAACTGGAAACAAATAAAAAACCTAATAGTTTCTGGTCGAGAAACATTGACAAACCTCTACACCAAAATCTGCAAATTCCATTGAGTCACAAATACGACAATGTGAAGAAGAGGATGGAAAAACTTGGAGAAAAGAGGATCGAGAGGTTCAACAGAACGCACAAACTCATCACATTCCATGAAGGAGAGAAAGAGTGCTACTAAGAAGTAATCCAGTGGGAAAACGAATCGACAAAACAGCAAAGAAACTATTCAGACTGTACGAGGGACCCTACTTATTACAAAGGAGGAAAGGACGACACACGTTTATCGTCTACGATCCGACAAGAAGAAAGATTATTGGAAAGTACCATGCATCAGCATTCTGTAAATTCTATGGATGAATAAATAAAAAGTCAACTTATAAATCCATGGGAGGGACGTAATCCACCCAGGGAAAGAAAGAAAAAAAAATTTTAAGAACCCTTATAACCACTAATTGTGAGTTTTAATAAATAACAAAATAAATAATTTCTGAGTAAAGAAATTTTACCCAGCAGGGGAATTTATGCAACGATACGTTTAGCATAAGTATATGTATCAACCCCTGACTGAGGTATGATAGCATACGAAAGCACGTATGGAATATATAAGATGTAAATAATAAAAATAATGTAATAAATATACGTTAAGTATAAGAAATAATGTAAGAAATAAACGTAGTATTTAATTTTAAATAAATCCAATATTGTAAGTAAGCCTGCATATGGAATCAAATAGCTTAGTTGGTTTTTAAACGTAGCAAAGGGGAGAAACTGACACGCACTGACCAGCAGAGGTGACATCAGAGCGACATGCTGCCACCTGTGTATCAGTCTGCGTGTGTGTGTATGTGTACATGTGTAAACGACAGACAGGTTAAATTATGCAAATGAGGGTGGAAGATTTTACACAGTTTTTTTAGTACTGAGCGATAACCAGAAGTCACACGAATCAGCGACATATGTAAAAACATACCTGATGCCTGGCGCTTCAGTTTGGCATTAAGTGGTCATTAATCGTGGGAACCATTCAGCCACCGTGTGAAATTTTGCCATAATTTACACACCATAACATTCTTAATTTGCATAAACAAAGTTTAATATTATACCGAACGATTGGTGAAATAATATTTATAAAAAACTGTGCGCTTCATAGAAAGACGCGTAGGTTGAAAGTAACAATTAAATCGACGCGCCGACCTGTTCAATGTTGTCAAAACAGTTTCCAACAGGAATTTCAACGACGGCAGCAGTATAAAACCCCAGCGAGCGACACACTCTTTCTCAGATAAAGCTCAGATGATACTCAGATGACACGTAAGATCCACGCATCTCGCAACCGCGAATTTTACAAAATCATGTATGGTTTTTAAACGGTATTCAATAACATGAAGTGCGATGGAACCGGCATTACGTCAGTGCAAGTATTAATGAACACGAGTGATTTTAAAAAGACTATACTAACGAATCTACGAGAGTTGTAACTACGATGAAATTCGAGAAGTCTACATAGAACTTCTAGACATCTACGAGGGACAAGAAAAGAAGAGGAAAGGAACTAGAACAAGAAGACGTGAGGACGCAGGGACAGCAGCATGCAGCTACATCCAGCCATACATCATCACGACCAGAGGTCCATGTCAGAACTCAACATCCAGGAGACGGAGCGAGGAAGTTAAACAACGCAGAGACAGAGAAAGTGATACCGAAGAGGATCAACAAACTCGACAGTCCAGATGACGGTAACGACAAAGTTAAATGGTTGCAGAAAAATGCAGGTGAAGTCAGACATTTATTTAATATTATAAATGACCCTGAGGTCTATCGAAAAAAGCTCTAGTTTCCATATACAAGTTTACAAAGAAATTAATATATTTTTAAATTTGCATAATGAATAAATAAATGTTCAAAGTATAATTGATAATAGAGAATATAACTGTAGTAATCTCATAAATAAATGGTCAAGGAAGAACCATATTTTTATTATATTTTGTAATTGATTAGATAATTAAATTCAAATATGAGAGTTACATAATTAGAAGATTGTTAATTAATTGAGACATTAAATAACAGAATCAATTAAAGTAATAAATGTTCTCTATTAGTATTTTACTAAATGTAATTAATTAAAAGTTTTAATTAAGTGGTATGAATTCACGACAAAAGCGCCCAGCGACATAAGCGCACATACTGAAATGTGCGACATAAGCGCCCAAACTACCCCTCCCTGCCTCTAGCTACCTGCGGTCAACACCCTCGCTGAAAAACAATGAAGTGGGAATCCCGAAGCTCCAATCCTCTACCTCGCCGACACTTGCCACTGTTGCTTTAGTTTTTCGTTTATTAAGACGTGTGTGCTGGTGCGGTGTGTGCTACATAATTTTGCTGGCTGGTGAAATGGAACTTACGACGACAAATAAGGGTAAGCCGTGCGCGCTGTACGGAGGCTACTCGTATGTCTTAAAGCGGCACAGAATGTGGAAGGGGCAATATTCTGGAGGTGTTCAAGAGAGAGGTCTACAAGATGCCGAGGACTTATGAAGAGTAAGTCTGGCGAAGTTTTGAGTACTAGTGAACATCAATGTGGCGCTCCAGACGAAGCACGACTGGAAGTCAAAAAATCACTTCAGAAAGTAAAAAAGCGTGCCCGTGAAGAGGAAACGCAAATCTCGAGAATCTACAATCAAGAGTTGGGTGAACTTCACAACAAAGGTTTCGATTTTGTCACAGAGATTCCAGCTCAGGCCACGACTAAAAGAACTCTCCAACGACAGAGATGTAAATCACAAGGGAATCAAACAGAGCCCGAGAATCGTGAAGACGTAGTTCTTGACAAAGATTTGTTGAAGATGAATGATGGTAGCAGCTTTCTACTGGCGGATGACAACTCACTCGGTGAAAGAATATTGATTTTTAGTGGAAATATAGGAAGAGAGGGGCTAAACAATTGTGAAGATTTTTTAATGGACGGAACTTTTAAAAGCTCCAGCAAACAGTTTTCGCAGATTTACTCTATCCATGCAGATTTTGGAAGCTCAGAAGAACAAACAAATATATACCCCGTGGCTTTTGCATTGTTACCAGACAAGAAGAAAGAAACATACGTCAAGCTCTTTCGACTAATTATTCAAGCTATACCTAACTGGAAACCGAAAAAAATCAGTAATCATTATTAAAATACTAAACTTTCGTTTTTCCTAAATATGCAGCCTCACCCATTCACTCGCACCCCTTTCAACCACTATCAGTTGTGCGCTTATGTCGCTGGGCGCTTATGTCGCTGGCCGCTTTTGTCGCGACACCAGTGGTATATATTAAAAAACCACACTTGCAAAGACAAGATGAATATTAAATTTTATACGTATTAATCACGATTTATAATAATTATATATGTTATGTATTATATGTCTGTGTAATATTCCAGGTCATATATGATTTATGTATGTGTATACTATGTCTTAGAAATATAAGAAGTAAGATTTAAACACGTTATAATTGCATTATATTCAGATTGAATATGAGGGTTCAAATAATAATTAACCCACACAAAACAATTAATAATATGATAATTTGAATTTTTAAAGAATAAATCAAATGAATATGATTTTATTAAAACAGTTGTACTAATTTTATAACCAGTACTAAATCCTCTGTACTCTTTACTTGTATTAAAATTATATAATGATATTCACATGCTTATCCACACTCAATCAACGACCAAAGCCTGCAACCCAGCCGGGGAACATCAAGGTAAATACTGCAGAAGAAGAGTATACCTTCGAGACATGGGTAAGTGCGCACAAATGAGTAAGAGCATATGTGTAAAAGTAAGTGTCTAAAAATAACGTTGTAATATATATATATTACATTTAATATTTATAATATATATATATACATATATATATATTCAATCACTTCCTGCTACAGTCCGTTTATTGATGTATATAATACACTTAATATTTATAATGAATTTACCTCAAGATATTTTTTTTCCTTATTAGGAACATGTTTCGGGTACCATGGTACAAGGATGGGTACAAGATGGTACCCGAAACATGTTCCTAATAAGGAAAAAAAATATCTTGAGGTAAATTCATTATAAATATTAAATATATATATATATGAAATAACTACCAATGACCAATTGAAAGATTTTAAAAAACTACAAAAACTTTGATGTATATGAAAACATTATTCTGGCTTTTCAGTTATCTTTTTTGGTTGACAACAAAGGCTACTTTGGTTTTTTTGTAATTAAAGGTACTGTGGGTAATAATATGACAACAGTTGAAATTTCCTATACTCCTCAATTGTAATGATATATGACAACAAACTTATATACCTACCTGTGTTTACACTCTGTTTGACTGGAACATTGGAAAGACAGGTTATAAATATACAAACAGTTGATGAAAAATACATGTTTAACATTAAAATGTTTACTTACTATATGAGTGAACACCACTTCCCCATAGAGGTCTGAATACATATCTTCTGTGTTACTGTAACTAAAGTCAACAAGTAAAATTAAAATGGAAACACTACTGGTAAAAGTTTGTATCCCCATTTTTATTTAATTCAACCTAACATTTTATATAAACAGAGAAAACAATATAAAACAGATTTGTACAGTTCAAAGGCACTGAAAAGTGTGAGTGATGCTAGTGGAGTAACTGTGTGGTGGCAGATAAATTCATTACACACTGCACCGCACTCATGTGGTGAAAATGTGTACCATTTCTATAGTACATCTGTCATATTAATAATAAAACAGTAACAATAGTCAATTAAGTCTACCAATAACAAGTACTGGCCACTTTGTGAAAAAATATCAATACTGAAGAACAGTTAATATACAACACACACACACACACACACACATTAAGACAGATGCTTACACGTATGTGTGTATATAGATAAATATATTTATAATTAGATATAATTAGACTATAAATATATTTATATAATTTATAATTAGACTTGTGAAAATTACTGGAAGAGTAATTGTGTACACGGTAGATTGTATATTTAATGTAGAAAAGTGAATGTTTTAAATTCAATAAAATCGGTTAATATGTATAATAGCAGACTGTTATTCATAATCACCAAATGCACTGGTAAATATAAGAAATATCGACATTAATCACTTTTACTAGTAATTATATGAAGTTTCTAAAGTGATTGGTTACTTTGATAAATCCATGTAAATTAATTACATTTACCAGTATTTCTCATTAATTATCAAAGTTTATTCATCAAATTGACAAACTGAAAACAAAAACGCATGAAGCATAACTATTTTATTATTTTCACTCAGAATATACTTTATGTATTATAACACTTTAAACAAAAAATTAAATGAGAACATACCATTTTTAATATGTTGTATTAAATGATTTATTTTCAGGAACACAAAACTAAAGCCTATTTCACTTTTACCTATTTTTAGGCATCAAAATATTTTTAAATGAACATCAATCTGTCTTCTAAATAAACAGTTACCTTCTAATTAATCAATAATTATACTGCTAAATTAGTATTAACTGGGTGCATATAGATTTTAATATACTAAAAAAATTAGCAAAAATTTTAAAATATGGTATTTATGGTAGGCCTATTGGTGAACAAAAATCATGGCTAACAGGAAACGAAAACCACTAATCAGATGCATTTTTTTTTACATAGGTAATTTGAAAAATAGTATTCCTAAATAAGTACTAAGTTTATTACAACATAGTTAACAAAATAAGCAAAATTACAACTATTAAAGCAATATAAACGTTTGCTTCCTAGGATTTAAAATATAAAAGAAAAACAATTTACCTGTTTATTAAGGCATATCAAACTATCATGACATTAGTTACATAAATTTCCATATTTCTTACATTCATCAGAATGGCATTTTCCCTTGCACATACATCAATGGTATCCTTGTCCACCAGCCAAAGACGATTTTCTTACACATTCTTGAAGAGAAACAGTCATATTTGGAATGTTATCTACTGAAATAAATAATTAATGCTTGATGCCTTTACTTGGTGAAAATCCATTGTAAATTATAGTAAAAAATAAAACCATAAAATAGTTTTAGTGATTTTCACTCGTCAATTTATTAAAATTATAAATCCATGACAGCTGTTTCGGCAGCACAGTGCCTTCATCAGATGGTGTAAGCTGACTAATTTTCGTACAAACAATACAGAATATAAAATATAATACAAGTGCTGTTGTATAGAGAGCGATAGTAATCTCGTGTCAATAAGATTTAATACACATTACACAAACTTATAACATAACATAAACCAAGTCTATTTATACAAATTAAGCAGAGGCGAGCTATTTAGATCTAACTGATCATTTAATAATACATTTAAATATTTGTGTTTATTAATTTCAAGGGTTTCTAATAAATCAAGCTTTGGACCCTTATCAGATAAATGTAAAATTTCAAAATTGTCATTATAACTATGGTCTTTGACCAGACCATAGTTATAATGACAATTTTGAAATTTTACATTTATCTGATAAGGGTCCAAAGCTTGATTTATTAGAAACCCTTGAAATTAATAAACACAAATATTTAAATGTATTATTAAATGATCAGTTAGATCTAAATAGCTCGCCTCTGCTTAATTTGTATAAATAGACTTGGTTTATGTTATGTTATAAGTTTGTGTAATGTGTATTAAATCTTATTGACACGAGATTACTATCGCTCTCTATACAACAGCACTTGTATTATATTTTATATTCTGTATTGTTTGTACGAAAATTAGTCAGCTTACACCATCTGATGAAGGCACTGTGCTGCCGAAACAGCTGTCATGGATTTACAATTTTAATAAATTGACGAGTGAAAATCACTAAAACTATTTTATGGTTTTATTTTTTACTATAATTTACTGAAATAAATCGTTCTTTACAAATTGTGAACTGGTTTCTGGTGTGCAACTGTGGCAGTCACCCTTACTTTTTCCCTAGCTGATTAAAAAACATAATTTTGAATTTCTATTATCACTGCTAACACATTTTGTGGGTTGCTTCTTGCTCTACCAATGTCAAGTAATTGTAACTTCACTGTGTCACCTACTTTTTCAGGTGAAAATTTGAAATCTGCATCTTCTTTGCTTGTGCTTCTAAATCTCCAATGGCCCGTTACTTCTTAATAGCTTCTTATGGGTAGAATAGCAGACGCAGTTGAAGGACCTGCAGTATTCACATAGTGATTTTGTTTGAAGTTGTGGTGCAGCTCTGTGATTCTGTATTATCTAAAGTAATATTTCTTTTATTTCTTAACCATCCTCAATGATCCTGTTTTAATTATGTTCTAAAGATCTTCTTCAGTACTAAGATTTTCTAGGGTATCACTATGAAGAGAAGTGATTGAACCTACTTTCACTGGTGAGCCAAACATAGCATCATGCAGACTACATGGAAAAAAAGGCTCTACTTTTTATCAGTTGTATAAAGTGCAGTCCCTCACACCATTTATTAGTTTGATTGCTTTCTAACCAAAAACTAAGCAAGTTTCCTATGTCTAAATTTAAATGTTCATCAGAACTTTAGGACTAGCTATGTCTCGGCTTGCTATACATTATCTTCAGATCCTACCACATTGAACATATTTCTTCTATACTTCAGTTGCTGAATTCTCAGGTGTTGTCACTTTGCAACACACTAGGGGCTTCTAAAAGGTAAAAATTTTAATTAAAACATGTGCAACTTCTTCCACATGTTTAATTTTCAGCACACGTATCTGCACACATTTTGTTAGATGGTTTTGCTATACAAATAAATTATTAAAGTCCTTATCTGCCTAAGACTGCATATTGATTAAATCTACTTCACATCTTAATTCATCTCTTAACACTATTGGCCTAACTACTAGGCCTTTTTGGAGCACTTCAGATATTTTCTGGTAACTGCAGAACAAATTTAAATGAATCATCACTTCCTTGGTAGTAATATTTCTTTTGCAATTCTTTTAACATCCTGTTTTGCCTGCCTTGACCTATTGCTACATGTGCTTTATGAATTAAAGTAGAAAGTTCTTCAGTGTGTACAGAAATCTAATGCTACACCTCTTTTAATTTACAGGATAAATAAGTTTATCAACTCCATGATATAATTCTGTTTTAATCATTGGTAATCCTCCAGTTTTTATAACTAGTTTTCTATTTACTTTCACTCTCTTTCTGTAATAAATCATTATATGAGGGGTATAGAAGCTAAACTCACATTCTCAACTTTTTGTAATTTTTCAGGGGAGCCAAAAAACTAGTTTGACACGTTTCAGTGGACATATAAGTTTGAATTTTTTAAATAATATTTTTACACCTGACTAGAAAGGATTGCAATCAGTGAAAGCAGTCTTCTTCTTCTACACTTCAGGGATTAGATATAATGTTCCTGTTCCAACTTCACATTATCTGATCCATTTCTTTCTTGGTCTTCCTACATCACTTCTTCCAGAAGGGTTGTACTTGTTTACAATTACTGGTATTCTATTTTCATCCATGCGACTTAAATGCTGTCTCCATTTCCCTTATATTCTTCAATTTTCTCATTTAGATTATACTATATATTTAATTCTTCCCGTATATCTTCATTTCTTATATGATCCCTTCTTATGCATCCTTTAACACTTCTTAAAAATCTCAACTCTACTGATTGTATGTTGCTTTTATCTCTTTGTTTTGTAATCCTGGATTCACTGCCATATAAAAACTAGAACACCCACTGTTTTGTTTTCAATTTTGTCTCATGTCTCGTTTAATTTTTCAGTGTTTTATTTATAGTTCCACGTATGTGTTGAAATCTATTGACTTCAAATAGTATAAAGTGAAAGTAGTAAATAGCAAATATACACTTCCCAAAAGTGAATTAAAATTTGTAGAATGTGAATTTAGTCATATTTTTTTGAATTGTGTTTGTTATGTTTCACACATGACTGGAGAATTAGTTTTATACCAAAAAGCACTGAACTGTACAGAGAAAAAGAACTAAGGAATCATAAGAATATGCCATTAAACATTCACATAAGTTGATTAATTGTTTAAAAAATATAAGAAACAAAGAACGATTAATATTTTTGACTCATTTACTATTAATATATTGTACAAAAAATTATTGATTATAATTCACTTATTATTTTTGTTGATAACACCAAAAACTACTGATCTATGTTCATTAACATTATTACAAAAAAAAATTGTTAAAATAACTAATAAAGAACATTACAAAAAAAATAGACAAGACATCAATATTATAAAAAAAGAAGTTCTTTTGATGTCATTAGATATTAAAACTTGATACTTCTGTTTGGTGCTCATATAGTTGCTCCTCATCACTCTTGTTGGCAACCGTTTCATTAATAATTCTCTTGTAACTTTGTAAGTATGTTATTTCTCTCCAGTTGTTTCCATAATTTTTAAAAATAAATTGTCTACATTTTCTTTCTTTACTTCTTTAGTAGTGTTTCACTTTTGTATTAATAAATTCAGACTGATGTTGCCAATTAATTTTGATTTTTTCATGATAGTACGATAACTGCTCTTGTATGCTGACTTGCTTGCAACAACACATTTCATCCCTATCTTTTTATATAAATTTGTTTACTTAGTTGTAATCCGAAGTGCCAGTTGTCTTTATAAATTCTTTGCTCTTTGTTTTCCAGCTGTAATCTTTAACTTTACAGCCCTTTTTCCCTAGTATTTTAACAGTTGCATGTTCTTTTATAAACTCTACATAGCATTCAGAATTATGTATCACCTCAGTCTTTTTTACTTGTGTTTCAATTAAGTAAAATACTCGATCTGCCAGCAAGAAACTGTGCCTGTTACCTGGAAAACAAGCTCTATTCTTTAACATTTCTAGTAGAACCAATGACGAACCAGTAACACACCACTGACAAAAGAGCGGTGTTCTTGTTCTGTCCACTGCAACCATTAAAATTAAATGTACTTTTACAATGGGCTCAGCTAAATTCAGATTACCAAGATGATTGAATAGACATCTGAACCTTTTGGAATGTCAGTTTCCATCCACATTGTCAGAATTAAGTTTGCTTTTTGAATGCCCTTTAACTACAGTAAAATTGTACAGGTAAAACTGTCCGCTATAATAAGTAGCTAGGTGTGATAATTTAGGGAACGGTAAATTCCTTTGACAGTTAAACTCATTGTACATACTCTTGGATCATTTTCTTTCAGAATGTTGTAAAAACATTTTGATCTTAGGTTGTGAATTCTCTTTTCTGTGATAGTGGTATTTTTCTCAATTTCACTATTAGGCCTACTACACTTCATTCTCTCATCCAGCTGGAGACATACAGAACACACATCAACTTTCGGTATGCCTAGGTCCAAGGTTGTAATTATAGTTCAAATGTTGCAGAGAAACCATTCTTTAACTCTTGTTGTCTTCAACTGTACAGTTATACATTTCCATACATTTCTGATACTTAACTCAGCTGCTACCAGTAACTACGCCACAGTAATGGGGTTCCGTACATTTTAACGAAGTCATAAATGACATTACTCTCTTTATTTTCTTTGTATTTATTACTAATAAAGAAAACAAGGATAGAGGGCATAAGAAGATCAATGAGCGATAGAGGACTAAATGATGAAAACTGCAAAGACAAACAACAATGGAGGCTGGGCACTGGACGTCGTAGCACGTTTTGACCCTGAACAAAAAAAAAATATATTACTAATCTTATTACGACCTCTTTTCTCTACAAATAAACCACCAGTTTCATGGAAGTGTTTCATAATGTTATTTACATGCAATCTTGATATGTTTAATACTCCAATCAATGTGTTTAGGCATACTGGTATGATGTCACCCTTATGGTTAGGAATAAAATATTTTGTCCTAGCAGTCTGTACTTCATATTTACCAATAGTAGGCATTCTCTGTTTTGCTGAAATGGAAAACACAAATTTCAATATAATATTGTCTTGGTGAATTTTGTTTTTTACTTTATAGAATCTTTCTTGGAATTTTCATATGTCTTGAGGGTTTACATTCTGACACACAAAAGCTTCCTTTCCATGAGGGCATTTTGGGAAGTTGGGTGGTCTTTTACATGAATATCTGCAAAGAAACAAGAAAAAATATTAACACAGCTACAAACTAAGCAACTAATAGTTTTTTGTAGTTCTTTTTCATAATTAGCCTAACAGTGCTTGTTGTGCTAGGTTAATAAATAATGATAACAAAAGTTTCATCTTATTAGCTGAAATAACCATTAACAAAAGGATTAGGCCAAAATTTGTAATACCACTGAAACTTGCAGATAATTAAGTGTAAAGTATAAACCAAAAGAAAAAAAATTAATAGCTTGATATCAATGAACCATGCCTTTTTCAAAATTACTGTGTAATATGCTGCAGATACACATTAGTAACATAGTACAAGTGAAAAAACCTTTCAGAAAACACTGGGATGGGAGAAATTGAATACCATTTCCCAGTGGGGGGAGGGATTGCAAATCGCAAGTTACATGAGAAGTTTTTCCGGATTGGTGTATTCGAAATAGCATTTGATGAACATATTATAGAACAGTTAGCCATTACATCTTATAAGCTGACTGAATAAAACTACACTACACAACAGTAACACTAACCTAACCTAACCGATACGCCATGCTACATGCAAAGTTTCACGAATTAGTCTACTCGAAATACTGTCTAATAAAGGTTTCCTAGATCAGGGTGGCATTGTATAATTATTATAGATATATACCAAACAAGTACAAGAAATAATCTAAAAATGTAAAGTGTACTCACCTTACTGGATGGAGGGGGTGAAGCTGTACAGCCACAGTAAAAAAATGGTGAAGACGTTCGAGGGCCGGGTACTAGGCCTTAAATAAATATTCAGTCAAGTACCCTTCAAAATGGCCCTTTCACACACCAAACTGAGGTACATGACTGCGTATCTCTCACCACCAGCACTCGATGATGTTCATGTGAGTCCCGGTACATGTGTCAACAATCTCAGTGGAGTGATTGACAGTGAGGTGTTCAAAGCCAGCCTCGTCTAAGGATCGGAATGCTTTCCATATGGTTACACTATTCTGCATCATCCACGAAAGAATCGAGTCAGGTACTAATAATCGTCTCTGATTGCTGTAAAACACTAGAAATCAAAAATTTACATATGAAGCCGTGGGTAACAGCTAGTTATTCAATAAAGATTGTTCACTAGTATAATGATTGTGAAATATTAACTAGACTAGGCTGCAGTTTATATGTGCTTCTCTGAATGACCACTAGATGGTGACAGTTGACATATGTAACACAACATATCAAGGTAAAGTTGATCTACCTCTCAGCAGGTTTTTTTATACAGTTTTAATGATTTACAGCACGTGTTACCAAAATGGGAGGCATGGTCCATACCATTATTAACTAGCTATTGAGGCATGACTCACTGGTTGACTAATTCTTGTTTTGTTAGTTGGTTTAGTATAAAGTTTCTGTTTTTTCCTCTGAACTGACCAAGATTTGTGATACGAAACAAAAATCAAAACAAAACCAGATTATAGAATTTACAAGTTCAATTATTTGTGGTGTCGTATAACTACTAATAAGTGTCGCATAAAAGTGTGTCTGGCCCTTTTCAGACTTTGTCAAGTCTTTTAAACTTATTAGAAAGTGAGCCGTTTTCTTCTTGGAATTACAAAGAAAACTGTGAGATTAAAAACAAAAAGTTTTGCACCTAACTTAGACATTAAATATTTTGACAATAAAGTGGCTAGAAAATTCTACTTTTCTTAGTATATGGATTATTGTTGGTTGACAGGCTGATCCAAAAGTAAAACCTTGTTTGTTATATTTTTCAGTGAAGGGTTAGTAAGGATTGGTTAAAAATATAACACAAATTTTAACTTATTTGTGTCGACGTTTCGACAATGTTTATTGTCATCATCAGGACAACTGTTGCTGACGCCAAACACACAAATGTAAAAATTTAAGGATTTTTGTTATACTTGTTTTCTGTTCTGCAGTGAAAAAGAATAGACTTTGTAAGTAATGGTTACAAAAAAAAATTTTTCTTAAAAAAGCAGAGAAACATGAGAATTGAAATAAACATATTCAAAATGAGAAAGGCTATCATTTGCTGGTACACAACAGGATAGAACATGCTCTCTCGGAAGGGGCAAGAATTCAAGCTATTAAATACAATGAAGTCGTGAAACAAAATAGATCCATTGTAAGAGAATTACTGACATTGTGCATTTCCTTGGGAAACAGGAACTTGGTTTTCAGTGTCATTTTGAAGGGGGGAAACTCAATAAACAGGCGTAATTATTTAGAATTGTTAGAACTTTTTGCTAAAGAATAGCAGTAAATTCTAGATCATCTGCAGTCTACATTAGACTTTAACAGTAAATCAAGTGACATACAAAATTAGTTGGTCGAAACAGTAATTGATATAACTCAAGAGGAGATAAAATCAGAGTTATTTTCTTGGAATTTCATTTGTATTCAGGCAGGTGAAACTTTAGATGTTTATAATATATCTTAAGTGAGAATAATTTTTAGATTTTGTTCAAAAGAGGGTCCAATAAAAAAATTAAGTTTTTATGATGTTTCACAAGATACACTGTATCGGGCTTATCAGAATATTAATACTTTGTGTAACTGAAAAATTATGATGAAGCCTCTGTAATGATCAGAAAGCACGGGGTGTTCAGCACTATATAAAACAAACGTGGCCAATTTAAACCTTGTATTTCTTCATTCTTCTAAAACAATAAAAGCACATACACTCTTTGTTCATAATTTGAGTGTTTCAATTTTTAAGCAGGTCCTCAAAGACGGCACAGCTTCTGGAATCTATAGAATTCAGACTTCCAAATGCATGCACTACCCATTGGAATTCCATTCTAGAGCAGTTCATACAATCTTTTCAATAATATTATTACTTAACTTTTATAGATGTTGTTATTTTACTGCAATATAAGTATATATTTAGTGATGTGTAGTGTGCTTGCAGATACGCTCCGGTATCTGCTATTATGTTGTTTTTATAAAACTGCTCCAATTATAATTATTAGGAGTTATTAGTGTGATTGTATAATTTGTATAAGTGTCTATAAATAATTCACTCTTTTAATTTAAATAGGCTTCGCGCACTTTTGTTGTATGCCTCCCTCACTTACCACAAGTATCCGTTTCAGTCCTGTTCTGTGACGGTTGTTGCTGAAATACATACACTTAAAATGCACACAAATATTCAATTTGAATATTCAAAACAGTTAGTACACACAATATGAATGAATTAGCACATATAGATAATACTTTAAATTACTCTCTGTTTGAATCCTTCCGCCACCTTTGGTAGAACTGATTTAAAAGAAATAATTTGATTTATATTTGAAATGATACTCTTTTTCATAGGTAAATAAGTGAAGGTTTATTAACAATTTTAAAATGGCAAATTTTAAAAACAATTAACAATCATTTTGGCTAATAATCCTTTACATAATAATTACAATTGATTAATTTTAACATAAAACTCTGTCCAGGCTCAATGCTGGTAGTCCTGTCTTTGGTACAATAATTTGAACTTAATAGGTTATGTTTTCTTGTCAATGTATTATCAGGTTGTTAGGTTCTTTGAGGTGACATGATATCAGTGTCAAGATGTAATATTAATAGAATTAAGAAAATTGAACAATGGTTAAAAAATAACGAATAAACATCAAACAATGAAAATTAATACCATATGTATGGTAAGTATGTTATTATCGTACGCGTGGATGCGCACGCACCTTATAAAACTCTATAGCAGGCGTCAAGCTCGTGGCTTGTACAGTTTCAATGTATCGTTTTATTTTCAACAATGAGTTTGATAAATATATATTTTCAAGAGAAAAAATTAATAAAATACAAAAAAAAACTCTTGATATGATTTCTATTTGGTTTGGAAATTATTTGAGAACAGATGCAACAGTTAAATTAACAAGCTACCGCTACCATTTTGAGGTTAGCTATCACAGGTAATGCTGTTATGGTAAATGATTTCTTAACGGTTAACATTTCTTAATTTATATTTTCTGAACACATTATTAATAACATTTTAACATGTTACTATTAGAATTGCTTTTATACTTTTGTACGAAAGTTAATGTTATTTATTTCAAAACATCGAAATAATCAAGACAAATAAGTTTAGTCAAAAAAGTGACTAAATGTTAACTCTTGTAATTAATGACAATTACTTCAAACATACTTTTTATAATTATGAAAATTAATTAAAATATTTATCTAATATTTTAATAAGTATAAATTGACATTTCTTGGAATTCTAATAATTCCATTATACGTTTAACCTTTTGCTAGTACTTGACTCGCGTAGTATCCATATATGTCTATTTAAAATTATTATTTTTTAAATCAAAGTTATTTAAATAAAATATTGTACTCCCTGTTTATTTATCACAACACACGCGAGTACGACCGGGATTATACACTATCGTACTTGTATAATTCGATAATCCCGCACATATCACTCGGAAGTATTTTTGTTGTGTCAAGGTTATGTATGTTTATCAACTTATTGTCAATGGACGCGCACAAATTTGAAAATAATACTTTTTCATGGTGTAGAGTTGCGTGACCTGTCCGTCTGAAGGCTGTTCGTAGACTGTTACATTTTGCCGGAGCGTCTCTTTCGAGTCTGCCAAAATGCGTTGATTTGATTGGTTGTAATCACTATAGTCTTCACCCCAAAAGCCTTTGTTTTATTAAAATATTTGATGTTTTACCAAATTTTGACTTTGGGTTGGAGTTTATGTGACGTAAGCACTAGTGTAAAAAATAATTGAAAAGTTAATAATTGCAATAACTTCCTTATTGAACGTCCTATCGTTACATGAGTTATGTCATTGAATTGTAGACATTTTCTTCTTTAATTTAAGTCTAAACAACATTATTTTATTTACATCGCTTCTCTTAATATAACGTTTTTATTAATTATCTTTGGTGTTTCTTATTTTTATAAGTCTTTGTCACCAGATTTAATTATTTTTAATAAAAACACTTTCTAAATAAACACTTGGAATCCATTTCTCACTTGGTTTAGTTTATTATTTGGAAATAATTATTTCCTTAACAATAGCTCATTATAGCGTCATTAGGCGTCCATCTTGGTTTTTATATAAATGTATTTAAAATGAATTTCCCTTATTTAATACAAGTAATCTTACAATCTAATAATACTAAAACGATTATTTACATGATTTCACACTTAAATATCTTTACATGATTGTATTAAATATAATATACATACTGTCTTATTCCTCTTCTACCTGTCTCATACAACTGTCAACATAATTTTAGTCTTTTCTATGTGAATTATATTATGTATTAAATGTCATTAGTGTACATATATTGTACTTAATGCATTACATATAGTGGTCAGCTTCTAGCTAGTTTAGAACCCTTCAATTCTTCAATAATGGGTTTGTTCCTATCGTGTCTCATCATAGTGGTCATTTATTTTTCATAAAAACAATAGTTAAATTGTTATTATTACATTTTGTTTGTGTTTCTATATTGGTATTAGACATTACTCCTACTTCAGGTAATGTTCTCATTTACTCTTAGACAAATTTATATGTCATATTTTTCCTAAGTAACTTACTTAACATGGTTGGTTTACATCTGATTTCTGTCACTATGGTCAGTTGGTTTCTAATTATTTGCATATATACTGACTGTTTTTATGGTTCTAATCTGTTCTCAAAGTTGTATTGAGTTTCCCTCTAACTACTGGTAATATTGTTAACAATCTGTGTTTAATCTTTAATACACTATTTTCCTTAACTAATGGGCCATACAATGGTCCATCTTACATCTGATTGTATTTACATGGTTAGTTAGTTTACAACATTTTGTTTATAATACTGTTGTTATTATGTTAAAGATCTGTTCTCAAAACATTACCAGATATTGGTCTTACTACTGGTAATATTGTTATTCACTTTAGTATTGGTTTTGATATTGCACTTTGCCAAACTGAATTGGCATATTTGTTGTATCTTTGCTATCTCTGTTTGCCATTGCATTTGATTGGTTTTATTTACATGGTTGTATTATAATGCATTGTCCATTAGGATGTACTGTTATTTATAACAATTCCTTAATTGATATCATTGTTGATAATCATTTATTTTCATTGATATGTTTGGTTTTCTGTTTAACAGGTACCTTCTCTATGGGTTATGTAACAATGTACCACCTGTTTTAATGCAGTATGTCTCTACTACTTACATGGTATCAGCATGGTATTCCACAATAATATTTTACTTATTTTGTGACACATGTTTATACATTCCTTCTTAAACACTAACACGTATCTTATTGTATTATTTATTATATTTTTCTAGTCATAGGTTGAATTCAATTCAATCCATTTTGTTTGATACAAGGGTTTTTTATTTGTTGTCAGTTCTTTACCAAAAGAAAAACATAATTATATTGTTCTATTTTGTTTTATTTTGGAGGTCTTACGATTATCTGTGTTGATCACAACTTTATTAAATGCGTCACACTCATTGTTCGTGTCTATTTGACTTATTTAACATCTTGTTGTTTTCATCATGGAATTAACATATTTTCATATACTTATAAACTTCATCACTATAATTGTCTGTGTGGTTATTCAGTTGAAATAGTTAATTATTCACATGTTTCACATCTATTAAGTACGCACTGTTATTGTTTGTGTTTCCTTAAATGCTAAACACTGGTTTTCATCCTCACATTTGATAATCATTGTTTCACTTGTCACTTATATAGTCTTTGGTACACGTGGTTTATGTTGATTTCTGGTATGATTTATTCATCTTTTTCTCTCTTCTGAGTCAGCTTTCTCGTCCTTCTTCTTTCTTCTTTCTCGTTATTTTCATCGTAGTCATTATTTCTTAATTGTTCCTCTCGCTGTTTGAGTTTGTTAATCCTTATTTCGTTGTTTCCCCTCACTTTTGGATTTTGTTAATTCTTATTTCGTCGTTTCCCCTCACTTTTGGATCCTATTGGGTCTAGTTACTGGTATTTTGTTTTGGCTCATGTCATTTTCTCTTTTTTATGTTTCGTAGTTGATGTCACTAGGTTGATATTATCTTATTCATAGTTGGATTTTCATATTAACACATTTGTAGATACACACTTTATATACATGGATTTACTTATCTAGATTTACATTCATATTTTTCTCTTACTTGCCGTCCTTTAAGCTCATTTTGTGTAACTGCCATATTTGGTTATGTTACATATGCCTTCCTTTAAGAATTGATTAATTCTGAGTTATGATTATACTATATTTTTCTATGAAGAATTTATCAATTATTGTACATTCCATGTTGATTCACATGTTTTTTCCATATATCCTTTCGCTTTCTGCTCTTTGAATCATATTTATTTCTTCTCTATGTAATTACTTCCCTCGTTTATTTAGTTACCTAACATACATTTAGCTGGGGCAGTTTAGAGCGGCTTACTTTGGCTATTCGACTCTACTGGCCATACTAATTTCAATAAATATGGAGGCAAATCATCTCCTTTAATAATAATAAATGATTGCTGGCATTACTCTTCAGTCAATTCATCTCAAATCATTAATAATAATAATAGTGGTCGTTTTTCCGACAAATAATAAATATTCTTGGGATTAATTCACGCATCTGCGGTTTGTACATTGTGATTCTCTCTTTTCTTGATTCAACTTAACTAATTCTTCACATATCATTGGGATATTTTGTTTTACATTTCCTCACTGGTATACTCTCATGATTTTCTTCGTTAGTATATTCTTTTTTATTCTTCTTCACCATAGATTAATCTCTTCATTCTGTGTTACCTTGAACATCATTTCGTCATAATCTTCGTTCCAAATTTATTCTTCTAGATACTATGTATTAGTACATTCATTTTTTCTTTCCTTTTCCAGGTTTTAGTTGGTATTTGTACTTCATGTAGTGTTGGCTTTTCTTTATTCAAATACAAATTTGTCGTGTGTGGTTGTTTCTCTACAGTAATAGTGTTCCTTTGGTTTATTCTTCCAACTTTTCTTTTTCTTATAGTAGTACAGGTGAGATGTTGTTGTTCTACTGGTTGATGTGGCTCTTGGAATTAATGAGTTTGCTTCATATATGCCTGGGATGTAATGCGTCTGTCTCGTATTGACATCTTTTTTATAGTAGTAGTACGGGTGAGATGTTGTTATTCTACTGGTTGACGTGGCTCTTGGAAATAATGAGTTTGCTTCATATATGCCTGGGATGTAATGCGTCTGTCTCGTATTGACTTTTTTTTTTTTTTTATAGTAGTACTTATTATTGATGAATACAATGTTCTGATTCCTTTACATAAACTCTCTGGGATCATTTTTTCCCACATTATAAAATGACAATATACATTCATTGTTTAATACATAATTACATAGTTACTTTTCATTTAATATAAACATATAATAATCTTCATGATAATAATTCACCCTTTTTCTTCAGTCAACATCTGTTTTTATAATCATATTTTCACTTTTCATTTTGTAAATAACAATAATCTTCATGGCCACATTTCATTTTTCATCTTGATATAGTCAACAGTTATACTCATAATTATCTTTTTATTTTACACAACAAACATTTTCATCCTCTACATAGTATTAATAATAAAATAATCCTTATCGCTCACTTTTCACTTGTAATTTCATATCTCAATTGTCAATATACTTTTTCATGGAAGTTTGATTATAGGTGTTACCGGTTATCATAATATTCGGTCCCATAATCCAGTGTATATGTTATGTTTTAGCCGTAATCGTCGTTCTCTTCCCTCCTTGTCGTTCGGACTTCTTTAGTGTCCATATTCCTGTCCGTTCTTGATCTATATCGGGCTATTATCTGGTTTTTCCATTTGCAAGTTGTTAGGTCTGAGTCCGCCTTCCATTCTTCTGTCTTCTCTCTCTCGCTCTCTTCAATACATTTGTTTCTGTTGTTCTTCTGGTGGCTGTCCTTACTGATGTTTGATAACTCCCTCAATTTGGTTTGGGTACCTTCATCTATCCTTTGATTGTGTACTTCCGTTATTTGACTCCTCTTCTTCCGCAGTTCTCTTATCTCTCTGGCGTATCCTTCGACAATCCGGTCCCATCTCTCTTGGTCGCTTTCCTTTTTCTTAAAATATCTTACTCTTCTTTTGGAAATCCGTGGTTGAGATATTCTGTTGGTTATCTTCTTCTTTGTTGTTACATAATTTTCCTTCTCGTCCATCTCCATGATACTCCTCCGATACTCCTTCCTGAAAACCCTTTCTTCATGGTTGATAATTGGTAAATTGACCACATTAATCAGACCATTTCTAGTCATTTCAATTAACTCTTTGGTAACTCTTGCCTTCCTCGGACGTAGGGCTCTTTTTTCTTCTATCTTCACTGCTTCCTCTTCTTGAATTATCTGGATCTTCTTCTTCCCACTACCTTCGGGCTCTAGATTCGTCGGTTCCATGTTTTTATCTTCAGGTATTTTTTCGATCTCCATTTGATCGTCGTCTATCTTTGGGTTGGATTGTTCCCTCTGTTCTCTTTCTCTTCTTAATTTTTCTGTGGATTCTCTGTTCTCTTCTATTATTCCATCTAGTTTCTTACACAATGATTCTCTCATGGATGTCAGGCCTTCCTCTATTCTGTTTAAGTCTGCTTTCAAATTTTGATTGTCCTCTTTGGTTGATTTCAGGCCTTCCATTATCTGCCTCATCCAATCTTGGAATACTGATTCTCTTAGTAGCGTTGTTTGTTCAGGCTGGCTTGGTTCCGGTGGGGTTTCTTGGATCATCACTTCCGATTCCTCCATAGGTTGTTGAACCCCCTCCGCCGGTTCAATTTGTTTGTCTTTTACTTCCACTACTATCTCCTCCACATCTTCCGTTGACATAGCTTCCTTCTCTTCTTTTCTGGTTTCCTTCTCTGCTTGTGCCGCCCTTTTCCTTGACGTTGACCTTGATTTCGATCTTGATTTCAATCTGTCTGTATACATCTTGATCTTCTGATAATGTTCCTGCTGTCTTCTCACGAATTAGTATATTTAGGTTATTGGTTATTGTATATCTCCCTAACTCGTGCTCGGACGTTGGGCGCCAATCTATAATGTAGTATTATTGTAGATGATTCAGGTATAAGCTATATATATAGTGATGTGTAGTGTGCTTGCAGATACGCTCCGGTATCTGCTATTATGTTGTTTTTATAAAACTGCTCCAATTATAATTATTAGGAGTTATTAGTGTGATTGTATAATTTGTATAAGTGTCTATAAATAATTCACTCTTTTAATTTAAATAGGCTTCGCGCACTTTTGTTGTATGCTTCCCTCACTTACCACAAGTATCCGTTTCAGTCCTGTTCTGTGACGGTTGTTGCTGAAATACATACACTTAAAATGCACACAAATATTCAATTTGAATATTCAAAACAGTTAGTACACACAATATGAATGAATTAGCACATATAGATAATACTTTAAATTACTCTCTGTTTGAATCCTTCCGCCACCTTTGGTAGAACTGATTTAAAAGAAATAATTTGATTTATATTTGAAATGATACTCTTTTTCATAGGTAAATAAGTGAAGGTTTATTAACAATTTTAAAATGGCAAATTTTAAAAACAATTAACAATCATTTTGGCTAATAATCCTTTACATAATATTTCTTTTATAAATTTGCTAACTGCTAAATTTTTTATTGTTTGACTAAGCTTTTCGTCATTACTGACATCTTCAGGTCTTAAACAACCTGTTTAAACTAGGTTGTTTAAGACCTGAAGATGTCAGTAATGACGAAAAGCTTAGTCAAACAATAAAAAATTTAGCAGTTAGCAAATTTATAAAAGAAATAGTAAGGATGGCTGCTAATTTAAACAATACGAAGAACTTTACATAATAATTACAATTGATTAATTTTAACATAAAACTCTGTCCAGGCTCAATGCTGGTAGTCCTGTCTTTGGTACAATAATTTGAACTTAATAGGTTATGTTTTCTTGTCAATGTATTATCAGGTTGTTAGGTTCTTTGAGGTGACATGATATCAGTGTCAAGATGTAATATTAATAGAATTAATAAAATTGAACAATGGTTAAAAAATAACGAATAAACATCAAACAATGAAAATTAATACCATATGTATGGTAAGTACGTTATTATCGTACGCGTGGATGCGCACGCACCTTATAAAACTCTATAGCAGGCGTCAAGCTCGTGGCTTGTACAGTTTCAATGTATCGTTTTATTTTCAACAATGAGTTTGATAAATATATATTTTCAAGAGAAAAAATTAATAAAATACAAAAAAAAACTCTTGATATGATTTCTATTTGGTTTGGAAATTATTTGAGAACAGATGCAACAGTTAAATTAACAAGCTACCGCTACCATTTTGAGGTTAGCTATCACAGGTAATGCTGTTATGGTAAATGATTTCTTAACGGTTAACATTTCTTAATTTATATTTTCTGAACACATTATTAATAACATTTTAACATGTTACTATTAGAATTGCTTTTATACTTTTGTACGAAAGTTAATGTTATTTATTTCAAAACATCGAAATAATCAAGACAAATAAGTTTAGTCAAAAAAGTGACTAAATGTTAACTCTTGTAATTAATGACAATTACTTCAAACATACTTTTTATAATTATGAAAATTAATTAAAATATTTATCTAATATTTTAATAAGTATAAATTGACATTTCTTGGAATTCTAATAATTCCATTATACGTTTAACCTTTCGCTAGTACTTGACTCGCGTAGTATCCATATATGTCTATTTAAAATTATTATTTTTTAAATCAAAGTTATTTAAATAAAATATTGTACTCCCTGTTTATTTATCACAACACACGCGAGTACGACCGGGATTATACACTATCGTACTTGTATAATTCGATAATCCCGCACATATCACTCGGAAGTATTTTTGTTGTGTCAAGGTTATGTATGTTTATCAACTTATTGTCAATGGACGCGCACAAATTTGAAAATAATACTTTTTCATGGTGTAGAGTTGCGTGACCTGTCCGTCTGAAGGCTGTTCATAGACTGTTACATTTTGCCGGAGCGTCTCTTTCGAGTCTGCCAAAATGCGTTAATTTGATTGGTTGTAATCACTATAGTCTTCACCCCAAAAGCCTTTGTTTTATTAAAATATTTGATGTTTTACCAAATTTTGACTTTCGGTTGGAGTTTATGTGACGTAAGCACTAGTGTAAAAAATAATTGAAAAGTTAATAATTGCAATAACTTCCTTATTGAACGTCCTATCGTTACATGAGTTATGTCATTGAATTGTAGACATTTTCTTCTTTAATTTAAGTCTAAACAACATTATTTTATTTACATCGCTTCTCTTAATATAACGTTTTTATTAATTATCTTTGGTGTTTCTTATTTTTATAAGTCTTTGTCACCAGATTTAATTATTTTTAATAAAAACACTTTCTAAATAAACACTTGGAGTCCATTTCTCACTTGGTTTAGTTTATTATTTGGAAATAATTATTTCCTTAACAATAGCTCATTATAGCGTCATTAGGCGTCCATCTTGGTTTTTATATAAATGTATTTAAAATGAATTTCCCTTATTTAATACAAGTAATCTTACAATCTAATAATACTAAAACGATTATTTACATGATTTCACACTTAAATATCTTTACATGATTGTATTAAATATAATATACATACTGTCTTATTCCTCTTCTACCTGTCTCATACAACTGTCAACATAATTTTAGTCTTTTCTATGTGAATTATATTATGTATTAAATGTCATTAGTGTACATATATTGTACTTAATGCATTACATATAGTGGTCAGCTTCTAGCTAGTTTAGAACCCTTCAATTCTTCAATAATGGGTTTGTTCCTATCGTGTCTCATCATAGTGGTCATTTATTTTTCATAAAAACAATAATTAAACTGTTATTGTTACATTTTGTTTGTGTTTCTATATTGGTATTAGACATTACTCCTACTTCAGGTAATGTTCTCATTTACTCTTAGACAAATTTATATGTCATATTTTTCCTAAGTAACTTACTTAACATGGTCGGTTTACATCTGATTTCTGTCACTATGGTCAGTTGGTTTCTAATTATTTGCATATATACTGACTGTTTTTATGGTTCTAATCTGTTCTCAAAGTTGTATTGAGTTTCCCTCTAACTACTGGTAATATTGTTAACAATCTGTGTTTAATCTTTAATACACTATTTTCCTTAACTAATGGGCCATACAATGGTCCATCTTACATCTGATTGTATTTACATGGTTAGTTAGTTTACAACATTTTGTTTATAATACTGTTGTTATTATGTTAAAGATCTGTTCTCAAAACATTACCAGATATTGGCCTTACTACTGGTAATATTGTTATTCACTATAGTATTGGTTTTGATATTGCACTTTGCCAAACTGAATTGGCATATTTGTTGTATCTTTGCTATCTCTGTTTGCCATTGCATTTGATTGGTTTTATTTACATGGTTGTATTATAATGCATTGTCCATTAGGATGTACTGTTATTTATAACAATTCCTTAATTGATATCATTGTTGATAATCATTTATTTTCATTGATATGTTTGGTTTTCTGTTTAACAGGTACCTTCTCTATGGGTTATGTAACAATGTACCACCTGTTTTAATGCAGTATGTCTCTACTACTTACATGGTATCAGCATGGTATTCCACAATAATATTTTACTTATTTTGTGACACATGTTTATACATTCCTTCTTAAACACTAACACGTATCTTATTGTATTATTTATTATATTTTTCTAGTCATAGGTTGAATTCAATTCAATCCATTTTGTTTGATACAAGGGTTTTTTATTTGTTGTCAGTTCTTTACCAAAAGAAAAACATAATTATATTGTTCTATTTTGTTTTATTTTGGAGGTCTTACGATTATCTGTGTTGATCACAACTTTATTAAATGCGTCACACTCATTGTTCGTGTCTATTTGACTTATTTAACATCTTGTTGTTTTCATCATGGAATTAACATATTTTCATATACTTATAAACTTCATCACTATAATTGTTTGTGTGGTTATTCAGTTGAAATAGTTAATTATTCACATGTTTCACATCTATTAAGTACGCACTGTTATTGTTTGTGTTTCCTTAAATGCTAAACACTGGTTTTCATCCTCACATTTGATAATCATTGTTTCACTTGTCACTTATATAGTCTTTGGTACACGTGGTTTATGTTGATTTCTGGTATGATTTATTCATCTTTTTCTCTCTTCTGAGTCAGCTTTCTCGTCCTTCTTCTTTCTTCTTTCTCGTTATTTTCATCGTAGTCATTATTTCTTAATTGTTCCTCTCGCTGTTTGAGTTTGTTAATCCTTATTTCGTTGTTTCCCCTTACTTTTGGATTTTGTTAATTCTTATTTCGTCGTTTCCCCTCACTTTTGGATCCTATTGGGTCTAGTTACTGGTATTTTGTTTTGGCTCATGTCATTTTCTCTTTTTTATGTTTCGTAGTTGATGTCACTAGGTTGATATTATCTTATTCATAGTTGGATTTTCATATTAACACATTTGTAGATACACACTTTATATACATGGATTTACTTATCTAGATTTACATTCATATTTTTCTCTTACTTGCCGTCCTTTAAGCTCATTTTGTGTAACTGCCATATTTGGTTATGTTACATATGCCTTCCTTTAAGAATTGATTAATTCTGAGTTATGATTATACTATATTTTTCTATGAAGAATTTATCAATTATTGTACATTCCATGTTGATTCACATGTTTTTTCCATATATCCTTTCGCTTTCTGCTCTTTGAATCATATTTATTTCTTCTCTATGTAATTACTTCCCTCGTTTATTTAGTTACCTAACATACATTTAGCTGGGGCAGTTTAGAGCGGCTTACTTTGGCTATTCGACTCTACTGGCCATACTAATTTCAATAAATATGGAGGCAAATCATCTCCTTTAATAATAATAAATGATTGCTGGCATTACTCTTCAGTCAATTCATCTCAAATCATTAATAATAATAATAGTGGTCGTTTTTCCGACAAATAATAAATATTCTTGGGATTAATTCACGCATCTGCGGTTTGTACATTGTGATTCTCTCTTTTCTTGATTCAACTTAACTAATTCTTCACATATCATCGGGATATTTTGTTTTACATTTCCTCACTGGTATACTCTCATGATTTTCTTCGTTAGTATATTCTTTTTTATTCTTCTTCACCATAGATTAATCTCTTCATTCTGTGTTACCTTGAACATCATTTCGTCATAATCTTCGTTCCAAATTTATTCTTCTAGATACTATGTATTAGTACATTCATTTTTTCTTTCCTTTTCCAGGTTTTAGTTGGTATTTGTACTTCATGTAGTGTTGGCTTTTCTTTATTCAAATACAAATTTGTCGTGTGTGGTTGTTTCTCTACAGTAATAGTGTTCCTTTGGTTTATTCTTCCAACTTTTCTTTTTCTTATAGTAGTACGGGTGAGATGTTGTTGTTCTACTGGTTGATGTGGCTCTTGGAATTAATGAGTTTGCTTCATATATGCCTGGGATGTAATGCGTCTGTCTCGTATTGACATCTTTTTTATAGTAGTAGTACGGGTGAGATGTTGTTATTCTACTGGTTGACGTGGCTCTTGGAAATAATGAGTTTGCTTCATATATGCCTGGGATGTAATGCGTCTGTCTCGTATTGACATTTTTTTTTTTTTATAGTAGTACTTATTATTGATGAATACAATGTTCTGATTCCTTTACATAAACTCTCTGGGATCATTTTTTCCCACATTATAAAATGACAATATACATTCAATGTTTAATACATAATTACATAGTTACTTTTCAGTTAATATAAACATATAATAATCTTCATGATAATAATTCACCCTTTTTCTTCAGTCAACATCTGTTTTTATAATCATATTTTCACTTTTCATTTTGTAAATAACAATAATCTTCATGGCCACATTTCATTTTTCATCTTGATATAGTCAACAGTTATACTCATAATTATCTTTTTATTTTACACAACAAACATTTTCATCCTCTACATAGTATTAATAATAAAATAATCCTTATCGCTCACTTTTCACTTGTAATTTCATATCTCAATTGTCAATATACTTTTTCATGGAAGTTTGATTATAGGTGTTACCGGTTATCATAATATTCGGTCCCATAATCCAGTGTATATGTTATGTTTTAGCCGTAATCGTCGTTCTCTTCCCTCCTTGTCGTTCGGACTTCTTTAGTGTCCATATTCCTGTCTGTTCTTGATCTATATCGGGCTATTATCTGGTTTTTCCATTTGCAAGTTGTTAGGTCTGAGTCCGCCTTCCATTCTTCTGTCTTCTCTCTCTCGCTCTCTTCAATACATTTGTTTCTGTTGTTCTTCTGGTGGCTGTCCTTACTGATGTTTGATAACTCCCTCAATTTGGTTTGGGTACCTTCATCTATCCTTTGATTGTGTACTTCCGTTATTTGACTCCTCTTCTTCCGCAGTTCTCTTATCTCTCTGGCGTATCCTTCGACAATCCGGTCCCATCTCTCTTGGTCGCTTTCCTTTTTCTTAAAATATCTTACTCTTCTTTTGGAAATCCGTGGTTGAGATATTCTGTTGGTTATCTTCTTCTTTGTTGTTACATAATTTTCCTTCTCGTCCATCTCCATGATACTCCTCCGATACTCCTTCCTGAAAACCCTTTCTTCATGGTTGATAATTGGTAAATTGACCACATTAATCAGACCATTTCTAGTCATTTCAATTAACTCTTTGGTAACTCTTGCCTTCCTCGGACGTAGGGCTCTTTTTTCTTCTATCTTCACTGCTTCCTCTTCTTGAATTATCTGGATCTTCTTCTTCCCACTACCTTCGGGCTCTAGATTCGTCGGTTCCATGTTTTTATCTTCAGGTATTTTTTCGATCTCCATTTGATCGTAGTCTATCTTTGGGTTGGATTGTTCCCTCTGTTCTCTTTCTCTTCTTAATTTTTCTGTGGATTCTCTGTTCTCTTCTATTATTCCATCTAGTTTCTTACACAATGATTCTCTCATGGATGTCAGGCCTTCCTCTATTCTGTTTAAGTCTGCTTTCAAATTTTGATTGTCCTCTTTGGTTGATTTCAGGCCTTCCATTATCTGCCTCATCCAATCTTGGAATACTGATTCTCTTAGTAGCGTTGTTTGTTCAGGCTGGCTTGGTTCCGGTGGGGTTTCTTGGATCATCACTTCCGATTCCTCCATAGGTTGTTGAACCCCCTCCGCCGGTTCAATTTGTTTGTCTTTTACTTCCACTACTATCTCCTCCACATCTTCCGTTGACATAGCTTCCTTCTCTTCTTTTCTGGTTTCCTTCTCTGCTTGTGCCGCCCTTTTCCTTGACGTTGACCTTGATTTCGATCTTGATTTCAATCTGTCTGTATACATCTTGATCTTCTGATAATGTTCCTGCTGTCTTCTCACGAATTAGTATATTTAGGTTATTGGTTATTGTATATCTCCCTAACTCGTGCTCGGACGTTGGGCGCCAATCTATAATGTAGTATTATTGTAGATGATTCAGGTATAAGCTATATATATAGTGATGTGTAGTGTGCTTGCAGATACGCTCCGGTATCTGCTATTATGTTGTTTTTATAAAACTGCTCCAATTATAATTATTAGGAGTTATTAGTGTGATTGTATAATTTGTATAAGTGTCTATAAATAATTCACTCTTTTAATTTAAATAGGCTTCGCGCACTTTTGTTGCATGCCTCCCTCACTTACCACAAGTATCCGTTTCAGTCCTGTTCTGTGACGGTTGTTGCTGAAATACATACACTTAAAATGCACACAAATATTCAATTTGAATATTCAAAACAGTTAGTACACACAATATGAATGAATTAGCACATATAGATAATACTTTAAATTACTCTCTGTTTGAATCCTTCCGCCACCTTTGGTAGAACTGATTTAAAAGAAATAATTTGATTTATATTTGAAATGATACTCTTTTTCATAGGTAAATAAGTGAAGGTTTATTAACAATTTTAAAATGGCAAATTTTAAAAACAATTAACAATCATTTTGGCTAATAATCCTTTACATAATAATTACAATTGATTAATTTTAACACAAAACTCTGTCCAGGCTCAATGCTGGTAGTCCTGTCTTTGGTACAATAATTTGAACTTAATAGGTTATGTTTTCTTGTCAATGTATTATCAGGTTGTTAGGTTCTTTGAGGTGACATGATATCAGTGTCAAGATGTAATATTAATAGAATTAAGAAAATTGAACAATGGTTAAAAAATAACGAATAAACATCAAACAATGAAAATTAATACCATATGTATGGTAAGTATGTTATTATCGTACGCGTGGATGCGCACGCACCTTATAAAACTCTATAGCAGGCGTCAAGCTCGTGGCTTGTACAGTTTCAATGTATCGTTTTATTTTCAACAATGAGTTTGATAAATATATATTTTCAAGAGAAAAAATTAATAAAATACAAAAAAAAACTCTTGATATGATTTCTATTTGGTTTGGAAATTATTTGAGAACAGATGCAACAGTTAAATTAACAAGCTACCGCTACCATTTTGAGGTTAGCTATCACAGGTAATGCTGTTATGGTAAATGATTTCTTAACGGTTAACATTTCTTAATTTATATTTTCTGAACACATTATTAATAACATTTTAACATGTTACTATTAGAATTGCTTTTATACTTTTGTACGAAAGTTAATGTTATTTATTTCAAAACATCGAAATAATCAAGACAAATAAGTTTAGTCAAAAAAGTGACTAAATGTTAACTCTTGTAATTAATGACAATTACTTCAAACATACTTTTTATAATTATGAAAATTAATTAAAATATTTATCTAATATTTTAATAAGTATAAATTGACATTTCTTGGAATTCTAATAATTCCATTATACGTTTAACCTTTTGCTAGTACTTGACTCGCGTAGTATCCATATATGTCTATTTAAAATTATTATTTTTTAAATCAAAGTTATTTAAATAAAATATTGTACTCCCTGTTTATTTATCACAACACACGCGAGTACGACCGGGATTATACACTATCATACTTGTATAATTCGATAATCCCGCACATATCACTCGGAAGTATTTTTGTTGTGTCAAGGTTATGTATGTTTATCAACTTATTGTCAATGGACGCGCACAAATTTGAAAATAATACTTTTTCATGGTGTAGAGTTGCGTGACCTGTCCGTCTGAAGGCTGTTCGTAGACTGTTACATTTTGCCGGAGCGTCTCTTTCGAGTCTGCCAAAATGCGTTGATTTGATTGGTTGTAATCACTATAGTCTTCACCCCAAAAGCCTTTGTTTTATTAAAATATTTGATGTTTTACCAAATTTTGACTTTGGGTTGGAGTTTATGTGACGTAAGCACTAGTGTAAAAAATAATTGAAAAGTTAATAATTGCAATAACTTCCTTATTGAACGTCCTATCGTTACATGAGTTATGTCATTGAATTGTAGACATTTTCTTCTTTAATTTAAGTCTAAACAACATTATTTTATTTACATCGCTTCTCTTAATATAAAGTTTTTATTAATTATCTTTGGTGGTTCTTATTTTTATAAGTCTTTGTCACCAGATTTAATTATTTTTAATAAAAACACTTTCTAAATAAACACTTGGAGTCCATTTCTCACTTGGTTTAGTTTATTATTTGGAAATAATTATTTCCTTAACAATAGCTCATTATAGCGTCATTAGGCGTCCATCTTGGTTTTTATATAAATGTATTTAAAATGAATTTCCCTTATTTAATACAAGTAATCTTACAATCTAATAATACTAAAACGATTATTTACATGATTTCACACTTAAATATCTTTACATGATTGTATTAAATATAATATACATACTGTCTTATTCCTCTTCTACCTGTCTCATACAACTGTCAACATAATTTTAGTCTTTTCTATGTGAATTATATTATGTATTAAATGTCATTAGTGTACATATATTGTACTTAATGCATTACATATAGTGGTCAGCTTCTAGCTAGTTTAGAACCCTTCAATTCTTCAATAATGGGTTTGTTCCTATCGTGTCTCATCATAGTGGTCATTTATTTTTCATAAAAACAATAATTAAACTGTTATTGTTACATTTTGTTTGTGTTTCTATATTGGTATTAGACATTACTCCTACTTCAGGTAATGTTCTCATTTACTCTTAGACAAATTTATATGTCATATTTTTCCTAAGTAACTTACTTAACATGGTTGGTTTACATCTGATTTCTGTCACTATGGTCAGTTGGTTTCTAATTATTTGCATATATACTGACTGTTTTTATGGTTCTAATCTGTTCTCAAAGTTGTATTGAGTTTCCCTCTAACTACTGGTAATATTGTTAACAATCTGTGTTTAATCTTTAATACACTATTTTCCTTAACTAATGGGCCATACAATGGTCCATCTTACATCTGATTGTATTTACATGGTTAGTTAGTTTACAACATTTTGTTTATAATACTGTTGTTATTATGTTAAAGATCTGTTCTCAAAACATTACCAGATATTGGTCTTACTACTGGTAATATTGTTATTCACTTTAGTATTGGTTTTGATATTGCACTTTGCCAAACTGAATTGGCATATTTGTTGTATCTTTGCTATCTCTGTTTGCCATTGCATTTGATTGGTTTTATTTACATGGTTGTATTATAATGCATTGTCCATTAGGATGTACTGTTATTTATAACAATTCCTTAATTGATATCATTGTTGATAATCATTTATTTTCATTGATATGTTTGGTTTTCTGTTTAACAGGTACCTTCTCTATGGGTTATGTAACAATGTACCACCTGTTTTAATGCAGTATGTCTCTACTACTTACATGGTATCAGCATGGTATTCCACAATAATATTTTACTTATTTTGTGACACATGTTTATACATTCCTTCTTAAACACTAACACGTATCTTATTGTATTATTTATTATATTTTTCTAGTCATAGGTTGAATTCAATTCAATCCATTTTGTTTGATACAAGGGTTTTTTATTTGTTGTCAGTTCTTTACCAAAAGAAAAACATATTAATATTGTTCTATTTTGTTTTATTTTGGTGGTCTTACGATTATCTGTGTTGATCACAACTTTATTAAATGCGTCACACTCATTGTTCGTGTCTATTTGACTTATTTAACATCTTGTTGTTTTCATCATGGAATTAACATATTTTCATATACTTATAAACTTCATCACTATAATTGTCTGTGTGGTTATTCAGTTGAAATAGTTAATTATTCACATGTTTCACATCTATTAAGTACGCACTGTTATTGTTTGTGTTTCCTTAAATGCTAAACACTGGGTTTCATCCTCACATTTGATAATCATTGTTTCACTTGTCACTTATATAGTCTTTGGTACACGTGGTTTATGTTGATTTCTGGTATGATTTATTCATCTTTTTCTCTCTTCTGAGTCAGCTTTCTCGTCCTTCTTCTTTCTTCTTTCTCGTTATTTTCATCGTAGTCATTATTTCTTAATTGTTCCTCTCACTGTTTGAGTTTGTTAATCCTTATTTCGTTGTTTCCCCTCACTTTTGGATTTTGTTAATTCTTGTTTCGTCGTTTCCCCTCACTTTTGTATCCTATTGGGTCTAGTTACTGGTATTTTGTTTTGGCTCATGTCATTTTCTCTTTTTTATGTTTCGTAGTTGATGTCACTAGGTTGATATTATCTTATTCATAGTTGGATTTTCATATTAACACATTTGTAGATACACACTTTATATACATGGATTTACTTATCTAGATTTACATTCATATTTTTCTCTTACTTGCCGTCCTTTAAGCTCATTTTGTGTAACTGCCATATTTGGTTATGTTACATATGCCTTCCTTTAAGAATTGATTAATTCTGAGTTATGATTATACTATATTTTTCTATGAAGAATTTATCAATTATTGTACATTCCATGTTGATTCACATGTTTTTTCCATATATCCTTTCGCTTTCTGCTCTTTGAATCATATTTATTTCTTCTCTATGTAATTACTTCCCTCGTTTATTTAGTTACCTAACATACATTTAGCTGGGGCAGTTTAGAGCGGCTTACTTTGGCTATTCGACTCTACTGGCCATACTAATTTCAATAAATATGGAGGCAAATCATCTCCTTTAATAATAATAAATGATTGCTGGCATTACTCTTCAGTCAATTCATCTCAAATCATTAATAATAATAATAGTGGTCGTTTTTCCGACAAATAATAAATATTCTTGGGATTAATTCACGCATCTGCGGTTTGTACATTGTGATTCTCTCTTTTCTTGATTCAACTTAACTAATTCTTCACATATCATCGGGATATTTTGTTTTACGTTTCCTCACTGGTATACTCTCATGATTTTCTTCGTTAGTATATTCTTTTTTATTCTTCTTCACCATAGATTAATCTCTTCATTCTGTGTTACCTTGAACATCATTTCGTCATAATCTTCGTTCCAAATTTATTCTTCTAGATACTATGTATTAGTACATTCATTTTTTCTTTCCTTTTCCAGGTTTTAGTTGGTATTTGTACTTCATGTAGTGTTGGCTTTTCTTTATTCAAATACAAATTTGTCGTGTGTGGTTGTTTCTCTACAGTAATAGTGTTCCTTTGGTTTATTCTTCCAACTTTTCTTTTTCTTATAGTAGTACGGGTGAGATGTTGTTGTTCTACTGGTTGATGTGGCTCTTGGAATTAATGAGTTTGCTTCATATATGCCTGGGATGTAATGCGTCTGTCTCGTATTGACATCTTTTTTATAGTAGTAGTACGGGTGAGATGTTGTTATTCTACTGGTTGACGTGGCTCTTGGAAATAATGAGTTTGCTTCATATATGCCTGGGATGTAATGCGTCTGTCTCGTATTGACATTTTTTTTTTTTTATAGTAGTACTTATTATTGATGAATACAATGTTCTGATTCCTTTACATAAACTCTCTGGGATCATTTTTTCCCACATTATAAAATGACAATATACATTCAATGTTTAATACATAATTACATAGTTACTTTTCATTTAATATAAACATATAATAATCTTCATGATAATAATTCACCCTTTTTCTTCAGTCAACATCTGTTTTTATAATCATATTTTCACTTTTCATTTTGTAAATAACAATAATCTTCATGGCCACATTTCATTTTTCATCTTGATATAGTCAACAGTTATACTCATAATTATCTTTTTATTTTACACAACAAACATTTTCATCCTCTACATAGTATTAATAATAAAATAATCCTTATCGCTCACTTTTCACTTGTAATTTCATATCTCAATTGTCAATATACTTTTTCATGGAAGTTTGATTATAGGTGTTACCGGTTATCATAATATTCGGTCCCATAATCCAGTGTATATGTTATGTTTTAGCCGTAATCGTCGTTCTCTTCCCTCCTTGTCGTTCGGACTTCTTTAGTGTCCATATTCCTGTCCGTTCTTGATCTATATCGGGCTATTATCTGGTTTTTCCATTTGCAAGTTGTTAGGTCTGAGTCCGCCTTCCATTCTTCTGTCTTCTCTCTCTCGCTCTCTTCAATACATTTGTTTCTGTTGTTCTTCTGGTGGCTGTCCTTACTGATGTTTGATAACTCCCTCAATTTGGTTTGGGTACCTTCATCTATCCTTTGATTGTGTACTTCCGTTATTTGACTCCTCTTCTTCCGCAGTTCTCTTATCTCTCTGGCGTATCCTTCGACAATCCGGTCCCATCTCAATTGGTCGCTTTCCTTTTTCTTAAAATATCTTACTCTTCTTTTGGAAATCCGTGGTTGAGATATTCTGTTGGTTATCTTCTTCTTTGTTGTTACATAATTTTCCTTCTCGTCCATCTCCATGATACTCCTCCGATACTCCTTCCTGAAAACCCTTTCTTCATGGTTGATAATTGGTAAATTGACCACATTAATCAGACCATTTCTAGTCATTTCAATTAACTCTTTGGTAACTCTTGCCTTCCTCGGACGTAGGGCTCTTTTTTCTTCTATCTTCACTGCTTCCTCTTCTTGAATTATCTGGATCTTCTTCTTCCCACTACCTTCGGGCTCTAGATTCGTCGGTTCCATGTTTTTATCTTCAGGTATTTTTTCGATCTCCATTTGATCGTAGTCTATCTTTGGGTTGGATTGTTCCCTCTGTTCTCTTTCTCTTCTTAATTTTTCTGTGGATTCTCTGTTCTCTTCTATTATTCCATCTAGTTTCTTACACAATGATTCTCTCATGGATGTCAGGCCTTCCTCTATTCTGTTTAAGTCTGCTTTCAAATTTTGATTGTCCTCTTTGGTTGATTTCAGGCCTTCCATTATCTGCCTCATCCAATCTTGGAATACTGATTCTCTTAGTAGCGTTGTTTGTTCAGGCTGGCTTGGTTCCGGTGGGGTTTCTTGGACCATCACTTCCGATTCCTCCATAGGTTGTTGAACCCCCTCCGCCGGTTCAATTTGTTTGTCTTTTACTTCCACTACTATCTCCTCCACATCTTCCGTTGACATAGCTTCCTTCTCTTCTTTTCTGGTTTCCTTCTCTGCTTGTGCCGCCCTTTTCCTTGACGTTGACCTTGATTTCGATCTTGATTTCAATCTGTCTGTATACATCTTGATCTTCTGATAATGTTCCTGCTGTCTTCTCACGAATTAGTATATTTAGGTTATTGGTTATTGTATATCTCCCTAACTCGTGCTCGGACGTTGGGCGCCAATCTATAATGTAGTATTATTGTAGATGATTCAGGTATAAGCTATATATATAGTGATGTGTAGTGTGCTTGCAGATACGCTCCGGTATCTGCTATTATGTTGTTTTTATAAAACTGCTCCAATTATAATTATTAGGAGTTATTAGTGTGATTGTATAATTTGTATAAGTGTCTATAAATAATTCACTCTTTTAATTTAAATAGGCTTCGCGCACTTTTGTTGCATGCCTCCCTCACTTACCACAAGTATCCGTTTCAGTCCTGTTCTGTGACGGTTGTTGCTGAAATACATACACTTAAAATGCACACAAATATTCAATTTGAATATTCAAAACAGTTAGTACACACAATATGAATGAATTAGCACATATAGATAATACTTTAAATTACTCTCTGTTTGAATCCTTCCGCCACCTTTGGTAGAACTGATTTAAAAGAAATAATTTGATTTATATTTGAAATGATACTCTTTTTCATAGGTAAATAAGTGAAGGTTTATTAACAATTTTAAAATGGCAAATTTTAAAAACAATTAACAATCATTTTGGCTAATAATCCTTTACATAATAATTACAATTGATTAATTTTAACACAAAACTCTGTCCAGGCTCAATGCTGGTAGTCCTGTCTTTGGTACAATAATTTGAACTTAATAGGTTATGTTTTCTTGTCAATGTATTATCAGGTTGTTAGGTTCTTTGAGGTGACATGATATCAGTGTCAAGATGTAATATTAATAGAATTAAGAAAATTGAACAATGGTTAAAAAATAACGAATAAACATCAAACAATGAAAATTAATACCATATGTATGGTAAGTATGTTATTATCGTACGCGTGGATGCGCACGCACCTTATAAAACTCTATAGCAGGCGTCAAGCTCGTGGCTTGTACAGTTTCAATGTATCGTTTTATTTTCAACAATGAGTTTGATAAATATATATTTTCAAGAGAAAAAATTAATAAAATACAAAAAAAAACTCTTGATATGATTTCTATTTGGTTTGGAAATTATTTGAGAACAGATGCAACAGTTAAATTAACAAGCTACCGCTACCATTTTGAGGTTAGCTATCACAGGTAATGCTGTTATGGTAAATGATTTCTTAACGGTTAACATTTCTTAATTTATATTTTCTGAACACATTATTAATAACATTTTAACATGTTACTATTAGAATTGCTTTTATACTTTTGTACGAAAGTTAATGTTATTTATTTCAAAACATCGAAATAATCAAGACAAATAAGTTTAGTCAAAAAAGTGACTAAATGTTAACTCTTGTAATTAATGACAATTACTTCAAACATACTTTTTATAATTATGAAAATTAATTAAAATATTTATCTAATATTTTAATAAGTATAAATTGACATTTCTTGGAATTCTAATAATTCCATTATACGTTTAACCTTTCGCTAGTACTTGACTCGTGTAGTATCCATATATGTCTATTTAAAATTATTATTTTTTAAATCAAAGTTATTTAAATAAAATATTGTACTCCCTGTTTATTTATCACAACACACGCGAGTACGACCGGGATTATACACTATCGTACTTGTATAATTCGATAATCCCGCACATATCACTCGGAAGTATTTTTGTTGTGTCAAGGTTATGTATGTTTATCAACTTATTGTCAATGGACGCGCACAAATTTGAAAATAATACTTTTTCATGGTGTAGAGTTGCGTGACCTGTCCGTCTGAAGGCTGTTCGTAGACTGTTACATTTTGCCGGAGCGTCTCTTTCGAGTCTGCCAAAATGCGTTGATTTGATTGGTTGTAATCACTATAGTCTTCACCCCAAAAGCCTTTGTTTTATTAAAATATTTGATGTTTTACCAAATTTTGACTTTGGGTTGGAGTTTATGTGACGTAAGCACTAGTGTAAAAAATAATTGAAAAGTTAATAATTGCAATAACTTCCTTATTGAACGTCCTATCGTTACATGAGTTATGTCATTGAATTGTAGACATTTTCTTCTTTAATTTAAGTCTAAACAACATTATTTTATTTACATCGCTTCTCTTAATATAACGTTTTTATTAATTATCTTTGGTGTTTCTTATTTTTATAAGTCTTTGTAACCAGATTTAATTATTTTTAATAAAAACACTTTCTAAATAAACACTTGGAGTCCATTTCTCACTTGGTTTAGTTTATTATTTGGAAATAATTATTTCCTTAACAATAGCTCATTATAGCGTCATTAGGCGTCCATCTTGGTTTTTATATAAATGTATTTAAAATGAATTTCCCTTATTTAATACAAGTAATCTTACAATCTAATAATACTAAAACGATTATTTACATGATTTCACACTTAAATATCTTTACATGATTGTATTAAATATAATATACATACTGTCTTATTCCTCTTCTACCTGTCTCATACAACTGTCAACATAATTTTAGTCTTTTCTATGTGAATTATATTATGTATTAAATGTCATTAGTGTACATATATTGTACTTAATGCATTACATATAGTGGTCAGCTTCTAGCTAGTTTAGAACCCTTCAATTCTTCAATAATGGGTTTGTTCCTATCGTGTCTCATCATAGTGGTCATTTATTTTTCATAAAAACAATAATTAAACTGTTATTGTTACATTTTGTTTGTGTTTCTATATTGGTATTAGACATTACTCCTACTTCAGGTAATGTTCTCATTTACTCTTAGACAAATTTATATGTCATATTTTTCCTAAGTAACTTACTTAACATGGTTGGTTTACATCTGATTTCTGTCACTATGGTCAGTTGGTTTCTAATTATTTGCATATATACTGACTGTTTTTATGGTTCTAATCTGTTCTCAAAGTTGTATTGAGTTTCCCTCTAACTACTGGTAATATTGTTAACAATCTGTGTTTAATCTTTAATACACTATTTTCCTTAACTAATGGGCCATACAATGGTCCATCTTACATCTGATTGTATTTACATGGTTAGTTAGTTTACAACATTTTGTTTATAATACTGTTGTTATTATGTTAAAGATCTGTTCTCAAAACATTACCAGATATTGGTCTTACTACTGGTAATATTGTTATTCACTTTAGTATTGGTTTTGATATTGCACTTTGCCAAACTGAATTGGCATATTTGTTGTATCTTTGCTATCTCTGTTTGCCATTGCATTTGATTGGTTTTATTTACATGGTTGTATTATAATGCATTGTCCATTAGGATGTACTGTTATTTATAACAATTCCTTAATTGATATCATTGTTGATAATCATTTATTTTCATTGATATGTTTGGTTTTCTGTTTAACAGGTACCTTCTCTATGGGTTATGTAACAATGTACCACCTGTTTTAATGCAGTATGTCTCTACTACTTACATGGTATCAGCATGGTATTCCACAATAATATTTTACTTATTTTGTGACACATGTTTATACATTCCTTCTTAAACACTAACACGTATCTTATTGTATTATTTATTATATTTTTCTAGTCATAGGTTGAATTCAATTCAATCCATTTTGTTTGATACAAGGGTTTTTTATTTGTTGTCAGTTCTTTACCAAAAGAAAAACATATTAATATTGTTCTATTTTGTTTTATTTTGGTGGTCTTACGATTATCTGTGTTGATCACAACTTTATTAAATGCGTCACACTCATTGTTCGTGTCTATTTGACTTATTTAACATCTTGTTGTTTTCATCATGGAATTAACATATTTTCATATACTTATAAACTTCATCACTATAATTGTCTGTGTGGTTATTCAGTTGAAATAGTTAATTATTCACATGTTTCACATCTATTAAGTACGCACTGTTATTGTTTGTGTTTCCTTAAATGCTAAACACTGGGTTTCATCCTCACATTTGATAATCATTGTTTCACTTGTCACTTATATAGTCTTTGGTACACGTGGTTTATGTTGATTTCTGGTATGATTTATTCATCTTTTTCTCTCTTCTGAGTCAGCTTTCTCGTCCTTCTTCTTTCTTCTTTCTCGTTATTTTCATCGTAGTCATTATTTCTTAATTGTTCCTCTCACTGTTTGAGTTTGTTAATCCTTATTTCGTTGTTTCCCCTCACTTTTGGATTTTGTTAATTCTTGTTTCGTCGTTTCCCCTCACTTTTGTATCCTATTGGGTCTAGTTACTGGTATTTTGTTTTGGCTCATGTCATTTTCTCTTTTTTATGTTTCGTAGTTGATGTCACTAGGTTGATATTATCTTATTCATAGTTGGATTTTCATATTAACACATTTGTAGATACACACTTTATATACATGGATTTACTTATCTAGATTTACATTCATATTTTTCTCTTACTTGCCGTCCTTTAAGCTCATTTTGTGTAACTGCCATATTTGGTTATGTTACATATGCCTTCCTTTAAGAATTGATTAATTCTGAGTTATGATTATACTATATTTTTCTATGAAGAATTTATCAATTATTGTACATTCCATGTTGATTCACATGTTTTTTCCATATATCCTTTCGCTTTCTGCTCTTTGAATCATATTTATTTCTTCTCTATGTAATTACTTCCCTCGTTTATTTAGTTACCTAACATACATTTAGCTGGGGCAGTTTAGAGCGGCTTACTTTGGCTATTCGACTCTACTGGCCATACTAATTTCAATAAATATGGAGGCAAATCATCTCCTTTAATAATAATAAATGATTGCTGGCATTACTCTTCAGTCAATTCATCTCAAATCATTAATAATAATAATAGTGGTCGTTTTTCCGACAAATAATAAATATTCTTGGGATTAATTCACGCCATCTGCGGTTTGTACATTGTGATTCTCTCTTTTCTTGATTCAACTTAACTAATTCTTCACATATCATCGGGATATTTTGTTTTACGTTTCCTCACTGGTATACTCTCATGATTTTCTTCGTTAGTATATTCTTTTTTATTCTTCTTCACCATAGATTAATCTCTTCATTCTGTGTTACCTTGAACATCATTTCGTCATAATCTTCGTTCCAAATTTATTCTTCTAGATACTATGTATTAGTACATTCATTTTTTCTTTCCTTTTCCAGGTTTTAGTTGGTATTTGTACTTCATGTAGTGTTGGCTTTTCTTTATTCAAATACAAATTTGTCGTGTGTGGTTGTTTCTCTACAGTAATAGTGTTCCTTTGGTTTATTCTTCCAACTTTTCTTTTTCTTATAGTAGTACGGGTGAGATGTTGTTGTTCTACTGGTTGATGTGGCTCTTGGAATTAATGAGTTTGCTTCATATATGCCTGGGATGTAATGCGTCTGTCTCGTATTGACATCTTTTTTATAGTAGTAGTACGGGTGAGATGTTGTTATTCTACTGGTTGACGTGGCTCTTGGAAATAATGAGTTTGCTTCATATATGCCTGGGATGTAATGCGTCTGTCTCGTATTGACATTTTTTTTTTTTTATAGTAGTACTTATTATTGATGAATACAATGTTCTGATTCCTTTACATAAACTCTCTGGGATCATTTTTTCCCACATTATAAAATGACAATATACATTCAATGTTTAATACATAATTACATAGTTACTTTTCATTTAATATAAACATATAATAATCTTCATGATAATAATTCACCCTTTTTCTTCAGTCAACATCTGTTTTTATAATCATATTTTCACTTTTCATTTTGTAAATAACAATAATCTTCATGGCCACATTTCATTTTTCATCTTGATATAGTCAACAGTTATACTCATAATTATCTTTTTATTTTACACAACAAACATTTTCATCCTCTACATAGTATTAATAATAAAATAATCCTTATCGCTCACTTTTCACTTGTAATTTCATATCTCAATTGTCAATATACTTTTTCATGGAAGTTTGATTATAGGTGTTACCGGTTATCATAATATTCGGTCCCATAATCCAGTGTATATGTTATGTTTTAGCCGTAATCGTCGTTCTCTTCCCTCCTTGTCGTTCGGACTTCTTTAGTGTCCATATTCCTGTCCGTTCTTGATCTATATCGGGCTATTATCTGGTTTTTCCATTTGCAAGTTGTTAGGTCTGAGTCCGCCTTCCATTCTTCTGTCTTCTCTCTCTCGCTCTCTTCAATACATTTGTTTCTGTTGTTCTTCTGGTGGCTGTCCTTACTGATGTTTGATAACTCCCTCAATTTGGTTTGGGTACCTTCATCTATCCTTTGATTGTGTACTTCCGTTATTTGACTCCTCTTCTTCCGCAGTTCTCTTATCTCTCTGGCGTATCCTTCGACAATCCGGTCCCATCTCAATTGGTCGCTTTCCTTTTTCTTAAAATATCTTACTCTTCTTTTGGAAATCCGTGGTTGAGATATTCTGTTGGTTATCTTCTTCTTTGTTGTTACATAATTTTCCTTCTCGTCCATCTCCATGATACTCCTCCGATACTCCTTCCTGAAAACCCTTTCTTCATGGTTGATAATTGGTAAATTGACCACATTAATCAGACCATTTCTAGTCATTTCAATTAACTCTTTGGTAACTCTTGCCTTCCTCGGACGTAGGGCTCTTTTTTCTTCTATCTTCACTGCTTCCTCTTCTTGAATTATCTGGATCTTCTTCTTCCCACTACCTTCGGGCTCTAGATTCGTCGGTTCCATGTTTTTATCTTCAGGTATTTTTTCGATCTCCATTTGATCGTAGTCTATCTTTGGGTTGGATTGTTCCCTCTGTTCTCTTTCTCTTCTTAATTTTTCTGTGGATTCTCTGTTCTCTTCTATTATTCCATCTAGTTTCTTACACAATGATTCTCTCATGGATGTCAGGCCTTCCTCTATTCTGTTTAAGTCTGCTTTCAAATTTTGATTGTCCTCTTTGGTTGATTTCAGGCCTTCCATTATCTGCCTCATCCAATCTTGGAATACTGATTCTCTTAGTAGCGTTGTTTGTTCAGGCTGGCTTGGTTCCGGTGGGGTTTCTTGGATCATCACTTCCGATTCCTCCATAGGTTGTTGAACCCCCTCCGCCGGTTCAATTTGTTTGTCTTTTACTTCCACTACTATCTCCTCCACATCTTCCGTTGACATAGCTTCCTTCTCTTCTTTTCTGGTTTCCTTCTCTGCTTGTGCCGCCCTTTTCCTTGACGTTGACCTTGATTTCGATCTTGATTTCAATCTGTCTGTATACATCTTGATCTTCTGATAATGTTCCTGCTGTCTTCTCACGAATTAGTATATTTAGGTTATTGGTTATTGTATATCTCCCTAACTCGTGCTCGGACGTTGGGCGCCAATCTATAATGTAGTATTATTGTAGATGATTCAGGTATAAGCTATATATATAGTGATGTGTAGTGTGCTTGCAGATACGCTCCGGTATCTGCTATTATGTTGTTTTTATAAAACTGCTCCAATTATAATTATTAGGAGTTATTAGTGTGATTGTATAATTTGTATAAGTGTCTATAAATAATTCACTCTTTTAATTTAAATAGGCTTCGCGCACTTTTGTTGCATGCCTCCCTCACTTACCACAAGTATCCGTTTCAGTCCTGTTCTGTGACGGTTGTTGCTGAAATACATACACTTAAAATGCACACAAATATTCAATTTGAATATTCAAAACAGTTAGTACACACAATATGAATGAATTAGCACATATAGATAATACTTTAAATTACTCTCTGTTTGAATCCTTCCGCCACCTTTGGTAGAACTGATTTAAAAGAAATAATTTGATTTATATTTGAAATGATACTCTTTTTCATAGGTAAATAAGTGAAGGTTTATTAACAATTTTAAAATGGCAAATTTTAAAAACAATTAACAATCATTTTGGCTAATAATCCTTTACATAATAATTACAATTGATTAATTTTAACACAAAACTCTGTCCAGGCTCAATGCTGGTAGTCCTGTCTTTGGTACAATAATTTGAACTTAATAGGTTATGTTTTCTTGTCAATGTATTATCAGGTTGTTAGGTTCTTTGAGGTGACATGATATCAGTGTCAAGATGTAATATTAATAGAATTAAGAAAATTGAACAATGGTTAAAAAATAACGAATAAACATCAAACAATGAAAATTAATACCATATGTATGGTAAGTATGTTATTATCGTACGCGTGGATGCGCACGCACCTTATAAAACTCTATAGCAGGCGTCAAGCTCGTGGCTTGTACAGTTTCAATGTATCGTTTTATTTTCAACAATGAGTTTGATAAATATATATTTTCAAGAGAAAAAATTAATAAAATACAAAAAAAAACTCTTGATATGATTTCTATTTGGTTTGGAAATTATTTGAGAACAGATGCAACAGTTAAATTAACAAGCTACCGCTACCATTTTGAGGTTAGCTATCACAGGTAATGCTGTTATGGTAAATGATTTCTTAACGGTTAACATTTCTTAATTTATATTTTCTGAACACATTATTAATAACATTTTAACATGTTACTATTAGAATTGCTTTTATACTTTTGTACGAAAGTTAATGTTATTTATTTCAAAACATCGAAATAATCAAGACAAATAAGTTTAGTCAAAAAAGTGACTAAATGTTAACTCTTGTAATTAATGACAATTACTTCAAACATACTTTTTATAATTATGAAAATTAATTAAAATATTTATCTAATATTTTAATAAGTATAAATTGACATTTCTTGGAATTCTAATAATTCCATTATACGTTTAACCTTTCGCTAGTACTTGACTCGTGTAGTATCCATATATGTCTATTTAAAATTATTATTTTTTAAATCAAAGTTATTTAAATAAAATATTGTACTCCCTGTTTATTTATCACAACACACGCGAGTACGACCGGGATTATACACTATCGTACTTGTATAATTCGATAATCCCGCACATATCACTCGGAAGTATTTTTGTTGTGTCAAGGTTATGTATGTTTATCAACTTATTGTCAATGGACGCGCACAAATTTGAAAATAATACTTTTTCATGGTGTAGAGTTGCGTGACCTGTCCGTCTGAAGGCTGTTCGTAGACTGTTACATTTTGCCGGAGCGTCTCTTTCGAGTCTGCCAAAATGCGTTGATTTGATTGGTTGTAATCACTATAGTCTTCACCCCAAAAGCCTTTGTTTTATTAAAATATTTGATGTTTTACCAAATTTTGACTTTGGGTTGGAGTTTATGTGACGTAAGCACTAGTGTAAAAAATAATTGAAAAGTTAATAATTGCAATAACTTCCTTATTGAACGTCCTATCGTTACATGAGTTATGTCATTGAATTGTAGACATTTTCTTCTTTAATTTAAGTCTAAACAACATTATTTTATTTACATCGCTTCTCTTAATATAACGTTTTTATTAATTATCTTTGGTGTTTCTTATTTTTATAAGTCTTTGTCACCAGATTTAATTATTTTTAATAAAAACACTTTCTAAATAAACACTTGGAGTCCATTTCTCACTTGGTTTAGTTTATTATTTGGAAATAATTATTTCCTTAACAATAGCTCATTATAGCGTCATTAGGCGTCCATCTTGGTTTTTATATAAATGTATTTAAAATGAATTTCCCTTATTTAATACAAGTAATCTTACAATCTAATAATACTAAAACGATTATTTACATGATTTCACACTTAAATATCTTTACATGATTGTATTAAATATAATATACATACTGTCTTATTCCTCTTCTACCTGTCTCATACAACTGTCAACATAATTTTAGTCTTTTCTATGTGAATTATATTATGTATTAAATGTCATTAGTGTACATATATTGTACTTAATGCATTACATATAGTGGTCAGCTTCTAGCTAGTTTAGAACCCTTCAATTCTTCAATAATGGGTTTGTTCCTATCGTGTCTCATCATAGTGGTCATTTATTTTTCATAAAAACAATAATTAAACTGTTATTGTTACATTTTGTTTGTGTTTCTATATTGGTATTAGACATTACTCCTACTTCAGGTAATGTTCTCATTTACTCTTAGACAAATTTATATGTCATATTTTTCCTAAGTAACTTACTTAACATGGTTGGTTTACATCTGATTTCTGTCACTATGGTCAGTTGGTTTCTAATTATTTGCATATATACTGACTGTTTTTATGGTTCTAATCTGTTCTCAAAGTTGTATTGAGTTTCCCTCTAACTACTGGTAATATTGTTAACAATCTGTGTTTAATCTTTAATACACTATTTTCCTTAACTAATGGGCCATACAATGGTCCATCTTACATCTGATTGTATTTACATGGTTAGTTAGTTTACAACATTTTGTTTATAATACTGTTGTTATTATGTTAAAGATCTGTTCTCAAAACATTACCAGATATTGGTCTTACTACTGGTAATATTGTTATTCACTTTAGTATTGGTTTTGATATTGCACTTTGCCAAACTGAATTGGCATATTTGTTGTATCTTTGCTATCTCTGTTTGCCATTGCATTTGATTGGTTTTATTTACATGGTTGTATTATAATGCATTGTCCATTATGATGTACTGTTATTTATAACAATTCCTTAATTGATATCATTGTTGATAATCATTTATTTTCATTGATATGTTTGGTTTTCTGTTTAACAGGTACCTTCTCTATGGGTTATGTAACAATGTACCACCTGTTTTAATGCAGTATGTCTCTACTACTTACATGGTATCAGCATGGTATTCCACAATAATATTTTACTTATTTTGTGACACATGTTTATACATTCCTTCTTAAACACTAACACGTATCTTATTGTATTATTTATTATATTTTTCTAGTCATAGGTTGAATTCAATTCAATCCATTTTGTTTGATACAAGGGTTTTTTATTTGTTGTCAGTTCTTTACCAAAAGAAAAACATATTAATATTGTTCTATTTTGTTTTATTTTGGTGGTCTTACGATTATCTGTGTTGATCACAACTTTATTAAATGCGTCACACTCATTGTTCGTGTCTATTTGACTTATTTAACATCTTGTTGTTTTCATCATGGAATTAACATATTTTCATATACTTATAAACTTCATCACTATAATTGTCTGTGTGGTTATTCAGTTGAAATAGTTAATTATTCACATGTTTCACATCTATTAAGTACGCACTGTTATTGTTTGTGTTTCCTTAAATGCTAAACACTGGGTTTCATCCTCACATTTGATAATCATTGTTTCACTTGTCACTTATATAGTCTTTGGTACACGTGGTTTATGTTGATTTCTGGTATGATTTATTCATCTTTTTCTCTCTTCTGAGTCAGCTTTCTCGTCCTTCTTCTTTCTTCTTTCTCGTTATTTTCATCGTAGTCATTATTTCTTAATTGTTCCTCTCACTGTTTGAGTTTGTTAATCCTTATTTCGTTGTTTCCCCTCACTTTTGGATTTTGTTAATTCTTGTTTCGTCGTTTCCCCTCACTTTTGTATCCTATTGGGTCTAGTTACTGGTATTTTGTTTTGGCTCATGTCATTTTCTCTTTTTTATGTTTCGTAGTTGATGTCACTAGGTTGATATTATCTTATTCATAGTTGGATTTTCATATTAACACATTTGTAGATACACACTTTATATACATGGATTTACTTATCTAGATTTACATTCATATTTTTCTCTTACTTGCCGTCCTTTAAGCTCATTTTGTGTAACTGCCATATTTGGTTATGTTACATATGCCTTCCTTTAAGAATTGATTAATTCTGAGTTATGATTATACTATATTTTTCTATGAAGAATTTATCAATTATTGTACATTCCATGTTGATTCACATGTTTTTTCCATATATCCTTTCGCTTTCTGCTCTTTGAATCATATTTATTTCTTCTCTATGTAATTACTTCCCTCGTTTATTTAGTTACCTAACATACATTTAGCTGGGGCAGTTTAGAGCGGCTTACTTTGGCTATTCGACTCTACTGGCCATACTAATTTCAATAAATATGGAGGCAAATCATCTCCTTTAATAATAATAAATGATTGCTGGCATTACTCTTCAGTCAATTCATCTCAAATCATTAATAATAATAATAGTGGTCGTTTTTCCGACAAATAATAAATATTCTTGGGATTAATTCACGCATCTGCGGTTTGTACATTGTGATTCTCTCTTTTCTTGATTCAACTTAACTAATTCTTCACATATCATCGGGATATTTTGTTTTACGTTTCCTCACTGGTATACTCTCATGATTTTCTTCGTTAGTATATTCTTTTTTATTCTTCTTCACCATAGATTAATCTCTTCATTCTGTGTTACCTTGAACATCATTTCGTCATAATCTTCGTTCCAAATTTATTCTTCTAGATACTATGTATTAGTACATTCATTTTTTCTTTCCTTTTCCAGGTTTTAGTTGGTATTTGTACTTCATGTAGTGTTGGCTTTTCTTTATTCAAATACAAATTTGTCGTGTGTGGTTGTTTCTCTACAGTAATAGTGTTCCTTTGGTTTATTCTTCCAACTTTTCTTTTTCTTATAGTAGTACGGGTGAGATGTTGTTGTTCTACTGGTTGATGTGGCTCTTGGAAATAATGAGTTTGCTTCATATATGCCTGGGATGTAATGCGTCTGTCTCGTATTGACATCTTTTTTTTTTTTTATAGTAGTACTTATTATTGATGAATACAATGTTCTGATTCCTTTACATAAACTCTCTGGGATCATTTTTTCCCACATTATAAAATGACAATATACATTCAATGTTTAATACATAATTACATAGTTACTTTTCATTTAATATAAACATATAATAATCTTCATGATAATAATTCACCCTTTTTCTTCAGTCAACATCTGTTTTTATAATCATATTTTCACTTTTCATTTTGTAAATAACAATAATCTTCATGGCCACATTTCATTTTTCATCTTGATATAGTCAACAGTTATACTCATAATTATCTTTTTATTTTACACAACAAACATTTTCATCCTCTACATAGTATTAATAATAAAATAATCCTTATCGCTCACTTTTCACTTGTAATTTCATATCTCAATTGTCAATATACTTTTTCATGGAAGTTTGATTATAGGTGTTACTGGTTATCATAATATTCGGTCCCATAATCCAGTGTATATGTTATGTTTTAGCCGTAATCGTCGTTCTCTTCCCTCCTTGTCGTTCGGACTTCTTTAGTGTCCATATTCCTGTCCGTTCTTGATCTATATCGGGCTATTATCTGGTTTTTCCATTTGCAAGTTGTTAGGTCTGAGTCCGCCTTCCATTCTTCTGTCTTCTCTCTCTCGCTCTCTTCAATACATTTGTTTCTGTTGTTCTTCTGGTGGCTGTCCTTACTGATGTTTGATAACTCCCTCAATTTGGTTTGGGTACCTTCATCTATCCTTTGATTGTGTACTTCCGTTATATGACTCCTCTTCTTCCGCAGTTCTCTTACCTCTCTGGCGTATCCTTCGACAATCCGGTCCCATCTCTCTTGGTTGCTTTCCTTTTTCTTAAAATATCTTACTCTTCTTTTGGAAATACGTGGTTGAGATATTCTGTTGGTTATCTTCTTCTTTGTTGTTACATAATTTTCCTTCTCGTCCATCTCCATGATACTCCTCCGATACTCCTTCCTGAAAACCCTTTCTTCATGGTTGATAATTGGTAAATTGACCACATTAATCAGACCATTTCTAGTCATTTCAATTAACTCTTTGGTAACTCTTGCCTTCCTCGGACGTAGGGCTCTTTTTTCTTCTATCTTCACTGCTTCCTCTTCTTGAATTATCTGGATCTTCTTCTTCCCACTACCTTCGGGCTCTAGATTCGTCGGTTCCATGTTTTTATCTTCAGGTATTTTTTCGTTCTCCATTTGATCGTCGTCTATCTTTGGGTTGGATTGTTCCCTCTGTTCTCTTTCTCTTCTTAATTTTTCTGTGGATTCTCTGTTCTCTTCTATTATTCCATCTAGTTTCTTACACAATGATTCTCTCATGGATGTCAGGCCTTCCTCTATTCTGTTTAAGTCCCTGCTTTCAAATTTTGATTGTCCTCTTTGGTTGATTTCAGGCCTTCCATTATCTGCCTCATCCAATCTTGGAATACTGATTCTCTTAGTAGCGTTGTTTGTTCAGGCTGGCTTGGTTCCGGTGTGGTTTCTTGGATCATCACTTCCGATTCCTCCATAGGTTGTTGAACCCCCTCCGCCGGTTCAATTTGTTTGTCTTTTACTTCCACTACTATCTCCTCCACATCTTCCGTTGACATAGCTTCCTTCTCTTCTTTTCTGGTTTCCTTCTCTGCTTGTGCCGCCCTTTTCCTTGACGTTGACCTTGATTTCGATCTTGATTTCAATCTGTCTGTATACATCTTGATCTTCTGATAATGTTCCTGCTGTCTTCTCACGAATTAGTATATTTAGGTTATTGGTTATTGTATATCTCCCTAACTCGTGCTCGGACGTTGGGCGCCAATCTATAATGTAGTATTATTGTAGATGATTCAGGTATAAGCTATATATATAGTGATGTGTAGTGTGCTTGCAGATACGCTCCGGTATCTGCTATTATGTTGTTTTTATAAAACTGCTCCAATTATAATTATTAGGAGTTATTAGTAGGATTGTATAATTTGTATAAGTGTCTATAAATAATTCACTCTTTTAATTTAAATAGGCTTCGCGCACTTTTGTTGTATGCCTCCCTCACTTACCACAAGTATCCGTTTCAGTCCTGTTCTGTGACGGTTGTTGCTGAAATACATACACTTAAAATGCACACAGATATTCAATTTGAATATTCAAAACAGTTAGTACACACAATATGAATGAATTAGCACATATAGATAATACTTTAAATTACTCTCTGTTTGAATCCTTCCGCCACCTTTGGTAGAACTGATTTAAAAGAAATAATTTGATTTATATTTGAAATGATACTCTTTTTCATAGGTAAATAAGTGAAGGTTTATTAACAATTTTAAAATGGCAAATTTTAAAAACAATTAACAATCATTTTGGCTAATAATCCTTTACATAATAATTACAATTGATTAATTTTAACATAAAACTCTGTCCAGGCTCAATGCTGGTAGTCCTGTCTTTGGTACAATAATTTGAACTTAATAGGTTATGTTTTCTTGTCAATGTATTATCAGGTTGTTAGGTTCTTTGAGGTGACATGATATCAGTGTCAAGATGTAATATTAATAGAATTAAGAAAATTGAACAACGGTTAAAAAATAACGAATAAACATCAAACAATGAAAATTAATACCATATGTATGGTAAGTATGTTATTATCGTACGCGTGGATGCGCACGCACCTTATAAAACTCTATAGCAGGCGTCAAGCTCGTGGCTTGTACAGTTTCAATGTATCGTTTTATTTTCAACAATGAGTTTGATAAATATATATTTTCAAGAGAAAAAATTAATAAAATACAAAAAAAAACTCTTGATATGATTTCTATTTGGTTTGGAAATTATTTGAGAACAGATGCAACAGTTAAATTAACAAGCTACCGCTACCATTTTGAGGTTAGTTATCACAGGTAATGCTGTTATGGTAAATGATTTCTTAACGGTTAACATTTCTTAATTTATATTTTCTGAACACATTATTAATAACATTTTAACATGTTACTATTAGAATTGCTTTTATACTTTTGTACGAAAGTTAATGTTATTTATTTCAAAACATCGAAATAATCAAGACAAATAAGTTTAGTCAAAAAAGTGACTAAATGTTAACTCTTGTAATTAATGACAATTACTTCAAACATACTTTTTATAATTATGAAAATTAATTAAAATATTTATCTAATATTTTAATAAGTATAAATTGACATTTCTTGGAATTCTAATAATTCCATTATACGTTTAACCTTTCGCTAGTACTTGACTCGCGTAGTATCCATATATGTCTATTTAAAATTATTATTTTTTAAATCAAAGTTATTTAAATAAAATATTGTACTCCCTGTTTATTTATCACAACACACGCGAGTACGACCGGGATTATACACTATCGTACTTGTATAATTCGATAATCCCGCACATATCACTCGGAAGTATTTTTGTTGTGTCAAGGTTATGTATGTTTATCAACTTATTGTCAATGGACGCGCACAAATTTGAAAATAATACTTTTTCATGGTGTAGAGTTGCGTGACCTGTCCGTCTGAAGGCTGTTCGTAGACTGTTACATTTTGCCGGAGCGTCTCTTTCGAGTCTGCCAAAATGCGTTGATTTGATTGGTTGTAATCACTATAGTCTTCACCCCAAAAGCCTTTGTTTTATTAAAATATTTGATGTTTTACCAAATTTTGACTTTGGGTTGGAGTTTATGTGACGTAAGCACTAGTGTAAAAAATAATTGAAAAGTTAATAATTGCAATAACTTCCTTATTGAACGTCCTATCGTTACATGAGTTATGTCATTGAATTGTAGACATTTTCTTCTTTAATTTAAGTCTAAACAACATTATTTTATTTACATCGCTTCTCTTAATATAACGTTTTTATTAATTATCTTTGGTGTTTCTTATTTTTATAAGTCTTTGTCACCAGATTTAATTATTTTTAATAAAAACACTTTCTAAATAAACACTTGGAGTCCATTTCTCACTTGGTTTAGTTTATTATTTGGAAATAATTATTTCCTTAACAATAGCTCATTATAGCGTCATTAGGCGTCCATCTTGGTTTTTATATAAATCTATTTAAAATGAATTTCCCTTATTTAATACAAGTAATCTTACAATCTAATAATACTAAAACGATTATTTACATGATTTCACACTTAAATATCTTTACATGATTGTATTAAATATAATATACATACTGTCTTATTCCTCTTCTACCTGTCTCATACAACTGTCAACATAATTTTAGTCTTTTCTATGTGAATTATATTATGTATTAAATGTCATTAGTGTACATATATTGTACTTAATGCATTACATATAGTGGTCAGCTTCTAGCTAGTTTAGAACCCTTCAATTCTTCAATAATGGGTTTGTTCCTATCGTGTCTCATCATAGTGGTCATTTATTTTTCATAAAAACAATAATTAAACTGTTATTGTTACATTTTGTTTGTGTTTCTATATTGGTATTAGACATTACTCCTACTTCAGGTAATGTTCTCATTTACTCTTAGACAAATTTATATGTCATATTTTTCCTAAGTAACTTACTTAACATGGTTGGTTTACATCTGATTTCTGTCACTATGGTCAGTTGGTTTCTAATTATTTGCATATATACTGACTGTTTTTATGGTTCTAATCTGTTCTCAAAGTTGTATTTGTTTCCCTCTAACTACTGGTAATATTGTTAACAATCTGTGTTTAATCTTTAATACACTATTTTCCTTAACTAATGGGCCATACAATGGTCCATCTTACATCTGATTGTATTTACATGGTTAGTTAGTTTACAACATTTTGTTTATAATACTGTTGTTATTATGTTAAAGATCTGTTCTCAAAACATTACCAGATATTGGTCTTACTACTGGTAATATTGTTATTCACTTTAGTATTGGTTTTGATATTGCACTTTGCCAAACTGAATTGGCATATTTGTTGTATCTTTGCTATCTCTGTTTGCCATTGCATTTGATTGGTTTTATTTACATGGTTGTATTATAATGCATTGTCCATTATGATGTACTGTTATTTATAACAATTCCTTAATTGATATCATTGTTTATAATCATTTATTTTCATTGATATGTTTGGTTTTCTGTTTAACAGGTACCTTCTCTATGGGTTATGTAACAATGTACCACCTGTTTTAATGCAGTATGTCTCTACTACTTACATGGTATCAGCATGGTATTCCACAATAATATTTTACTTATTTTGTGACACATGTTTATACATTCCTTCTTAAACACTAACACGTATCTTATTGTATTATTTATTATATTTTTCTAGTCATAGGTTGAATTCAATTCAATCCATTTTGTTTGATACAAGGGTTTTTTATTTGTTGTCAGTTCTTTACCAAAAGAAAAACATAATTATATTGTTCTATTTTGTTTTATTTTGGAGGTCTTACGATTATCTGTGTTGATCACAACTTTATTAAATGCGTCACACTCATTGTTCGTGTCTATTTGACTTATTTAACATCTTGTTGTTTTCATCATGGAATTAACATATTTTCATATACTTATAAACTTCATCACTATAATTGTTTGTGTGGTTATTCAGTTGAAATAGTTAATTATTCACATGTTTCACATCTATTAAGTACGCACTGTTATTGTTTGTGTTTCCTTAATGCTAAACACTGGTTTTCATCCTCACATTTGATAATCATTGTTTCACTTGTCACTTATATAGTCTTTGGTACACGTGGTTTATGTTGATTTCTGGTATGATTTATTCATCTTTTTCTCTCTTCTGAGTCAGCTTTCTCGTCCTTCTTCTTTCTTCTTTCTCGTTATTTTCATCGTAGTCATTATTTCTTAATTGTTCCTCTCGCTGTTTGATTTTGTTAATCCTTATTTCGTTGTTTCCCATCACTTTTGGATTTTGTTAATTCTTATTTCGTCGTTTCCCCTCACTTTTGGATCCTATTGGGTCTAGTTACTGGTATTTTGTTTTGGCTCATGTCATTTTCTCTTTTTTATGTTTCGTAGTTGATGTCACTAGGTTGATATTATCTTATTCATAGTTGGATTTTCATATTAACACATTTGTAGATACACACTTTATATACATGGATTTACTTATCTAGATTTACATTCATATTTTTCTCTTACTTCCCGTCCTTTAAGCTCATTTTGTGTTACTGCCATATTTGGTTATGTTACAATATATATAAAACTTTCACATATGAACTTACTATTCGTTGTCACTTTCCCAAATGTTTCAAGGTGATGTACCTCTTCTTCAGTGGGGTATACTGAATGTCGATTACAGAATAACCGTTACGGAATTAGGTGTGTATGGTGGGGGTTGATGGTGGGAAGGGATTGGCGCTGAGGTTCGAATTGTGTGTATGGATCGCCAATCCCTTCCCACCATCAACCCCCACCACACACACCTAATTCCGTAACGGTTATTCTGTAATCGACATTCAGTATACACCACTGAAGAAGAGGTACATCACCTTGAAACGTTTGGGAAAGTGACAACGAATAGTAAGTTCATATGTGAAAGTTTTATATATATATTATTAAATTAATAAGTGAACGAAGAGGATGAATCAACAAGATAATCTTTTCAAATTATGATAATCTGAAACAAGTTTTTGAGGACATTTTAGAGAATGATGAAGATTGGGATAGTGAGTCATACAATTCTGCTGTTGGGTTGCTTCACATACTACAAAAGACCAATTCATTTATTTGCTTTGTTTCTATAAAGAAATATTCATATCCACTGACCACCTCTTTGTTCTACTGTAACACAAAACTACCTCTGATATAGTTCTGTTTAACAATGAAATTAAGAAAATCACAGCTATTCTCACGGGCAAGAGATCAGAAAACACAGGAGAACAAATTTATTATCTTGCATTAAAAAATATCACCAAATAAATAGCAATGTAAATAAAATTGTAACTATACAAAATAAGAAGATACTTACCCAGATTAATACGATTTCCGACTTACCTTAAAAACAGGAGATTCCCCAAAGCCTTCAAGGTCGCCACCATATTTTGAGGAGTAAATATGGAAACCAATTCACTCTTCCCACAGAAATAATTTAGTAAATAATTAAAATTAAACTCCCTTAAATAAAAAACTCCAGGGTCGTTTAGACGAACTCTTGATACAGACATAGGTTAAGGTAAAATGGCGTAGTAATTAACTAACACATGGTTAGATCCAAAACAAATCTTATTTTATTTTATTAAACATAATATTAATTTCTTTTTACTGTTGTGAATGTTATTAAAACAAAATTTATGAGACAAAATAAATATAATATAAAAAAGTTTTGTATGCAAACTAGTATTTTGTACTTACTCTCTCTCTCTCACTCTCAAATTACCCCCCCCCTTCTATTGAGATCTCATCATTTTAATATTTTTTAACTGGTCTAGAATACTTTTACAAATAAATAAACTTTAAATGATTTTGAATCCTTTTATGGCCTTTATTTTATTTCTTTATAGTCACTTATCTGCACGTGGTATCCAAATTGTTGCACCACCTGTTGTACAACACTTTTTTGTTAAAATACTCAAAATAAACAGTTCAAACTGTTAGATTATGTTCACTGTTGTTAATTGATGATTTTAAAAAGTTCTTTACAACTTCATTATGTTTTTTAAGACACAATATTTGGTAGGCCTATCATGCCTGCTTCGGCCTACCGTTCATGCCCGAGGCCACGGTTATAACACAGCCGCACGGTCTGATGGTGAATTGGTGACTGGGGCCTTCTCTGGCGTGACCACGCCAGATTTCTGTTTTAATTTCGCCTTTGTAACTGGTTTCGGGCGGTATTCCACCAACATCCTGCCCTGGTGACTGGAAATTTCCGTTCTTGTTCATCACATCTTTTCAACAGGAACTCGCTGTGTCGTTGGAAACACGTGGTGTTTGTATGATTCACTGGTGACGTGAATTCAATTTGCTGCATTCCTCGCCTTATTTGGTCATCGTCTGTCCACCTCGCACTGCACCATTTGAATCACACATGCTTTGTTACATTACCTTATTTGGTCATCGTATAACTCCCAACACTTCCACATCTCTGATTAGATCTGTTTCATCACAATAAAAATGTTTTAAAATGGTATACAAATTTTGGTTACACTAATTTTGTTCCGTTACAAAATGGTGCTGATGGGAACCTGCTAAACATATGAAGTTCTTGATACTTTGATTATGCAGCTGCATGTACACTTTGGTGATGTTTAAAGTATACAGTTTGTTGAGTTGTTTGATCCAATTCACTTCACTGCTTACAAAGAGTTTCCCTTCCACTAAGTTGGACAGCTAATAAATAAATATCGCTATTTTAATAGGGAAAGGCTGAAAAACAAATTGATAAATGTTTATTCTGATTTTGGGAAAAGACTTGTCTCCTCAAAAACTATTGTGTTCTGAATGGCCTGAAACCAGTGTACTGTACACAGCTCCATAGAGAAGCCAGTTCCATATTGATTCAGTTGGTTTTTAACGTTTCCTGTAATCACGGCTTTTTCTGAAAGAAGTATGAGTACTCTGAAGAGAATAAAAACCTATTTGCACAACACAATGACCAATGAAAGACCTCAACCTTCTTAGCACCATTGCTATTGAGAAAAAGCTTGGGAAGGAACAATTAGTATTAGTAGTGACTCATTAACATATTGAATGCCACAGCGGACACCAGTGTCCACTTTCTAGTGAGGCCATGGCAGACACCGGTGCCCACTATACATCGTTGTAGAAAATGTTCTTTACACGCCACATGTCCGCTAATATGCTATCTTTTACATACATAATGTGCCCGCTCGGCCTCAGAGGACATAGTGCTGCCATCCATTTTCGATATTTACCTAGTATAATAGCGTAGTACAAAATTACAACTGACGTGAACATTGTGACCGCTGTAGCCCAGGGAAGCCAACAATTTTTGCTGCTTTCTTATGGAAAGCAACATGTTGGCTTTATAAATTTCTGTAACTTTATGATAGAAATAAATAGGTTAGTACTAAATAAAAATATGTTTTGCTAGTTAAATTCGTAATATTTTACATGAATGTAACCTCAAAATAATTTCATATTCCCACTAATACAGTCTTTTATTTTGAAATGTGTCCACTCTGACACTTCAGAGGATGTATTGCTGCCATCGGTTTTCAATATTTACCTCTTATGAAAGCGAAATACGAAATTACATGTCATCTGAATCTTGTGTCCGTTGTGGTGTGGAAGATCAAATATTTTTTTGTTGGTTTTTTTATGGAAAGCATATTCTTTAGCTATACAAACTTTTGAAAACTAATGTATGGAAATAAATAGGTTAGTTTACAAAATAAAAATCTGATTTTCTAGTAACAAACAACTTATTTATAATATACATGTACACCTAATAAATTCATTTTTGTTTGTAGACAGTATAAACGTCCTATTTGTGCCTCTCATTGAAACATTCAAAGCAGTACCTTGGTTCTTCAGGGCAGTCCTTACAAAATATTTTAACTTTTTTAATTTTGTTCTTTTTAATTTCTCCGTGAAGTTTTCTTCACAACAGCCAGCACGTATCTGTGGCCTTCTCTTGCAGAGCCTTCCTTCTTACAGAATACATTCATGTTTACAAAAATTCGTTACTAAACAACTCACTTGAAAATATAAGTAACTCAAACTAACATAACACACAATCAAGGAAACGATAACTTATACTCAGGTGCACGATGTAAACACTATTGGCTGAAGCTATACACTGCGGTAAGTGGTGTCCGCTCTAGCCCCAGACAACTTCATTTCCGGCTGGTGCCAGAGCGGGCACCGGTGTCTGCTGTAGGTTTTTCTAATAGAACTTAAAAAATAAAACTCTTTTTATTTAAACCGAGACAGGAACGTTTCTTGTTTTACAAGTGACTGGAAAATCATTTTGGCCCATAGAGAAAAATTTTAAAATTTGGGTTGGCAGTCAACGTGTTAACTACTAGCTTTGATGCTGACATTTACCAAAAACAGTGTTAGTTTTATGACTCGTATTGTAAAAATAAATTTACAAGTCAATCACTGAAACTAAATTTATGAGTTTTAGACACATATCTTCAGATGATATGTTTAAAATATATTCACAAGTATAAGAACAAAATTAATATATACATAATCTCACTTCAAAATATGAAAATACGAGCAATTACCGGTATTTAGTTTTTAATAAAACTGGTGACTTATGTTATAGTAAAAGCTAAAACTAATAAATTGATAAGACACAATCTGCAAAAAATAAGAAATATTCTTGCCATATAAATGCAGAACATTCCAAAAACAATAGTAAAAAGAGTCTTTTCAGCTTTCTCATAAGATTTTTATTTATTTGATACATATACATATTTTTTATATTTAGTTATAAATATACATACTTGATAATTTACGTTTACTACAAATGAAGATAGACTATATAATGTTTATTACATCATATGACATAAAACTGCACAATACAACAAAAACCAACCCTGTATTACAAGTATGCTGAACTTCACTAACATGATAATACAATGTTTATCACGTGAACTAATGATATAATGACAAACATATTATTAATTACTCAGTGAGATCTTACAGCTTTACATACTAATACTTAACACAAATGAATTACTGAATTTTTGAGCCTAGTCTATGTATTCATGTAAAACGCTGAATGTGTATATGTTTCTAACACTTTGAGGCCAATGGATGTCTACTGATATCCTCTAAAAAGTTTCAAGCATGCCATCAGTTTCAGACATCATTTTACAAATATACATTACTTCTATGTATCGTCAGATGCACAAATGCATCTCATCACCTTTCCAAATTAAAACACTGCCTGAACTAGCAGCAGCAGCAAGAAAAATGTTGTGCACATCATATTGTTGCATTAGCTGGTTTGAACATTTTGTACTGCATTTAGTATCACATTTTAAATTACTTAATTGAAAGAACTAGTGAAACTTTATAAAATTAATATAGGCTTGTTACCCACATTACATAACATAGTAATTGATGTCTTTATAACAAATAATAATAATAATAATAGTAGTAGTAGTAGTAGTAGTAGTAGTAGTAGTAGTAGTAGTAGTAGTAGTAATATTTTAGCAATTACATGTTTCGACAAACTGCTTATTTTTCTCTATACAACAGTTACAGCAAACATTAATGACAATTTCAGAGAACAATGCATAATCATTTTGAATAAGACTTTTTGTACTTACAACAATAGAGTAAATGTACTTTTACAGTACAGTTTAACTGCTACACTATTCTAAAGGCCCTGCTTGGAAGAAGAATGCCTAATTTAAGGTCACGCCTCAAAGTGTTAAAATATTTGAATCTTTTAATAATTATATTGTGGTCTATATACTACTAATTTAAAATAATTAGGACCATAGACATATTACAACAATAACAACTTATCTTGTCAATTCTGTGCAGTACAAATTATAAATTGATTTACAAATAACAAAAACATGTTATGTGTGACTTTCACAAAACTATGAGTAAAGACAAGCATATACATAAGTGACTCACACTTTATGATACTAGAATGATCATGTAAGCATAGTAATATCATTAAACTAAAAAAAGTACTTACTTTGTATGTATATGACAATTCTATATAACTATACTTTCTATATCATGATGTTGAATAACACTCTGAATTATTAATCTGTTAATGATTAGAAAATTACAAACCATAATGTTATTAGACTTTTCAAAATAAATATTTCATTTATTTACTTCTAATTAAAAGCATAATTATTTAATTTCTAAATACTCTCCTGATCTGACTACACATCTTGATAGACTCCATATATGATAATGATTTTAAAGATACAGGTAGTGGCATCCATCTCTGAGTATACTAATCACTAAACTAGTAATAAAGAGCATCTAACTGGCTGACAAATCACTTCATTTAACTGATTCCATAGAATCATTAAAACAGATTTCTTTCTACCCTGAATCATTGCTTACTTATTGTGCCTTTTATTTATTAACAACTTTGCTACCCAGCACATGATAACAATTAATACTGTACATCCAACTTTTTAACTAGTTCAGAAACAATTCAATATTAGGACTATTCAACTCAGTTATATTAGAAGTTCAGGAGTTTTCTTACAAACTCTTGGCATTATCTACCTCACAAAGTACATGTCAATTCTTTGAAATGCAAATTATGTAAGAGTGTACACTGTATTTCTTTAGAAATTGTTTAAATACTTCGGTATCTTTGAGTCAGTCTTACAGAGCTGATAAGAAAACCCTGCAACTCTAATACACTATGTTTACCAATTCACTACTGTAAATTGAACATATTATTCTATAACTGAGGGAGAGTCTAGTCTGTTTGATACTAATACAGCAAAAAACAATTGCAGTTGTTATAATCAGTTATTTTGGATTTGTTTTTGAAACAGCAGATGGTGAGGTTATGTCTACCACTATTTTGTGAAACATATTTATCCAAAACAAACATAAAGAAAACTATTATAAATTATTATCAATCTATTACTACAATCATAAGTTAGTTTTTCCACAATACAAAATCTAATTACTAGCAAAACAGCTTCCAAAAATACTGAGACTCTACTACAATTAAGTACAAAACATAAATGTCATTACAGGCTTAAGGTTACAATATTGCACTGCAAAAGTTTAGCACAAATCAATTAAATATTTTACAAACAAAAATAGATCTCTCTCTCTCTCTCTCTCTCTCTCTCTCTCTCTCTCTCTCTCTCTCTCTCTCTCTCTCTCTCTCACACACACACACACACACACACACACACACACTTTATTTAACAAGCTTATTAAAATACATTACAAAAACAAACATATAAATGTCAAGAAATTAAAAAAAAATCTGATACTACCAGGGGTAGGTCCAGTGAAGTAATTGGGGGAGAGAAAATGTACGAAGAACAATTAATAATTCTTTTCATATTTTATTCTTTTAAAATAAATCTTTTAAAGTTTTTTATCTTTGAAATACAGTTTCTGAATATTGTTTAACAAAAATTTGAAATATTTTAAAACAAACCTACACTTTTTTTAAATGAAGAAAATTTTCCCAGGCAAAACTATATAGGAGTTTATAATTTTTCTCAAGATTTTGAGGAGGGGGAAGTTTCTTTGATTTCTTTCCCGTGGATCCATTCCTGCTAAAACTGTATTTCGAACAAATTAAATGTGGCATATAATATTCTCGTTTTATTGCTAAAAATGTTACTAAAGTCACATAGATGAGAAACAACAGGATGAATAATTTAAACATCTGGTTCAATAATTATTTTGACAGTCTTATGAAATGTACTGCGATAGATATACACTTGTACTTAATGATTATTCAAGTATTAATACGTGAGTAATAATTATAAGTTATTATCTTTCCCTCCTTCATTTTATATTTTAAATAATAAAAGGATGTACATAAACTACACATGAATGAGAGAATGGGTTTAGAACTACAAATTAATACTGTTAGAAAATTTCACTGAGAGATAAAAACGGCTTTGTACTACTACTATTTTTATATCTGAATTGATCCATTAGTATTAATAATAGAATAATATTGTGTATAATAGAAATAATACAATTTTAATAATGTGATGATGTAAAAAATACATTAAGACCTCAACTTTTACAAGAGATGTGTTCTCATGTTGAAGTTATGAAACTCGAGAACATCATTTCATTATAACAAAACATCTTAAAGGCTGTAGGGTCATATTATATAAATATTCAGAATACAGAACCTACCATAAATAGTAAATCAAAAAAACAATAGTATCAAACAAAATTTTTGTTTATTGTTGCTGTTGAAGTAAAGTGCCCAAGTATTGTACTGTGCACTTCATACTGGTAGCCTACTCTATTAAATGAAATACAGTAGGTTAATATGGAGTATTTGTCTTAAAAGTCATGGGTGTACTGTTTGTAGTGTCTGTATGCAGGTTTAGCATAAGCATTTTTATTCTTATTAGACCATCAGTAAATCAACCAACAGCTGCAATAAAATATACATGTTTCTGTACAAAGTAATCTACACTACCATACTTACAGTATAGTATGCATTTATAGATGGTAAGATACATTTATATTCTTGAAGGCAAGAAGATGGGGAAGAGATCACAGGGCAGGCTGGTTTGTCATACCTGGAAGTGTGATCTCTTTGTCTCTTATGTTGAGATGAAGAGAACTGCAGGTGTCATGCTTCAGCAACAATGTTTTGCCTTTACAGATAAACCAGTTATAGATAATATATGCTAGTTCCAAATACAATGAGTTTTCTGAGAAGAAATAAATCACACTGATATGCACATTCACATCAGTCAAACTCATGTGATTCGAGGTACTACACACAATTTGTCAAGTATTTATACCAGTATGTGATATAATGATAGGAATTGACAAGATGCTAGAAAATTATTTCAGAATGTTACTCTATATATATATATATATTTCCAACTGTATGAACTAGCAAAACCTAATCTGAGTATGTAGCATATAAATTCATATATTTTTACAGATGCTTTTGGAAATGTGTATTGTTTGAAATCTTTTTACACCTACATTCTAGACAAAATGTCAGCTTTTAACAAACAACATTTCAAATCTAAAATTTTATTAGTAATAAATAAGCAGGCAATATAAATTATTTATGGATATTTAAAATAATTCTTACATAAATTTAAAATTTATTAATATTTTTATATTCAGTCTGTCATTTAAATGGAGTTACATCTGAGTGTGAGTGCATGTCTTTATTTTCACAAAGATAATATCATACAAATCATCAGATACTTTTTGGAAAAAATACATACAAGGCACTGAAAATGAATACTTTTCTTGTGAGCACATGGGACTTACTATGAAAACAACAAAAACTACACTGACATAGTAAAAAGTAAACACAAACCCAACGGTTAAGCTTATTCTCACAGGCAAAAATGCACATATTTATAAATAAATAAATGTATATATTCCCAATTTTTTTTTATTTAGTGTTATTTGTTGTAGAGCATGAAGACTTTGTAACGGGGCAAATAAAGCTGAGGGTTTATTTTTCTATTTTTCATAATAATTGTAATAATCTGGGGCCAACTCGGCTGGGCAACATTTTTTATCACAAAAGCTTGATTTGTTTAACACCCTGTGGTTAGCTCGATGTCAGGCCGAGCGAGGTACGAGAACAATTAAGCGTCTGGGAATGTGTAAGAGCGCGCGTGTGTGCTGCTTTTTTGGCGACATGTGCTCAGAGGACAAAAGGGCATGAGAAAATATGTATTCTCCAACCCAAAATGCATAATGGAAGGAAGACGAATTATTCCCGCTAACCGCCGTTAAACCAATCATGGAACGACTGACGGCGATGCCTTACACCCGGTGGGTAGGCAACCGCGCGCACGAGGTTGGCAGTTCATTACCAGTAGCCAAACCGTATAGTAGACAATACAGCAGCAGTCTCCATTAAAAACATCGGGAGGCCGGCGTGTGTAAGTACGCACGGCCTGCCCCAACATAGTGCAAAAGAAGGATAGATGGAAGATAAGGTGTTGTGAACAGAATAGTTAAATTCGAAAAACCAAAACAGTTCGGGTGTCTTAGTGAAAGTGAACGTATCCGGCCGGTAATGGCGGACCGCTCTGGATGGTGCAGGTAGATGAGAACGACACAAAAGTAACTATATCGATTTACATCAATAATAAAATCAATATTAAAGAGCTCAATAATTAAAAAGGGTTTAACATATATATATATATATATATATATAAATTTGTAAACAGAATGTGTGTGTGTGTGTGTGTGTGTGGGGTAAAGTACTGGCTTGTCGTAGAAAAATAAGGTTATAACGTATGGTAGTTTTGGAAATTTTTTTTTTCAGAAAAGAGAGAGATTTCAAGTTTGATTCATAAAAAATAAAACAAGATTTGGTCTGATAAATAATGTGTTAGGCTTAGTGATTTCGCCTGTTACCATTTCCTAGTGTTCTGTGCTGAAAAATTCGTCTAACGTTTCCGGGAATCTTCTGAATTGGGGGGAAGTCAGATTGCAAAATTATCCCGTTTTAATTAAGGAAGCGTATAAAAGTTTTACATATTTTAACTTAAAAAATACGTTGGTGGCCCTGAACTTCTGTTGGAATTTATAAAAAGGTAAGTCAGCGAGAAAAGTTCGCAGGTAAGGTTCTGGCAGAGTATATATTTTATTTATTTATTTATAAATTTGGGTGTAAATTAACAAATGGCGACTCGCTGCCAGGATCCGAGTATATAAATATTATACGAGGTAGACCTGTTTTGAGGCACAGAAAATAGGATTTGAGTAACGGCGTATTTGTGGAAGTATTGTATAGATTTACGTACATGTAAACGAGGTTTATGTTGTGGTAGCGTAACGTGCTTATGAAATTATTGTAGTTACTTTTACATTGGGATAACGAGTTTATGTGTGGAGTATTTTCATTGGGTATGTATAATTATTGTATTATATAAAGGGTATAATATATATATAAAAAAAAATTTGTAAACATGGCACAAGAAGCCAAAGTAGGTGTAACAATGGAAGAGGGGTTTATGTATTGTATGAAAATGCTTTTAGAGCTAAATGCTATGTTCGGAGGTAATTTGAATAAAACAAGGGAAAAAATGAGTCATCTCAATGAGTCACAAAGACAAAGTATTGAGAAAATGATTGAGAAAGTGGAAGGGAAAATAATTACAGGTAAGTGTAGTGAAAATGAGAAGAACCAAGTAACAGACGACAATATAAATAACGATGGTGTCAGTACAAGTGATAATCAGTAAGAGGTTAGTTTAAGTGCAAACAAGGTTATAATTGATAAGGTAAGTGAGAATAACAATGATATAATTAAAAATGTGGTGCTAGAGAGTAAGGTGATTAATATTGAGAGTGATAATGAAATTTCAGTTGAAGTAGAGTGTAATAATGAAATGTTAGTGAGTGTTGATGAGTTAAAGAGAGAGTGTAGAGACAGTTTACAGATAGAGGGGTTGCAGAGGGTTAATTTTTCCCGTGGTGTTATTGGTGGTGAAGAGAGGTCTTCACGAGAGTGTTTGGGAGACGTATGGTCTACAAATAGTTGTCCCTTGATTTTTTGTGAATCTGGTAGATGGTGCAGTAATAAAGTTGTATTACCTTCTGCGTGGATTAATAGAGAAAATGTGAAATGGCAGGATGATGAGAGATATTTTGAGAGAGAGAGAGAGAATGGTAGAGATGTTTAAGTTAAGTAGAAGTTATAAAAGAGTTGATAGAGAGGTTAGAATTGGAGAAAATAGACGATGTGAAATACTTACCGGTTGTAGTAGGGGTTGATGATTATTTTGATGATACCACAGTAGATGATGACCACTTACCTGATGTTAACCAAAAACACTAAGCGAGACTGGACTAAAATTACCAATGTAGACGGGTTTTATGAATTAATAGGAGGCAATAATGTTGTCAAATACTATGCTGATATAATTAATGATAATGGTTATTACAATAATAATTATAATGTAATGAGAGTAATTAAAGATGATAATTGTTATGTGAAAGTCAGACGAATTTACAATGATGGTGGTTAAACAAACAGTGAATGAACATTTAATTATTTTAGTTTATGATGACCTGGCTAACTTATGAAATGAGGTGTGGTAAACAGAAAAATAATGACAAAAAATTGTAAATAAATTTATAGTGAGGTTAATTGTGTTTATGTAATAGGTTATGTTGCATTTTGTAGGTAAGGTAAACAATGTGTGTATGTAGTCGGAACTGATTTTGATAATAATGATAATAATAATATTTTATTAGACTAAATAAATAATGAGAATAATTATGAAGTTTATAATGCAAATGAATTGTAATTGTGTTGGAGTAAGGTAATTAAAGCAATGTTGTGTTTAAATAACTGATTGAATTAAAATAAATTGTAGATGAATTAATTGATTTAAATGTGGTAGAAATAAATTTTGGTAATGAATTTAAATGATTTTATATGAAATGAATTTTGATAATAAATAGTAAATGTAGAAGGTGTTTAGTTGTGGAGGCATATGGTTGTTATGATGTATCAGAAATTACATAGGGATATATACAATATATTTGTTGTAATGAATGTTTATAATTTTGAGTCTATGACAGTATTCGCATTTTTATTTAGTTGAATGATTGACCATATGTAGGTAGGAATTTTATAATGCAATTGAAGTAGAGTAAAATGTTTGAATAATAAATGTGAAATGAGTTCAAAAGGTTCTAAATTAGGTGATTAAATTAATTTGAGGTAATTATGAATTTTCTAGTGTAATTTTCAATGATCATATTAATGTAAAATGTTGTAAAAGATGGAGTTTGGGTGATAATTGTTTCAATAAGTCATTTGAGTCAGTCAAAGTTAATTTTAAATGGGTATTAAACAAAATAAGGATTTTTGGAATAAAAGTAATACAGAAACAGGTCAGTAATAGGGACACAGTAGCGAGAGTAAATGTGTGTAGAGAGAAAGGGAGTGATGAAAGTGGAGAGTAAATAGGTGAGAGCAGGGTACATATATTTTGTAGTGAGGGTGGTGTGGTAAGGAGTCCTCAACGACAGGCGTTGTGGCGGGAGGTGAATAGTTTTAAATGGGGTTTGGTGGAGTTACGTGGAAAGGGCCAGGAACTAATAAGGGAATGAGCATACGGGAAGGGAACACACATCCTAGGTACAAAGAGGGTAGCAGGTATTTGGTTCTAAGAGGAGAATGATTTAAGGTGATTTAGAGAATTTAATGGAAGTAAACATTATTGAGAGATCGGTGTCACCCTATGTAAATCTGATAGTGGTTGTTAGAAGGAAGAAGGGGGGTAAGGTTATATTTTAATGCCCATTCAATAAATCAAATCATTGTGAATGACTGAGAATCACTCGAACTAATTGATGATGAAAATACTTAGTAGAAATTCATAGTTGAAATGTAATAATAAATGTAATAAGTGAAAGATTTAATAGAATTTGAAACTAAAGTAAAACTGTAAGGAGTGTAATTTTTGGTCAAATTTGAATTTGAAATGTGATGTAAAATGAACGTTAATAATAAATTTGAATTTTTTTGAGAATTTAATGGTACAATAAATGATAAATAATTAAAGGTTGATATAAAAAGAGTTAATAGAAGGTTCAAGTTGTAATGTTTATAATTTTCTATACAAATTATTTAAAGGTGAATTGTTTAGTTTAATGTAGCAATGTTAATGTTCAAGGTCAATGTCTATTATGTTGATTATGTATGTTAGAGTGTAGGAATTTTAAACATGTATTGTGTATAAATGGTAATAGTAATCTACCTTGGTAACTAAAATCAAAATGGAATTTTAATTGGATTTGATAAACGAAGTTAATGATTTTGGAGTTTAAATTTTTGTTTTTTTGTTTGTTGTGTCTAACCTAAAGTGTATAGGTTACAGAAGTAAAAATAATCTAGAATATATAATACAGGAAAATGTAATATGTTTAAGTTAAGGATACATGTGTTAAAAAATATTTTTTCTTTAAGTAGTTCATTGAGATATACAACCAGTACTTTGCTAAAAGGCAAACCAGTACGACTAAAGGGAAACAAGTCAGTTAAGGATGTGGTATGTTGAAAAGTCAGTAATTGATATTTTTTATTGAATGTTACAGAGTTTGGTGATACTGTGGCGGGTGCCTGTCTGATTTTACGGTGTTGGAATCTCGAACAGAGAAGTCCAGTAGAGTCATGCAGGTGCAGCCGCAGTCACCAGACTAGGGGGGTAAGTTACCCATGGTTTTAGTAAGGATTTAAGGGGGGTTGTTGGCGCCATATCCTTGCTGGTCCTCTTAGGTTTTTTTTTTTTTTTTTAGGCAATGAGAGTTTTTCTGTTTCGACAGAAAACCTCTCATTGGGGGGGTATTGTAATGGGGCAAATAAAGCTGAGGGTTTATTTTTCTATTTTTCATAATAATTGTAATAATCTGGGGCCAACTCGACTGGGCAACATTTTTTATCACAAAAGCTTGATTTGTTTAACACCCTGTGGTTAGCTCGGTGTCAGGCCGAGCAAGGTACGAAAACAATTAAGCATCTGGGAATGTGTAAGAGCGCGCGTGTGTGCTGCTTTTTTGGCGACATGTGCTCAGAGGACAAAAGGGCATGAGAAAATATGTATTCTCCAACCCAAAATGCATAACGGAAGGAAGACGAATTATTCCCGCTAACCGCCGTTAAACCAATCACGGAACGAGTGACGGCAACGCTTTACTCCTGGTGGGTAGGCAACAGCGCACACAAGGTTGGCAGTTATTACCAGTAGCCAAACCGTATAGTAGACAATACAGCAGCAGTCTCCATTAAAAACGTCGGGAGGCTGGCGTGTGTAAGTACGCGCGGCCTCCCCCAACATAGTGCAAAAGAAGGATAGATGGAAGATAAGGTGTTGTGAACAGAATAGTTAAATTCGAAAAACCAAAACAGTTCGGGGTGTCTTAGTGAAAGTGAATGTATCCGGCCGGTAATGGCGGACCGGTCTGGATGGCGTGGGTAGATGAGAATGACACAAAAGTAACTATATTGATTTACATCAATAATAAAATCAATATTAAAGAGCTCAATAATTAAAAAGGGTTTAACATATATATATATATAAATTTGTAAACAGAATGTGTGTGTGTGTGTGTGTATGGGGTAAAGTACTGGCTTGTCGTAGAAAAATAAGGTTATAACGTACGGTAGTTTTGGAAATTGTTTTTTTTTTAGAAAAGAGAGATTTCAAGTTTGATTAATAAAAAATAAAACAAGATTTCGTGTGATAAATAATGTGTTAGACTTAGTCATTTCGCCTGTTACCATTTCCTAGTGTTCTGTGCTGAAAAATTCGTCTAACATTTCCGGGAATCTTCTGAATTGGGGGGAAGTCAGATTGCAAAATTATCCAGTTTTAATTAAGGAAGCGTATAAAAGCTTTACATAATTTAACTTAAAACATATGTTGGCGGCCCTGAACTTCTGTTGGAATTTGTCTCCAGTCAGCGAGAAAAGTTCGCAGGTAAGGTTCTGGCAGAGTATATATTTTATTTATTTATTTATAAATTTGGGTGTAAATTAACAACTTAGTATGAAGAATGTCATGAAGTCCACAGAATATATAGTATAAATTATACCAAAAGTTATTATACCACAGTGTACAATAATATAAATTAAAAAATCAAATTAGGTTAATTTAAAATTGGAATGTTTTATTTTCAATAAAACACGGTAAACATATTACTATGTCAAAACTTAAAATTAAACAGTGTAATAATATACATACAGATACTATTTCATTGATATTAATATTAATTATTTGTCCATTCATATACTGTCAGTCTTAAGTTTGTGGTACCACTGGTTTGGTTTCCTTCTCTGCTGCCACCGCAGAGACATCAACGATAATAGCAGAAAAATGATCAGAGATGACGTAACCATTACTGGAAACAATCACACATAGTTTTAAAACAATATGATCATTCGTAAAACTATTAGTTAGGAAATAACATGACTGTGTAAATTTAACAGGAACTTTTATACTGGAGAAAGTTAACAGATTATCTACATATTTTATCGACTTTTACAATTCTTAACTACCTACTACATATTCAGCAGTATATGAAATTAGTGCATATTATTCCATTTTACAGCTGATTAAAAAAAATAACTAAAAATAATGTAATAGATTTCAATTATATATTGTAACGAATAGTTCTGGTCGTATCTGTAAAATGTGTACATTTGTTTTTTATGTGTAGAAATTGTTAGTGTGGTGTGTTCGCCTCACACCGGTCGTTACAATAATGGTTGTCTCTACTGAAGTCTGTAGCGTGGTCTCAATTATCAGTACAACCTACCTGTTTATTCATAGGGGTTGCGAATCCCGGGTGGCACCAAATTGTTTACTTTAAAACAATTAAATTTGTGATTTTACAAGTTAACTAGGTGTTGTCAGCATTGACGGCTGGAGCGTTCAAATGATTCCCGCCGCTGTACTGCTTGTTATATTGCCCGCTCGGCAAGAGCGCTAGTTGGTTACTTAGTAAAAATTGCTAACACACCTATATGATACAACTTCCTACGAAATAAAACAATGGTAATACTCTGTACTGTAAATTTAATTCTAATTTGGTCATTAATCAATATGACAAAGGTATTATAAATTGTTTTTTAATAAAATTGCTCCGGCTTAGAACATGAAACATACCTCTAGGTTGGCGAAATTGATTTTGAATGAACTATACTGACGCCGACAAGGCTTCTGTTTACACACAATATTTTAATCTGTTCAAAATCTGGGGTTCTTTGGATTATAAATAAAACATAAAAGCTGGTTACATTAAAAAAGTACACTACCGTACCTTATCCGTACTTATATTGTATAAAGTGTTTTTACAAATTGTTCGGTAGTGTCGTATTAGTTGTTACAAAATTCGCACTCTAATGCGAGGTTATTCCTAAGCTAATAATTGTCTACGTAAGTTTATATTTATTCAACCTTTGAAAGAAAATGAATTTGGTTTAATAGTGAGAAATTTTGATTGGTTTGAGAAATATTTAATGTGTTTTTATTCTTGGGATTATTTCATTTAATTGATACTTATCAGTTCAGAAGGTTACGATGTGTCGCCGTTCTGGGATAATGGAAATTCATCAATATTGGGCTGATTTAGGCTGCTGGCATCTTCTTCTATCTGGTATTGGGAATTTCTGCTATTTAATTTGGTTTAATTGGTTCCTGGACATCTGTTATTACTTGAAGCTCTTCATCTACTCGTCAATGGTTCATACTGTCGACTTCTGAACGTCTTTTGAACTTTTTAAAATAAAATTTTGGTCATCTCAATCTTGCGTACCTCTTACTTAAGCATCATTTTTTCAAGTCTAATAAATTTAACGGAAAATTAGTTTCTATGGTAACAGTAATCCTTTGATTGGTTAAGGCCTCGATCAAAAGCATTGTTAAGATATTTGAAATTTTTATTCAAATTTATTACATATTTTCTGAATGATTTTATTCTTCTGTCATCCCTTCTGGGTAATAAATAATATCACTATTGTCTTTATTTCCTTTCAAAGATTAAAACAATACCTCATAAGGTCATATTCCATCATATATTAACTTTAGTCTAATTATTTTGACATTTGATAAATTACATTTCTCCTTTAATTTAAACCTTTCTAATAACATTTCTCTTTTAAAACGATTTACACATTATTACTGGCTATTTACTTGCCTTAGATTTGTAAATTTCCTTGTGAATTTGTTACAATTGATATTTGTGTGTGTCTGACAGTTATGCATTTTCATAGGCATAAGTAGCCATTATGGTATTTTACTTATTTCATTTAATTACATTTCATTTCAGCCTGATGGGCTTTATTTTGTTATTATGATTGTTTGTGTTGTGTTTTGAGTCTATTTGTGTTTTGATTACATGTCAATATTATTTTCTATATTTTAATATTTAAAACATAACAATTAGGCCTATGGACTGCAAGTTTCTTTCAGCCATATCCTGTTCATACCTTTTAAAACAAACAATTCTTTATAAGTTATTAGTTACTGTTGATTTAACATACATTTGTTATTTTGAGTGAGAAATCTCATCACTTCCTTCAAACTTATTATTTGCTAATTTTTTGTTTATAATTCATGTTATTTTTATCGTGATAAACAACATCACTTTTATGAAATTTATAACTATCCCTTATAACATGGGTGTTTTTGATTTGTCTCTAACTCCTTAACTTTTAAACAATCTTTACATTCCCTCCATGTTAACACTTTCAATTTACTCTTTCCTGGAATTCTCCCTTTTAAATATGATTACATATTTCTAAACTTATTACTAACATATTTTGGTTTTAATTACCCTTGTGATTATCACCTTCCAGTGTTCAATCCATCTTACTTTATAGTTCATACTTAATACTATTTTTCACAATATACTTATTCACTATTACTTTTCACTGTTAAACCTTTAGTGTTCTTTATAGATTTATTAAGTGTTTATTTTCTTTATCATTCACTATTTTTCATAATACTGTATTTATATTCTATATCTTACACTGTTCCCATTTATACCTCACCTTCACTTCTAAATTATTTATAGTTACTTATAGTTTAATTAGCTACTTCTTTATCACTACACTTTGGGGTTTTTACACATACACTATTGCACTTTTTCACTGTTTATACTAAGTGTTCTTTAGTGGGTAATCCCTATAATTATTTCTCTTTCTATTTCTCACTATTTCTTTCATTATAAAACTATACTTATTATTAATGACATTTTGTTAAATATTTCACTACATCTAACTTTAATATTTGGGTTAGTGTACTTTTCTTTACTAAGTTATTTTTTACTGTTTTTTTGTTTAAAACAGGTATATACATTATCTCATTTACAACAATATTTAGTTCCCTTAGTGGATAATTATTGGGGTTTATTTACAATATGCTATCTTTGAGTATACCATTTCTCCCTTTTATATGTGGTGTTTGTTATTTCTTGGTTTCACTTCGTTTCCTCTTCCTTCTTCTTCTTCTTCTTCTTCTCCTTCATCTTCAATTGTCTTCTCCTCTTCTCGTCTGGTTTAATTTCATTTAGTGGTAGGACTTCCTTTAATTGTCTTTATTCTTCTCTGGTTCTGGTTTCTTCCCTTCTTTTGTTAGTTTCTGTTTGTTTGGTCAATCACTTTTTTCCTTGTTTATTTTTCGTGGTTCCCTTCTTCTTTTGTTTCCTGTTTTTGGGTCAATCACTTGGGTTGGGTAATGTCGTCATTTGTCGTGTTATAATTTTTATATTTTATTTATATTTAAATATTTTATTTGATATGAAGTACTTTTACATTAAGAATTATCTTTTTTATCCCTGGTACTGGGGTGGCTTATTTGTGTTGTAACATAATGCCTCTCCTTCAAAATTGATCATTTTAATAAAACACTAACATAGTTTTTTATGAAATTATCAGTTATATATAATCTTTTTCCTTTTCTCTCTGGTTTGTTTCTCCATTCTTTATATATCTTCTTACTTAATTCATTCCATTTTATTTGGATCTGTTTTTATTTTATTTCCATTAGTGTGTTCTCCCTTATACACAATTTTTCCCTAACTTTTTAGTAGCTGGTTTCTCCCATTACTACTCATTTTTTCTGAGATCAGAGGAACATCATCTCTGCTCAGTTTATTTTGATTGCTGGACTTTTTCAACAGTCAATCTTAAATACCTTTTTTGTCAACTTGTGACTTAAATTAATAATAATAATAATATATCTTGGGATTGTCCACCTTGTGGTTTATTTTTAGATCACTTTGGCCTTTTACTCATTCTTCCTTCCACTGTACCTTTGCTATATACTATCATCTATTCATACAGTTGATTGTTTTTTATTAATTTTTTTGTTAATTTCATCATATCTCACTTTTCATTATTTTGTTTTCTATTCTTCTTGTGATCATTTTAATTATCTTAGACATTTTTATTCTTTTCTTGGTTATTTAGCAATATTCTGCTTTAGCCATTTTTTGTATATTTGTTTTATACATAACTTCTTTTTCTTCCTTGTACCAGTTCAGATTTTTTTTTCTTTGAATACATTTGATTCATTATAATTTCAGGTATTTATCTCAGCAATTTTAGCTTGATTTTATTTTTGTTTATTTTATTTTGTTTTAAATATCATTTTTGATAATTTTTTGTAAGTTAGTTCTCTTACTTCATAGGAATGTTTGTAGCTTATTCCTTTTTAGTTACTTTTTGTTTAATTATTATCGTAAGTTTGTGATTCTTACTTTTTTTTATATAGGAATTTGTGTAACTTATTCCTTATTATCTCACTTTTTTATTTTGTACTTCATATATCAACCTTTTAATAGACTGTAAGTTGATTTAACTTGATAGGAATTCGTGTAACTGATTCCTTTGTTTTTACATTTTTATTCATTTATTTTAATTTTTTCTATTCTGCATATATCATCTAAATAAGGTAGTAAGTTGCTCTTACAAACTTTTTGAATTTTGAAATTTGTTTATTTCATTTCTATTCTTCTTCATAAAACTTTTTTATTGAAGCTTGGTTGTAAACTCCCTTTATTTTTCTTGTGTTTACATTGCTTATTTGGTAAGTGTTATTACCATTATCTTTTGTGATAACATAGGGACCAGTATAAAGCAATAACAATTTCTTTGCTATACCTTCCATTGTACTTGGCAGTTCACGATTTTTGATTAATATCTTTTCTCCCTCTTTATATTTGATTATTTTGGGTTGGTTTTTGGCATATTTGGCTTTTTGTTTCTCAATCTTTTCCATTATTAGGCTGTACCATTTGTTTTTATCATATGGGTCTTCTGGGTTTTTTGGGAATTCTATTATCTCTTGTATCTCTCTATTTGGCTTCCTCTCGAACATCATTAAGTATGGTGTATTCTCAGTAAATTGGTGATAGCTGATATTTAGAAACACTTCGGTTGAAGTTAAATATTTGCACCATTCCTTCTGGTTATTATGACAATAAGTTAAATTCTTGGATTTCGTTGTCCATGACGTGTCCGTTACTTAACTAAATATCACTATAATATTGACGACTCGGAACACAAAGTTTTTTATAAGTAAAAACGTAAAGTTTTACCTTACAGCCTAAACCGGCTTTCACCTATAGAAGGCTTCGTCAGAGGCTGTCGTTAGTAGCGCTGCTCGTCTTGTTGTTGGCGACGAGAAAGTGTTTCGAAAGATTGAAGCTGTGTGTGTGTGGTGAGATGTGTTCGAATAATGCGTGCGATTTGAATTGTGTCTGTTCGTTTAGGATGTCATAAAGGTAAAACTTCTATAGGTGAAAGCCGGTTTAGGCTGTAAGGTAAAACTTTACGTTTTTACTTATAAAAAACTTTGTGTTCCGAGTCGTCAATATTATAGTGATATTTAGACAATAAGTTCTTAAAATGCGTCCCACCTCTCTCAACATTCTTTCTGCTGGATTACTACTAGGGTGGTATACGGAAGTTTTATAGGTTTTGATGTTCAGTTTTATTAATTCTTCTTTCCACCTTTTTCCTTTAAACTGTGTTCCATGATCAGTTATTATCATGTACGGTTTTCGAATCTCTGACATGTATTTATTTTTAATAATATCTAATATTTTGTTTGTTGTGGCTCTGTTTATAGCGTATAGTTTGGTGTACTTAGTGTAATGGTCAAGTATAATCACGATGAACTTGTATCCATCTCTTCCTCCGCTGCGTGGGAATGGTCCACATATGTCGAGGAATACCTTCTCTAGTTTGGCATTTGACATGATGGGTATCATCGTTCCATTCTTCCTTTCATTATTGGTTTTGACCATCTGACATAACGTGCAGGTTTTTATATTTTTATTTACCTTTCTTGTGATATTTTTTATAAACAAATCTTCCTCCAAAGCTTTTACTATTTTGAGTGTTCCCATGTGTCCGTATCTTACATGGTAATCTTTGATGATCTGGTTTTCTAATGAATGAGGAATTACTAGTTTCCATGTGTCTTGGTTCATTTTTGTTTTTATGAATAATATGTCTTTGTACATACAGTAAAATTTATTTATAATTGCTTCAGATTCCATCAGTCTTTTTCGTATGTTTGATATTTTGGTATCTTGCTCTTGTTGTAACACTATTTTGTTGACAATATTTTCCAGGTCTTTCCTATCTTTCAATATATAATACACTTTTGCTATCTTCCCCTTTTCTCCTTCAAATGTCTGATCTTCTACATTTATTCCGGATAATACATCGGCCACTATGTTTTTTCGGCCTGAAATATATTCCCATGTAATGTGGTATTCTTGCAGAGCAAGTATCCATCGAGTAAGTCGACCATGACTCAATTTACATTGTTTGAGAAACGATATTGACTTATGATCGCTTCTGACTGTGATAGGATATCCTAGTATGTATGTTCTAAACTTGCCACACGCGAATACTATGCTGAACAACTCTTTTTCTGTAACATTGTAGTTACGCTCGCAGCTATTTAGTATTCGGCTGGCGAAGCTAATGACCAGGTGGTTTCCATCATTGTCTTCCTGGTACAATTCTGCGCCTAGACTTACATCACTAGCATCGCAATTTAGGTAGAATGGTTTTTCAAAATTGGGGTGGTGTAACATGACAGTTTCGAAAACTTTTTGTTTAATTAAGGTGAGCACTTCCTCTTGTTCAGTTCCCCAAGTCCATTTTTCTTTTGATGAAAGTTGCTTAGAAAATTTCGCTGTTAGGTGGGAGTAGTTTGTTTGAAACTTCCTATAGTAATTCCATATTCCTAAGAATGACTGCAATTGCTTCTTGTTTTTTGGTGAGGGGAATTTTTGGATGGCTTCAACTTTCTCTTGGGATGGAGAGATTCCCTTTTCGGTCAAGTTGAACTCTAGGAACTTTACTTCATTGGCAATAAATTTTGACTTGTCCAATTTAAGTGTAATATTATTATTGGACAACTTTTTTAATACATGTTCGACTCTTTCGCAGTGTTCGTCCCAGTCTGATGACGTTATGAGCAGGTCGTCAACGTACACTGTGGTGAATTCCAGTGCCTCTTGACCTAAGACTTGGTCCATGCACTTTACGAACACTGCTACGGAATTAATGAGTCCAAATGGTAATCTTTTAAATTGGTAATTTCTACCATCAAATATAAAGGCCATGTATTGCCTACTGTGTGGGTGCAACTCCACCTGCCAGTACCCCACATACAGTATCCCAGGTACTAATGTATTTTATTCCATGAAATCTTTTTAAAATTTCCTCAATTTCTCCCGGTGAGGTCCAGTCATTGACAATCATTTTATTGATTTCTCGGGCGTCCAAGCAAATCCGTACTTTGCCATTCTTCTTGGGTATAGCTACTATTGGGCTGGTGTATTGAGATTGGCTATACTCAATAATATCCTCGGCAATCATTTGGTTTATCTCCGTCCTGACTTCGTTCTTCAAGGAGTACGCTATGGGATATGATTTCCTGTGGAAGTCTACAGGTTCCCTGAAGTTAATTTTACACTGGTATCCTTTAACTTTTCCAGGAGTATTCGAGAAGACATGTTGGTATTTGTTATAAATTGCAATTAGTTTTTTAGACTGTCGTTCACTGATTTCTTGTTGAGGCCGTTCTCTTTGGAAATTTCTTATTTCTTCTAGTTTCTGTTCCCACAAGGCTCTGTTTTCCTCTTCCTCGGCCATAGTGATTCAGAGCGGTTGGAGTTGGATTACAATTAATAATATTTGCAGACCAGGTTCCCTGTTCAGCAGTTAGTAACACGACTCCCTTCTGCAAATTGATAACTGCTGAATATCTTCTTAATACATCACATCCTATAAGCATGCTGAATGGTAGCCCATTGGCCACAAGAAATACAATAGGGATTGTGGAATTTTGATTGTCTAATTCTAATGAAACTTGCTTTCTCACCGTCTTGTTTTGTTTACCAGTGGCGCCAATGATTATTATATTGTTTATTGGCAGTGTAGGGATTGGTGTTCAAGAGTTGGCTTGAATTCGTTCTAATTCAGGCTGGTTTATGAGAGATATGTTAGATCCCGTATCCACCATAATTATGGTTATAGTGCCATTTATGGTAGCCTTTATATGGACAATTTCGCTATTAGTTTGTTGTAATTGGTTGGCCTCTTCTTCGAGAAGTTCCTCTCGGATATTCTTTAAATAGTTGGTGTATATTATGGTAATTACTTTGTTTTTATCCTTTGACATTACTCGACATATTAACCCCAAGTGATTAGTCATGTGAAGGGTGTCTATTTTTTTCCACTGACCTGTTTAGTTTAAAGGTGGTTGTTGGTTTGTGGCCAGGCTATTCGACTGGTCGCTCGTCTCGTTGCCCTGTCCTTGTTGCTGGTTGTTTTCATCCCTGGGTGGTTCATTATTCCTACTCTCTGGTGACTGATTGTTGTTATTATTTGATTCGTGATACCATGGGTTTGTGTGCCAGTTCGGGCTGTATCTCCGGTGGTTACTTTGCCTCCGCCCATGAATGAAATTTACCTGGCCCCTGCCGTCGCCTCTATTTTGGTTTCCCCCAGGTCCCCGGTTGTACTGATAATTAGGATTGTACCGGTTGCCATAGTAGTTATTGTTGTTGGGGTGACCATTTGTGCGTTGGTCCGTTTCAGCTCCCCTGTAGCTATGGTTTGGTTGATTATTATTTGGGATGTTCCTGTTGTTATTTTGGTTTCCCAGATGATTGTTTGGTGGACCTCTGTTAAATGGTTGGTTATTCGAAGAATGATTCTGTGTATACCTGTTAAATGGCTGTTCATTATTATAGTTGTTACTGTTCCGGTTCACATTGTTCCGGTTGCCGTTCTGTGTGTGGTTGTATGGTAGGTTGACATTGGGTATATTATTATTGTCACTCCATTTGCTATACCGTTGATTCATTAGCCAATTTTTCTTGTATTGTCCATCGTTCTCATGGTCCTCCAACAAACTTGCCATTTCTTGGATCGTTTTTATTTGTCCTTGCCTCCTGGCTTTCTGTACAGCTTCCTCACAATGGTACCCAAGTTGTATCACCAAAGATTCCTCAGGTATCTTGGGTTCTAGGTTTCGGGCTAAACATACCTTTCCTAAAAAGTAGGACGTTAGAGTGTGTCCTGCTTGTGGTTCGTATCTCCCATTACTAATGTCATTACTGGCTACATTTTGAGTGGATTCCGACCAATATTTCTCCCGGAATTGTTTTTTAAATTCCTGAGTATTATTTATTTCGGGTCGAGTTGCTGTCCACCAGTTGTCATGGGTGTCTCGGAACATTTCATCGATGAGGCTTCCCATGCTGGACCACCTGGTTTCCCTATTTTTCTCTATTAACTCCTCTACTCTTTTGAGGAATTCTATTGGATTCCTCCGGTAACTGCGGAAGTTGATCACCTCTCTATTTTCGCTGGTTACTATGTGTGTATTATGGCAAGGTTTCTCTCTCAGTGCATCCAGCTCTTCCTGCATTTGTCTCTCCCTTTGGCTGATTCCCTGGATCTTCTCCCTGTTTTCTTTGGTCTGCCGTCTATTTTGTTGATGGCGGTGTATACCTTTTCCACACGATTATTTACATCTATCTGTATTTCTTGATGCCTCTCCTCCAGTTTCTTAATCACCTCCTGTTTATTTCTCTGGCATTCTTCGGTAGTGACTTGATAAAATTCTGTCGCTCTCATTCTACCTTCCTTCTCGACATTACTGATATTATTGTTTAATTCTTCCCGGACTTGTATCACAGTCTCATTTGTTTCGGTTACCGTTTGTTTAATCTCCTCGCAACATTCTACCAGTTGTTGTTTCAATTCCTCTTTGGTTTTTTCGCTGTCTTCCTTCAATTTCTGTTGGAGCGTATCATTACTATTTTCGATCTTCTTATTCACTATTTCCAGATCCTTCTTGATCTGTTTCTTCAGCTCTTCACTCTTCTTTTCCAACGTCTCTTGACTTCTCTTTAGGGCTTCATGGTTGCTCTCCATTTTATTATTTAGAAATTCTATGCTCTCCTTCATTTGCTTCTTCAATTCTTCACTGTTTCGGTCCAGTTTTTCATTCAAGAATTCCCTGTCTTCCTTTCTTTGTTCTTTTGCTTCTTCTTTGTCCTGTTTCCTTTGTTCGACTTGTTCCATCATCATCCTCATTAAGCTATCCAGCTTCGTCTCTTCGGTTTGTTTGACTGATCTGACGTTAACTACTACTTCAATTTCTGGTTCCGGTTGATTTGGATTTTCCAGTTGGTCCTCCTGTGGATGTTCTTCAAACAATCCTCCAATCATTTCCTCAACTTCTTCCATTTCTTCTTGGTTTGATGCTTCCTTACTTTTGAGTCTTGTAACCATACTATGTCTACTCATAACCGCCGCTAGTCATCCTTTTCTAGCCTCACTATGTTGGTCGCCAATCTGTAACGAATAGTTCTGGTCATATCTGTAAAATGTGTACACTTGTTTTTTATGTGTAGAAATTGTTAGTGTGGTGTGTTCGCCTCACACTGGTCGTTACAATAATGGTTGTCACTACTGAAGTCTGTAGCGTGGTCTCAATTATCAGTACAACCTACCTGTTTATTCATAGGGGTTGCGAATCCCGGGTGGCGCCAAATTGTTTACTTTAAAACAATTAAATTTGTGATTTTACAAGTTAACTAGGTGTTGTCAGCGTTGACGGCTGGAGCGTTCAAATGATTCCCGCCGCTGTACTGCTTGTTATATTGCCCGCTCGGCAAGAGCGCTAGTTGGTTACTTAGTAAAAATTGCTAACACACCTATATGATACAACTTCCTACGAAATAAAACAATGGTAATACTCTGTACTGTAAATTTAATTCTAATTTGGTCATTAATCAATATGACAAAGGTATTATAAATTGTTTTTTAATAAAATTGCTCCGGCTTAGAACATGAAACATATCTCTAGGTTGGCGAAATTGATTTTGAATGAACTATACTGACGCCGACATGGCTTCTGTTTACACACAATATTTTAATCTGTTCAAAATCTGGGGTTCTTTGGATTATAAATAAAACATAAAAGCTGGTTACATTAAAAAAGTACACTACTGTACCTTATCCGTACTTATATTGTATAAAGTGTTTTTACAAATTGTTCGGTAGTGTCATATTAGTTGTTACAAAATTCGCACTCTAATGCGAGGTTATTCCTAAGCTAATAATTGTCTACGTAAGTTTATATTTATTCAACCTTTGAAAGAAAATGAATTTGGTTTAATAGTGAGAAATTTTGATTGGTTTGAGAAATATTTAATGTGTTTTTATTCTTGGGATTATTTCATTTAATTGATACTTATCAGTTCAGAAGGTTACGATGTGTCGCCGTTCTGGGATAATGGAAATTCATCAATATTGGGCTGATTTAGGCTGCTGGCATCTTCTTCTATCTGGTCTTGGGAATTTCTGCTATTTAATTTGGTTTAATTGGTTCCTGGACATCTGTTATTACTTGAAGCTCTTCATCTATTCGTCAATGGTTCATACTGTCGACTTCTGAACGTCTTTTGAACTTTTTAAAATAAAATTTTGGTCATCTCAATCTTGCGTACCTCTTACTTAAGCGTCATTTTTTCAAGTCTAATAAATTTAACGGAAAATTAGTATCCAACGGCCCGTTTCTATGGTAACAGTAATCCTTTGATTGGTTAAGGCTTCGATCAAAAGCATTGTTAAGATATTTGAAATTTTTATTCAAATTTATTATATATTTTCTGAATGATTTTATTCTTCTGTCATCCCTTCTGGGTAATAAATAATATCACTATTGTCTTTATTTCCTTTCAAAGATTAAAACAATACCTCATAAGGTCATATTCCATCATATATTAACTTTAGTCTAATTATTTTGACATTTGATAAATTACATTTCTCCTTTAATTTAAACCTTTCTAATAACATTTCTCTTTTAAAACGATTTACACATTATTACTGGCTATTTACTTGCCTTAGATTTGTAAATTTCCTTGTGAATATGTTACAATTGATATTTGTGTGTGTCTGACAGTTATGCATTTTCATAGGCATAAGTAGCCATTATGGTATTTTACTTATTTCATTTAATTACATTTCATTTCAGCCTGATGGGCTTTATTTTGTCATTATGATTGTTTGTGTTGTTTTGAGTCTGTTTGTGTTTTGATTACATGTCAATATTATTTCTATATTTTTATATTTAAAACATAACAATTAGGCCTATGGACTGCAAGTTTCTTTCAGCCATATCCTGTTCATACCATTTAAAACAAACAATTCTTTATAAGTTATTAGTTACTGTTGATTTAACATACATTTGTTATTTTGAGTGAGAAATCTCATCACTTCCTTCAAACTTATTATTTGCTAATTTTTTGTTTATAATTCATATTATTTTTATCGTGATAAACAACATCACTTTTATGAAATTTATAACTATCCCTTATAACATGGGTGTTTTTGATTTGTCTCTAACTCCTTAACTTTTAAACAATCTTTACATTCCCTCCATGTTAACACTTTCAATTTACTCTTTCCTGGAATTTTCCCTTTTAAATATTGTAATAAACGTTTTTTGCGGGGTATTTGAAAATAGTGTGTTTCTGTTTTTTATAATTTTTGTTCACCCGTTCTATTACTCTTATTACTTTTCTTCCGCACTCTGGCTCCTTGGTCTCCTGTAACCCCGTCTTCCGTCGTTTCTATTCTCGGCATTTATATAATTTACCCGTCGCCTGTATGTTTGATTCGGCCCCTGCTGGTTGTTATTGTTGTATTGATTGTTGAGCCTGTTGTAACCACCTCCGTTTTGGTTATTTCCCCTGTTATAGGAATTATTTGGATTATTACTGTTGTTGAAGTAATTCTGGTTATTATTCCTCGGATAGTTATGGTTATTATTATTATTATTATTATTAAAACTTCTATAATTATTGGGGTTGGTTGGCGGATGATTAGCTGGTGTATGGTTTCCTTGTGGCCCACTTGGATGATTTCTATTATCATAGTTTCTGTAATTCGGGGTATTCTTTTGCCTGTTCAATACATAATGTTTTTCCCGTTCATATTCACCCAATAACGCGGCCATCTCTTGAATCGTCTTTATCCTTCCACTCAATCGGCTTTTGGTGATTTCCCCGTCATAGTGGTATGCCAGTTGGGTCACCAAGCAGTCTTCAGGGATGTTAGGTTCTAGATTCCTAGCTACACTAACTTTACCTAAGAAGTAGGCGGTTGAAGACTGTCCCAGGTAAGGGTCAAATCGGCCGTTGCTGATATTATTTCTGACTACATGCTGCGTCGCCTCCGACCAGTATTTGTCCTTGAACAGTTTTTTAAATTCATTAAAATTATGTATGTCTGGTCGCACAGCCGTCCACCAATTGTCGTGAACTTCCTTGAACATTTCGTCAATCATGCCCTTGATTACCATCCACCGTGTCTCCCTGGTTCTGGCTAGGTTCTCTTCTACCTGTTCTATGAATTCAATTGGGTTTCGTTTGTAACTTTTGAATTTGATTGTTTCCCTATTCTCACCGCATGATATGTGTGAGCTCATCAGTGGTCGGTCCTTTAACGCATTTACCTCTTCTTGAAGGCGTAATTCTCTTGCTCTAAATTCTGCTATTTTCCCTTCTTGGGCGGTTGTTGTGTCCTTCACCTCACTTACCGATGCATCCAATTTGCTATAATTCTCTTCGACTCTGGTCTGTATTTGTTCCAATTTGTTATTTGTTTCTTTTTGGAGTCCTTCAACCCTCCTCTTACCTTCACCTTCAACTTCATTCACCTTGATCAAAATTTCTTCTCGGACTTGCAACACTACTTCGCTGGTTTTCTCTATCTTCTCTTCCGTCTCCATTATAGTCTGTTTCAATTCTTCCCTGTACTCCATCAACTGTTGTTGTAATGTATCCTGGTTGTATTCAATTTTATCGTTCAGCGTTTCAATATCCTCTTTCATTAGTCTCAAGGTTTCGTTGGTTTTCTCATTACTCTTTTCTATTTTTTCTCCTATCAGCTTATTCTCCTCCTTCATTTTCCGTTCTAAAGTTTCGATATTCTTTTTGTTACTCTCCTCATTCCTGTCGAATTTTTCATTCAAGGACTCCAACTTCTTATTTAATTCTTCTTTAGTGCTGTCCAATTTTTTCTCCATCTTCTCATTATTTTTATCCAATTTCTCATCCTGCTTCTTGAAATTATTATCCATACTCTTCTTCATACTACTCATTAATTCCATAAACTGTTTCCAATCCGGTCCTCCTCCAGCTTCCTCCTGCTGTGTGGGTTTACCTGTTTCCATAGGGGTTAATAATTCTTCTACATCTTCCACCGAAGTTATTTCCTTTTCCTCCATTCTGACGTCTTTCTCGACCTCCTTTTCTGATCTTTTTGCTCCCTTTTCCGCCTCCTTCTCGCGTATCTTAGTCTGGTATCTTGTATCATGCTTTGCCGGTTCCATTTCTGTAGTCGCCGCTAGAATCTGTAAGGTTTAATGGTATTATTTCTTAATTATTCTAGCCCTACTAGTTGGCGCGCCACTTTGTAATAAAACTTTTGTATCGGGGTTGTTTCGAATTGTGTGTTTGCTAATTTTTTATAATTTTTGTTCACCCGTTCTATTACTCTTATCGTGAATGTGTGCGTGACGAGCGTTTTTTAATTCGCTCGTTGCGTTCGTGGTATAGTATAGGTGTATAATTGAGGGTATTAATCAGTTCAGTTACTTCTGTTAATGTTATTCGTATGTAGCGAGTCGAGTCGTACTTTTTCTTACTACTTACGGGCAAACCGTATCTCTCGGCGTTCGGTTTGAATATTGCTGCCTCACCACCTGATTGGCGCATGCCGTCTTGCGGTGTCGACTTCGCTAACTGTGTTGTTTTGTTGTTTTCACTTTAATAATTCTCTATATACTACCTTATTGTGTATGAATCAAACATACAGCGTTGCAGAACAATAAGATTTATTAAACCCTTTAATAATTTTCAGTTATTTAGTAGTACATTATTTTATATTGGTACCGGCTTTTACAATTGCTCAGTTGGCAGGCTCAGTCATTTGTATCATGGTACGCCGCTGGCGAATAATGTTTGTTTACAATAAAATTTGTCACAGGGTGTATTAAAAGTAGTCCTTTTGACTACAAGAGTTTGAATTACCGGCTAAAATGCATAAATTTATAATATATCTTAAAACTAGGTACACAACATTTAATACATTAATACATCCAAGTAAGTAATCATCAATGAGAGTTAGAATAGTTTTTGGTTAGGATTTTGACAACAAGTTATGTTTATTAATAAGTTATTATAGATCAGTTTAAATGATTATTAATTGATTACGTTTCAATAATAGTGATATTATAAATACCTTCAGTTCTTGTTCAAAATAGTGATCAGTGAATTGAAAATTGTGATTTGTTATTATGGGTAGAAAATGGGAATTCGTTTTTAGTGAGATTATTGTTTTATACTCATCAGTTCTCGTTGGGGCTTCCTCAATGGACGTCTACTTCTTCCGGATGGATCTGGTTGACTTCTACTCTTCGGATGTCATCAATCTCGTTCAGATGGTTTTTCCAAAAAGTTCGGCTTCCCTCTCGTTCCGCAGTCGTTCGTCTTCTTCGGTTGTAGTAGATCGCACCTTTTCTTCCTTCGGGATGAGTCGTCGTCAGCTATGTTTCTTGAAGTCTTCTTAATTTCCACTGATAATTTTATTTTGTGAGTATTTTAATAATAATTAGTTTATCAGGTGTTCCATAGGTGGCTATTACTATCTTTCTTCCTTCTGATTTCGGTCAAAATTTACTTATTTATGATAAAATTTGGGTTGAGAGCTGCATACATCCGCCCTCCGCGTCGGTCAATAATGGATTCATGAAAATTCCAACGGTTTTTTGGCAATAAATTTCGGTTGCTATGGTTACCTATTAAATTATGCTAATTCTCATTGGTCGTTAATTTATGTCATTGTTATATTCTAACGTTTTATTTTAGTTTAAATCTATAAAATATCTTCAAATTAAGATTTATTTCTTATATTAATAGCTATGTTTATTACATGAATACCATTGTTCATAATTTTTGATAAGGATCATTTTGATACCCCTCATGGTTACTTTTGAGTAGCTAATCACATTTTTGTTATTTTCCTTATTTATATTTCATATATATTTAATCTAATACTGGATGTTATTTATACATTTTGGTATTAGGTATACCTACTTAACTTGTCTAAACATTTGGTACATTCTGATTTGATACTGGACTGTGGTGTGTCTTTAAATTTACTTAATTCTTCATTAACTGTTAGGCCTAGAGCCTAGATTTTCCTATACTACTATCTAACATTCTTTGTAACTCCTTACCTTTATATATGGTGCATTAAAACAATTTTTTAGTAGAAACAAATAATAAACATTGGTGATTCTAACTACACCTCTTATTATAACAATAAACATTTTCTTGACAGGTTCAAGCCTGAAATAAACTTCTAACTACCTTTCTGTTTCTTACTACTATTTGTTTTAACTTATAATTCATTACCTTATATTGGTTTTTTAAACAACAACAAAACTCTTATTATACTACTATTAAACTGTACTTTAGACAATATACTCTATTCCCTCATTCCTTCACTAGTACACAGTGTTTATCTTTCTTGTTTACCTTTCATTCTAATGACTTACTTTCTATCTTATTTCATAATTCTTACTAACTATTGCTTAAATTAAACACGGTATAATTAGTTCATCTTACTTGCTAGCATAAAGTTTATCACAGGTTTTTCAGATATTCTAATACAGTCTACTAATTAAAATACCTTTTTATGTTCACCCACTACACTTTTTCCTTCATAGAAGGTTTTTTATTTATTCACTTTCACTTCTTTATGTAACATGCTATAACTGCATGTCACCACCTTTGTATTAATACACTCTTTATTCCACTCACTTGATATTATTCACTATGTTGTTTATTTATGTTAACATCATCATGTGGTTATTGGTTATGAGTATTTACTTTATTTTCCCTTCACTAATGATCACTTTTGATTATTAACTGTGGCCTTTATTTGCCTCGGGGTATGGTTTACTGGTTTTGATTATATTTATCACTATTCATTTGGGTGTTTATTATTAACTCCCTATCTTATTTTTATAAGTACATTCCTTCATTAATAACATAACATTACTATCTTATTTGTCATTATTACCTTAGGTACATCTCATCTATGTTCTAACTACATTAGTGCATTTGTTTACATACATTTTATGGTCATTATTAGGGGATTACAATGTTCGTTATCAATTTCTTGATTACATTTGGTTCCTGGTTCCTTCTTCCTTGTTCCATTGTTCTTTCTTGTATTTATCCAATCTATTGAGTCAAGTATTAGTCAAACTATAGTCAGTTTATTAGTCATTTGTCATTTTGTCATTTGGTTATTAATCTCTGAGTTTATAAGTTCTTGACCTTCCTTCTTGTCTTCAGCTTCTTTGTTTTATAATTAATTATCAATGTATCTTCACTACCTTATGTCATGTTACAATATGATTACATATTTCTAAACTTATTACTAACATTTTTTGGTTTTAATTACCCTTGTGATTATCACCTTCCAGTGTTCAATCCATCTTACTTTATAGTTCATACTTAATACTATTTTTCACAATATACTTATTCACTATTACTTTTCACTGTTAAACCTTTAGTGTTCTTTATAGATTTATTAAGTGTTTATTTTCTTTATCATTCACTATTTTTCATAATATTTATATTCTATATCTTACACTGTTCCCATTTATACCTCACCTTCACTTCTAAATTATTTATAGTTACTTATAATTTAATTAGCGTACCTTCTTTATCACTACACTTTGGGGTTTTTACACATACACTATTGCACTTTTTCACTGTTTATACTAAGTGTTCTTAGTGGGTAATCCCTATAATTATTTCTCTTTCTATTTCTCACTATTTCTTTCATTATAAAACTATACTTATTATTAATGACATTTTGTTAAATATTTCACTACATCTAACTTTAATATTTGGGTTAGTGTACTTTTCTTTACTAAGTTATTTTTTACTGTTTTTTGTTTAAAACAGGTACCACAGCTATCAGAAAGTTCCCGGACTAGGTCTAATAAATTCTTTTTGCTTGCCTAGGCCATTAATGGCTCCCATCTCCTTCAAAGTAGTCTCCCTGCGAATTGATACAACGAATCCAGCGTTGTTTCCATGCCTGGACAGTGTCAAAAAAAGTCTTTTGCTGAAGGCTGTCAAGCACCTCCTGCGTTTTTGTCTTAATGTCTTCTACAGTGTCAAAACGGTGACCTTTCATGTGAATTTTTATTTTCGGGAACAGAGAAAAATCACAGGGGGCTAAGTCTGGTGAATATGGAGGGTGTGGGACGGTGGCCATATTGTTTTTGGTCAAAAACTCTGTTGTTTTCAGTGAAGCGTGAGCAGGTGCATTGTCGTGATGCAACAGCCAGTTTTGGTCTTCCCACAATTTGGGCCTTTTTCGTCGCACATTTTGTCTCAGCCGCCTCAAAACGTCACAATAAAAATCTGAGTTCACTGTAACACCAGCTGGCACGAACTCGCGATGGACACTGCCTTTGATGTCGAAAAACACAATGAGCATGGTTTTTGTTGCACTTCTGACCTGCCGTGCTTTTTTTGGTCTCAGTGATTGTGGACTTTTCCACTGTGACGACTGCTGTTTTGTTTCTGGATCATAACCATAAAACCAGCTTTCATCACCGGTTATGACCCTGGAGATGAAGGTAGGGTCATTTTCCGCGTTTCTCTGAGTTCACTGCACACATCAACACGGCGCTGTTTCTGATCCACAGACAAAAGCCGAGGGACGAATTTCGCAGCAACACGACGCATGCCTAAATTTTCAGTTAGAATTTCTTGACAGCTTCCATAGCTTATTCCGGCACTTGCACACAACTCATGGATTGTTTGACGACGGTCTTCGTGAATGAGTTGTCGAATTTTTTCAACATTTTCATCCGTTTTGCTCGTGGAAGGTCGTCCTGAACGGTGATCATCTTCAAGTGACATTCTGCCGGCCTTGAAACGAGCGTACCACTCAAAAACCTGTGTTCTGTGTAGGGAATGTTCTTCAAAAGCTTCTCGAAGCATTGTAAAAGTTTCAGTAGGCGATTTACCAAGTTTAAAACAAAACTTAATGCACGCGCGTTGCTCGAATTTATCACCCATCATAAAATTAGCAAATGAACGTTAACACACGATTACAAAACGCAACGCGTAGACCGAACACAAACTCATAATGCAACGAAACTCGGCAGACTGACTCATTACTTATTACGGAATCAGACACTGGGACGCCAGGTTGTACAGTCACGTCCAACAGCCGTGCCAAGTACAGTCCGGGAACTTTCTGATAGCACCTCGTATATACATTATCTCATTTACAACAATATTTATTTCCCATAGTAGATAATTATTGGGGTTTATTTACAATATGCTATCTTTGAGTATACCATTTCTCCCTTTTATATGTGGTGTTTGTTATTTCTTGGTTTCACTTCGTTTCCTCTTCCTTCTTCTTCTTCTTCTTCTTCTTCTTCTTCTTCTCCTTCATCTTCAATTGTCTTCTCCTCTTCTCGTCTGGTTTAATTTCATTTAGTGGTAGGAATTCATTCACTTCCTTTAATTGTCTTTATTCTTCATTGGTTCTGGTTTCTTCCCTTCTTTTGTTAGTTCCTGTTTGTTTGGTCAATCACTTTTTTCCTTGTTTATTTTTCGTGGTTCCCTTCTTCTTTTGTTTCCTGTTTTTGGGTCAATCACTTGGGTTGGGTAATGTCGTCGTTTGTCATGTTATAATTTTTATATTTTATTTATATTTAAATATTTTATTTGATATGAAGTACTTTTACATTAAGAATTATCTTTTTTATCCCTGGTACTGGGGTGGCTTATTTGTGTTGTAACAATATAGTCATTTCAACACAACTAAAAATGTTTGGGATTGAAAGTATCAAGCCAAAAGCCATAATTAACCTACTTTTTGATACACAATTGAAGAACACACATCATAAAATAACTTAACTCCATATCTCGATACAAGAAACTTTACTAATAGCAATTTGACATAACAATCCCGGCGGAGGTTCCGTATGGCGTGCACTCAGCATCGTGAGGCAAACTGAGTAGGCGCTGAGATAACAGCGCCGCCTCCTGGCTGTGAATACCGCAACTAGCGGCTGGTGGCGCGTAGTACTAGCCATACACCGTCACACTAACACAAAAGCCGTGCAGTACGCCTTGGTCCTTAACGGACTATTGAGCGGAGGTTTAATTTAATTTGACATAACAATATTTGCAAGTTATTTTTATAAAAAGTATAGATTAAATCAAATTTTTGGAGTGGTGCACAGACCAGTTAGAGGTCTTTGAACCTCTGCAACTCAGGTCATTTTTTTCACATAGAGGTATTTTTTACCACAATACAGTTATTGCATACACATAAATACTGTCTGGTTGTTAATGCTTTTGTTTTGAGTGATTAGCAAAAAACACTGCATTTGTTTATACAAGATGTTAGAAGTCAAACCTTATATAACATGGTCAATATGAATCACAGTTTGATGGTAAGAACATTAAGGTAATGATATTCTCAGAATACATCAGAAAGCTTATCCATACTTTCCCATTGCCATCCATATGTTGTAAACTTATTAACAAAAGAACTGAGTGTTCAGTGGGGGGGGGGGGGGGAATTATCAACCTTCAACATGCTACAACTCATTAATTTGTCATACGGAGATAAGGAGACAAAACGAAACATAATTTTATACAATACAGGTAAATTGCCACACCATTTCAATAATCTAGAACTATAGGTGAATTGTCAAACTGGCCAAGTAAGTTAGTCGCAAGGGAAGATCTTGAGTAAATTGGCACACAACGATTGTGTAGGAAGATAATAGACCTTGGACTGTTTTTATGTGCTGTTTGCGTTATACTACCGTTATGTGTCTTTCAAAAGAGCTATCACCTTATTTAGTTTTAGATATTACAATAACTCTTTTCTGCTAAAACATCCCTTTTGGTTTAACGCCTCACATACATTTTCAAAGAGAAAGCATAAAAATCTTTTAGCATTATCATAATCCACATGAGAAACTTAAAGTATTAGCATTTCAAACTGTGAAGCATTACTGTCATTGCTATTCCTAAGTACAGTCCAGTCAAAATAGACAAAAAAAAGTTTAAATTTCGGAAAAACTCGCATAGAGCTGAAAATTGGTACAGGCCTTAAATACATCATTATAAATGAAATGTCAAAAGTCCCCATCGATCCTACTTCGGCTAAAAATTTTATTCAAGGTCAAAGGTAAAAAAATAGGTTTTTCGTATATCTCTTAAACGGTAAGTGTTATCGTAAAAATAGTTCATACAAAGTTTGTAGATTATGCGATTCTCTACAAAAAAGGTCTCTACGCTTTTTTTCCTACAAGCTAACATTCATGAGATATCGTGATTTTAAAAACTGGAAATACTAATATGCACTCATACGCGGCCTGTATAAGTCATCAGACGTTCAATATAAGTAAAAATCTGGAGGTATTGGTTTCTGTGTGACTCATACCAGAAAATAAATACAAATTCTAAGATTCTCAACATAACTGTTATAATGACTCGTCAGTCTCTTACTAGACAAACTACGCAATGAAAAAGTGGTTAGATAGATTGTGATTATTTTTGGTGCATTCCCGTTATCTCCCGTTCTCACGGACTTACCAATACTCATTAACTGGCCGTTGTCTTCCCTTGTGGCTGATGTACTTTGTGTTAATCGATGTTAATGTTGATCGATTTATGACTGTTCCAACAAACCAACAGCAATATCTTGCTAATACTCATAATAAGTCTCGCTTCATTTCAATGCTATCTGAAAAATTAACAGCTGCTGATATTTTTGTGAAACAGTCTAATAATGACACTGATGTCCTCATAATTGAAACAGCTTTAGAACAGTTCAATACAAACACAACTATTGTTGTTGGTGAAGATGTCAATTTGTTATTAATACTGACTGCACGAACTCCTACTGATAAGATTATTTACTTTTTATAACCTGGGAAAGCTCAAATAGAAACAAAAATGTATTAATCACAAAGTTTAACTTCATATCCCAAATGTCAAGCTCATATCTTATTTTTACATGCAATAACTGGCTGCGATACTACGTCAGCATTTTTCAAAAGAGGTAAAACAAAAGTATTTAAATTATTTGAAAAACGTCATGATTTAATTGATTGCGCTGAAGTATTTACAAAGATCGAGTCCTCTCCAGACATCATCCTCACAAATGGAATTCATTTTCTTCTTGCTATGTATGGAGCTCCAAAAAAAAATTGATTCTATAGACAAGTATAGATATTTAAGTTTTGTAAAAAGTACACGAAACAATAAAAGTGTACAGTTATCCTGTCTTCCTCCAACATCTGCTGCTGCTTATCAACATTTATGTCGTGTCTACTATCAAGTCCAAGTATGGCTAGGTAACGAACTGGACCCTGAAGACTGGGGATGGGTATTAAAAGACAACGGTTTGGAGCCAATTCAAACTCTACTCCTGCCTGCTCCAGAAAAACTTCTCAATATTATTTTTTGTAATTGCAAGAAGGGTTGTAATTATAATTGTGGCTGTAAAAAAGTCGGATTATTTTGTTCACCAGTATGTAGTAATTGCCAAGGCCAGTCTTGCTACAATGTTGAATCAAATACAACAGATGATGATGCTTATGATATCAATGAAGAAATATCTGATCCATCTTTTTTCTTAAAGCAATCTATAGAAATCCAGCAACAAGAGGAAGAAGAAGAAATCAAAGGAGAACATATGACTGTTGAAGAAGAATTTAAAGATTATTAATCATAACACAATTTTTAAAAAATCAAAAATCAATAGAAAACTGTATGATCAAACTTTTTTCATCAAAATAGATCGTGGATTATGCCTACACGGGAAACCACGTAAAAAAAATGTGCCAAGTATACACACCGGTACCAATCTGAGAGCTTGACCTTGAAACAGTTCCGACAGGCGGGATGAGGAAGGACGGGTTGTAAGCAGTTGGAACTGAAAACATCCGCTGTCAACGGCTTGCAAATGATTGTATTTTTTTTACTTCAGTGTACGGCTACGCCTCGAAGTGTATTGTGTAAACTGTGTTTAGGGTTGCCTAATTTTTTTTTTTTGAGGAAAATAACTTAACTTGTCTGTTGGAAGAGGAAAAAAAAAATTATTTGTAAGAAAAAAAAGTATTATTTAAATTTAAGTTTTTATTGCATTAAGTACATATTTTTTGTGCTTTTAGCACAAGCATTTTTGGTTATATTTGAGAATTTGATAGCTAGTATTACAATCTGAATCTAGATTTAAATAAATAAATAACTCATTTTTTATTAAATTTATGGACGCTCTGTTTCTCTCTTCTCGCCACTTTACACTTCAAACAAACACACAAGGATCACAACAACATATAAATAATGATCTAGAAAGGAAACCGATATAGACTGCCATCTGCCATTTCGTTCAATAATAAATAATCATTGTTAATCGTGTGTGTTCCATTCTGTTTTATCTTAGGCATCGATAAATCGTTTGGAAATTACGTACGAGAGTGTTTCGTTTCATACGTTACAGTAAATACTCAAAATAAAGTATTTTTGCATACTTTATTTTTATGCAAAAGTATAAAGTATATTCACCAAAAATAAAGTAGGATACTTTATTATAAAGTATGGTTGGCAACCCTAACTGTGTTGTACCACTTTGTTTATACTCGTTGGTGCGTCTTGTTAGTGTAGTGAATCTTCAATTGTGTATTATATTTTTTGTGTTTGTGCTTCGCAATTTTGGCAAATATGTCAGAGTTTGTATCAAAATTAAAAGGCAAGAAACTACATAGTCAGAGCAGGGAAATAATAAAAAACGTTTATGATTTCATGAAAAAAAGTGTATTTACTCCCACTGAGGAAGAGGCACATCACCTCGAAACGTATGGGGAAGTGATAAAGAAAGTAAGTTCATATGTGAAAGTTTATATATATAATAATATTTTATAAAGTGAACGAAGAGGATGGATCAACAAGATAATTGAAAAAAGAAGCACAAGCAATAATGAAAACTGGAAAATGTAACGATGGCTTTATTGTACCCATTCAAAAATGCCAAGAGAGAACAGCAGCCGCATGTGGAGTTTCAGGGACGGTAGTTCAGACAATATTGCAAGAAGCCAAGGAAAATGTGTGAGGATGGTAGTCCAACATGTTCATTTTCGACTCCAAAGAAATATAAAAGGGACAAACCCGTTACTGGTATCGACGATTTTGATAAATGCGTTGTTCGTAGAACCGTTCATGAAGTGTGTGAGGCTGAACATAAACTTCCAACTGCAGATATAATTAGGAAAAAACTTGAAGACAAGATTAATTTTAAAGGTAGCGACCGTAGTTTAAGAGTCATTTTGAAATCGCTAGGTTTTAAGTGGAAATCTACCCCAAGTAATAGGAAAGTTCTTATTGAAAAGAGTGACTTACGCCAAAAGCTTATTCACTATTTAAAATGTCTCATTAAGCACAGGGAAGAGAAAAGACCAATTGTTTATGTGGACGAGTCATATATTCTCTCTAGTCATGTGTCATCTAAATCGTGGAGAGACGACAGTGCAAAATGTATACACCGGCCAGTATCTAAAGGCGAAAGGCTGATAATTATCAACGCTGGAGGCGAAATGGGTTGCATACCGAATTGTCTTTTAATGTGGAAGGCTGGAAGAAAGAGTGGCAATTACCATGACCAAATGAATAAAGACAATTACATAAAATGGTTCCAAGAGAAACTTCTTCCCAACCTACCTCCTGAATGTGTTGTTGTAATGGATAATGCATCCTATCACAATGTGGAGATACATAAGGCACCCACCTCGAATTCCAAAAAGGAGGATATGATAAAATGGTTAGAGGATAACAGTGTCCCATTTTTGACAAATATGTTGAAGCCTGAACTTTTAACGCTTATAAAAAAACACCAGAGTAACAAGAAAACGTACGTAGTTGAGGAGCTACTGAAAGCACATGGTCATACGACACTGCGACTTCCGCCATATCATCCCGATTTAAACCCGATCGAGATGATATGGTCTATCGTGAAAGGGCATGTTGCAAAACACAATACTACATTTAAAATGAATGATGTAATTGCCTTGTGTGAACGAAAATTTGCTGAACTGTCCGAAGATGACTGGAAACCTCTGTGTGATAGAGTTAAAAGATTAGAGAGGGAATACTGTGAAAGAGACATAATTATTGACGAAGAAACCGATAGGTTTGTGATTTTATTAGATAGTGAGAGTGACAGTGATTGTGAGCCAGAAACAGATTCCGACGCAGATATGTGCGGTATCGAAATGTTTTCTGACTGAAAGGAAGTTCAGTAGACATAATAATAATTTAGATAGTGCGTTTTAGTAGTGCGTCTATTATATTTCCAATTTTATTTACTGTATTAATTTACCCTGTAACTCTTACGACAAACGTGTATTTAGACATCGTTATATGTAAATAACTTGTATGCATTGTTTACTTTAATGCATTTTTTACGAAAAATAGTACAAGGAAATCGAGTGTTTGTTGGAAACAACAGAAGCTCATAAAAACAAAATACCGAGTGTCCTGGACATTATGGTAAGTTATATTTACAATGTTTAGGATATTAGTTTGTATTTACTTTATTTCAAAATGTGTTTTACATTTTCAGTATGCAATAAATTGGCCTATTCTTTGAATTATGTGTTGCGTCCACGCGCGTGCCCCCGTGTGTGTGTGAGTGAGAGAGAGAGAGAGAGAGAGAGAGAGAGAGAGAGAGAGAGAGACCTCTCATGTTTTCATATCGGAGTATTTTGATCTTTGAAATATTAAACAACGAAAAAACTATACGATTTTTTCGTATTTATTTTATTTTCTTTTTTCAACGGATATTTCGTTGACTCATACTTGTTCAGTATAGTCAACATTGTTTATAAACTATAAATTTTGTTTTACGATTTTAAACAATACTGATTCAACGAAATAGGCGTATAAGAAAACAATATGTGTGTGTGTGTGTGTTTAATATTATAACATACAGGCTGACAAACCCCACCACACCATGTATACATAAGCACAACACAGCTCCCGTATTTTCTGTTAATGCTCCGCTACGCTCTGCTTACATCATTGATATCTCAAAACCTTTCCTCAACACTTTCTCGGATTGTGATCTTAAAATTTTACTTGGACTTTCAGAAAACGGTTAAGCAAAAAAAAAGTATAGGTCATCGCTTTGGAAAAAACGTTCTCCTCTGGATGAAAAAATGCTTTCGCTCGCGTACTTATTCGATGCCTCTTTGAAGAAATTTACAATTACATTAATAATTTACAGCTTTAGTATTCAACTACTACTCAGAAAATGTATAAATTTAAGTATACCAAAGATTTGTTATAAATGAGCGCAAACTATTAAAATATAATGTATAAAGTAATGCAAATAGTCACCTATAGAGTAACGGCACGATATTTTTAAGTTGACTATTAGCTATTGTCCTTGCCAGCTGTCGTCAAGGTCAAGCTCGCAGATTGGTACCGGTGTGTATACTCTACCTCGAAGGTGGTGTGGAAAAGAGTCCATATTATGCAGAATATGAATTTTCCAATTTTTGAAATCGCGATATCTCATGAATGATAGCTCGTAGGAAAAAAAGTATAGAGATCTTTTTTGTAGAGAATCGCATAATCTACAAACTTTGTATGAACTATTTTTACGATAATACTTACCGTTTCAGAGATATTTACGAAAAACCTATGTTTTTGACCTTTGACTTTGAATAACATTTTTAGCCGAAGTAGGATCGATGGGGACTTTTGACATTTCATTTATAATGATGTATTTAAGGCCTGTACCAATTTTCAGCTCTATGCGAATTATTCCAAAGTTGAATGTCTATTTTGACTGGACTAAGTAAGTTTTGCACTACATTTAAAATTGTAAGGGTGTTTAATTAAAGTATAAACATTATTGAAAATATTTTTCAATAACTTAAACAAAAAGTCATACTAAGTAGGCCTAATATTCGTGAAAAAATAGTAATGGATATTAAACACAGTGACATAACTAGGGGCTGTTCCTGGTGAGGGGGTAAGACTAGCTTCAAGGTTGGATCCCCTCACTCTCCTCATGGAAAATGAGAAATTCAGGATTCTTACCATTTAATTTTATAAATATTTGATTATAATTAATTTCTGTATACACACAAAGTATTATTTTTTGTGTCCAAAAGTCAGTAAAGATGATTATTTTATAAATTATTCAAATTTTTAAAAACTTTCAACCTAACCTAACAACAACTAAGACACAGTGTCAAACATTTACAGTATTCAACTTGTTTGGTACACTGAACATTTCTTTGCAGATATGATCACAAATGAGATTTTTACTGCACCAATATTCTTTTTACCAAATTATAGCAAATGTCCATCATTACTTATCAAACATGTATCGTCAGAAAGCTTACGCTGGGAAAGTAAATGAAACAACTCATACGGGAAGGGTTTACTTTATTAATGGGCAACACATATCAATTCTCAAGGTCATTTACCTCCTGGCATAGTTGTGGTGTGGCAGTTTACTCATATTCATCTTTTGGGGTCTGATCATTTTCCTACCTGCTCGACAGTTTGGCAATTCAGATTTTTTTCTAGACACTAAAATGGTGTAGCGATTCAATTTTATAATCCATAAAAACAATTAAAGAATGTTTTGCTTAAGTTGACATTTCACAAATGATTGGGAAAAAAAGTGTATTGCTCTTTACAATGTACTTAAAAAAGTTGCTGTCCTTAACCCAATTATAAGCTCATAGGATTATTAAAATATAAGTGTCAAGAGAAGGTTTAAATTTTGTTGTTAATATAGTGAATTTTATTCTGTTTTCCTGTGCTATTATTAAAATACATGAGCAAACAAAACTTATTTTGTTTGCATCACTTAACATCTTAAATAATTAAGTAGGAACAATCATTTTTCTACAGAAAATTTGATAATTTAAGATATGAAAATAACATAACTGTTATACAGATTGTTTATAAAATAGGTTATTTACCTTCTGTCGACGTTTCTTAAAATCCTTTTAGGATGACTCGAGTTTCGACACCATTTGGTGTCATCATCAGATCAGAATATGAATTAAGTTAAAACATTTTGATGCATGTGCATCTCGTCAGATATTTAAAAAAATAAAAACAACACATAACATTATATAAAACAATAAATAAACCATATCACAATAAAATAACATTAACAAAAGAATATAAAAACAACGCGGCCGCAAACGAACCTGTACAGGAACGCCCCCCACGGTAAGACTATCAATGCCGGTTTGACCTCGGTTCAATCTTATCGATCTGATATAGCCAATCTCTCGTTCCATAAGATCGATTCTATTAAATAAAACATTATTGTTATGTATTGCTTTTTCATTTAGGACACGATTGTGATCCTTCTTTATGGCTTTGTATATCCCGAATCTTTCAAGGGTGTCCAGCTTTAGTGACTTTTTACATTTATGTAGGATATCTAAATTATCATTGATACTTTTTATATTATGGTTATATGAGCTCAAATGGTCTGCAAACGTTAAGAAACGTCGACAGAAGGTAAATAACCTATTTTATAGTCTTAATCATTTCTGGAGGCAAGAAAAATGTTTAAATATACAGATTGTTTACAAGTAACAATAAATTGATGTTCATACAAACATAGGCCTACATATAATAAAAAAAATGACTCACCAAATATTATTAAAGAACTGTATGGTACATCTGGTGTAAAATCAAACAGACGATGAGCATGACACTCAACTTTCCAGTCATCAGGAATCACATCCTTGGTTAATTCAACAAACTTTTTCAAAGGACAAGCAGGGCTACAACCAGGTATAGTCAAGAGGTATGGATCTTGTGTTGAAGAATTCCGATAGAACAACTGTAAAAACATGACTTTAGTTATATAATGCTCATTAGAGTATAATGGTGACAGATTTGTTTAGATAAGGAATGATTGCAAAGATGTGAAGTAATAACAATAAACTCACATCTTATATGTTTTTCTTCAATTTCTATGACTTAAGAAAGCATATGAAATTGACACTAAACTGAAGCCTTCAAGCTATAAATGTTTAACTTTAAAGTTAAATTCAATTTAATAACCACAACACACATGTGTAATACACATTTTAAGACTGTTATAACTTTTGTACTTATTTTTCTTAAAATACATGACTCATACTCAATATCTGGTTATTAAGTAACCAAATTGGATTTTAAATAACTGAGGCATCTAACTAAACCAGTTATTAACTATGACCTACACGCAAAACTGTGTGTATTGTGTACAAGTAGTCAAGCATCACAACAAATTTAATGAGTGAGAGAATTACGATGATAACATTGAACAATCGGCCAGAATCCCCAATCAAAAATTGAAAAAATATTTATGAAAAGTATATTAATTAAAATGACTACAGGCTCTGTACCCAATAGTGTGAACAACAGTAAAGAAACTATGTTATTAAGCAAATTATGAAAAATTATCTTAATATGGCAAAAGTGTGTGCCAGGATAGTTCTAACAAATCCCACACCTGACTTGAAACGAATTAAAAAGTAAATTTGTGCAGATATTTTGAAACAAACTGAAGGAGACACAAAATTTTGAGAAAAAAGTTATTGCTTATTATGGAATTTGGATTTTTCAGTATGGCCCTGAAATAAAACATCAATAATGTAGAAAACCTAAATTTCTTCATGCCTAAGAAATTACACCAAATCAGGTGTAACTTAAAGGGTTATGCTTTCTTCAATATTAAAGGCGTGCTTTAGAAAGTGAATGCTGGTGCTACAGTGATCCAGAATTTTTAACAAATCATTTCAGCCTTGAGAGAAAGGGTGGAGAGAAAGAAGTTAAGAGTTATTGCCAGTGAGTTCATATTACATTGGAATCCATATAATATGTCATTTTAACCAACACTGACTGCAAAGCAATTTTCGTCTGAAAAATATATTGTAGTGTTACACACTTCCTTTCACACCAGGAGTGACTTTTCCCAAAGTGGGATGTATGCTCAAGGGAAAGAGTTTTGCATCACTTACTGAGGTAGTAACATGGGGATAACTTACCATTACATGATAAGTGATGTCATATTTCTCTGAACAGTGGAAAACAGGATACAGCATGCATGGAGGCTGAAAAAAGGTTTACTAAAAGAGAGAGGAATCCAAAGGTAAAGTATTAATGATTTAACTTTTATTATAGCATCAGTTATGTTATTGAATAGGCAGACTTCTTATTAACGCAGGATCACTGAAGAGAGATGAAGCAGAAAGATTTTGGTTTTTGCTTCAATGTAGAAAATAATACATTGTATTTACCCAATTGTAAAGTGACTCTAAATTTATGACGATTTTCAACTTGGAATGTCTTCTAAATAGAAAGTCAATTTGTACAAAAAAAAAGAATTATCTTGCCAGTGATTTACTTTCTGTTACTTATTGTTGTTATACTCATTGTATGTGTACTTGCGACAAGAAATAATAGTCACATTTGCATGATACTAAATATTCACAGTTAAACACTTAATTTTATTGTCACTCTCAACACTATTCCCACTCTCACTGTCTGTGTATTCCATCACTGTCCTCCTATAAAATACAATTTTCAGATCCAATCTCTGGAATGGAATAAACATTTTTATTTTTAAAGTTTATGTGATGTCAATATGTCTTAATTCATTCACACAACTGTGCAACTTCAGGCCTTATATTATTGCCCTTAAAAACTACGATGACTTTATATTTTAGCACATCTAAAATTTAAAAAAAAAGGTCGCCTTACAATTGGACAAATCAGTATTACAGAAAATATTTTTGAATCCAGTGAAATAAAAGCCTATACACTTATTTTCTGTCCATTATTAATGTTTACTATTCATGTGCTATTTCAAGCCTAGTTGCTATATTATTTTATTCAAAATTCACAAATCTAATTTTTTTAGTTAGTTACTAATTTAATCTGGTGTCACGAACTGATGAATGATTATGACAAACATGTTTACTTTAATTTCATCCAATTTATCTTGTTGACCATAGTTGAAACAATAGTTATAGCATTTTTATCCATTTTGTCTTTGTAATTTTTATTACTAACTTTACACATACTCTGTCTCCAATTAACTGCAGATATGATAAGGCTTCATGTGCAGTTAAACTGAAACTGCAAGTGGAATTTGTTTTGAGGAACTTCTTTGTATGGTTCCCACTTAACTGGTGGACAAGTCATTCTGAATTCTTACACTTTTAAAAGTTGCAATGACTTACAATTAGTATAATCTTGTTTGTTGCAGATATTATTTAATTTCACACCAATGCTTTCATGCAGTGTTTATAACTACTGGGCAGAAAACTTTGAAAACCTGGATAATGTTCTAGTAGAATTTATGCTCCTCTTTAAAGCTAATTTTTGTTTAAAAAAAATACTTGGTGTTTACTAATTAATTGTTACATAAGTATATAATTGTTACTCTATATATACTTCTCTCTAAATTGCATATTTTACCGTAACAAGGTGTGTGTCTCCTTTCAAACGTAGTTCCATGAGCACAGTGGATGTATACGGAGGATTGTGCCGCTCAAACACCCCCAGTGTGTTCAGCAAGTTGGCTATAGTAGAATCATGTGCAGAATATATCCATAAGCTTCGATTTGGTGATAGCTGATGCTTTTCTTTTTCTACCATATGCTTAATCATTTCCTGCAATAAAGGACCTGTTAAAAACAAAGAACCAAATTATCAGAAATACTCTGTAATTCATCATCCTTAAGAAATACACTGTGTGGTAAAATACTAGAACAAGGCAGTCAGTCCTGACAGCCCACAGTATTAGGAGGAACTGACAGGATTATGGCCTAAAGTTTTAACACGAATTTTGATTTGAATATTGTATAGTATACAAATTTAAGATTAAACATGTTAATTCTACTGCATAAAATATACACCATAAAGCATAAGTGAATTGTGTGTGTTAATGTGTACATGTACGAGGGACATTCAATAATTAAAGAGACAAATTGATCTAGAGAAAAAACGGTTGGCAGGAAAAATTAGGTACTTTTAGGACTTCATGTTGGCACACCTGGGATGATCTCTGAGCAGCTGTTTCATGAAAATTGTTTTGCTTATAACCTCAAAATCTCATTTAACAATGGCAAGTCCGCTAGAAGTTTCCACATTAGTTGAACAACGTTCAGTGATTCGATTTTTACTTTCTGAACTATTAACAGTGTATACTACTCTGATATGCTTATCAATAAAGTGAAGCTGGCAATGAGGGAGAAATGTCGTGGGTCTCAGAGAAAAGGTGTTATTCTTCTTCACGATAATGCTCGCCCTCACACAGCTCACATAACGCAAGAAACTCTGGAAAAAATTGGCTGGGAGACACTACCACACCCCCCGTATAGCCCAGACTTGGCACCATCAGATTTCCACCTGTTTGGCCCACTCAAGGAATCACTACGTGGTAAGAAATTCAACAACAATGAAGAAGTCAAAAAATTTGTGGGAGACTGGTTCAAACGTCAAGATAAAGAATTCTTTGCTGCAGGCATAAAAAAGCTGATTCATCGTTGGGACAAGTGTATTAGTGTTGGGGGGGGGGGGATTATGTTGAAAAATAGGAAAATTGTCATTTTGTAAAAACACACCATTTTTTTCTCTAGATCAGTTTGTCTCTTTAATTATTGAATGTCCCTCGTATTATAAAAAATATGTTTAACCTCTGAATGTATACTCTGTATGTTTTTTGTTTGTATACTCTGAATTCTGAAGTAGTGATTAAACACAACATGTACATTTAAAAATTAATACTTACAGTCTGAAGCGTGTTCAGTAATTAATAATTAAATTGTACATTACCTTACCATTCAACTGAAGCGTTAATGAATATTTAACTCTTGAAATTCGTATGGAAGTTAACCAAGTTATCGTCTAGTGTACTCGGCTGAGAATAATAGGCCAATGCAAATAAACAAGTACATATTTATAAGTTCATATAAAACATTACTTTATTACATTTTACTCTGACGTTCTTGTTATGCCCCCATTCACATGAGAAATTCATCCCCTTTTCTCTACATATTTTGTATTCTTACTTGCAGATCTATTACGGTCCATTCTCTGACATTATTAAACTTAAATCAGATACATTAAAAACACTTTAGATGTGAGGAAATTATACCTACTTATTATAATTAGATTATATATTCTACAAGACAACCCAGCATTTGCTCACACACTAATTTCACATGTTTACCCCATTTATTTAAAAACAAGAGATCTCTTTATCCATGCGAGTTTCGAATTTTATTTTTTATTTTAATTCAAATACTAGTTTTACTTCCCTGTTGTAGTAATGCAGAGCGCGTGTCGGAATCAGTACATTTAAGTCACTTGTTTGTCCGAATTAACTTCTCACTGTTTAAATTTGACCACTAAAGATTATTTGATGTTTCACAGCTTTATATCATTTTAATTTATAGTTTGAATCACATTTTTCATACTTTTAATAACTTTTCGGACTCGAGAGCCTGTGACAATAAACCGGCCGGTTTAGCTGACTGACGCTAAGTAAAGTTTTTCAAGATGGCCAAAACATTCTCCTGCTCATCAACTTGCTTCCTCATTGGTCAAAAATTTTATGTAGACTCGCGCTAGCCGAGCCGCGAAAATATACGTGACGTTCACTCTGTGCGGGCGGGCATAAGCGCACTTTTACACATTCCAACGCACCAGGATTTTGCGCATGTGACCTATCTGACAGACTGGGTGTTTCGAAAGTCACACACTGCTTTAAAATTGAAACTTTTTCTGGGCGATTCCCCATTGTTACCACTAACGAATTAATAAAATAAACCCCTTAATGCTGTACCGTTACAATACTCCCCCCCCCCAATGAGAGGTTTTATGCCGAAGCATAAAAACTCTCATTGCTAAAACCTAAGAGGACCAGCGAGGATATGGTGCCAACAACCCCCTTAATTCCTTAATAAATCCTGGGTAATCTACCCCCCTAGTTCGGTGACTATGGCTGTACCTGAATGATTCTACTGGACTTCTCTGACCAAGATCCCAACACCGTAAGATCAGACAGGCACTCACCACAGTATCGCCCAACCTTGTAACATTCCAGATAAAAATCAATAATTGGCCTTATACCAAACCAGATCCTCAACTGATATATCTCCCCTTATACATACTGGATTGCCTTTAGCAAAGTACTGGGTGCGTACACATGTGCCTTACTATCTTAAACATAATATCTTAACTCAAAGAAACATTCCTTATTTTATAAACCCTAACCTCAAAATATTCATCATCAATTTCAAGTTCACATAAACACTTCATATTTACCTCTAAATAAAATTCCCTCACATTACTCAACCTTTAATTGTTTGTTTGGCAATATCATTTCAAACCAAAAATAAATTATTTAAATTTCATTCATTTATTAAAATAAATCTGAGTTCATGATCAAAATTCACATTTTAAGTTAATTTATATCATCTCTTTTAATTAATCATTTTAATTGCATTATTCAAAACCAGTCAGTTAATTCTAACTTCATTTTGTTTTTATACTTCGTCATTTCTTCCATGACCTTTAAATCAAGCTTTCAAATTTACTTTCAAAATTCATATCTTTTAAATGAGTTTAATTTTCATTATAAATCTTTATAATCATATGCAGATAACTGTTACAACATAAACAACTTTTTACTATCATCAACTCACTTACAACTACACTTGGTTACAAAAATATAATATAAACACTATGAATCAGCTGATACATTACCAACCTAGCATCACCTCCTCATATAGAGAACATGAAAACAAATACAATCTTTACTTCAAATAAATTAATGTGAATGTGAATTTAATTTCCAGAAATATCTGACAATTAATAAAAAGAAACAAAATTATTACTACCATCAATTCAACTGAACTTATGAATTAATTAAACGAAACATACATTTAACACCAGTCATCAGCTGATGTCTTATTACCAGGTGAATGACCTTACTCTAGGTACACTGAGTACAAGTAACACAAATACACAAAATTATCCAATTTAAGTCATAAAATGTCCTTGTTAATTATAAAATCATTACAACATTGAGTCTAGCATTTAAAATCATTTATTCTCATAAGTGAATGTTCATCACTAATCATTGAATTACAAAGCACATAGTAACCATTATAGAACAGTAATTGGGTCATCAATAACAAACTCTCTATTTAGAGCAAAGTAAACTTGACTTTACCACTGTTATGGTCATTCATCCTCACTGATTTCTGTTACTTCTCCTTCTACCTCATCATTTTTATATCCCCCCCTAACCCAGTTACAATTAGGTAAATCACCTGCCGGGTAAACCGGATCAAGCATTTACCTTGTGCATAGATGCGTTATCTAAGCCCCTGGCTTGTAACGGCCAGCTCCTTTTCCACACACACTATTTTTTCCTGTTGGTGGACTGTAGCGTCCATTTGCATCTACAAGAACTGAAGTTTATTTAAGGTGTAGACGCTGCCTACACCGTTCTTGTTTCAGCGTTACAAAAAATTCTGCCTTACTGATGTCCGAGGACACCAGTAATCCTACTAAAAATTACTTATATGCCCTTAACACGGCACTATCACCCCCTTTGATGATAGCCGCTGTTCCATAGTTGTGGTGATTCCCCTGAATTTACCCCCCCCCCCCCGTTAATTTCTAGAGTCACCAATTTTGAAAATAATAACAAGTATGGTTAGGATACAATCTGCCTAACCACACTTGCTACCAATAATCCAAATCCACGGTCAGGGTTCGGTGACGCCGTGACCGCCCGAAAGTGGGGAATCACATGTAAATTACATAATACATGTTTAAAATTCCTACACACTAACATAATAAGCATAATACAACATACTAAACAATCCAAATGAACATTAGCATTGTTACATTAACATCCACGTTTTAAATTCAAAGTTACATTCTGTGACGATTTAAATTGTAATTTAAAAAAAAAAAAAATTAATAATAAAAATATAAAACGGGAAGTAAGTAAGAACATTAAATCGCACTATTAAACCAAATACCCGTGAACTAACTCATAATAGTAATGAGAATTAATTTAAGAAAATCTAACTAAAATAAGTAATTAAAACTGTGAAAGTAAAAGTTAAAAAATAATGCTGTTAACCCTTTAGTAAATTTATCATGCTATGACCTGTGTATTCCGGATCCAACTTGCATACCGACCAGGCATTAAATAAGAAATACCTGTAAATCATAATGTAAATAATTAATAATTTAAAGTCACAAGTAGTAGTTGTAATAATTCCTGTAGACAAGATAAGTCTCGATAGTTTATTTTGTCAAACTGTAAGACTGTATTATTAATAAAGAGTTGGAACTATATTATGGCGGAGTACTCACTCCGCGTCGTTGCAATTTTCCTGTTGTAACAATGCAGGACTTATGATGCGGCTTTCAAACTGTAAACACCTCCAAGCGAGGGCTCTTCACAAAAGTTTTATTTTTATTTTTAATTGAGTGTTAGCTTCCACTAAAAGCGTGGAGAGCTAGTTATAAATCACGAAGATGTAGTGAGTAATTTGTTAAACAAAGATGTGAAAAAGGAAAACTATTGTATAAGGTGACATCTCATGTTAATTAAAACTAACGATCAAATATGGTTCGAGTAAAGTAATTCCGACAAAATGTGAAAAGAAGATGCAAACTCCAGTACTACAGTGCCACTGAATATGTGATGTGCATAACTGTGGATAGTGACGACTAAGACCTAAACAACACTTACCATTACCGCCGAGGATCAGGACGACTTCACGCCACCTAACATCCATCTCCTCATTAAGTCACTCCGAGGAAATCCACTGGAAACCCTACCCCGATGACAACCCTCGACTAAGAGAGTACCGAAGATTCACGCCCCAGGACATGGACAGATAAAGCTTATCTAAGAGGTGACTCGGAAGCTCGTCTTCCGTGAATTATGTATATTTAAAATATAAGTATTTATAAATGCCAAAGACTTTTAAAAGACAATCTCTAAGCATTAAGTTTTAGAATGATGTAACCAGTAATTTCTAAAATCATACGTTGTAACATTACTCTTGAGATATAACTTTGAATCGCTTAACTAAATAAAACCATTCTTCAAATGGTGTTTAAGTAACAATGCAACCTTCTTAATAAGTAAAGTAAATTTTAAACTTCTTAACTAGATTAAAAGAGACTCGGATCCGAGGTAAAATACATGATCTGTGTGATCATTTGTTTTGACAGAAAACCCCTTTACAATTTCTGTATGAGTAAATTTTTATATGTAATGTGTTATATATCATATGTTAATAAAGAGATGTCATCTTGTTACATACTAAAGTGAGTGCATAAATCAGCTAAATTCCCTCCCCTTGTTTCCTGTAATTAAGAGTAATTATAATTATTCTTAGTGTTGTGTTTGATTTTTCAGTTTGTTACAACGTAGGCAGCCTGTATAATTGGCTAGAGTCAATTATCACGGGTTCCCTGGATTATAACGTAGCCGACACGTTATAAAATGCGCCACTCTGCTTTGTAAAAAAAAGGTAAATCATGTACAGAGTGTCACATATAAAATGCGCCACTCTGCTTTTCGTATAAAATGTTAGTGTACGTAGTGTTTCATATAAAATGCGGCACTCTGCTGATCTATGCACTCAGTTAATGTACTGTATGTAAAACAAAAGGCTAAGTAGCACAAAGGAATAGTGACAATATTAATTTACCATTGTAAATTTTGTGTGAGATTACGCACAAACTCGTATATCTCATTTACTTAATATACGTGAAAATAATTGCTTGAATTATTATTGTATGATAATTGTATTATACTAATGCAAGTACCTACATGAATTTTAGTAGTTGTCAATATGTTCAGTCTCTAACATACGTCTATTTAGCGACAATTCGAGACCTGTAGTTTTCCTGCATATGCCTGCATAAAAATGTAAATTGTATTTCTGTTGCCACGGTGAGTTATATAAAAGATTGACAAAAGTAAACAAGTTCAATTACGTGTAAATAAATTGTAAGTGAAATTCTACTCCTCTCTAGTAGCAGAATTAGACAAACTAAAATTAGTACGCAAAACTAAATAATAACTGAATATCAACTTAATTACGGGCTGTAACGTGTTTAAAACGTATATCATTGCGCATTGCACACGCCATCCTCGTTGAAGCCAGCCTATACAAATCTGTAAAGGAAGCAGTCAGCTGTTGTTGAATAGAACAATAACATTCTCTCACTCCGAGTGTGATTCTCCCCTTCTTACGCATACAACTATGCCATTGTTTAAAAGAAAACTAGTTTGACCCACATTCCAGCGTAACAGCTGATCACTGAAAGTAAAGTTGACGTCTGTGTGAATTTTTTCTCTTTCTCTGAGATGATAAGCAATTCTCTTACAACCAATGCAAATGTTTTAACCATGAATTAAATTGTGTACGCAATAATTGTATAGTGTAGTAGAATAAGTTTTAGTGTGCTAAAACTACTATCTCTATTGTTAAATAAAGTGTTAAACCCCTTACCCCGAAACAAAACTTTTAAACTGAGTAAAATTAAATCGAAGTATATAATCGTGTCCTAAATAAAAAAGAATATAAATAATACATTTTTTTTGTAAATGATAAGTCCTTTAAATAAAAAGTTTAATAATATCTTAAATTATACTAACGTGTTATAAAAGTGTACTAGTGAAATAAGTAAAAGGAAGTAATAATAAAAGTATATTTGAATAGTGTAAACACCCGGTTGTGGCCTGTTCGAAAAATAATTCCCCAGCTGGCCAGTATAAGACAAACTCATTCGTGCAGGAAATAATCGTGTTTAGTATTGTAGGAAGCGACCCCAATTGTTATGAAATCCTAAAGTGGTAGACAATAGCCACCACCCATGTGTATAATACAATGCACCTGTGTAAAGTGTGTCCCCTCTTGCTTAGTTTGTAACTGCTGATTGTTAAAAGTAAATAAAGAAACCCCCTTCGTGAAATTCCGCTTGTCTCAGTAGAATTAGAAATTAAGAGTTAAGAAAGGATCTAAGGTCGAGTATGGGATCGACTTTAGATTACCTTAGTAGTATTAAGAGATAGAGATAAGAAACGTAACAAAGTCACAATGGCGCCGCACTGAAAGGGTTCTTTACAAGGGTTAAAGAAAGTGCAGAAAACTAACTAATAGAGTTAGAGTATGCAAACGTAATCAGTTGGGCCACGATATTGTGAAGTTGCGGGAAAATTAGTAGTAGAAATAAAATTAAGGTAGCCTTTAAGAAACGAGATAAAGGGAAGTTCACGGAAGAAAAGAAAATGAGTACTAAGTAAATTTCACACGGTAATCCCCAAGCATACTCCCAGTACCTTACTTTCGAATTCTCCTTCTTAAAATTCCCCCCATGTCTATTTTAAGCGGCGGAGTATGTGACGATTTAAATTGTAAATTAAAAAAAAAAAATTATTAATAAAAATATAAAATGGGAAGTAAGTAAGAACATTAAATCGCACTATTAAACCAAATACCCCTGAACTAACTCATAATAGTAATGAGAATTAATTTAAGAAAATCTAACTAAAATAAGTAATTAAAACTGTGAAAGTAAAAGTTAAAAAATAATACTGTTAACCCTTTAGTAAATTTATCATGCTATGACCTGTGTATGCCGGATCCAACTTGCATACCGACCCGGCATTAAATAAGAAATACCTGTAAATCATAATGTAAATAATTAATAATTTACAGTCACAAGTAGTAGTTGTAATAATTCCTGTAGACAAGATAAGTCTCGATAGTTTATTTTGTCAAACTGTAAGACTGTATTATTAATAAAGAGTTGGAACTATATTATGGCGGAGTACTCACTCTGCGTCATTGCAATTTTCCTGTTGTAACAATTCAGGACTTATGATGCGGCTTTCAAACTGTAAACACCTCCAAGCGAGGGCTCTTCACAAAATGTTTTATTTTTATTTTTAATTGAGTGTTAGCTTCCACTAAAGTTTTAATTTGTTAAACAAAGATGTGAAAAAGGAAAACTAGTGTATAAGGTGACATCTCATGTTAATTAAAACTAACGATCAAATATGGTTCAAGTAAAGTAATTCCGACAAAATGTGAAAAGAAGATGCAAACTCCAGTACTACAGTGCCATTGAATATGTGATGTGCATAACTGTGGATAGTGACGACTAAGACCTAAACAACACTAAAACCAGTAATTTCTAAAATCATACGTTGTAACATTACTCTTGAGATATAACTCTGAATCGCTTAACTAAATAAAACCATTCTTCAAATGGTGTTTAAGTAACAATGCAACCTTCTTAATAAGTAAGTAAATTTTAAACTTCTTAACTAGATTAAAAGAGACTCGGATCCGAGGTAAAATACATGATCTGTGTGATCATTTGTTTTGACAGAAAACCCCTTTACAATTTCTGTATGAGTAAATTTTTATATGTAATGTGTTATATATCATATGTTAATAAAGAGATGTCATCTTGTTACATACTAAAGTGAGTGTATAAATCAGCTAAATTCCCTCCCCTTGTTTCCTGTAATTAGAGTAATTATAATTATTCTTAGTGTTGTGTTTGATTTTTCAGTTTGTTACAATGTAGGCAGCCTGTATAATTGGCTAGAGTCAATTATCACGGGTTCCCTGGATTATAACGTAGCCGACACGTTATAATTCTTTCATATTAATTTAATTTCTTTATTTAAAACATTTTACTTTACTTCCATCTCATTATCAAATTCATACTTACGTCTGGTCAACTATTTAATCAAATAAAACATGATCACTTGTCATACATTCAACAATATAAACATTCCTTGCAACAAATATAATGTACATAACCCTATGTACCTTCTGATACATTATAACACCCATATGATTCCACAACTAAACACATTCTACGTTTACTCATTTACTATTTATTATAAAGTTCAAATCTTAGAAACATCATTTAAATTCATTATCAAAATTTATCTATACAACATTCATTAATCAATTACTTCATCTCAAATTATTAAATTCAATCAGTTTTTAAAACACAAAGTTCCTTTCATCACATTACTCCAAAACAATTACAATTCATTTGCATTATAAACTTCATACTTACTCTCGTTATTTATTTAGTCTGGTATACCATTATTATTATTACATTTATAAAATCAATTCTCCTTGCATACATACATTGTTTACATGAAATACATAGTACAACATAACCTACTACACAAACACAATTAATCTCACTATAAATTTATCTACAATTTTTTGTCATATCATATTATTGTTTACCACACCTCATTACATAAGTTAGCCAAGTCATTACCATAAACTAAAATAATTAAATGTTCTTATATATAACCACCAAAATCAGTAAATTTTTTAATTTTTATAAAAAAGGCCTTTTCGAAATTATTATAATTTCATCATCAGTTTACACTATAAAATGTTGTTATTCTGTGTTCATTATATTTCACTTCACTTCATATTGAATCTTCCACTGCCATCATTATTTGGTGAAACCAAGCAAGTCATATATTGAAATAGTTGATCATTTTCGAATATAGTCTGTTGATTCATCAATTTGTTATATTTTTTATGTAGGTATATATATAATTTTTCTAACTGTATAATGTAATTTTTATTATTATTTACTTCTATTATTTCCATATTGTTGTTTATATCTGTTATACTATGATTCATATCAATAAGGTGGTCTGCTATATTAGAGATTCCTATTTTATTATTATTAAAGGCTCTGTTATGTTCCATAAATCTCTGTTTGAAATTTCTATATGTTCTACCGATGTATATGTAGTCACAATCATTACACTTTATTTTGTATATTCCACTTAATTTGTATATATCATAGTCTTTTCTATTTATTATTATGTTGTATATACATTTATTTGGTTTGTATGCATATTTATATTTATGTTTATCCAATTTTGTATTCTTTATAATGTATTGGAGATCTCCATATGTGTATTTGTAAGTTAGGTATGTTATATTTTCTACTTTTCTGCCTTTATTTATACTGCTTAATGTTGTTCTGTTGTTTAATATTGTTTCTTCCTTGTACTTTTTATTTAATTTGTTTATAAATTTACTGTCATATCCATTTTCTATTGACATTATATTTCTTTTATGATGTTCAGTTCTTGATATAATTTCTCTTTGTTATTTATGTATTTGTATGCTCTATTAATCATATTATTATATGTATTTATCTTGTGTATCCAAGGATGTGATGAATTCTTGTATATTGTTGTATTATTATTTGTTTCCTTTCTATATACATTAGTAATTATTTCGTTATCATTTCCAATTTGAATATCAATGTCCAAAAAATTGATTTTTCTATTAACTTCTTCTTCAAATGTAAACTTCACATTCCATTGTATATATTTAATTTATTTAGTATTATTAAATGTTCATTTTTTATGCTAGGATTATATATGACCAATATATCATCCACATATCTGTTCCATAATAACACATTATGCATATTTATGATACCTAAAATAATTTTGTTTTCCATTATTCATTCACTCCATTAAAACTCTCATTTATACTTTCAAATTGGCTGTTCATATTTAAATTACTCATTTTTAGTTCGCTTCTTATGTTCGCAAATTTGTTATTTATGTCTACTAACCTTTCGTCTTGTTTGTTAAATCTATTATTTACCTCTACACTACTTGCATTTATCTCTGATTTGATTTCAGTTTTCATTCCTGACATCATTTCCATAATCATTGTTAATTGCTTAAATATATCTACATTATGCCTTTTACTACTACATTCAACTTCTACCCTTTCATTTACATTTGGTATTTCGCTTACGCTCTTATTAACATTTTCGTTTGTCGATACTAAATAGTCTTGTGTAACGTCTAATATGGACCCCCCCCCCCCCAGCTACACTCTCACATAAATTTGCATTCGAATTTTTCTCTATCATTTTCGACTAGGTTGTAAATTATTTAATTTTAATTTACGTCGCTGTTTGGGCACCAACTGAAGAGTGTTCAGTTATTAATAATTAAATTGTACATTACCTTACCATTCAACTGAAGCGTTAATGAATATTTAACTCTTGAAATTCGTATGGAAGTTAACCAAGTTATCGTCTAGTGTACTCGGCAGAGAATAACAGGCCAATGCAAATAAACAAGTACATATTTATAAGTTCATATAAAACATTACTTTATTACATTTTACTCTGACATTCTTGTTACGCCCCCATTCACATGAGAAATTCACCCCCTTTTCTCTACATATTTAGTATTCTTACTTGTAAATCTATTACAGTCCGTTCCCAGACATTATTAAACTTAAATCGGATACATCAAAAACACTTTAGATGTGAGGAAATTATACCTACTTATTATAATTAGATTATATATTGTATAAGGCAACCCAGCATTTGCTCACACACTTCTTTCACATATTTACCCCATTTATTTAAAAACAAGAGATCTCTTTATCCATGCGAGTTTCGAATTTTATTTTTTATTTTAATTCAAATAGTAGTTTTACTTCCCTGTTGTAGTAATGCAGAGCGCGTGTTGGAATCAGTACATTTAAGTCACTTGTTTGTCCGAATTAACTTCTCACTGTTTAATTTTGACCACTATAGATTATTTGATGTTTCACAGCTTTATATCATTTTAATTTATAGTTTGAATCACATTTTTCATACTTTTAATAACTTTTCGGACTCGAGAGCCTGTGACAATAAACCGGCCGGTTTAGCTGACTGACGCTAAGTAAAGTTTTTCAAGATGGCCAAAACGTTCTCCTGCTCATCAACTTGCTTCCTCATTGGTCAAAAATTTTATGTAGAGTCGCGCTAGCCGAGCCGCGAAAATATACGTGACGTTCACTCTGTGCGAGCGGGCATAAGCGCACTTTTACACATTCCAACGCACCAGGATTTTGCACATGTGACCTATCTGACAGAACCAACGTGCAACTGGGTGTTTCGAAAGTCACACACTGCTTTAAAATTGAAACTTTTTCTGGGTGATTCCCCGTTGTTACCACTAACGAATTAATAAAATAAACCCCTTAATGCTGTACCGTTACAAGTCTCTGTAATGTTATTTTATATTTTTAGTAGATATTTTATTCTTATTATGTTCCAAGTTTTTCTTCTCGTAGACAAAATATACATGCATAACAATAAAAATAATAAAAACGTATAAACATGTATAAAATTATAATTTCATGAGTTGATTACTGTAAAAAGTAATACTGTTTGTTAAATCTTGCTGAATGTAAAAGTGTAACAATGATAAAATTACTGTAACAGTGCATGTGCACGTGCATATAAGTTTGCCAGCAGGAACTGCTCACTATGTACATCCACAGTGGTCAGTCACAGCAAAATAACTGTTTTAACAAAAAATAATAATACTGCCTCCGATTAAATAAAATTTGTACATAGTAAACTTACTGTGGACCATAAATTTTGAAATACCGGTAGGTGTTATATACATAGTAGGTGTTAGATTTATAACACGCACTTGTTACCAGACAAAGAATTGAATGTCATTACACAATGCACATGTCCAATTTAATTAAATAAAGGCAGACAGAACTGGCTACATTTAAGGTAAGTGAAATGTTAGGTATTAATCAAGAAGTGAACTAGACAGATGTACAACAATGAATTGTAAAAACCTTATTAAACAGCACTGATTAAATAAACCCGTATGATTACTGACAAGCAGGCCCGTCATCGGGGGGGGGGGGATAAAATCCCCGGGCCCGATTTAAATAACAGTTGACTAAAAAAATGTATACAGTAAAAACGTTTGTTGAACAAATATATGCAAATAAAAAAATCATTTCAATCTATAATGAATAATATCACGTAATTTAATCATACACGGAAAACCCGGAGCACTGTAAATACAAGTGAGCCTCTCGTGGTAAGAAGCAAGAAACGATGTCTGCGACGTTGCTAACGCTATCACCGATTTTTCCAGTGAATTCAACTGTTGGCACTGAACATAAACGTGAAAAACGTGTTTACGGCGGGCGCTACGAAATATTTCGTGTTTATGTTCAGTGCCAACGCTGTCACTCTCTCTCTTCTCTCTACAAGTCTAGTAGTCTACTACCCTACACAAACAATCCTTCTCAGTTCCTTTTGTGCTGTTCAAAGTGTTGAATGTAACAGGTCATTTTTCTAGAAGTGGACTAGTGAATTATTTATTATTAATCAATTGTGTGAATAGTGAATGTGAATTTGTGTGGCGGCCCAGAAGTGAAATATCTTGTAACAAAGTTCAATTAAGGTGAGTTTGTTTAAAGCTATTGGTGCATTTGATTTTACTTTAATTTAAATAAAGATACGAGACAGAATTCTCCTTATTCAATTCTAGGAACATCATGGCATCTGTTTGGGTAAAGATTTTAACCCCGATCAATTACAGAAGTCAGTTGTTACAATCTATAAATGCAACGTTAGATGTTGAGGTTTACAATATTGAGAGTCTTATTGGTGATTTACTTTCATTATGGAACAACTTTGAAAAAATTCTGTCAGTAGCAAAACTGGTTGCAGCTGCATATGAAATAAAAGCGGAGTTTCCAGCTGTCCGTGCAAGAAGGGTGAAAAGTTTTCACGGAGAGACGGAATCTGACCAATCCAGGTTTGAACCCGAAGAACGGTTTAGAATCGAAGTATTCTACACATTAATTGACGTCCTAGTGGCCAATTTGACATCCAGATTTACGGCCCTACAAGAAATACAGAAAAAATTCTCATTCTTGTGGAAATATCAAGAAATGAATGACGGTGAAATTGAAGAAGTATGTGGTGGATTCTCAAATGAATACGCAGTGGATGTCAGCCCCGAATTAATGGAGGAGGTCAAATATTTAAAATCAATTACAAAGAGCAACATCTCGGACACCCCACTGCCACCTCTGAAGCTGCTGAACAAACTATCAGCGTTAAAAATTACTAGTTTATTTCCAAATGTGTGTATAGCACTCCGTATATTTTGCACCCTGCCCGTTTCGGTAGCACAGGCAGAACGCTCGTTTAGTGTGCTCAGTAGAATCAAAAATTGTTTGAGATCGACTATGGGACAGCAAAGATTATCCGATTTGGGAGTGTTGTCTATTGAGTCTAGGTTAGCAAGAACATTGAATTTTGACTCGATTATTCAAACTTTCGCAGAAATAAGGCATGAAGAGTGTTGTTGTGAATAAGTGTTGTAAATAAAAAATAGTTCAAGTGTTACTCTACTAGTGTTATCTGTTATTATGAACACTTTACTTAAGTAATTATCATTTAATTATACTATCATTATTAAGTAATTTTGTAAAAAAATTGTGTTGTATTAATTTTTTATAAAACAATAAACTCTTGTTATTATAATGTAGTAGTAAGTTTCGTTTTCATAAAACCTTTATCCACATATCACATATTAATATTATTGGCAACAATAAAACACATGAAATATTGAGTGGGAGCTGTATTATTTTGCCCCGGGCCCTGGCTCAGCTTACGGCGACCCTGCTGACAAGATACAAATAAAGATTGCTGCACCACAAATGCATATTTTCAGGTGACCTAATAGTTCAAACATTTCTTGAGACTGACATATTATTAGAAAGGTGTGTTTTTATTTTAAAAACGGCACAAGTTAATTACTTTGTAAAGTTTATTATAAATAATTTATTTTTATAACTTATAATTGTACTGATATGGTGCACTGGTGTTAAACAAGAATTGTGGGTAGGAGGATTAAGACAGTACACATTTTAAGAAAACTACCAAATAATATATATTGTAAACAGAATCTTATGAAGGTTACACAAACTTTAGGTCTAACTTTTGTGACTCACTGTATTGTATGTAAACACAGCTGCTTATGCATATGTTGAAACAGTTGTTCTGCATATCCACAATGCTTGACTAGTAATTAGGAATATTTTTTTCTACAAATTGAGAGTAACCTCTAGAAAGATGGTGAATACTATATAGTATATAAGTTAGTATATTTGTTATTATTGGTCTTTAAAAAACTTATACACTACAATGCACTTTCTACAATAAAAGATATTCTTTTTTTATCAGGTCATGAAAAGACCTGAAATTACTTTCAGATCTTTAAATTAATATTTATAATTAATATTTATAAATTAAGGGGGACATATTCCTGAATCCAGGAATAACAAATGTGATATAACACTTCCTGAACATAATGAAAATTCAGAGTGAAACAGATACAATACAGTAACACATGTTCTATTTGCTCAACTTTTACCTGTTAGTTTATGTTTTTAACACACACACACACACACACACACACACACACACACACACACACACACACACACACACACACACACACACACACACACACACACACACACACACACACACACACACACACACACACACACCTTCAACAGTATTTATCATATACAAATAAAATAAAAATTATGGCAACAATAGTATATACACTAATAGTGGAGTGCATATTTATTACATTAATAAGGACACACTCAAACTGACAAAAATATTCAGCGAAATTACTCCATTATCTTTTTGAATATGCAATGGAATAAACAAATTCTCATAATTTTATAGTTTTCTAGCTATTAATTATATAGTCAAAATGAATCAGCTAAGTTTTATCAACCTGTCTTTAATCTCTTCAGCTGCCGATTCCATGTAGGTATCATAAAACTATATGTAGATGCTTCTTCCATTGGCTGTGGGTATACTTCTTTAGTCCAATTTGGTAATGTCATGTTACTTAGGAACTGTAATTAGTGAAAAAAACATTACTTCACAATACTGTACTAAAAGTATTTGACCACCACACTGACATGTTAAAATAGTATAAATAATTTTAGTAACTTAGAACCTTACATGACAAATGTTTCAATTATATAAGTGAGGTAGACCAATAATGAGAAGGCACGACGACATAAAAAGAGCATCTGTGCGAGCAGATGGGAATGAGTCATAGAAGAACCAAAAGGAAGCATATGATCAATACTGCAACACAGCTAAAGGGTAAGTAAACATACAATAAAAATAAAAATACAAATGGAAAATCTGGTTGGATAGTAATTTAGAGTTATTTATTTTATTTTGAATGTTCATCACTTTTTTCACAGCACTTAATAATTATTATTTAAGGTACTTTCACTTGTGAAACTTACTTGTTGATATTCCCTCAAACGCCGTTTCGGAGTTGAATTCTCCTTCTTCAGTGAGGTTTGAATGCGGAATGCCATGCTATTGTTAGGCATTCCGCATTCAAACCTCACTGAAGAAGGAGAATACAACTCTGAAACGGCGTTTGAGGGAATATCAACAAGTAAGTTTCACAAGTGAACGTACCTTAAATAATAATTATTTATTTTAATTTATTTACCACTAACTAAAGGTATAACTAATTCAAAGTTAATATTCATCCAGTTTTAAAACTTTTTTTATCTTTGAAAGCGAATACCTAAACTGATTAAAAATATATCTATTATTTACTCACTGAAGAAGATGAATAAGTAATAATAACTACTACAAATTTCTATTCAATTAAGTTTACAATATTTTATCCCTCTTAAAAAGAAAGCTGCACAGTTTCAAAATGATTGGCAAGATAACATAAACACACCATTCCATGTAACTTGAAATATGTATAACTATAATAAGTAATAAATAATTGCAAGGAAATGTTAAATTTAATATTTAAATGATATAATCATGGACAGATTCTCACATACATAATATGTATATTACATATTATGTATAAAAAATGTACATTTTGTATATATTTATAGATCCATTCAAACAAATTTGCACAATTTGCTACTAAAATCAAAATATATTTGACTAGTCAAAAAAGTTTATTTATATTACTCTATATTGTTCCTCACACTCCTCATTTGGTGTGCACATGCATGTGTGTTGCCATGTGAATTGCTAACAGCTACACAGGTCCTATAATTTATCTACAGCAGAGCTGAAAATAATTTTTTCCGGTACCTGTCAAACTGTGCAACTGTGATATGTGACACAAACATAGTACATGTCATGTGATGAAACAGTTTACATCCATGGATATATAAAAAATCGGTATGGAGAATCATACATGACTTCCATGTCCTAAAATTTATATTTAAAATCATTTAAATATTAATTAAATAAGTGGATGCTTGAGTTCTGAAGAAATTACAAATCAGCTAAAATGGTACCACCATGTCAGGTGGATTAAGACTATCCTCAACCTTTGTGAGGAAGGACTGTACTTTTGGATAAAATGTCTGTAGGTTGAACGAAGAGCTAGCTAAAGGTAGCTGCGATCTGATTCCTGTAATGAAATTGGACTCTCGCTGCGAGGGGCCGAGGGATTTCTATAGTGTTATCAAAGTCTTTCCTGTCAATACTATACTAGTCAATTTTCTTTTTTTAAAATAGAGTCTTGATTTCTTTCTTTCCATTTGTCTTCTGATTTCCTGAACGACTATTCTGTTCACCCGTATAATTATAAATTTCTCAGCAAAACATTTCTTCCTTAATATGTTTGTATCTCCTGTTTAACACCCACCATTCTGATCCATGTCATAATGCTATATTCCACACAGGCTAGTAAATAACTAGCCATCAGGGATGTCAAAATATTTTCAAGTAGGGGCAAACAATTTTCCAAAGGAGAAAAATATTTATATATTTTTCATACATACACAAAACACATATTAGTTTATAATTCTCATATCATAATAGAAATAAGTACACAGATTGTATTAATTCTTTTTGGCTTGCACGCGTTGTGTTGGTGTGGGTTTTGGCACTTTCCATTTAAAAAGCGTGCAAACATAAGAAAATAAACATGAGTGAGGCCAGAAATAACGTGAATTTTGTATGTGTGTGTGTGTCCTGCTGGCCTTTTTATTGCGGTAATCACAATAATAAAACTTTGGAAAAGTAAACATTACATAATTGAGATATGCTTGCCTGCCAGGAACGATATATTTTCACTCATACGTGATTTAAATTAAAATGAAAAATATAGAATTTTGTTAAAGTGAAATGAAATGTTTCCATAGAAACTACTTCTTTGTTGTCAGTAACGTAGTACACATATAAAACTTATAAAAATGTACCTCCTCCATCATCAACTACCATTTTAATTTATAAAAACAATTACCCCCTCCCCCTTCAACTACCCTTTTCATTTTATAGATATTTCAGCTACCTTTCTACAGTGGATTATTATGACCTTCTTTTCAGGATAATTTATTTATCAAAATTAAGCACTTTACTCTTGTTAAAACATAAAATGTTGCAGGTAAACTACCCTTTTCCCTTAACCGATCTTCACCAAAACCAATAGGCCTTGAGTCCTCTATAATTCAGGGCTGTATGCATAAAATTATTTGATTCTGTTTGATTTTGCGGAATTTGCGGCTGTTATCGTTTGCCATAGAAAAAATTCTACACACAGACACTTTTCGAAAAATGACCTTTTTTCATGTTTTGATGGTAGTACAATCAGAATCTGCCGTTATCTCGAACACAATTTTTGTCGCCATGACCATACTTCCTTTTCCTTATGGAACATGGAAGTAAAATCATTTAAATAATGCCACTATACAGCAAAATTTCACCAATTCAAATGCCCATGCAATTGAACTTGAATTACTGAAATTCAAATTATAGGGAACAGTAATTAAAACCTTACAAAAACTAAAAATTCAGGAACATAGGTGTTAAAAAAATAATTATTTTATAAAGATATTGAAGAAATTTAACTCTTGACATCAAAATATAAGATTTTCTCAAACTTCTGAACACAATACATCTAATTTACTACAAATTATTTAATTTTTCAAACACTAAAAACCATATACACCTAGTACCATTGGTGTCACCTGTTGAGGTAAAGACTTTTCTCACATATCCACAAAATTAACTAAAATCTTTATCTTTGTAAATAGTATTTGGAAAAAAGATAAACAAATTTTTTTTAGTTGTCTGTTGCATTGACTATTAGTTACATCCTCGCACACCTCTCTGATAGAGGAAATGAACATTACTTTGTTAAAGACAAAATATTGTAGTATGTATTTATTAAGGAACAATCTTACATAGTTTTGTTTTGAGCTAAACTAGTCAGATGAGGACCATAAAATGTATAGCCTACTCAGAATGCAAAATGCAATAATAAATTCAGATTGGTGAGTCAGAGGATATTTAGCTGGACTTGCACTTACAGGTTTTTTATAGATTATCCGCAGCTTCCCCATAACCACAATTACATATGCAGTTAGGTCAATGGAAAGTGATCATAATTATAAAACCTCATCTCTAATAAGAGACTGTTTTTCATTCTCCTGCCAGACCATTATTAGCATACGTGAATGTTATATATATATAGGTAGAACAGCTTATGTCTTTTTCATTTTCACAAGATGTGCATTTAGCCACACTTAGCCTTCTATTATTTTTATTTATTGCAGTAATTAATTAGAATTCTATATCATTATTGTGTTTCTAATTAGCACTGTTGTGTGTGTGTGTGTGTGTGTGTGTGTGTGTGTGTGTGTGTGTGTGTGTGTGTGTGTGTGTGTGTGTGTGTGTGTGTGTGTGTGTGTGTGTGTGTGTGTGTGTGTGTGTGTGTGTGTGTGTGTGTGTGTGTGTGTGTGTGAAGTAACACAAACTATTTTATCTGCAAGGTCACTGATAATAGATTTATAATACTGTGAAACGTAAATTGCAGTCAGTGTAGTTTTAGCAATGTGGTGGGGGAAAAGATCAACCATGATAAGAATATCAAATACCAGGAAAATGTACATATATAATTAATTTTGTTTTCATGAGTTATAAATCATAATGTATAATATGCTTAATGTTTGGCCACTTACAGTGACAGAGCCTATGAACACACTGTTTTGCATTTGTTTACCAACGAATTCCATATGGACATTATTACACATCATTCTGCTCTGAAAGTATTAGTGCTCTCTGTTATTGTGCATTAACATGCGTGTGTGTGTGTGTGTGTGTGTGTCCACATGATAAATACTGTTTAGCTCTTTTGGTCAAAAGGATGACAGATTATCAGCCACAATTAAATTGTTATCTCAGATCAGTGTAACTTGGTTGTTGGCATGTTTCTGTACACTGTTAACCAACAGCTTTACCAACACAAAATGATGGTGACTTGACGGATCAGTACCACTGAAGGTGATAAGCTGAAGTTCATGAGTACTATTGTGGTAATGTGGCATCAACTTGGATTTAAAACAGTAATCTTATCTTATTGACAGTGCAATTTTATTGGTGTACAGAGACAGTGCCATGAAATTAAGAACACATTATTATATCAAAGGCTTCCAACTGTCATCCTTTTGGCCAGGGGAGTTATACATTATACGTACAGGCTTATTATACCTTGTAATGACAGTGGAAACATTTTTTACTGTGTAAACTCAAATGATATTCTCAGGATTCTATGATCACTACATGTTTAAAAGATACAGAGTACGTGAGATAATGCCTACTGACCCAAGAGTGATTTGTACCAGTAGGACATGACAGGGTGGGGCACAGGCTCCACATAAATAGACATGAAGTTATATGTTTTTTTTTATGGTTATTGACCAGAACAGTGGCACAATGGGGTTTTGATTGGGGGGGGGAGGTAAACCCTTCCAGACGGTTAAAAGGAAAAAAACAAAAAAGTGCTAGTAAAACCTAATCATATCAGTTAAATTAAATAAGTTTTTATTCTAAAGAATATTATTGTTTGTGGTATTCTATAATCACCTTGTGAATATGAAATTGGTTCATGTAATAACTGCTAGTCTGTAGTTCAAATTGTTGTTATAGTCTTGAGGTTACATACTCATAGTGAGTAAGAAAGAAACAGTTGTTGATTCATACCCTTCGGAGGGGGGGGGGGCTGCAGTGAATCCAAATATGTTTATAATATTTATAGTACTTTTATTCTATAGTTACTTAAAAAATGTAAGAATTAATCAGTTTCTTTTTGCTTGCTACTGGAATCTAATATTAGTACTGGATTCTTTTTTTAATAGCCATTTACCTTTTTTTAATTGATGCAAAAAATCTCAAAATTAATTTACTGCCTAACTGACTCTCCTATTCATGTCTCCTAATCCTCATGTTCAATCAAACCTTCAACATATGGAAATCAGGACTGTTTCATGAGAGACATTCAATGCAATAATATTCTCTTATTTCTAACCAATTTAGTATTTCATTTGTTTATAATGTTTTTAATTCACTTCCTTGTAATTTTTACACCCCCTACAATAATTGGGAGTCAACTGCATAATACTCACCTCTTTCCACTATTCTACCTTAATAGTAGCCCTTTGCGGTTTGTAGCATTCACATTCACATAGCATTACTTAATGTTTTTGAAGTAGGTCTTATCAGGTATTTATCCTCCTTATTTCCCAAACACATTTTAAAAGACTTTATTATGAAATTATTGCCCTTCAAAACGTGAGCTAGGAAATGAAGTTTTCTTTTATTGTCCTAGTATAACACCTAGACAGGAGCATGATCTAACCTGCGTTGCACAATTTGTCATTTGTATTCCTTTTAATCAATTTGAAATAAGATGTAAGAAAAAAATATGATATCTGAAAGGCATGCTAACCTTAAAATTTAATTGAGCCTGTTAAAAGAATACTTTGACAGTTAAAAGAAGATTTTCACAAAACACAACAATTGTATATAAAGGACCTGGTTGTCAGACAGATCTTAGATAATGAACAGTGCAATAAAGAAAATGTAGTAAAACATAAAATTGTTTTATTCACAATGAAAGATAAGTTATAGCAAAAGCACTCTTAAAATACTATCATCAGTAAATTCTCATAATTATTCTACATTGATCACATGATGTTTATGATAATTAATATTACATTAACTGAATTAATACTGATAAATAATATATTATGGAATTATTAGACGCTGATAATTTAGCTACAGATGCAATCAAATTCATATCTGCATTAGAGGTAAACAAATTTAATATTTTCATTAATTACATTTTATCTGACTCTTGACCAACTAAAATAGCAATTGAGTACTATCTCCAAAATACATGAAAACTTGTGGAAAATATAATATTTCTTCTTCCTCTGACATGCCCAATAAAATATTGTAATAATAGCTCATTTTTCTCAGTGAATTATCAAAATGGTCATCCTTGGCCCAGGGCGGGCTTTTTTGCATTAAAATGCTATAGCCTCTACACCACACAATACAAACAGGGTAAAACCTCACTAATTCATCACCTACGGGACCGAAGGGGTGACGAATTAGTGAACTAGATGAATTAGTGAGGGAGTAAGAAACAAACTCGTTAAAGACAATATAAAACGTTTTGTTACAACACTAGCAATGTACAGTACTAATGTTATGCTAAAACATATTGCTAGAAATTTTCAAACTGAAACAACACTTATTGTACAAAATATCCATTCTCGAATATTGGGGAGGGACAATACTTTCCGCAATCCATTCTCCTGGCTATTGTTAGAACCCCAGCCACAGTCAGCACGTTTCTGGTATACCCTGGCTATAGAGCATATGTGTTACTCACTTGTTAATAAAGAAATAGAAAAAAAGTTGAGTGGGTGATGAATTACAGAGGGAGACGAATTAGTGGGTAACAAATTAGTGAGGTTCCACTGTGTTCCTTATATCTTTATCAATATCTAAATGCCCTGTTTAAAATGTTGTGTGCTGTCTATGTTGCCTGTAAGTACTTTTCAAAAAATCTATGTTTTGGGAAACTAAAAAATGGGCCCAGGGCACATGTAGTTAATAAAAACTCACGATTTTGTTAAAACTTGTTATAAAGACATTAAACACATTGTTATATATTGTTTCTATTAAAATCAGTTTTATAAAAATGTACATTTTTCATTGTTTGTTTTTATAAGTAACATAATTTAAAAATAGTATTAAGCACAATGGAATTTTACATATAACATGCATTGAGGTTTTGTCAGATTTTGTTACAAAAGTGAAAGCTGATGCAGTCTAGCAGGATGATTTAAAAGCTACAACAACATGTTTTGTTTTAAAACAGCCCCAAAATATGTATACACACAGCAACATATAGAAACTCAGTTAAACTGCAGGATATCCATTGACATCTGACAGCATTCTCGGAAGTTTTCAAAGTATATCAATTGATGCCCACTGGCATCAAAGTGTTAACTGAAGTGATTAAGGCTGTCCAACTGAAGCCATACAGCATACAAGAAATCCGATAATGCTACACTTCTGCCACCTATTATTATAACAAGAAGTTATTCTAGGGACTCATTTCCACAGGCTGAGTGAATCTGGGAACTTAAAGCCTTTATTACACTACGCAACTGATTGCAAACAAAAAAGTTGTGGGGCACTGGTTTAAATGTAGTCTATTACACTATGCAACTGACTGCATGCAATTCGCCTGCATGCATTCTGTAGACAATGAAGAAATTTCATCACATTGGACCAACACACACATATAATTTTTACAAAACCGCCAATATCTCAAAAACAAAAAGGAGGATTTTACTGAAACAAAAACCAAAATAAAATTTGTATTTTTTCTAAATTTCACTTGCTGACATCATATAGCTATCTCTTATAGAACGAAAGTTTATTGCCTGCCATCAATTTCACTACATGAAAATTAACAAAAATTTCATGACACGAGACTGTATTAAATCCCTGTTCTTGAAAATTATTAAAGCTATTGGTTCAAATGTATGTCTAAAACCATCCTCAAACTTCAAGGAACATGGTGGTGAAAGAAGAATTTTTTTATTGGATCAGTAGTTTCTACGGTTATCCCAGACAACGAAACAAATTTTACCTCTTTATAATAGTAGTATAGATGACATGCTTACTCTGCAACTGAATGCTGAGCAGTTGCAGCCTGTTTTTACTACCCTGTAACTAGTTTAATGTAAGCTTTAGTTTAACATCAAACATTTTCAAAACAGAATATGACAGACAGTGACAGGCCAGACATATGCATGATTACCTAAACTCAAACTGATAACACTATTATGTGACAATTCATTGTAATCTGCTAAGATAATAAATTTAAATTAGCGGCTCTCTACAGTGTTATTGTCCTAGAAGTTAATGTATTTATAGTATTATGTTACAAACACAATCTATACAATTTGCACTCATTCACTCACCTCAATATGTAATGTGTCGTAAATGTATTCAAGGTTTTCTAGATCTTTCACTTTATCACCTGCATGTTTAGACACATATTCAAACACACCTTTATACTTCTTGTCCAGTTCTTTAATTTCTGGTGACTTCTTCACAGCTGCTAATTCTAACTCATACCGTGGGCATGACGCTTTCGCCGCCAAAACCTAATTAAGATTTAACACATAATATGTTAATAGTTAAAAATATTTGGCATTTATAGCGGTTCATACTACATAGCAATTAAAACAAGCAAACAATCAAAACAATGAAGTGATAATTTCAAAACTTAAAATACAAAAAAATTGCAAAATAAAAATTTAAGTTTTTCGTTCCTATCAGTATTGTTTATATTTTTAAACATTTCCTATACAACAATGAAGAGATAACTAAAGAAAACAAGTGATAACAAATATTTTTTTACAACACAAAGAAAACCTTGAATACTTGCTTTTTTGTTATCAAGTACCAGTATGTGACACTTTATGGTATAAATGATCAGTTTAACTTCATTCTGTCATTCTGAGTTCATGACTATTTAGAGATCCAAATACTTGGAAGAAAAACTTCAGTATAAATAAAACAATTATATCTAACCTACGTCGCTTACTTATTAGGTATGAAAATTAATGTCTTAAAGTCACATAGTATACGTCATAAGATTACTATAATACTTACCTTATCTAAGTGTTCTGGAAGAGTATGCACAGGAATGGGTTGCCAGTTGATATCAGGATTCCAGCGTTGGTCACCTACTGGAGGATACAGGCCAGCCAAACTACTTTCTGCACTCATCAGAGTGCGGTCAACGTCTGTGCTCTCAACAAATATTTCTTCCTTGTTATATTTTTCACCAAGGAGATGGTCGTATCTCGCCCGCAGCCATTTACCTAACTCAAACTCACGTTTCTTCCCTAACTGAACAACATAAAATGTCATAAGAATAATTTCATAATTGTATTCTACATTATTGAAGTTTTTAATATAACATGTCAATCAAACTGTAATGGGAATACATAAGTATTACATGTTCAGTACAATGAGTATAAATTTTACTACATTGTAATACTTCTACAATACTGTTCTCCAATTTGTTAGAACACACTTTAATATACATCTTTATTGGCTGATATTCAGACAGATACTTACATTTGTACTATAATCAAGTTTCACCCACATACATTTTTAATTTACATGACGATATATTTCTTTAATGATGAAATGTGTGGTTGTAAACAAGAGCGTGTTTATATTAATACATTTTAATTAAAACAAGAGCTTATATCACATTTACTATTTGTTTTATTTCAGAATTCATATGTCCACAAAGATTTTAATTTTTCAGCGTTCCACAGACTGGAAAATCAGGAAACTACTAGCACATTAATTATTTACTAGGGTGGCCACAAAAATGGTGAGTCACCATTCTCTAATTTCATTTAAAAACTGAACAAGATGTATCAAATGATGTAGAAAATTCTTGCTTACATTTATTAGCTACTCATAATGACTGAATCAGCTCAAGAGGCTTGACCATTACATATGTACAGACACTAGTGGCAAAATAATTCCTTGCCAGGTCACATAGTGAATTTCTGTAGTTCTTTCTCTCTGTAGTATTCAATAGGTATTGTTGCCAGTTCAGTTTCTCCATTTTCTTCCCTCTTCTCCTTAATGAAACATTCAGCACTTCTTGTTTTTCATGGCCAGAGTTCAATCTTCACTTTGTTTTGGCCTTCCAGCTGTTAGGCCATGGTTCATTTAACACCCAGAAAATGAAAAACAGTAAACAATAAACGCAGACTGTGAAAAATTAAGAAAATTATATGGAACTTTGTAGGTTTTCTACATTTCAAGGCAAGTTACTAATATGTTACCTATATGTCACAGAAGTATGCTATTTTAATATAGCCTGAGCCTCTTATTTAGATTTCCTGGATACAGATTGTAAACAAATAAATTCTAACTTGATTATAGTATTGTCCATTCTAACAGGAGGGACACTATACACAATTAATATTTAATACAGTTTTTAGTTTTATTTTCTATTATTACTCTTGTGAAGTTCAACTTATTTCATAGATACACATACATATTCATAATATCAAAAGTAATGTACTTATGACAATGCTAATGAAAGCTGTCACTCTTAAGATTCATTTGAAAGGACTGTGTTAATAGAGGTAAGGAAAGGTCACTATAAACAAACTGTATTTAAACAATATTCCTATGTGAAGAAAAGTGTAGTAGTTCTCATGACATTTTTGAAGTAATGTACCTATTCAAATGACAACTATTCGAAAATTAACTTCCAATAGGCTGGTAAAGCTAAATGAAAATAAAAAATACTTTATTAAAGATAATAGTTACATAGGCTATGTATCTATATTACTTTCCTACAAATCGCCACCCACCTACATGCTCTTACAAAATCTTTGCACCAGGTTTTGCAGTCCACTATTGAAATACACTGCCATCAAGAGCTGACGCTATTAATGAGATCCTCAGTGATTTCAAAGTGTTGGGTAACCAGCCATACCTTCATCTTGGCGACATGACAGCACTCTTGCCCGAACTTGTTACACGGTATACTAGTCTTAACACAACCACTAACAGGACACATTCATAGGCATCTGCTAGTCCTGTCTGTGAACTTCCTTGAAGTGGGACTCTTTCAAGCACATGGAGCTGCCCTACACAACGCATAGGCCTGTGACTGCAGTCTCCAGCAAAGAGGTGGTCAACACATAATGCCTTGGCCCTATGTACTAACTTAGATAGCTCAGAAAAACAATATCCACAATCGGGGTATTCAGGGCAGAGTCCTGCATGGCCCTAGTAGTGGCTGAATGATTTTGCTCTGACAAAGAGTCACATCGTTTGACTCCATCCAGCAGTTCTGGGTACAATTCTGAACATACCAAGCCTATGTTTGATATGTTTCAATAAATACCACCACACACCTTATGATGATAGGTGGGAAGGTCAATGATAGCGTCCATTGTTTGTCTGTCCGCTACTGGAACAGAAATAAATAAAACGGACGGCACATTTGTGTGAAACAATTTAAAAAAATACTGGCTGCCAATGCACATGTGCCATGTTGCTATGGCAATCAGTTTGGGTCTATCAGACAACTGGACGTTAATTTTGGAATAGCCCTCACATTAGCCATGCAAAGTACGGTCAAGTCCTCTTACTGCAGGAAGACCTGACATTCTATCTTCTACAACAGATTTTTCTGCAACCAGCTTATCAGTGTTCAGAAAATATATACAAATTCTGCAAACTCAATGTATCAGCTCTATTGTGCGTTCTCAACTATTCCAAACCATTTGATACTGTTATGTGGAGCATGCTATTGCATATATTGCTAGAAAGAGAAATACACAAAATCTTTACTTTCTTAGCAAGGAATTTGTATGTTTACAATGTAGCCTATGTATGTATTGACGGCTGGCTATATAAGAGTTTTCACAGGGTAAAGACATCCGGCAAGGATGTATGCTGTCCTTTTAAACACATACAGGAACAGATTATCAGGAAGGCAGCACAGAACTGGGAAGGAGGAGCACTGACATGGAGTAGAAAATATATAGCTTCCATCATACTGATGACAAAACTCTACTGCTAAATACTGAGAGAGAAATGGCACTGTTTCTTCATTGAATGGAACAGAATAAAGGAGACACCTGGAGTTCCTCCCATCTAGATTTTTCATTAATGCTATACAATAAAAAATAATTTATTTAGATGACTGTATTATGAATAAATGAGACAATAAAGAGACGAAATAGAGCAACGGAATGGACAAAACCAACAACAAAATTAACTAAAATATGTAGATGTCATGGCCTCAGGAAAGAATGATGATGATGGTTCTCAAGGAACTTCACAGCTGGATGATGCTGCTAGAAAGTCACTAAAGTAGGCTACATCAGAATCATTGACTGTGATTCCTACATGCTGATGTAGAATCACAGCTTTTGAAATAATCAGCTTCAGAAAGTAGGCCTACACTAATACCATGGACTGTTTTTAGAATTAAATCATCAGTTCTGCATAACTGACAAACAATAAAGACCAACTGCTACTAACTATATAAAAGAAAATTCTCAAGTTCATCAGTGGTGCCTTACAATCAGACAGAAGTGAAAGGCTGGACATTCAAGGCACAGTAAATGGAAAGAGAAGTATTGTCTGATCACCAGTTTGATTTATTGGCCAAGTTATAACACCTCTAAACTTTTCAATTGTGAATATAATAAGAATGGCTGACTACTGATAAGAATGGAGAAGATTATATGCTCAATACACATACTAGGTCATAGCATTCAAAAACAAACAGCGAAGAAGAATTAATAAGTTATTTAATCTTTAATTAATATACTATTCTCAAATGTTATAAAAATTAAGCACAATATGATATATACACCTTAATGTACTCTTTCCATGAATAATGCATGAGAAATCTTAATTTCTTATTAAATCACGTGGTATTAAATGCGACTGCCCTACTGCCACTCACGTTTACTGTTGTTTGGAAATTTTCATGAATGGCAAGTTTTTGTGATATCAGTTTTAAACTACTATTTGCATACCATTTTTAATTTTTATTTTTTACATTAAGTTTTGCAGTAGTCATATAGGTCTAACTCTGGAAATTTCTGATAGCATTTTTCAGCAGCAGGTACCACTGATAAAAGCAAATTTATTAGTATAAGGTATAATTATGTCTCTAGCTATCAGACCAAAATTAATAAGCCTTATTACTAATAAAATACTAATTTATTAGTATAAGGTATAATTATGTCTCTACCTATCAGACCAAAATTAATAAGCCTTATCCGTCTCACAGAGGGATTAGGCTTATTTGTAAATCACGCTCTAATGAGTTTTTCCATTTGACTGAAAAATAATATGCTTCGTAGAGTAAAATACACACCTATGATGCACATCATACAACTTTTATTTCTTTCCATTTTAAAAGTAGTATCAGGAAAATGTACACACAAGAAATGCTTATGGCGTTGTAAGAAACATTATGCTTATATAAAAGCCTCATAACTGAACTATTTGACCACAGATTAAGAGACAAAAGTCCAACATTAACAAAGGCTTGATGTAGGATATGACTGATAAGTACAACACTTCTATAACTTAGCACAGCAAATAACAACATTGATTCTGACAGCAAGCATAGTAAGCAAAAATCATTGTGTTCTACTAAATATGAATACAGAAATGGAAATATATGTATATCCAAGTTAAACTCTGTTAATACACTTTCCACTTACATTGGTCAGTTGTCCATATCCAATTGGCCAGTATGAATCATTCTTGTATGGATCATTTGGATACAATTTAATTGGTGTTCTATCACCATGTCTGAACAGCTGAAATGCGCATTAAAATGTTATCACTACAGAGTTATTGTTGCATTATATTTTGTAGTATTTAGGTAAATTAAATACATATTTAATTGTAATATTTGTAAACATTTGGTTATTCGCGCACCAGGTTGCGACGTGGCGTGAAGTGCTACAATAATGTGTTTTTAGATGGCATACATACTGTGATGTTTGGTAAAAATTTCTGATTTTCTGACGACTTCTCCAGAAGGATTGGTGTTTTTATATAACCTGATGATGAGGATTTATTCTTGGATTTCGTTGTCCATGACGTGTCCGTTACTCAACTAAATATCACTATAATATTGACGACTCGGAACACAAAGTTTTTTATAAGTAAAAACGTAAAGTTTTACCTTACAGCCTAAACTGGCTTTCACCTATAGAAGGTGAGCCTCTGATGAAGCCTTCTATAGGTGAAAGCCAGTTTAGGCTGTAAGGTAAAACTTTACGTTTTTACTTATAAAAAACTTTGTGTTCCGAGTCGTCAATATTATAGTGATATTTAGAGGATTTATTCTTGAAACACATAGTTATTGAAAGTTTTAAAGAAGTCACAAGATGCTGAGTAACCAAGTGTTTACAAATATAACAATTAAATACTTATACACATGACTTGGAGACTATAATATAATGAAATGAAATACAATCTGATACACTTAGATTTAGATTATTATTTGTTTTTAGATTATTTGTTTTTAGATTATTTGTTATTTAGATTTTACAACTTTGAGTTAATTTTAATTGCTATTATAGCAGAAACTGCTATAATATTAAACAAATATCTGTTGATATATGGAATTATACACGGGTTGACTACCCACCCAAGACACAGGGTATCACAGTACTTGGTCAAGACAGAAAGACACCGCCCTCCCCCCTTTTTTTTATCACGACTATCACAAAACTGCACAGCTCTATTTTTACTTAGTGAGAGGAACTTAGATTACGAACAGTTAATAAACAATAGAACTTCAATTAGTAGCACAAATTTTATTTCTAATGTTTGCTTTCATTAGCACATAACTACAAATCACATATTACAAGACATGAGCAGAAGAGCAGTTGAGTAATACACACTGATGTGAAAAAATTAAACAGTAATTTTGTAAAGACAAATGATTTTAAAAATATTATTTAAATTAACACTACATTTCTTTTATGTCTGAAAAACTTCTTTTTAACTTTTTTTTTAATTGAACAAAATTTATTGGCATGCTTACATTGAAACATCTATATAATCTAAGCTGTCCAACCTTAGTTTTCAGGCCGAAACACATCATGTCACACTCTGTGTACAGCTACTGTTGCATAGCTGAGTGCTTGGGTCCAGAAGTGCAAGGAATAGAAATGGTGAGGTGTGCAGGGTAAATCATTAACCTTCCTGTAAACATTGACTGTCAACCACTGGACAAGTGACTCATGATACTGTGAATAGCCTTTTGTTCTGTAATCCTTCAGTGTGTTTTGCTCGTCCTGAGTGGTTGACTTCTGTGAATTATCTGTTTTGTAATAGTCTTAAGTCAGTAGTTGGTATTGTCTTGCTCCATGTGCCTCTTAGTGAAACTATTACAATTGTTCAGAATGGCTGGTGTGAACAGTAGGTTAGGCAGGAAAGTTCTAAATGGTCAAAACAGGGAAATAATTAGCAAAATGTTTAAATTTATGAAGGAAGAGGCTAATAACAAAGAAGTAGTGATTCCAGTTGTTAGAGCTAGGGAGCAAACTGCTGCAGCTACTGGAGTTTCTGAACGTGTGGTTACAAAAATAAACAAGGAACTAATACAAATTAAAAAATGCAATGAGGGTGATAGGCTTTCTTCAGTTGTTATTCCGAACAAGAAGCGAAATCTGTAACTGGACTAGATGAGTTTGATAAGGGTGTTGTGTGACAGTTACTAGTAGTGCAGTTACTAGTAGTAGTAGTGCATGAATTGTATACAATAAAAAAACAATTGCCAACAGCAGAACGTTTGAGAGAAGAACTTCAAAAAAGAACAGAGTTTACCGGAAGTAATAAGTGTGCGTATATTCCTGAAAGAACTGGGGTTTTGTTGGGAAAAAATTAGGTATAATAGAAAATTACTTATTGAACAATCTAATATCAGAGAACAGATGATTAGTTATCTCGAAGCTGTCAAAAAATATAGAGATGAAGGCTGTCCTATCATTTATATGAATGAAACATATATTCATTCTTCTCGTGTAAGTGGAAAAGTATGGTCAAATGATTCTAGCCAAGGCATTCATGCTCCGATTTCTAAAGGAGATAGTATGATTATTATACATGCTTGAGGGGAAAAAGGTTTCATTCGTGGTTACTAACTATATGGCAAGCGTCATCCTCTTCAGGAGACTATCACAAAAATATGAATAAGAAAAGCTACATGAAGTGGATACATGACAAGCTGCTTCCAAAACTAGAACCTCAATCAGTCTTGTGATTGATAACACCCCTTACCATAACACTGAAGTATAAAAAAGCACCCACATCAAATAACAAGATGAGATGAAGCAGTGGTTGATTAGAAAGGGGATTCCTTGTTCAGACACCAGGCTGAAACTGCAGCTTTAAAAACTCATTAAATTGTATAAGAGGAAATTCAAAAAATATGTTTTGAATAACATTTTGGAAAGTGAAGGGCATGAAGTGTTATGCCTCCTGCCCTATCATCCCGACCTCAACCCTACTGAACTAATTTGGGCTGAGGTGAAAGGATTTGTCACAAGACAGAACAATTAATTCAATCTAAACGAAGTAAGAACATCGTATGAGGAAAAGTTTAGTGTAATGGGAAACCTAAAATGAAACGTTTTCAAGAAGTGGAAGAGTATTACGCATCACTGGAACCAAATACAGTGAAACCTCGGAATGCGAGTAACGTGGTCTACGAGTGTTTTGCAAGACGAGCAAAAATTTTAAATAAATTGTAACTTGATAAGCGAGCGAGGTTCCGCAATACGAGCGTCACGTGTGCCTACGTTTTCCCCTCCCCTGAGCCTACATTTTCCCCTCCCCTCTGCCTTTCTTTCCTGGGCGATTGTGTGTAATATTCTCCCGCGCTGGACTTCAGTTGGCGTGCCTCGCTCGCATAGTCAACGCCGTACGAGCGTATACATGTTTTGTTTCTTTCATTAGTGTTATTAGTGTTATAATTAGTGTTATAACTGTACTGCAACAATGGGCCCAGTGAAGGAAAAGAAGGCTGAAAAGGAATTCGGTCGGAAGAAGGAGATGATTACGATGGAAGTTAAAAAGGAAATGATCGAAAAGCACGAACGAGGTATGCGAGTGGCTGATATCGCGAGATTTTATAACAAGTCTACGTCAACGATTTGCACAATATTAAAGAAGAAAGAAGAAATAAAAGGGCTAGATGCAGCAAAAGGAGTCACAAGAGTATCAAAGCAACGGCCACGTGTTCTGAAAGATGTAGAAAAGTTGCTTCTCGTTTGGATAAATGATAAGCAACTAGCAGGTGATACTGTGACCGAGAATTTAATCTGCGAGAAGGCAAAGACATTGTACGCCAACCTCGTAAGTAAACTGCCATGTAGTCAACAGAAATCGAAGAAAGCTTCAAGGCCAGCAGGGGATGGTTTGATAACTTTAAGAGGAGAAGTGGCATCCATAGTGTTGCGAGGCACGGGGAGGCTGCAAGTTCGGATGCTAAGGCAGCTGAGGCATTCACTGCTGAGTTCCAGAAGCTCATTGTTACCGAGTGTTACCTGCCGCAGCAAGTTTTTAACTGCGATGAAACAGGACTTTTTTGGAAAAAGATGCCGAAGGGGACCTACATTACAGCAGAAGAGAATGCAATGCCCGGTCACAAGCCCATGAAAGACCGTTTAACCCTGTTATTGTGTGCTAATGCCAGCGGGGATTTAAAAGTAAAGCCCCTGCTTGTGTATCATTCCGAGAATCCACGAGCCTTCAAGAAATGCAAGGTGCAGAAGAGCCAGTTAAATGTTATGTGGAGGTCCAACACTAAGGCTTGGGTCACTCGTATGTTCTTTGTTGAATGGATGAACGAAGTCTTTGGTCCTGTAGTGAAGAAATACGTTTTAGATAATAATCTGCTGCTCAAAGTCTTGCTGGTTATGGACAATGCTTCTGCTCATCCTCCAGGCCTTGAGGGCGACTTACTGGAGGAATTCAAGTTCATTAAGGTTAAGTTCCTTCCTCCCAACACTACTCCACTACTCCAGCCTATGGATCAGCAAGTCATTTCGAACTTCAAGAAGCTATACACCAAAGCACTATTTCAGCGATGCTTCGAAGTGACCGAAGGAACAGACCTTACCCTCCGAGAGTTTTGGAGAAATCATTTCCACATCGTGAACTGCCTGAAGATCATCGATAAAGCATGGGATGGGGTCACCAAGAGAACTCTCACTTCTGCTTGGGGAAAACTGTGGCCTGACTGCGTTCTTGGACGTGACTTTGAGGGGATTGCTGGTGAAAATGATCCGCCGATTGTCGATGAAATTGTGTCCTTAGGGAAGACCATGGGGCTGGAGGTGAATGACGCCGACATTCAAGAGCTGGTGGAAGAACATAGCCAGGAACTGACCATCAACGAACTGATGGACCTGCATCGCGAACAACAGGAGGAGGTTATGGAGGAGATCTCGTCCGGTGAAGAGGAGGAGGAAAAGTCAGAGGAATCTCTCACTTCAAATGAGATTCGGGAGAAGTGCAAAATGTGGGAAACGGTGCAAAATGTTATAGAAAAACACCACCCGAATAAGGCTGTAGCAATGCGAGCGATGAATCTGTTCAATGACAATGCAATGTCACATTTTCGTGAAATCCTAAAAACAGGCAAAAGCAACAGTCATTGGACAGGTTCCTTGTTAAAGTTGCACGAAAAGAAAACAATTCTAGTGAGCCAACAGATAGCAGTGATTCCGTTAGTGAAATTCGTGCTACACAATAACCCTTCTCATGTCATCTCTCTCGTCTCCCTCACACCAACAATGACTCTATTGTAAGGTAAAGTGCAGTTTAATTTGTTTTACGTTATACTGTATTTTGTATTAGAAATGTTATGCGAATAAATATTTTTGTGTTGTGGAACGAATCATCCGCATTTCAATTGTTTCTTATGAGAAAATTTGCTTTGATATACGAGCGCTTTGGATTACAAGCACGTTCCCGGAACGAATTATGCTCGCAATCCAAGGTTCCACTGTATAGACAATTTTTTGGAGATCATCAACCTTGATAAGAACAGCTCTTCAGACAGCTTGGACACAGACAGTAACAGTTCTGATAGTGACTGTGACATGGAAGAAATTGATGAATCAGTGTAATCTTATAAAATGGGCACAAGTACGATTTTTAAATTTTGCAAGATATTTTTTTGCTTCCTCATACTTAGCTTTGTGTATTTTTTCCTTGTTTGCTTGACAAAAAATAATAAAAATCCATTGATGGTCATTTTAAAAAAGTATTTAATTTACTCATTATTGTTATTTTATTATTATTATCATAATTACTACTAGTTTTAAAATTAATCAAACCAAAGATTTTCATAAGTCTAACATAACAAAGAATTGTGTGAGGCCTACACATGATGAATGTTCCATTATCTTTCCCACAAAAAAAAAAAGATTTGACAGATAAATATATTTTGATTAGTCAGTTAAGTTCAAGCTATTTTATTTAATTTGATGACATTAAAAAAGTATTTGCCAAAAAAAAGTCCCACATTTAAACATTTTTTAAAAGGAAATAAAAATGTGTAATGAATGCCCAAGGGAAGCCCAATTTATTGCAAACATAAACACAATTACATAAACCCAAGACAATTTCTAAAGGCACCAGGAAAACAAATTTATTACATTTAATGTAATTCAGGTGAGATGAGACATCGCGCCAAGGGGCTGGTATAGGCAAAGCGATGCTTTTGAGAATGACTAGTACAGTGAGAGCGGCCGGAACTCAGGTGCTGGAGCATATATAGTAGGAAGGATGGAAGCATGAAATGTAAATATTATGTCTAAACAAGATGTGTATTAGAAATACACGAAGTGATGAACAATAGTAATTGCAGTAGGCTATAGAGTCAAAAATTAGATCTAATCGGGACAATGGGGAGTCCACATTATCGATTTGTTTGGATTTTTGAACATAACAAATATACGTAGTATGAGTACCAAAAAAAAAACAAAAGTAAGTTGTATAATGTTTATGCAATAAATGCACATTTAATGATAGATAAATAAATACAGAATGCTCAGAGATAAAGTTATGCCAAGGGAAGTTTTTGCTTAGGTCTAGAGACCCTGAACAATTGCTTTCCATTACAAATGATGGGAGTGATAAAACGGATATTACTATGGAACAGTAACATGCTTATAGTCTAATACTGGAAGGCAAAAGAAAAAGAAGATAATAATAAATTCCTTAAAAAATATATAATGACACATAACGTTGTAACGGTACGAGATTGTAGGGCCAAGATAACATTTTTTAAAATTACATTCTCTATACAGTCATTGTTCACCCTTGTAGAACCCCAAGTTAGTCAACCAGATAGGCTGTGTTTATTGCAGAAAAAACGTCTATGTTTTGTCTCCGCACTCATGCAACGCAGACCGATGGTGAAATAACATCAACCTGCGCCTCAGCCGTGAATTACGAAAGAGAGTATGTAACTGCACATTGCGCCAGGCGGCAAAAACATTGCTCACCTTCCCGCCTCTGCTAAGGCGCTCTTTCAATAGCACCAATGAGAGCACATATGCACGATCACGTGACCAAAAAACACTGTATGCAATTTAGCAAACTAACGCCAGTGCCAGTTGTGACACCGGGCCGCCCGGCCAACCTAAGCGAGCTAAGTGTTCGAAAATATATGTCGACCGACAAAACAACACTAAATGCTATTTAAAAGTGAACTAGAGTAATAGTGGCGCATCAACATCAACTTAATTTGAAATAAGCAATAACAGTACCGCGGTTAAACAGTGTCTTAACTAAATCATGGTGTGTTAAACAGTGCATTCACAGCAGAGGTGCAAAACAGCGGAGTTCTTCAGACGTTAAGTATTGACTGAGTTTTAACCAAGATTATTTTACCTTTTTCCCCAGAGTATAATTCAACATAAATAAATGATAAAGCTAAAATGTAAATCAGAGATCTCGAAGTGGGGTTTAAATAGAACGATAAAATCAAAGAACGAATGTGTGTGAGTGTGTAGCTAAAGCACGTATTGGTTCATTGCAGATAATAAATAGTGGAGGTATATCGTAGTGTCATAAGCTAGTTAATTAAGAAATATTTGTGACTATATTTGATTTTACAAATTGTTGCTCCTTCTACAAGTATTTAATTTAAATGTCATGAAAGGGAGATGAAGTAGTTATTTTGAATAATAAATCGGAGGCAATTTGTTTTAGCACAAACGGTGTATTTGATCTTTGCCTATATCAAATCCAAATAATCCCTTTTTGCAGCAGTTTCGTCTGAACGACCCTTGGAGTAAAAAACCCGAAGGTAAGAGATAAATATAATTATAATTTTGTAAGTAATCGTAGAGTTACATTTGGCCCCGAACGAGGGACCCGAGTCATATAATTTGTCTGTAATTAATTCGTAGAGTTACATTTGGCGCCCGAACAGGGACCCGAGTCATATAATTTGTCTGTAAGTAAATGTTAGAGTTACATTTGGCCCCCGTACAGCGACGCGAGTATAGGTTACAACCTATATTCGCCAGACCTAATTAAGCTGCAGAACGGGTTATTTGGAAGTGAGGGCGTGGTTAAATAAATTAATTTCATAATGGAGAAAATAAATGAAATTGATGTAGTTGTCGGCAGTGAGGCCGAAAATAAATCAATGTATGAAAACACGTCAACTGAGTCGGCCAATAAAGGCGATTCAGGTATTCAAACAGAGTCACTGTTAACGAGTGAAAGTAATGTAGACGAATCGAAAATCATGAATGAAGTTGCAATTCATTCAACACCTATTGTAGTAAATCAAAATAAGAAGTCCGATGAGGACAATATGTTAACACGATTGTATAATATGATGTATAGTAATTTCAGTGAACTAAGAGGGGATATTAATATTAAATTCGATATACAGAATGTTAAGTTCCATGAGTTAAAGGGCGATATAAATAATATTGACCAAAAATTTGATAAGCGTTTATGCGAAATGAATACAAAATTTGATGAGTGTTTATATGATATGAAACAACAGACGAATGAATGTTTTAATACATTTAAAGAACAAATTGAGAAACAAATACAAAAGGTAACTGAAAATTTTGAGTATAAAACAGATGATAATTATAATGATATGTGTAAAAACGTGGTAGTAGAGAGTAAGATAAATAGTAACAATGATATTGAAAATGGTAATGTGATTGAAAGGGTGGTATCAGAAAGTGATACGTTGAAAATAGATAGTGAAACAGTAAGTGAGAGTGAGAAAATGATAAGTTGTAATGAAGTAATAATTAGTGTTGTTGAATTAGAAAAAGTAGATGAATGTGTAGGGCAGGGGGTAAATTTTCCCCTTATTTGTGATGAACCAGAGTGTTCAAAATTGTTAGTATTGGACAGCAAGAGACCCTTATTAGTGAAAGATTTGAGTTGCTTATTTTTGTTGAATAATTTTGTACCCTCTGCATGGAATGAGAGAGAAAGTATGATATGGTGTTATGATGAGAGAAGTTTAAATATAGAATGGTGTAGTGAAAGAGAGACAGAGTTATACAAAGTAAAGAGAAATTATAATGAGTTGAGAGAGATGTTAGAGACGAAATACTTACCTGTTAAAATAGAGAATGAAGATTATTTTGATGATACATGTTCAAACAATAATAATTTATCTTATGATGAAAAAATAACTGACTTGATAATGAATATTACTGATGGAGACTTAACCGATGTACTCAATGTTGACTTAGTATATGATTATTATGGTAAAAGGAATAAACAGAAATTGTATGGTTACAAAACACAAGATAACCGTATACGGAATGTAAATAAAATTGAAAATTGTTATTTGAAACCCCGATTAATTTTTGACGATGGAGGTTGAAATTCATAAACGAACAATTTAAATATGTCAATCTATGATAATGACCTAGCTGATTTTGATATTGAAGTGTGATGTAACTGAATAATTATTGCTGAAGAGTTGTAAATACATGTGTAGTGAAATTAATTGTATGTATTATAAAATGATAAATTGTTTGTATGAAATAACATTGTTGTTAAATGTTTCAGAGGTTACGTGGAGATATTGGTGTGTGTGTGGTGTGTATTTTGTATTCATGTCAATAGGTGGATAATGTATTGTAAGTATAAAGTTCATTATACCAGTCAGATAGAATAAAATGTTTACAGGTGTGAAAAGAGTGTAATAATAATAATAATGGTATTGAGATAATAGTATTAAATAGAAACTGTAATTGAAAGGTAATAATAATTGAAAGGTGAATTAAAATTATATTTGGTTCGAATTGCAACAAATAGATTTTGATAGATATGTTAATAAAAAGATTTATAGAAGGAAAATTTTTGCAGGAAGCATATATGCCAGTACATGATGTAACCAGAATGTTTATACTATGTGAGTCTTGCAGACTAGTGTTTATATAAACAGGTGTGGTATGTTGAGACTAATGTCTGGAGTCACGCTTGGTGACAATAACAAAAAATGTAGTCTGCTGAATCAGTATATTATTGTGATAGAAGAGAATTGAAATTAAATTTTTTTACAGACCAAATAATAATGAGGCAATTACTGTAACTTTTGAGATTAATTGAATTAATTAAAGTAAATTAAATACAACTAAACTAATTTAGTAATAAATTTAACGGAAACGATGATTTTTAAACAATAAACTTAACTTTATTTTCATTTAAATTCAAATTGGAATTATAAATTAAATGCTAATTGATGTCAATAATGATTAAAACATTTATTTAACACTGACAATTGATGGAAAATGTTCAGGATGAGATAGTGTCTGGAAAATTGAGGTGTATATTACTATCCAAGTAACTTGTATCAAGGCCAATTTATATTTTATGTTTTAACTGTAGATTCCCCACCTAAGTGCGGTCATGACCTCACCGGACCATGACCGTGAAAGTAGTTAATTGTGGCAAATCATAAATTTTACTTGATATAACCGGCTTGTGGTTTGTTTTATTTTGTCAACCCGGTGGTTTGTTAGATTTAGTAGGGGGTTTATTTTTTTTTTGGGGAATCTACCAAATTTTGGAACAGGGCTATTTTCACCCAGATAGGGGTGGTAGTCCATTAGGGGTGTATAAATAAAAAATAGGTTATATGTATACCGAATTTTATTGTAACGCCGAAGCAAGGATGGGGGTGGAATAAAAGAAAAAAATGTCCACCCCTTCCGCATCAGTCCTTGTGAAAGCAACTAGACGCCACAGTCTAGGGGGGGTAATAGTGAGTGTGGATGGGCGGTGACCCAGTTACAGGTCACGAGGGAGATGTGGGTTACGGCGAGGATGAGGCTGAAAAAGGCCAAGAAGCCTCGTGCAGACCACATTCAAATGTAACGGGTATCAGGGGTTAAGGGATTGAAAGGGGGGTATATAGGTATATATAAAAAAAAAAAAAAAAAAAAAAAAAAAAAAAAAAAAAAAAAAATTTTATAGTAACTAAGTATAAATGGAGTTAATGTCATTTTGTGTAATTAAGGTGTTATTTTGGATGGGCAACATTGTATGGGGAATATTATTCAATTTAACTGGAATTTATGTGTATCATTGTAAACCAATATTGTTTATTATATTATTAATATATATATATTATTAATATTATTCTTTAGGGTCTATAATATAAAATGAACCAGTACGGCTAAGAGGAAACAAATCAGATGTGGGATATGGAGGGATGGAAAGCCGTTTGTCAATTTTTAATTCCATGTTATAAAGTCGGCGATACTGGGTCGGGTATCTGTTCGATTTTTCGGTGTTGGGATCTCGAACAGAGAAGTCCAGTAAGATCGGATGGGTGCTGTCGCAGTCGCCAGACTAGGGGGGTAAGAACCCATGATGTAGTAGAGTGTTCAGGGGGGTTGCGGCGCCATATCCTCACTGATCCTCTTAGATCTAGGCAATAAGAGTTTGAACGCTCCGGCCTTCAATCTCTTATTGGGGGGGTATTGTAACGGTACGAGATTGTAGGGCCAAGATAACATTTTTTAAAATTACATTCTCTATACAGTCATTGTTCACCCTTGTAGAACCCCAAGTTAGTCAACCAGATAGGCTGTGTTTATTGCAGAAAAAACGTCTATGTTTTGTCTCCGCACTCATGCAACGCAGACCGATGGTGAAATAACATCAACCTGCGCCTCAGCCGTGAATTACGAAAGAGAGTATGTAACTGCACATTGCGCCAGGCGGCAAAAACATTGCTCACCTTCCCGCCTCTGCTAAGGCGCTCTTTCAATAGCACCAATGGGAGCACATATGCACGATCACGTGACCAAAAAACACTGTATGCAATTTAGCAAACTAACGCCAGTGCCAGTTGTGACACCGGGCCGCCCGGCCAACCTAAGCGAGCTAAGTGTTCGAAAATATATGTCGACCGACAAAACAACACTAAATGCTATTTAAAAGTGAACTAGAGTAATAGTGGCGCATCAACATCAACTTAATTTGAAATAAGCAATAACAGTACCGCGGTTAAACAGTGTCTTAACTAAATCATGGTGTGTTAAACAGTGCATTCACAGCAGAGGTGCAAAACAGCGGAGTTCTTCAGACGTTAAGTATTGACTGAGTTTTAACCAAGATTATTTTACCTTTTTCCCCAGAGTATAATTCAACATAAATAAATGATAAAGCTAAAATGTAAATCAGAGATCTCGAAGTGGGGTTTAAATAGAACGATAAAATCAAAGAACGAATGTGTGTGAGTGTGTAGCTAAAGCACGTATTGGTTCATTGCAGATAATAAATAGTGGAGGTATATCGTAGTGTCATAAGCTAGTTAATTAAGAAATATTTGTGACTATATTTGATTTTACAAATTGTTGCTCCTTCTACAAGTATTTAATTTAAATGTCATGAAAGGGAGATGAAGTAGTTATTTTGAATAATAAATCGGAGGCAATTTGTTTTAGCACAAACGGTGTATTTGATCTTTGCCTATATCAAATCCAAATAATCCCTTTTTGCAGCAGTTTCGTCTGAACGACCCTTGGAGTAAAAAACCCGAAGGTAAGAGATAAATATAATTATAATTTTGTAAGTAATCGTAGAGTTACATTTGGCCCCGAACGAGGGACCCGAGTCATATAATTTGTCTGTAATTAATTCGTAGAGTTACAACGTATTAACATTTCTAAAATCAACTGCTGTTGTCATTCTGTGTAAATGTCTGTGCAATGAAATGGCAACTTTAGATTAATGTAGAGTAAGATGAATTGAACATAAACTTGTATAAACTATGTTAGTAAATATTAGGTATAGACGACAATCTCAATTATTCTGACTGAAATGAGAGTGTTGATGATTTCAGGAAGTTCATTTTCGTTGCATATATTACAAAATAATATTTGAGCCCTATCAAAGTTAATCTCTTTTGAACATATGTAAAGTCACAATAATGGAAGAATACTTGTTAGCAATCAAGATGTTTTTTTTTGTTACTTGAAACATGGTTCAAGTGTCGGGCAGTATGTTGTAAAAAAAAATTCTTACATCAAAACATGGCTGACGATGAGCATACTGCTTAATGCTCATAACATGTTCCAAGTAAGAAAAAAAAACATCTTGATTGTAAACTAGTATTACGTAATTTACTTATCAAGAAAAGAACTGTAGCAACAAGTGTTCGAATAATATTTCACCTCAATATCAGAAAAGTTAAGAAAGTTCACAATTACCCATACATAATTAATTATATATATATATATAATTATTTACACCTACATTGTCCTGATATTAAATATAATTTACTGGCAACAAGTCAACTAAAATTGTCATTTACTTTCAGGTACATGCATCATAACCCTCCGAAACATTATTTAGCCAGATTTATTTAATCTACTATGTATCATGTATCATAAATGAAACATATATCTTTTCTTTCCCTTTGTTCCTCACTGTTAAGAAAAATATCAATGTGTTAAATTCACTATATTAATAACTGGAATTTTTTTTGTAAATTTAATTAACTGATACCACTATTATAGTTTCTAACAAAACTGTCTTTGTCTAACAGAAATTGTGTTCTGAGAAGGGGCGTATTTTTATTGTAAACTACCTTTAAAAACGTTGACCAGGAAGTAAGAATAAATGTTTAAATATATGTTGAATAAAAATTACTGTTTACAGTGAATTATTGTATAATTAAGTATTTTACTCACCACATTAACAAAAATTACTGTTCCAAACTCTTCTTTATACTGATCAAAACAATAAACAATATGGAAAAACAAAATTATTGTTATAAGGATGTGGACAAATCTGTTCTGTCTTAACATAATGTTGGTCTATTTTAAAACACGGATTATATGTTACAGTGTATACGGATGATCTTACATAACTATACTAAAATAGTGATTTATTATTTAAAAATTTTGGAATAAAAGTCGAGTCAGCGAAACAGCCCCCACGAAGTCTCACGCTGCAGTCACCTACACTCACGTTGCCTCAGCACTGAACAGCTGACGAGCAACTATCATTTCGGTGCTATGCAATGCATCTGTTGATAACAGTTTAGCCAACATAATGTTTACAAATAATGTTTGTTTACTGAAAGCAAAACCAAAACCATATCATTAGTTGTGGTTACTTCTGTTTCTTGTTAATTGTTAGTAAATATCTTTTTCCGGTTTTATAAATTTATCTGTATGATTTAACGTAAACTTTCTGCATTTTTATAAAGCTCAAAATGCAAGACAACTGAGTGTGACAAATAATGAAACCTGCAAGTACGTAAATAGATGCGCATATTGTAGAGCGGTGCAATTCTGCGAGTTTGAACGCGAGTGAGAATAGAAGTTTGAGTTGCTTTGTGGATTTAGGTATCCGAACTATATAATAAACTTTTGAAGAGGAAATCAAACGTTAAAGGTAAACTAAAATCAATTTTTCATTACAAAACCCGATGATCACTCTTTTGTACGAATATGTGAACTTGGTGGCACGGGTAAACATTAACCTTATTTAGTTTTAGTTCATATATTTACTATTAAATGATTTTTCGGACAATCATTATTTAGTTGACAAAATACATGAAAACTACGTGACCGCTGTAAGCAATTAGGTAGGCCTAAATAGAATTAAACAATTTTATATTAAATAACTTAGTATTTTTTATTATTTAATAATAATAAAATGTATACATCATGCTCTACACTTTCATCTGTTTCCTTATTATAGATATTTTTTTAAATAAACGAGTCAAGAAAAAATTAAGTTCACACACACATTAAGTATACATGTTATAGTTTTATTAATCCTAGCACATATTTATAGAATGTATATTTTATTTATACCGTAGTTATAACCTATATTTATATAAAATTTATATTTATGTTTATAAAGAAATAGTGTGAATAATGAATAATGAAACCCTAAGATTACAGAAGAAAGCGAGAATTATTATTAAATGTTTATAAAGAAATAGTGTGAATAATGAAATCCTAAGATTCGATTACAGAAGAAAGCGAGAATTATTATTAAATGTTTATAAAGAAATAATGTGAATGATAAATAATGAAACCCCAAGATAGAAGTTTTTACCTCAAATATACCTATGCAAAATAAAGAAAGAAAAAAATCATATGACCTAAAATACATACTACATTGCCAAATGATGGAACAATTTCAGTAAACGATTGAATGTAACCAATATAATGTTAAAGAAGACAAGAAAGAAAGAGTATTTGTGAACATAATTCATTGAAAAACAAACAGCCAAAATAATGAAATACTATAAGAAGAAGAATAGTTGGGCTAAGGAATGTATTTAGTTTGAAATACAGTTATAATGATCATCACACAACAACTATTTAGAAAATATTGTGATCAGAGAAAAAACAAATGAAGAAGATACTTAGCATTACAATCACAACAAAAATGATTACAAATGATAACTGTCAAAGTCAATATCAACGAATGTTTAAGAAACTAAAATGGAATTACAAAATATGAAAAATAGTAATGAAGAAATATAAAGGCAACAAAGGAAAAACTTTGTCCCAAATATTTATTATTAAATAATTAAAGAGATTATTAGGAGATTATTATTATATTTTATAGCTGACTGTAGATGAATTCCAGCAGTACTATATTAAGATGTGGTGTGGACAGCAGAGTATGAAGCCAAACAGTGCCTCTCTGAACTGTACCAACGCATGTATTAGGGATTGTTAGGGAAATTAAATATTTAAGGAATATTAGAATAGTTGCAAGAATAACTTCAGTTTCCAAAGGAGTAGGACGAAGAAAACAGAAAGAAATGAGTTGACAGGAGAATAATTGAAAAATACAGTGATTATAGTAATAATAAGTAGAAGAGATGTGAAACTAATGTATCATTGAATATTGTGGCCAACTATCAACAAATAATGTTTACAGACATTAAAAATGATCAAGAATGTTAATAAAAATGATGAAATGTTAAAAAAAAAAAAAAAAAAAAAAAAAAAAAGTATTAATACTAGTCTAATGAAGTTACATTGAAAATCCCATCGTCAACCATTAACAATGAAATGAAGAAAAGGCATGTGAAAAAGACAAGTTTATTTGACCTAAACTTCATTCAGGTAAACTAAACTTTTTTAGGAGGAGGAGCATATGTAACGCAACAGAAATGCTAGCAGTCATGTTACATAAAAACAAGGTTCACAGAATAATAAACAAGTCAATAACTAACCCCATAATAGAACAAAGATCCAATAATTACAATTATAATCATAGATAAAGGTAAATAAGGATGCAAGGTAGTGTTAACAAAAATAAATGAACCTGTAAGTTAGATAATAGTTGATGATATATGTTTAGTGAAAAGCAAACAAAAAAATGAAACAATGATTTACTTTATAGTAATAACAAATAAGAATTTTGAGTTAAGAGGTATTATTTTGTGACAACAAATGTTATGATAAAGTTTATGTTATGTTATACCAAATATGTGTTGAGTTAATGAAAGATAATGAAACAAGTTGTATTATTCAATAACTGTTGTAGAATGAAGTGTGAAGCAGCTAATTAATGTTAATAGATTTGAATTTTCTTATATGTGATCCATAGGTCAACATAAAATTGTTATTAGATATGGAAAAAATAATTGTTTATGTAAATGTTAATAGTTAAGATTTGATTATATGTATGAATTTATGTAAAAGGGGCTATAGATGTGTACCAGTTATAAACACAGGTAGATCCGTTTACAATAAAAGGCCTAACAGCCAAAACCACTATATAAACACTCATAACATAAAGGTTAGGTACATCAATTAATAATAATTAATAAATACGATTTGAAGAGCTAGAAAAAACATTAAATTAATAATAATATATAATAAAATTTATACAAATTATGATAATACCATAATGCCATGACATCGATTAATAACATTTAATATCGAAAGTGTATTAAATATAAAAAAGGAAAAAAAACCGGCTGAAAAAGTTACATTCCGATAGGATAGCAAATTGATAAGAAATAGACAAAAAATATATGAAATAAACACTATATTCAAAACATGTGGAAGGAAGAAGTCATGTGTTGCTAGGGACGACAAAAAAAGAGGAAGTTGTTGATTTAACAATAATTGCTTGGATGAACTGAATGTGATGAGATTAAAAACCCAAGAAATATTTTTTTAATCAGAATAGTCTAACTTATCAGATACTATAATAAAATACAAAATCCTAATGACAATATATATGAATCACCAGTACAGTTTAACCAAATAATACTACAGAATGAAATCTGAATAGAGAATAAATAACTGGATTATACAAGGAAGGACTTGAACCGTCCCATATACGAGAGGAATTGACGATACATTAAAACAAATAGAAAGAGTCAAAAGTATCACAAATAATAATATACACTACACCAGAATTTATAACCTTTCAAAAAACACGGAACAACACTAATTGCTTCAACCGAGAGAAGAACGTATTTGGGTCCTGTCGTTGCAGAAGAAGAATCCATCGGGCTGTAAACCAATCCAGAAAGCTGTAATTCCGAAGTGGACAGGAGAAGAATTACTTTTTATTAAACCGAAGAAAGAAAACCGTACTGCATAATCGTCCAGAACAGTAAATTTATCAATCAACCGCCTACACGATTTGCTTCGTTCTAGTCTGGTAAATCATTATAATATTAATCATACTAACTACACAACACTACAAATTTGTAAATCTTGCATTCTTATCTATGTATTTTTAATCTTCCCCACAGTTACAAGAACCTTCACACCCTGAATTAAATTAATTACAAATTAAAACATACTATATAACTAAATTTAAATAAGGTATCAGAATAACCAACAATCGATTCATACAATCTATAGCCCAAGCATATGTTAATTAGAACATATATTATTCAATGTTAAGGAAGTAAACAAATAAAGAACCTTTATATATTTGCAAAATCTTGTTATTTGGAGTATGGTTAATGAGCTAGGAATAAAAAAGTAACTGAATAAGTATAGAATAATTGGTTAACATAAACATTGAAATAACCTATAAGTTTCGTTGAGCCGATACTACAGCGCTTATAGCGGAATTATCTGACACCAAAGAGAGAGCGTAAAAATACAAAATTAGACAGAATTCTCTTCAAGGAATAATAGGGTTTAACGGAATTATAAAATAACTCATTAATTATTTAAGTTACATGTACACAAACACTGATAGTTTTTAGAGAGCTCAGTTAATAATTAGTTACTTACATCAATACATCCCACAACTCCAAATATCTCCGAGATTTACATAATTAAGATAATTCAAAACACATTGACATAGGTGTATGTACAAATCGACAAACCCAACAGTGGGGTTTTAAGGAGAGGAAACAAGTTTATCTACAAATTGACGCTCATAACGTGGGACCTAATTAGGTGACGCGAGAGTGGTTACATACAGTATACATGTTATGTCTGGTATGTGTGAATCAAGTAATTTATAATCACTGACATAATAGCATGTAAAACTCCGTTGTTTGTGACACTTTTGATAATATATTGTATATTTTGTATATTATCACTTTCTTAATTTTGTGTATAGTACATGTATAGAGTCTTAAAACAACAACTTTTGTGGTTATTTTGTAATGTTAATGTTTTTTGTAATCAATAAAAATTATATTGGTTCATATATTTATCTGTTTTTAGATGGAAGCAATGCCTCTGCAAAATGTAACAGTGCAGGGTATGTATGCCTTATGCTCCAAGCAAATTGTTTATGTGATTTATTGGTGCTAGTACACATATGGCATGATGGTTTTTAAACGTGTAAATTTTCACTAACAGTATGGTCTTTGGCTAGTATGTTCTCTGTATTGTGACAGATTATTATGATTCTCTATAATATTGTCTATGCAGTATTGTTGTATTATTGACAAGCTAAGATAACTTGTCATAACGTGGGTAAAGGTTTTGAAAAGAATAAAGTTCTGTAGTGATTGGGTACCTACAGTAAATTGACTTGTTTACAATCTATTAGAGACACGGAATACAGGTTATGTTTAGAACAGAGTACACAAAACACAAAGGTTTATACGTTTGTTGCACTTGTAATTAATTGGTGATGTTCATTGCAAACATTCTTTTAATGTGATTTGTGATGCCTTATACACTTCTGAAATATGTTTGTATTTTTATTTAAAGTATAACAGTAATTTTGTGAACAACTGTTAAGGGTGGATTAACTATAAACATGCTCCAAGAAAATGAAGTTTTAGAGAGAGAGAGTGAGAGAGAGTTGTGTCTGTGTTTAGTGACAGAGAGAGACAGGAGAGAGACGAAAATGTTAAAATTAGTGGTATAATTGCACATTTTGAAACACATATTTGTGTGCTCTTGTGTACTTACCTGTGATCAGACACATACAAAGTGACAGTCAGGGTAGAGGTATGCAGAAAGTTTGAGGGAGAATATCTATAAAAATTTTACAAGAGACTATCTCTAGTGTGATGGAATAGTAGGGAAAAATAAATAGATGGCGAGGGGAGGGGGGAGATGTTATGTTTTGTATATAATATTTATTTTTAATTTTAACACTTGAAGGTTGGGGTGTTTGTAATACAATGAAGAGATAACATTTATAAATGTACGAAAACATACATAATTCTATAAATATTGCAAACAAAATTCATTTACGACTATTTTGGTGATCAATATTATAGTTGATTAAAGAGAATCTAAATGTCACAATCAGTATATAATTTGATTCTCTACTTGCAGTCACAGAGCCGAAGTGTTAATACTTTTTCAGTTAGTTACTAACAGATTGTGATTTATATATTTTTAAATGCAGGGTAAAATTAGTACATGATGATTTATTTTCTCCATCTTGGTAAAAGTTAGAGGGAGTATATTATCTACATAAAAATATTATATTATACCGGTATTATTAAAACAGCTTTTGATCCTAATTATTTGACTAAGTGGGTAAACTAATAATGTATCAGTTTTTGTTGCTACTTCAAAGAATTCAGTTTTATAACAACTTATAGTTTTTTCTTTAGAGTTGAAAAATTTGATTAAATTTGCAAACAGTATAATATTTTTAAAGTATCATAGTAAAATAACACCTACTATTTTCCTTAAAAACTGTGGAAGATTTTAAAAATATATAAAAGATTCACTTTAGAATCTGTATGTGAAATGTAAAATCCTAAATCTCAGAAGGTACTCTTGAAAGAAAACAATGTTAAAAAAAAAAAGCAGCAGGCCTAAGAAAAGATGTAAATAATTCAAAATGTTATCTGTCAGTGAATCTTTGAAAATTTGATTTAAGGCATAATCAGATCCATTAACTCTTACTAGATACTTTATTTGAAATAAATATCAAATAATTCAGCACAAATCACTTTACAGTCAGTAAGCATTCTGCAGGAAAATTATTAGACAGACAAATAAGCAGATAACTATAAGTAGTAATTGTAAATTCAAGTCTACTCAAAAGCACAGGCGGAGCCAACAGTAGGGTGGAACCAAGCCCACTTGATTGAAGCAGGTGTAGTATCTAACATAACAAATGTTGGTGTGGCCATTGGGAAACGTTTTACAGATATATATATATATATATATATATATATATATATATTGCGACAGTACAAATAAGTGATGTACTGAGCATTGAATATAAAAATTTAAATATACCTAATAAACTGTAAATAATTAATAATGTATTAGAAATAAGCATGTCAGGGATTGCAAGCTTGGCTCAGACAAAAATATGAACAGGTGTTTCAACCTTTATCGACGTGCACACACACACACACACACACACACAAATGTAACTGAAAGTGTGTACACCAGTATTTTGCTAGTGTGTGTGAACGCAGGTCTATGCAGGCGAGTTTACCACCCCAAGATGAATAATTGCATAATTACTGTTTTTCCGTAATTATTCATAAACTATAATTAAGAAGTAAAATCCAAAAACACAATAAAATGTAAGAAAATTTACTAAATACTGTGTACGAAAACCATGTGAAAGTGCCACACCGTACGAGTGTAATAGTGAAATAACTGTACAAATCGAGAGGGTTAAGTTGCAATGTCCAAAATTACAGTGAACATGTGTTGTAAAAATAGTTATAAGATAAGTATAAGAGTATACTTATAGGACTCTGCAATTCGCAGAAATATAAGAAATAACGAAATTGACAAGGAGTGGGGGAACTGAACCCAGAAACAATTTCAGACATGTCGATTTCGTACCACTGCAGGTGTTGACCAAGACATGGGTATAAATAGGACACACAAACTACAGTGGTTCTCTTTCTTAAATCATCCACGGTGCAGCGGGAGCTTCTGCCCGTCCCCACAGAATATTTAAATTTTTGTAAATAGTTTCATCCCTCCAGTTACATACAGTTATGTAACTGGATTGTAAAACAAACAATATTTAAGTAGTAACAAAATTACATAAGAAGATCCACATCAGAAGATCAACTGACGTCCGAAACAGCACGAGGAGAAGTTCCAGAGAGCGATACGACGCTGGACAGAGAGAGAGAGTCGACGCTGAACAAGAGAGGAAGTCGACGCTGGACAAGAGGAGAAGAGAGAGGCGACGCTGGACAAGAGGAGAAGAGAGAGTGATGCTGAGGTCGAGACGAGGACGATTACAGAGGGATCCAATGATTGAGTATGATTGACGATGATAAGGCGATAAACAACTTATTTATCTCTTAATCGAACAATTAACGTAAAGACAATTAAGGACATTCTTGTTCTATTTAAAAGTAAGAGTCAATGTTTATTGTAAAATTTGAATTAAAATCATAGATGTTATTGAAATAAGATTAACGTAAACAAGAGCTCAAATTAGTATTGAAATGAAAAGAATACAAAGCATTTAAGTAAAAATTAGCGTTAAATATAAATCAGTACTGAGAAACAAAAGATAAATTCAGTAACTATTGATATTTTTGAGTTACATTGCAATATATAAGAAAATATTTAAATATTGATATTGTGAAACACACTAATTAACTGAGTAGTCTGGAAATGAGATTTTTCGTTAATACAATAATTAGTAGAATAGAATATTTAGTCAGTAAGGATGTATATAGCATAAGCCTTACGGCATAATAATGAAATAATAACGAATGTTTTAAGTCGAAGTAAGTGCCATGTGCACAATTTTATTAGTATCAAATAAATTTGAAATACCGTTACAAGTTACATAGAGTTCTTATTACAGATACACCTGAAACCCAAATTAAACGTTATATTGTTACATAATTTGTCGCTCTTGAACGTGAGGCCAGACACGCCTATTTTTATGGATATCGTATCGTAGCATAAGAAATATCGCTTCCAACGTGGGGCATCACAAATTTATATTATATTTACTTATGCAGTTGTATCGTTATATAAATTTGTCGCCCTGGACGTGGGGCACGACATGCCTAAATTTGTGTACAAAAATTTGTTACATAAATTGTAGCCCATGAACGTATGGCCCGATCCTCACCATTTAACTATTAAAATTTTTGTATGTAGATAAATGGTTGCTCTAAAATATAAAGAGTGTGTTAAATGAAAAATGTATAATATGTAATAATTATTTATATTAAACAGTAACTGAATGTCATGTTAATTGTTGTGTAATCACACAGCTGGCGCCCACGAATAATATTGTTTGTCTATGTAACAGGTGTAACTGTAATGAGTATTAATAATAACTATTAATAAAAATAAAGAAATAAATAAATAAGTAGGGAACAGTTATCAATAATAATTGTTAAAGAATTACTACTAAATAAATATTTTAATAATACTTCAACATGACGACTCCAGAAAATTTAGACGTAGAAGCATTCCAGACGATGATGCGTGCCTGGGTCGATGAATTAAGCACAAAACAGACAGAAAATTTAAATAAACAGACGGAAAATTTAAATGCTAGAATAGACGAATTAAAAGAATGTAATAAGAAACAATTAGAAGAACAAACTGAAAATTTTAGACAAGACACCATAAAAATTTCAGAAAGTCTAGAAGAGTTAAAAATTGATAATCTTGAAATAAAACAAAATATAATTGACAGTAATGCACAATTAACAAAAAAAAATTGGTGACACCAACATACGTATTGATACTTTAGAGAATAATTTTAAACAAGCCTTACATGAGCAAGTTGTACGGATTGAAAATAAACAAAAAGAATTACGTCTCGAGTGGAGAAAAGATTTAAAAGAAACACATAAACAAATAAATGATACTTTAACTACTATAACACGAGAACATGATGATAAAATTCAAACTATTAATAATGTATCGCAAACAAATACCAGTAAACTTAGAGAAATAGAAACACGTACTGTAGTTATTGAGAATAAAATTGAAGAAACTATGAAGGACCGTTCGGGAGATGTATCACATATGAAAGAAGAAATTCAAGAGGAAATGAACCAGCTACGAAGTGAGTTAAGAAGACGACAGAACCAAATGACCATATTTCCTACACCAACGGAAGAAAGGAGCAGACTTAAGTTCTCAGGTGGTGAAGGGGAGAACAGTATGGAATTCCTAGCTAGAGTAGAGAAGGAAATAGAAAAAATTGGGAGTGCAATAAATGACGACGAGAAGATAGACTTCGTCACGCGATATCTTTGAGATTCAGCCAGCCCATGGTACTCTATTATTAGAGATAACGTCAGTACATATCAGCAGTTTCGTGAGGCATTCGAGAACCGATACTGGAATCTACATACCCAACGACAAGTACGGGATCAACTCGAATATGGAAAGTTCAATGCACAAGGAGAGTGGAGTATTGAACAATACACAATTACGCAAATAGAACGCGTAAAGCATCTTAAACCTAAATTCTCAGAATACGAAATTTTTTCAAAATTTTCTTACCATTTTCAGCGAGATATCCAGTTAGCAGTTTATACGCAAGGAATTAAAACCATAGAAGAATTTTTAATCCTTGTAACACAGTCAGAGAATATCAATAAAGGTAAGAACACACAATACTGGGAACAAAAACACGCAAATCACCACCATAATTATCACAGAGATGACAAGAAAGCAATACAAAACACTACACCGCACCGTGATAATTATAAAATAAATTTTTTGCCACCAATGTACAACACGCACAGCTAAAGAGACTGAACAAAATAATACAGCTAAACGACAAGGAGACGTTGTATGGTCATCCAATCGTAAACAGTTTTCAAAACCAGCTGACAAACGCGTTGCCGCTGTACGAGGGTACGATGAGAAAAAATTGAAGAGAAAAGGACGAGAAATGAATGAGATGGAGACAGTAACATTCCACAGCCGACCGTCTACATCAAAGGCGTCACAGTGACTGAATAAATGGAAGCAAAAGTATAAAATAAACAACATATACCCCTGCGATATTAGGGAGGAATTATTAAACAATGAACAGGATATAAAGCGAGACGCGCAGCAAACAAAATGCCCTATTGTGACAGTGAGTATAAACAGGTGTAAAATACAGATGCTAATTGACACTGGCAGCCAACTATCAGTTCTTAACGCTGCATGGGTCCAACGCAATAAGAAATATTTTAAAAATACTGCAACGTAAATAATTTAAATATTACAACAGCTACCAATCAAAAAGAATGAGTTAAACAACAAGCATATGTAACTCTAACATATAAAAATCTAGAATTAGAACACCCCATGATAATTATGCATAAGTTGATTTATGATGGAATTTTAGGTATCGATATACTAAATGCAATAAATGCTAAGATTAATGTTAATGATAATACAATTGTGTGTAATTATAAAAATGTTCAATATGAATTAATGATGAACAGCGAGGAAGAAGAGTGCAAGGTAAGTGAAACACCTATTACTTTGTACAAGCCACAGATACAGTATGGTCCAACTCGACATGTGAATGCGGTAGATGAAGGGATGACGACACAGGAAGAAGAGAAACTGCACGAATTAATAGAAGAATACAGTGATGTATTTAGTGAAGTACCGACGCAGACGACAGTATACGAACACTCTATAGTTGTGTCAGACCCTACGAAAGTCATTAGGAAGACATACCCTATCCCAATGCGATATGAGGAAGAGATTGAACTGGAAATTCGGCGTATGATCGAAAGTGGAGTCATAGAGCGATCGAACAGCAACTTCCTGAATCCTCTAGTGGTAGTGAAGAAGAAAAATGGTGAAATACGTCTATGCCTTGACATGAGTGAGCTGAACAGCATTGTATTAAAGGAGTATGACTGTGCACCAACTGCGGATGAATTATTTACTAAGTGTGAAGGAGCAAGGTATCTGACGAAGCTAGATTTACGCTCAAGTTTCTGGCAGATTCCAATTCGTGAAGAGAATAGAAAGTACACTGCTTTCCTGTATAAAAATAAATGCTACCAACACAGGGTAGTACCCTTCGGATTAAGCACGAGTTTAGCAGTCATCGTAAAGTGTCTAGAAAGAGCCCTAGGACCTGAAGTGGAACCCTACACCATGATATTTGTAGATGATATCTTAGTTGTATCTAAAACGTTAGACGAACATATAAAACATCTAAGCACGATATTCCACAAGTTTAGGCAAGCGAACATATCCCTTAACCTAGACAAATGTGAATTTATCAAATCCTCTATCCAATTCCTAGGTCACATTATTTCATCCTCTGGTATTCAACCCGATCCTATCAAAATTTCCAGCATAACAAATTTCCCTATACCCGGAAATCTCAAAGAGTTAAGAGCATTCTTAGGACTCACAGGATACTACAGAAGATTCTCACCGTTATATGCAAGGTATACGCAACTGCTTCTAGAGCTGACGAAGAAAGAAAAAAAAATGGAAGTGGGAGAAGAAACATCAAGATGCCTTTAACCAAGTGAAAGAGTTGTTCATCGAAAATATTATGTTACATCATCCTCAACAAGAAGGAAAATTCGTAATATACTCCGATGCTAGTGACTACGCAGTAGGAAGTGTACTGTATCAACAAGATACTATGGGAGAGCACCGAGTAATTGCCTACGCCAGTAGAGTCTTCAAAGGAGCTGAAAAACACTACTCCACATCAGAAAAAGAAATACTTGCTATAGTATACGCTCTTAAGCAATTCAGATATTATGTTTATGGTACTCATTTTGAGATACATACTGACCACCAAGCATTACCATTTCTATTGAAATGCAAAATAACAAATGCCCGATTATTAAGATGGATTTTAGCCATTAACGAGTACTCATTCACCATTAAATACTGTAAAGGTAAAGACAATATTATAGCTGATACACTAATCCGATACATCAAAGAAGAATGTGAAGAAGTTTATGAGAGCGAAAAGAAAGAAGTACGATTGTTATCAATTAAATTCAAAGAGAATGATGAAGTAAAACAAATGCTAAAAAATGTAGCACAACAACAAGATTTGGACGTGACAATAAGGGAGATGAAGGACCAAGAACAGCTACCAAATCATTATAAGGTACTTAATGGAATTCTTTTCAGGTTAGTAAGACAAGACTGGAAGATAGTACTAACGAATGACATGTTACAAAAATTAATTCAACCAGCACATGAGAGTTTAGCACATGCTGCCGCTCTGAAATGTTATCTGAGTCTACGAGAAGATTTTACGATTAATAATATGTATCGAAAGATAAAGAAGGAGGTAAAGAAGTGTTATGAGTGTAAAACGGCGAAAGGACCGAATTTACACACATACGTAGAAATGAAGAGCACCCAAAAGGAGCACAAGGGAGAGCTAATTGCAGTGGATTTTCTGGGACCACTACCACGATCAAGTCGAGGTGTGAAGCACATATTGGTATGTATCGATGTGTTTTCCTAGGCAGTCCGACTGTACCCAATTATGCGACCCACAACCAAAGTTGTTCTGAAGATACTACTGCAGAAATATATTCCGTCATATGGAAAAATGAAGAAGGTACTCAGTGATCAAGGTGTGCAATTCCAGAGTGAAAAATGGGAGAGGACGTTAAGGGAAAATGGAATACAACCAGTACTCACATCCATAAGACATCCTCAAGGAAACCTTGCTGAGAGAGTTAACAAAGAATTAGGTAAATATTTACGAATATACTGCCATGATCAACACAATAAATGGGCAGAATATTTACCATTTCTTGAAAAAGCCATCAACGAAAATTATAGTGAAGCAACAGGATATACTCCAATGGAATTAGAAGAAGATAAGAAGCCAAACAGATTTTGGACTAAGTATATAAACAAACCTAATAACCAAAATGTACCTGTACCAATAAGTGTGAAAATTGAATACGCAAAGCAACGGATAAGAGAAAGAGGTAACAAGAGAGTAGAAAGATTTAATCTAACTCACAAGCTACAACAATTCAACGTGGGAGAAAGTGTACTACTCAAAGCTAATCCAGTGGGAAAACGAAGTGATAATACGGCGAAGAAATTCTTCAGACTTTATAATGGACCGTATACGTTAAGACAGCGAGTAGGACAACACACTTTCATCGTATATGATGAGATACAGAAGAAAGAAATTGGTAAATTCCACGCAACGTCATTTAGGAAGTTCTACACATGAAAACAACAAGGTCAATGAAACCAGTCAGATCAGCTGTTTGTTGAAGCCACCCTACTACAAGGTCACGAGCAGTGAACGTATAAGGAGGGGAGGTAAGACATTTGTATACACTCCAATTAAGGGTGAAATGACGAATATTATTCTTTTTTATTTGTTACATTTTTTCAAGTGTAATAATAATAAAAAAAAAAATAAATTTATTAAATTTTTTTTTGTTACCAAGCAGAGGGCTAATGCGACAGTACAAATAAGTGATGTACTGAGCATTGAATATAAAAATTTAAATATACCTAATAAACTGTAAATAATTAATAATGTATTAGAAATAAGCATGTCAGGGATTGCAAGCTTGGCTCAGACAAAAATATGAACAGGTGTTTCGACCTGAATCGACATGCACACACACACACAAATGTAACTGAAAGTGTGTACACCAGTATTTTGCTAGTGTGTGTGAACGCAGGTCTATGCAGGCGAGTTTACCACCCCAAGATGAATAATTGCATAATTACTGTTTTTCCGTAATTATTCATAAACTATAATTAAGAAGTAAAATCCAAAAACACAACAAAATGTAAGAAAATTTACTAAATACTGTGTACGAAAACCATGTGAAAGTGCCACACCGTACGAGTGTAATAGTGAAATAACTGTGTACAAATCGAAAGGGTTAAGTTGCAATGTCCAAAATTACAGTGAACATGTGTTGTAAAAATAGTTATAAGATAAGTATAAGAGTATACTTATAGGACTCTGCAATTCGCAGAAATATAAGAAATAGCAAAATTGACAAGGAGTGGGGGAACTGAACCCAGAAACAATTTCAGACATGTCGATTTCGTACCACTGCAGGTGTTGACCAAAACATGGGTATAAATAGGACACACAAGCTACAGTGGTTCTCTTTCTTAAATCATCCACGGTGCAGCGGGAGCTTCTGCCCGTCCGCACAGAATATTTAAATTTTTGTAAATAGTTTCATCCTTCCAGTTACGTACAGTTATGTAACTGGATTGTAAAACAAACAATATTTAAGTAGTAACAAAATTACATAAGAAGATCCACATCAGAAGATCAACTGACGTCCGAAACAGCACGAGGAGAAGTTCCAGAGAGCGAAACGATGCTGGACAGACAGAGAGAGAGTCGACGCTGGACAAGAGGAGAAGAGAAAGGCGACGCTGGACAGAGAAAGAGAGGGTCGACGCTGGACAGAGGAAGTCGACGCTGGACAAGAGGAGAAGAGAGAGGCGACGCTGGACAAGAGGAGAAGAGAGAGTGATGCTGAGGTCGAGACGAGGACGATTACAGAGGGATCCAATGATTGAGTATGATTGACGACGATAAGGTGATAAACAACTTATTTATCTCTTAATCGAACAATTAACGTAAAGACAGTTAAGGACATTCTTGTTCTATTTAAAAGTAAGAGTCAATGTTTATTATAAAATTTGAATTAAAATCATAGATGTTATTGAAATAAGATTAACATAAACATGTATAAAAACACACTTATTTATACTTTCATTTTAACTGTTTATTACTTACCGATATTTTGGATCTTCCTAAGGGTACCCAGAGTTCTTTTATAAGCGAGGTCAGAAACAGTGTGAGGTTACGAAATAAATATTAATACACATTTTGTATGAAGAGAATTTACTTAATCTTTATTAATCATTTAATATGCTCTGTTGCAAATCATTCATTACTAAATTCTGGTATGTTTACAAAACCTCTATTATTTTTAGTGTATTGTGTAACTGGAATACAGCTTCCTTGTAATAGGTAATTTTACATTATTGACTTACATACTATAGCTTACCTTATACATCACTCATAAATACACAAACACAAACAGCCCAGCCTGCAACACACCCACTCACACAGAATATTATTTAAACCCTTAACTTTTTAAAAAACCTCTCCCTGCCGGCACGCGTTTATAGCTTGAGCACTTAATTTTTTCATTTTGTATTTAGTTGTGTCCGAAAATAGTTTATATGGGTTCTTCTTTGTTGTATCAGATTAGCTGCACTTCATTTTATTTACTGCACTGAATTTTAAATTAGAAAAGTTTTATTTTCTGAGCCCTGTTTAACGGACTGCCTGCGCAGGCGAAAGTCGGCAAAGGACTGCCAGCGTCTCTCTGTTCCCCACTCCTTGATCATTTTAGTTGAGACGACGGACATCAATGCCTTACAGTTAGTCGTCACAACTCTGTCTCATTTAAACCATGCTTTTGGTGTTGTGTTAGTTCGTATACGATCTTGGTGTGGCACTGGCTAACGTCACGAGATGGGCGGTTCTTAAGTTTTTCGTATCCGCCGTCATGGTAAATGAAACTGCAACGATTCCACTCTAGGCCATTTTGAGTTTTCTGAAGGAGCGTCACTCCAGCGCGCATACCTGTGTTGCATGTGCGTGCACCATTACATTCATGCACAGTTCTGAGAAATCGAGGGTGGTACATACTTCGACAAATTTCACAATGGAATACTGCGTCTTGCCTTTGTTCTAACTGTTATCGTCTCCACGTGTTCTTTCACAATGGGATTAAAACTTGCCCAATAATTTTTTATGGATCCCCGAAAACTGAAATAAAATAAAATACAAATACCCCAGAAATGCAATAAATATAATTCCCTAATTTTGACACGTTACAAACAAGAGCTCAAATTAGTATTGAAATGAAAAGAATACAAAGCATTTAAGTAAAAATTAGCGTTAAATATAAATCAGTACTGAGAAACAAAAGATAAATTCAGTAACTATTGATATTTTTGAGTTACATTGCAATATATAAGAAAATTATTTTGCCAAACATTATGCCACTGACTTGTTATAATATTATTATATACATACCACCATAGTTAGTAAAATTCCATTTTTTAAACCAATGAATAAGGCCTTTTCGAAATATTAAAAAAAATTCATCACAACAGGAACATTACAGTGTATGAACTGAGGATGAAATTTTAATATTTCGAAAAGGCCTTATTCATTGGTTTAAAAAATGGAATTTTACTGACTATGGTGGTATGTATATAATAATAATATAAGAAAATATTTAAATATTGATATTGTGAAACACACTAATTGACTGAGTAGTCTGGAAATGAGATTTTTCGTTAATACAATAATTAGTAGAATAGAATATTTAGTCAGTAAGGATGTATATAGCATAAGCCTTACGGCATAATAACGAAATAATAACGAATGTTTTATGTCGAAGTAAGTGCCATGTGCACAATTTTATTAATATCAAATAAATTTGAAATACCGTTACAAATTACATAGAGTTCTTATTACAGATACACCTGAAACCCAAATTAAACGTTATATTGTTACATAATTTGTCGCTCTTGAACGTGAGGCCAGACACGCCTATTTTTATATATATTGTATCGTTGCATAAGAAATATCGCTTCCAACGTGGGGCATCACAAATTTATATTATATTTACTTATGCAGTTGTATCGTTATAATATATATATATTGTATTGGTAGGAATCTTTATGTTCTAACAAAAACATTTTCTCTAAAAGTGGATGATGTGAACAGCTTTATAACTTTGAAATCAGGCACAAAATGATTGTAATTGACGCCTCTGTAGTGAAACAATGTCATAACTTACTGGCAATTGTACAGTATGATCGTTTCTGAAAGTTGAAGCATTGTGAATCCCTGAGTCCTTTAGTGGTCATGTCTCCCAATGTTTGTGGTCCTGACAAGATCATGTAGTGCCCTCTGTTTTCGAAACTAATTATTTTTAATACTCAGTTTAGTAGTGTACTACAGAAGAATTGTACTTTTTAAGTGTAAACAAATAGTTTTCAGTCATTAAGTCATTATAAATAGAATTGCTGGTAGTGTGTAAGTGAATAACTTATCACATTTTTTACAGCAAGTTTTGTTTTAAGGTGAAGTAAATGTCAGTTAAGTCTTCAGTATAAATTACAGCATATTTAAATATTAGAGTTTAATTAAAATACTGAAACAGGAGCTAGCTGACTTGCAGTCATGAAATTTGTGGGGAAACCTCTTTGTTGCATGTCTGAAAACCTGTTTTGTGGAAACATTGAATTGTCACATGAAACAATATGACAATAAGTTGTACTAAAACTGCCTCATATGCTTTAAAATATATGAAATTAACTCAGATTCAATGTACATTGAGACTGCCCAATAATTTATATGGTAATAAAATTTTCACAAGAGTTCTGAACAAAGTGCAGACAAATAAAAAATGAACTCTTTATGGGACCAAGTGAAAACCAGAATTAGACGAGAGATGACCAGTCAGCAGAGACACATACAATATTACCTTATATTCATATTTTTATATATAGATTAGCATTACTGACATAAACACAATACTGTAATAAAGGAAATGCATATTATTCACTAGTTTATTACATCTACTTCTTCATATTTACTAAATTCACAGCAAATTCATTTGTGATATAAATCCTTGGACACTTATTCCTTGGTTGATAGGATGAAGTAAGCCTGTCATGGCATTCAAGATTTTCTTCCTTGACTAGAACAGTTTTTCAGACCATCAAAATTTGTAGCAACATACACTGTTCTGCTTTCCTCATGTAATTTTCCGTCATGAGTCTTTCGCTGTACAAAATGCTGATTTATCTGGCATAAGCTTAAAGTCAGTGTTTGTGATGTAGGTGACAACCCATAAGCAAGTCCAAGACATTGCCTATTTGTTTCAATCAGTAATAAAACTTGATAGAAAATTCCAATGAATAGAGCGTATTATGTGGGATTTTATCACAATAAATGGAGTATTCTGGAAAGGTTGCACATATGAGGCATACAGGGACTGGACAAAAAGTGCATATTTGCATATTATACGGGATACAGTAACAAGTGGGAGCATTTTAACATGATTTTACTGTAATTATACAAATTTCTTATTAATTAAAAAGGAAATAGTTTACAAAAAAACATGTACAAAAATGACATTTCATAAGTAAAGCTAATTATTCAGAATTGTAAACCATTCTGAATAATTGTTACTGGACCACCCTCAGTCACCCTGTCTTTGAAATGCTGGAGCCACCTCTCAACTCAGAAGTACTTCTGTCGAGAATGCGAAGTTCTAAATGTTCTAATTTTGAGTATCAAAACTTATATATGGCATTTATCAAAACTACAATAAAATACAACTTGTTTTCATTGACATAAGCAATTTGGAAAATAAATGAGATTTTCACCCTTTTGTTTGTAGCAAACAGAGGGAGCATTTGATTGTCACTCGTTTCATATTCACTTAGTTTATAGTAATTGAGATATAAATGTGTATTTAGTGTTATAATGTTAATGAAAAAATAGTGACAAAGTGAATGTAAACATTTGTTATTCAAAAAATGTGGTGTAATGTTTATGAATTAGTGAACACAAAATAAAAGCACACAGAAATTCGAAATAAGCACTGTACTTGACAATATTTTAATGCTATTGTTATAATTGTTAGATTCTGCCTTTGATGGAAAATTAAAACTTCAGTGAACTATACAAGCAATGATAAAATAACCAAAATGTTTATTAGAACTACTCATTTTTTATTTGTTTATTACATTAGTTAACATGACATTATTAGCAGTAATTTTTCCGTTAATGTGCAGATCATTGCAATAAAATTATTTGTAATCCAGCCTAGCTTTTCATATTCCTTCCATGAGTACATAAAATAATTGTGAACCTAAGTAATTACAACATAGAACAGTTTACAGCTCAACCAAATTGCTATCAGGGCGTGGGAAAAAAGTGCTAGCGTCAGCTCTGATACAGAGACGGTGTTGTTCTCCCCACCATGTACAGCTGTGGGTTTCACATCTTCGATAAACTTGATCTGCTAGACATTTGTTGTTTATTTCATCGGTGTGACTGTTAAACTGGTGGAAGAGGGAGAGGTGATGAGCATTTGCATGATAGCAAATTGCTTACTCTTTTTCATTAGTTATATGCGTATTTCACCCAAATCATTAAAATTTTTCAATGCGATTTCCTCTCAGAAGTTAGCTACACTAATATTTATCCTTCCCTTTATTTGGTTGATCATCGCTAAATCACCTGAAGATCGGGCTCCTCGCAGCTGCCTGTTATTCTGTCAAAAGCCTTTTCTAAAAGTATAAAACAAACTGATTACCTTTCTTCTCTCTATTTGTCTTTCACCAATCAATCTAATAGCATCTTTGATGCCCATGCCTCTTTCAAAACCAAATTTTTTATCCCCTACATTCTCATCCACTTTGGTCAGTAATCATCTCTTCATGATTCATAACAGGATTTTTTAATTGTAGTTCATATTCATAAGTGTTAAGAATAACCTGTACTATCACTTAAATGAGTGACAGTGATTGTTTAAGAACGTGGGTGGCAAAATTAATTTCCTGAAGTCAGTAGGTATTTATTTTTTCTAATTGTTTCTGTGAAGTGAAAGGTTTTATTATTTTTTTATTTTTCTATAAAACATTTTTTCAGAAATAGGAAATAAACATTCTCGAATAGTTGATGCAACACACTAAAATAAGAATCTATCTTTCTAGTGATTAAAGATTTTGCAACCATGTTCAGTGATCAAATTAATGGTTTATACAAACATACTTGCTAGATTGGAAATAAAACTGTCTCAAATAAGTGACGATTTTAAAATGCTAATAAAGTCACAAAAATAGTCACATAATGTGTGTGAATTAGTTTATAATACTGTATATCAAACTGTAATCCATTATACAACACTTAATGATAGGTATATTTTTAATATTATTATCAGTTCTGCCGTTGACTTGTCTGTTTATGAGTGATCACATACTGCAAAGCTTATCTATATTGAACTAAAATTCGAGTATATATGTATGTTTACGGTAAAAACTCAGGGTAATTGAAAAGTAAAAATCATAGTGCAGTTAGGGAGTATATATACTGTAGAATATTTTCTCGTGTTCGTTCATAAACAAAGAAAGGAATAACAGAAGCGGTAGGTAATAGTTTTATTGTGTGGTAGTGCAGGAAAGTTGTGACCTACTAGTACTAGGTATGTATAAATGTCTATTTAATGAGACAGTTTTTTAATTGTTTCATTTTCCTACTCACCAAGTATTGCACAGTTTAAAAGTTATAATTAATAATAATTGTTGAACAGAATTGATGCATGATGAACTCGTTTTGAAAATAGATTTAGTCAGTCTTCAGCGAGTCGCATGCCTCTTTTTGTCTTTCATATAGTCTGTTGTGCGTTGGATTGTATTAATAGAGTCCATTTGGACAACTTCTGTGAAATTTACAGAGTTTGTTGCTTTGCATTAGGTGATCCCTTTATAATCGGATATTCTGAAGAAATACATTGCATTTGAATCAAGTATTGGTTCTGAACACTTGTCCATCAGATCTATAGTTTGTTCTTGAAAAGCATATATATAATTAACATTCATATATAATGTTTAAGAACAAAGTTTTATTTGTACAAAGTCTACTATCAACACATTACATAACGATGGCCAAACTCGCACAACAGACTTTAGAATTATACAAGTGTAACTGCTGAGTTATTTTAAGATTTTCAAGAAGAGTAAAAATGGAAAAGTTTTATTATGAAAACAAATGTTTAAATGACAGTTTTCCAAAATTACGAACAACTTGCAGAAAAATATTATGGCCACCACCTATATTCTTACAATAGATACTCACTAGTAATTATTATAAACATCAATTATAAATACAATGTAGGTCTACTTTAAAAAGGACACTATCTTAGAATTTTTTGGTTGAGTAGCAAATTGAGGGGTTTAAACCCTCCAAAACTCCCCCTCTGCTTACACCCATCGTTCAAACACCACAAATATGTTTAAGCCACACTTTATTCAACAGCAAAAGATTTGTAACTTTGTAGGTACCATATAAATAAAATTGTTTTATTTAAATTACAATTTTAAAATTCAAGTGTTTGAGGGTGATGGACTGGAACATTAATAAAAACAGTTCAGTAGACAAAGTACTTTTTAAAACAACACTTTATTTAACAAAAAATTTAAGTTTGTGAGCATTACACACCTATATAACAACAACAAAATATACATATACGCACATATAATTTAAGCAAATAGAATTGAAACGTCCAAATTAAAATAAAATCTAAAGTGGAATTATTTACATAAACTTAATCACTAGGTTTACACAAGCATTAATTTGGCACAACTGTTTCTGAATACTTTATGTACATCTCACAAACAGCATATGTTTTATAGTAATGCAGAGCTTACAAAAACTGTTACATTTTTTAATTTAAAATGAACAGCATTAAATATCTGTTATACACTAATACATCTTACAGTTAAATCTGACCATAATTTTCTGTATCTTTTATTGTTAAAAAAATAATGCCATCGTTGTAATAGTGTTGCATTGTCACACTTTTTGGGAAAGGTATTTATTATTCGCCTGTGTATTAGTTGATAACATACCAGCAGTTTTGTAACTAATAAATGTGTTTTACTAGATGTAATACAGTAGGCGACGATTTTACCAGAATATTAACTGAAGGTGGCATTCATGTTTCTGCGTATTAGTTGTCCTTTTCAATTATGGTTTCCGTTAAGCGACTAAACTATAAGAACGCGTAATTTCACACGTACCACACCGATTAATATAGCTAGTTTACAACGATTGATTTTCACAACAATACTGAGGAAATGAGGTATCCTAGGCCTATTTTTAGTTTAAAGCTTAATGTATTTTTTTGGCCATATTTTTATATCGCAAAAATAAGCTTAAGCAAAAACATAATCAAGGGTACTTTTACGCAACGTTACATCTAGTGGCAGCAAAAGTTTGTAAATACCCGTTTTTTTTTACATTTAGGCTACTTGTTCATTACAAAACAAAGTATACAAAGAGTAGGCCTACTGGTGAAAAAATCACTCGTTTTTGTTTACATGTTGCCAGATAAATAAATACATGAATTTCAAAATCTGCAAAACAGGTTTTACATACTTTCGTATATTGGTTTTTATAAGCTAAAGTTTTTCCTTAAAAAATCAGGTCGATTTGGCGTAACAATTTGTACAAACTGCGTACTGTATCATGTAAACACGGCCCGAAAGTTCGAATATCTAACATAATACATAACATAACTAACTTTTTCGTTTTCTGTTCTCGTTTGTTGTCTACCTTGGCAAAAATGAATTAATGTACCGTTAATGTCAAGTCGGTTAGTTGAATATCCTTTGTAGGCCTACAGTAATTTTGGTAGGGCGCTGACTGTAATTTAACTAAATACAACTATTACATTAACGACTCGGAACACAAGTTTTTTATGAGTAAAAACAAAGTTTTACCTTACAACCTGAACCGGTTTTCACTTTTAAAAAGGTTCTTCAGAGGTTCTTAATTTAGTTAAGTAACGGACACGTCATGGACAACGAAATCCAAGAATGTAATTTAACGTTACCTTGTATACCTGTATTGCTTCACACATTACAGACTATGCGAGAGGACTGCATGTCTCGTTTAAACCAGTACTGTAGCCTACTGCGATTTGCAAATACGCAGTTTATAAATCAAGTAATTTGAGTAAACAAATGGTTTTTTGTTTTTAATTTACTGTAGTTATAATGACCTTTAGCAAAATAAAATAAAACTAATAGCTTTGAAAGTTATCTTTGTACTCACTACAAGAAGAAATTCTACACACATACGATTCAAACAAATGGAGAATAATTTTGTATTAAATTTTTTAATGGTAATTATTGTAGCTATACGTTTCCAAATAATAATTTTGTGTTTTTTTATTAACGATAAAGCATTTTGTTTTTATATTTTCTATCTCAGAAACACATAAAGATTGTTTGCAATCATGTTCATGTTGGTTCTCACAATGCCCCTGGCTTTTTGCTTTCACTGTGGTAAAGACGTTCCAATAGACGTACAGTAGGCAAGTCCACGCTGACTTCAGTTAATCGCTTAGGATACTTTATTTTATTACAATTTTATCGTTTCTTGCAAACACCCTTCTTCTATCCGAATACAACAGGGCCGGACTAAACGATTAATCGGTACTATGAATACTCTCCGCCACGTTATAATTATCACTCTCTGCTTCGAAGAAGTACGGAGTTATAAAAGGTTACTGGGTGCAGAATATTCTGGTGGGTTAGCATGGCCGTGTAAAACAATTTTGCACAATCCAAAAGAGAGTATGTCAAGCAGAAACGCCTGTAGTGAACAAGCATTTCTATTGAAAGTATAATAATACGATTGGAAACGTATATTTAAAATCTACATTCACGGATATGAAAATCATTAATGTCACAATATAGTCTACTCTTGTTAATTCTATGTCAACAAAACAGGGAAAATCAAGGAGAAGGTACCACAGATTTTTTTTTAACTGAGATTTTGCTGTTATAAATCGCGTTTTTATTATCACGTAAAACAAAAGTAATATGAATAAGGATTAAGAATTGTATACGACGGGTAAAGCATGGTGTGTTCAAGGGCACATGCGTCGTATATAAGCACATTGCAATGTATAAGCTTCCAATGTTTCATTTTAGCTCGCTTTCGCCTTGGCGGACGAGCGTAATGTTACAACGCCAGTTGGCTATGCTTCCGGACTGGCTAAGGAAATGGCGGGTAGCGATCAATACGGAGAAATCCGAGGCGATCTGCTTTACTCGTAAGTCCATTTCCCGATGCCAATCCCTCTCCTTTGAGGGGAGACCCATCAACTGGACTGAGACGGTGAAGTACCTAGGTGTTCGGCTTGATCGGCACCTAAACTTCAACGCCCACGTGACCCCAACCTTCAACATGGCTCGTGGCGTCAGAGCCAAACTATCACCTATGCTTTCGCGGAACAGCCGCCTGGCTGTCCGTACAAAACTAACATTGTATCTACTGTTCCTCCGAACAGTACTCACTTATGCGGCGCCCGCTTGGTGGCCTCTCCTGTCGGCCACCAACAGGCATAGGCTGACTACATTTCAGAACTGGGCCCTACGCTCCCTCACGAGGTCCCCGTGGTATGTGCGAAATTCCGCCATTCACCGGGGCCTCCGTGTTCCCACCTTAGAGGTCTTCGTCTGGTCCTTGCCAACGAATTTGTTCGCCAAGGCCGGCGAGTCCCCTTATCCGCACTCCAAAGGCTTAACAGCATGGAGAATGCACCGCCCCCTCGCCGTGTCAGGCGTCCTAGGGCGCTGTTAGACGACCTCCCCCTAAGTTCATCACATGAACCCCCCAGAAACGAAACCCCCAACCTTCTGGAAAACTGAACCGATCACAAACATTAACTACCTGCGCCTGCCGAAACTGTAGTCAATCATGCTGCGGCAGATTGGATTGAATAGAACATTATTGCCAGCATCGGCTTTGCCGATTCGGCAGGGCTTTGATCCGGGACACGGGCTCCCGCGAGGTTGTGCAAATACCTTCCTTGCGAGAGCCGACTGTCCCGGTGACTAGTCCCCTCGACTCGGCCACCGCCTTCGGGCGGTCGAGCCTCTTGTCCTCGCCAGCGCGCCTCTAAGTTTCCGAGGGCTATGTCCTCGGAGACCAAGGAGCCGCGACCAGGCGTTGCGATTGGCTGAAGCCATGACCACTGAGATCCCCGTCAGCACCTGCTTTGCTGATTCGGCAGGGTAATGATCTGAGACACGGGCTTCTGGAGGTTGTGCAAGTGCCTTCCTTGCGGAAGCTGGCTGTCGCGGAGTCATTCCTTACCGTTTCGGCCGACGCCCTAGGGCGCTCGAGCCTCTTGTCAGCCAGTGCGTCACTACGTTCCCAAACGCTAGCCTGAGGGGACCATGGTGTCGCGCCTCGGCGGGACAATTGGCTGAAGCAAAAGCTCCAAGCTTGCCTCCGTGGTGGCCATGTCTTATCATGGACCCGCGGACTGCACCATAACTCCTTGTGCAGAGCAAACGACCGCGCTGACCTGTTGGCACCTGGCGTTCATCAGGCCTTGGCCTGGACAACGCACACAAATTAGGGCGCAAGACGCCCGCGCATCATCCATCCATCATCATAAGCTTCCAATACAAGCGAAGAACCTCACATGTATTTATGATATTTTACAAACGGCACTCCTGCTCGACCGGGCGTAGTGGCGGCTACGCGTAGTCGGCAGACTTCAATTATTTCTTCACTGGACTTGATTCGTCGTCTTTTAGCGGATTGCCTAAGTGCCTTTGTTCACAAATAAATACCATGTTGAGAGGTCTACATGGTAAGTGGGAGCTAATGCTTGTATACAGGTTAAAATCCATCGACCTCACTATTGCACGGGAAATAATGTTGTGTAGATGAATAATCCACACGAATGTAGGCTAACCGTAAAAAAAAATTAACGGCGAATGCACTCACATCGAAATTGATAAACATTTTACGGAATTCTGAACAAATCTGTACTACTATTAGTACGATGATAGCGATTCTTCGGGAGTCCAATAAAGTCCGATGTATCAGTGGAGTGAAGGTTCAAAAGAAATTATTACAGTAAATACAGAATTTCGGAAGACTAAAGTTACAGGACGTACGTGTGATAATGACTCTATCAAAAGCATTATGGAAGTTAAACCGTAGGAAGGAAAGGACGAAGAAGCGTAGGTAAACGCATTTGGAAAAGTCAAGATTAACATGGGACTTGCATGCTGTAAATAAAACGAGCATACTGTACAAGTCGTTGCAGCGACAAGGCGAAGCGACGTGACGATCTCATTAATCGTGGATCTGCTACAATTATTTCTTGCTCCTTACTTTCTGCGTCATAATGTATTCAAGTACAATGTGGTCGGGAAAGATAAACGTATTGAAAACAACATGATAATTCTCAATACTCGATTCCTTTGTTCTTGTGTATCAACAAATCGACAATAATTAATAAAAAAAAAGTTCAATGTCAACTCTATGCCTAAATGCTAATGAAAAACAAACAACCGAAATAAGGAACAAAAAAGTGAGCTCATTGTATTACGTTGGAATTATCGAATAAGGAATATACTCTCTTTGGTTTTGTATTTGGAAGATGGGTGAAGGGCAGCGAACTCCGTCAGGGCCTTTGCTGGTTCCGTTCAGCAACTCGCTCATAAACGATATGTACGTTATGGCAAGCCGTAGCGTTTCGATTCTTGACAGCCGTTTCTCGTAAGCGAACGTCGGTACTTTTCGTCTGAGCTTGTCGAACGCTTCGTTCAGGTTGAACATCCTACGGCGTTCCCGTATGTTGGCTGCTCTGCGCTGTGCCATTGTCGCCACCCTGCGACGCGGCTTCTTGTGGTGGTGACTATTGCTTACGCTACAGTTGCCGTTGCTGCCAGATCTCTGACCGAATCTGAAAAAAAAGCAATCTATTATTACATGACATTTTAAATAAAGATTTTATGGCGCAAGAGTGTGTTGCTTTCTGTAACCTACTGGGAGAGTATAACATAGCAGCGAGTCAATAAACAGCACTGGTGCTTATGTTTTTTTCTTTTTTTACCACATATACAAGGAATGTTTATAGAATGGAAAGGATGTAAGCAGCGGCACGACACAATACAAAACAAACATACACACACAGTGGACAACTCATAATTCGCATTACAAAGGCTTCACAAATTAACGTGACAGCCTAGACATTCCTATGCCGGAAGTTTGTTGAACAAAATGATGTGAAATGTGACGTCACTTATTTTTCATCCGGTTTGATATTATAGAACTATAGTTATTGTCACCTGATTTCTTGAGTAGTAGGGCTACAGTAGTGCACGCATTGTACAGTGTACGCGATATACTGGAAAATAAGCACAGATTCTGAATAAATCTGTAATGTTATTAATGTATTGGTGGTGATGTCAATCCTTAAGTAGACTTTTTTCGAAGGAGGTGAAAATGCTTTGAACATGCAAGGAGCCTGTATTTCCATGAGTGTTGGACTCTCATCGACTAAAATCTCATGACATGTTACTCACGATTACCTTCTTGTGGAACCGTCTTTTAAGTACTACTTGGCGGAGAGTGGTAACAGGCAAAGCTATTCCTCAAGTGGATTTCCTCCTTTCAACCAGTCCCCAGGCTTCTCTATTTTCCCATTCCCTATCTCTGAGGGCTCATCTGACTATCACCTTGCCCACTTCATCTCTCAAGGATCTTCGATGCCGCCTTCATCTTATTCTTGTTTTTGTTCTTCCAAAGGACTTCAGTCCATAACATTCGCCATCCACCTATTATTTTCAGCTTTTCTCACGTACCCATACAGTGTCAGTCTTTTTAACTCGGCCTGCTCTACCTTCATTGTACTTCTTATTTCATCGTTGGTGATCTTGTCGACAGCTCAACATCCAGTAGTCCGTTTCCTCCGTTGCTAATATTTTCTTTTTATACTTTTTATTTTTGAACCTACTCAATCTTTTTTCATAATCTTCGATTACTTCATCCGCAAACGAAATACAGATGTTTTACATAGTTTGTGCAAACTTGATCGGAGAAAATTATTCTGTATCCGGCTGCTGCAGTACCTTTGATGAACTTCAGAGGCAGATAAGTAGGTAGATCTGAAATGGGAATACGACTACATCATTATTGGACGCGTCATTAAAAGGCGATACTTCATTATTAAAATGTTTAGGACTGTAAATACATACTGATCAATTTTTAAATATTCTGAATTAAGTAAGGTTCAAAATACGACTGTGTTTACGCCAGAGGAGTCAGTACGTCAGAAAAGACATTAAAATAATAAGAATACTAGCGGCGGTAATAAAACCAGTCAAATACTTATAAAAAGGCATTAAAATTCTCCAAAAAATAGGTAACAGAATTGTAACATATTTTTAAATCTCCAGAGAATTGCTACAGAGGTGTATGACAAACTCCAACTAAACATTCCTGAAACGAACATTCCCAGATTTGACAACGTTGGGAAAACATGTCCGGGAATATCTTTTAGGAATAAACATCTGTGCTCTCTCTGCTTTGTAGACGATCAGTCGAAGTGGAAGGAATCATCGGTTACCTAACTAAGTACCTAAAGGAGGAGTATGGAACAATAGGGCTAGAAATAAATCCAAAGGAAACAATGTGCCAGGCAAGGACAAACGAAGAAACAAAGTGTGTACTACTGTACAGGTTTAGTGACTTAAAAGTTTTGTGAAGCCGAGGTGCATTGTTGACATTGAGAATTTTAATGATGTACTAACGAACATTTTTTTTAATAAATGAAAAAAGTAAAAAACGTAAAGACAGAAGAAAACATAAATTTTAAGGAAACAGAAGTTTAAACATTTAGAATTTACAACCTGTTTATGCATCCGCAAATATTGAAAAAAATGTGATAACGAGTGAAATTATATAAGATACGCCTATAATGATGTGAAGCGCAACAAAAATCGATACGGGAAAGCAATTATCGTGAGCTGTCTGCATGTGATTTGTTTTTGCATTCGGCATATTTACTGCCTACTAATTGTTTATATTTCGGTTATCAGCATCAGCACAACCAAATAATACTGTAAACCACTGCAAATGATAACCTTAAATCCTTAAATCGAATGTGTGGCTCACAATTATCTTTATGTTTTCAAGTTTAAAAGTGGATTGTTAGTGTCTTTAAATGGATGTATGTGTATGAATCACCGAGAAAAAAATGAACAATAAACTGTTGTGACTTTAACAAAACATTTATTATTAATAAGATTTTTTTTAACACGCTCTCGTCTGAGACTTTGTATCCTAGTTGAAGCCACGTTTCATATTTAATATCGTTAAAATGTATGAAGCAGATATTTTATTATCGTCTTGCGTCCGCGGGGAAGATCATTACGCGTATTTAAAGTATACTTCTTAGCAAACTGGGACTTAGATATTGGCATATCCATTAAAACGTCGCCCTTAAATGGTGCACGTACAAGTGATATTCTCGGGGGACTACTCTTAGGTAATACAGGAATATAAACCACATTATAGTTTACATCCCATAAAGCTCACAGCAGTCAATGAGTGCTGTGGGAATAGTGTCTGCCGTGCGTTTCATTCAAGCTGACTTAATACACTCAAGTCTGCTCTTTCTATCCCGAACAAAAATGGACCTCCTGAAGATATGAACCTATTATCGTGCGCTCCTATACCTCCACCGCCAAAATGTAAATGGGCATAATTTACGCGATAACTCACCGCGTCCTCAGACACAGTGCTAAACGTAGCAGTCTCTCTAGGGCACTGTACAGTAGTTTGTTTTAAATTGGAAAGGGATTCCCAAGGCTCTACAAGAGTCTAGGATCCTAGTCTCTACAACGGCCTAAGAGCCTAGAAGGCTCTGCAAATATTCGTCCAATCAACAATCCAAATTGGCGCGCGTTGCCAGTTTTGTTGACCGACGCGACGCCTGGCCCACGTCTTCACTAGGGTTTCGAGCTCGGTTCCGCTGTGAATCACTTGATCACTTACGAAAGACTTTGTATCCCAGATGAAGCCATGTTTCATATTTAATATCGTTAAAATTTATGTGTCAGATATTTTATTAACGTTCGATGTTGTAAATTTTAATTGTAAATAAATAAATAAATCACTTTTCAGATCTGATTTTATACTGCCGATGTAAGTGGTTGGTTAGTAGTTAAATTTAAACAGTTTTTCTTTTTAAGATTATTTACTGGAAATGTGCCATTTACGTTAAAGTGTTTTTATTTTAACGGATTTCAATTGTGTGTGTGTGTGTGTGTGTGTGTGTGTGTGTGTGTGTGTGTGTGTGTGTGTGTGTGTGTGTGTGTGTGTGTGTGTGTGTGTGTGTGTGCGTGTGTGTGTGATTACAGTATTCTCTTAATAGATTAATGCTTTACAGATATCTTTCTGAATTTTCGGGTATTTATTATGATATATTGTTAAATTTATCGTGTGAAGTGTTGGCGGAATCTGAAGAATCCTAATTATGAACTAGATCAGGAGACATAGCTACATAATACAGGAGACATAATTACATCATTATACTGGATCTTGTGAAAAAGAGCAACATGACAGAGAATTCAGAATGTACACTGGCTGAAGAGAGCCTGAAATAGGAAATTTCATGGTTATGTCTGTTATTAAAAAAATTGAAATGTTGTAGAACTGCAGGTCCTAGGTGCATTTCAGCTGACTTAATAAAGCATGGAATGTATAAACTAATTTAATTGATAAAAATCTATGTTTCCATCCTGAAAATCCAAGGACACACCCTTGAATCCAAATTCTTTATTGGAAAAGTTGTAAATAGAGAACTAGTCCCAGCAGACTCGGTAATAAGCTGTATTAAACTTATTAATAAGAAGGGCCCCAAATATCAGTGGAATAATTGGACAGGCCTTTCCGCTATAACTAGGCTGTACGGACGAATACTGTTCACTTAATCTTAAGTAATTACACGGCTATAGGTAACTCTTTTGTATAACACAGATAATGGAGAAACTACCGTGTGGTTGTCTCAAACGTTAGTATTTGTAGACCTCATCAAACCATATGATAACATCCCGATAGTGGAGATTATACCAGGTATTATTCCCGATCAATGTCACAACTGTAACGCGATTAAAGAATTATTCCTCAAGCAACTACCGAACTGTACACCGGAAGGACGGAGAAGTGTGGGAGGTTCGGAGAAGCGTTGGTGTGACCAGTTCTAGAATTTGTCTAATTGCGACCGGAACAAATCGACCTTGACTTAATCTTTGGACCTGATGTTACAAATAGTTATTACAGAGTAAGGTTAAGGAGAATGCTTAGTTCTAGCGTCATGACAAGTAAACGGGCTCCGTCAAGAATGTAGTATGCCTTCTATTTTCACATTACATAGTAGCACAGGATTTGGAAGATATGGAATGTATGAACGGAATGGAATTTAACAGATTCAACTATCTAGATAAAGATCCATTAGCTAACAATTAAGATCTGGTAATGGGCAACGGTATAATCATCAAGGCATGCACAGAGTTAACATAGTGGGCAGTTGAAGCTGAAAAAGCGGGAACATGTGAGGCAACGGTCATTGCGAGAATCAACATTTATGGAAATTATCGGCTCCATAAAACCTATACTTTGGCAGAAGAATATAGGCACAAAGACCAAACAGACACAGTAATGAAAAGCACGTTAATGTACGTGTGTCAAATAGACCTACCCAAATAAATAAAAAAAAATGGAGAGGAAACTACTGTCGACAGGAATAGACTTCCTCAGACGATCAACTTGAAAATCCAGAAATGAAGACTCCAACGACATGTACACAGAGAAAAAAATAATAACAGAAGATTTAGTGATACGAACACGTATGGTGAATGGGAGATGATGGACTTCAAAGAATTATGATACTATGATTAAAAGATGCCAACAGATAAAAAGGAAACAGGATGCCTTCGAGACACACGGGAAAAAAGAAATCACGAAAAGCATGTCAAAGAGAGACCTTGGAGAATGTGAAGGCTGGGAGCCGGAAAGCGTTCTAATTCTCTGTTGAAGAAAGTTGATTTCGAGTAAGAAGATGGATGACAGAACAAATAAGAAACCTATTGGCCAAACCGGTTATAATCAGGCTGGAAAACGAATCAGAATAACACAATATGATAGTTGGTTGAAGGGGATGGAAGATTGTAAGAACGTGGGAGTGAACCTGGAGATTGTATAATGATAGCACAGAAAATCGCCAAGAAAACTATAGCAGTCAAGAGAATAAGAAGAAAGAAGAGAATTCAATGTTAAATTATCACATTTGTCAGCAACACTATGTTACTTTGAATTTTCCTGATCTCTCTTATATAGTTTAGTGAACATAGAACCGCACATAAGTAGAGGTGAATAATGGTACTTCCCCTTCACATTTTTACTCTCGTCTTCTAACTGATATGGTGTTAATTAGAAAATAATTACATTCCGTATGCAAGTCGAACATTGGCCCAGAAAAACAATTTTTTTGTTCAAAAAGCCCTAGATGTCCCAATTCGTTGAGGAAACCAAAAACTTTTTTGTAATACAAATAATTTTTTTTAAAGTCAGGCGAATTTTTAAATTTCAGATTCATAGTTTCTCTCGGCAAAATACAGTAATACCAAATGTATATTCCATGGGACTTTAACCTTAGGTTCGAAGTACAATAACTTTGTTAAATGACTAATAAATGCATAAAAGTTAAAAACAAAACTTGTAAAGAATTTAATTCTGAGAAAAATAATGTAAATAAAGTCAATAAAAATCAACAAAAAATTTCAATTGTTTCCAATTTTCCAAAATTTGTTTTGAGGCAAAGATTTTTCTGTTTTACGTCGGATATCATGAAACGTATGGGAGATACAGTTCTGCGACCTGTTTTATTCGATTTTTCAGGTCAAAAACCATAAGAAACAGCAGAATTCGCCCCTTCCCAGAATTTCAGAAAGTCTTCATTTACCCGGGGGAACCGAAACCCGGGCGAAATCTTTCGCTAGCCGTAACTCGCTAACGAAGCATTTCCGGACCTATTTTTATATGAACTTTTTTTCTTATTTTTCGATGTTGATTCATCTCCCGAAGTATTTCCGTTTCTTCGTGAATCACCCTGTATATACCGAGGGGAGACGTAAGCCATCTGTTTGTTATATACAAAGGTATGCTCGATAGAGTTCACATCAGTACAGAAAGCTTATCTTTCTTATCTATATTACACATGTGACATACACGTGCAAAATGAGCTAACAGAACCGCAGTCGGTGACATCATCAGTGTTTGAGCAGTTGAATACTTTTACGTTTCGTTTGGATATTGTACTTACGTACCGGTTAGCCTCTTCTATCAGTGTTGTCAAGGGGACAATTCTTCTCCATCTCTTCCTGTTCCCTGCTTTTCTGTTAGACCAGTTGAAGCTTCTCTGCTTCGGATGATGTGCGACTCATTATTCTACATTTTTCTCGAAGTTCCATGTCTTCTTGTGTGTTTCTTTGTCATGTCCCAAATCGCTTTCGTTGTTCTCTCATCGTCCATTCTCAACTGCAGCGCATCCAAAACTCCGCATACGCCTAGCCTTTATCTAATTTCTTCATTCATATTGTTATCCATTTTCACAACTCTTTTAATCTTCCGTAGCTCCCGCTTCTTTAAACCACCAATCACCATCCGCGATTCATGTGTCACGTGGGTATTAGCCCAACAACTGACTCTAAATTGTTTTAGTTTCTTTAGCCACTTACTTCTTATTGAAGAATCGTTTTTACAGGATTCTATATAACGCTGATACTTCTCTAATTCTATTCGCAATTTCTGGCTATAATTCTCGTGTATAATCCATTATTGCCCCGGGTATTTTGTCTACTTTGTATTTTTGTGCCCTGCTCCATTAGGTGGTTTGGTGCGCGTGCAGAATTATCACTTTTGTCTTCATTAAGTTAAAACTTTTAAAGTATATCTATTTTGGTAAATTAAATAGACTCGTTGTATTTTTATTGTTAATACATAGTTTTGTGTCAGTGAACCGTTGGTTTGTACGTGGTCTTGCTCTACAGAATTATGAGTCTAATTGTGTACTTAGATTCATTTATTGTACTGTGCTTACAGTCCGACAATCTAGCGATCTGCTATTAGCCAGACTTCAACAGAGGCATGCTTCATATGGTGTCAGCGTTATATACGGAGTTTCAGACCGTTCAACATAAGACAATAATACAGTCCGTTACAAGTATGAAAAAGTCTGTTTACAGTCCGGTGAAATTAATATAAGCGACAAGTTTATCCAATTAATAATATAACATTGTTTTAAGGTAGTGAAACGTGCTTATAAATTTATTACGGGTTTTTTTGTGTAATGGGCACACTACATGTTGGCAGCTAAACAAATAATAATGAATTAACTGTCATGAATTTAATATTAAATCAACTGTAAACAGTTGTGTATTGATCTTCGTTAAAAAAAAAAAACATGAATGTATGTATTTATCGCTGCCTCGATTTACAATTATCTATTGAATTATTTTTCAGATTTTTCGCTTGCATACAAGAAAATATCATCACGAGTGTACCATTTTATCATGCAAAAACGACTAAATAAAATATTACCGATGCTGTTACAAATTACGAAAACGCATCCACAATGAAAGTCAGTAAATGAAAATTAACGTATTATTATACTTTGGTATAAAAATAGAATAATATATCACAAAACAAAATTGGGACATGATATTACGGCTGACCATAACGAAGCTGTACGCATTCCTGCTAACAATCATATTAGTAGGCCTAAACGTGATTTATTTAAAATGAAATGCTTATTACTTACAGGAAAAGGAAAGAGGTCATGATTGCTTACAATATTTATGACCTCTGTGTGTGTGAGCGCGCACGCGCGCTCGCGTTCTATTAATTTCCGTTATTAAGTATAAAAATACCGGGTCCCATTCCCACTCAGCCGGTGTGTAATAAGTTATTGGTGACAAGTATTATGTTTGCCGTCTGATTTTGTTTATACAATTTTTTCCGCCTCGGCAGCCCAAACATAGAACTTACACGCAAGCGTCTTCGGGTATCATCGAGAGAGCGGACTCCTAGTTCTCTTCGAAGTGCACGAGGGACTTTGCATAGTAACTTCACGGGGGGTCTAAGGGTAAAGCGGAGGGGGCGGACTGCCCCGGACCCCACTTAGTAGGGGGCCTCCAGATATTGAAAATTAAGTTTCTTCGGTAAATTTTTTAATTTATTTGCAAATTCTGTTGTCACGTCCTGAAACGCAACACTAGGAGAGGTTGAGGATTTAATCGATCGATTCCAAAGATTTTTTCATATTATTTTAAAATCTACATTACAACCCTACCTCATAATGTGTTTACATATATTAAAAAAAACTTATAAAGTTAAGTTTGTTATTAGAAATATATTCATACTAAAAAAGAAGCGTCAGTTGTACCCGGCGTCAATGCCTTACCACGCAGTAGGAAGTCGCAAATTGACCCCCAAACAGCACGGACGGCAACGGCAGCGGCAGCGACTCAAGAAGGCCGTGCCTGCCTCGGTACGAAAACGTAAACGGCGGAGTGAAATACCGGACGGTAACATGTAGGCCTACATTAATAGAGATTACACTAGTGAACAGTATTTAACATTTCAGGACACTAACAATTTATATAAAATCTGTCATCAGAATTTTTACCGAACAGTGGATAATGCCGAGTGCGGAAATCGGGTCAGTTACTCGAATTTTCGAGGTCAAAACTAGAAATTTCATTTTAGATAGTTCACCTTATTTGCACTAAAACTACTAACTGACTTGTATTGTTTGAAGCAATGATAAATTTGTTTTCAGTATATAAGTTTACTGTATATTATAAAGTATTGTAATAAATTTAATGCAATCTATAAATAAGACTACTTCTATTGTTTCTTTAAACTTTGTATTCACAATATGAAAGTGAATTTTTATTTCAAACATTACTACTGCTTCTTATAAAGTTTCCTAACTAGATGTATCAAGACAGTAATTAAACAATAAATATATAACAGTAAAGTGTTTTTGCTATGTATTACTTAAAGATAATTGGATTATAAACACCTAGTCTTATGGGAGGGGGCCTCAGAAAGAAATCCGCCCCGGGCCTCCAGTGGTCAAGGTACGCCACTACTCCCAGTCGAGTAAGCTTTGGAGTTACTTTCTATGACAGACGGGACAGATATAGGTAATAACAAACAACATATGTGTTGACTGAGCTTTTCAAGCAGGGGAGTCATAGTTTGTGGAGTTGCGTCGAAGTGCATTGCAGGATGTTCTGTGTATGGGTGCGTCATAGAGCCGAGGCGAAGCCCGAGATGCATATCGCTCTTGGTCCGTGGCAACTCAACGGAGCCTACTTTTAGCGGACGGGCTCTCTTTCGTTATCGCGAGAACATTACCTTAGCAGTGTTGACGGCAATGTTTCTCCAAATTACCGGCTCACTCAACGTACACATTGGTTTAACGCTGGACCTTAATAGACGCAAAATTTACGTTCTATTCAGCGGCAAAAGCCTTCGTGTCATCCTTACTTTAGCCACCTGGGACGTGTCGTTGACAAACACCGAGAACAGGAGAGGCTCAAGGACGCTGTCCTGAGGGACACCAGTGGAACTACGGCGACGCGATGTTATTTGCTTGTATAGCCGACTGGGCAGTCGTGCGCCGTAGTAAAGTTTAACAGATGCTTCCAGACGCAGGAAGAATAATCAAATATCGGTATGGAGAACCATACATGACTTCCATATTCTAAGATTTATATTTAAAATCATTTTCAGCCAAACAGCCAGGGAAGGAATTTTAACAAAAAAATACTTCTTTGTTGCCAATAACGTAGTACACATATAAAAAAAAATTATCCCCTCCCCCTTCAACTATAATTTTGATTTATAGAAAATTACCCCCAGCCCGTTCAACTAGCCTCTTCATTTATAGATATTTCATCTACGTTTCTACAGTGGATTATTAAGATCTTATCAGGATACTTTATCAAAATTAAGTACTTTACTCATGTTACAACAAAAAATGTTTCAGGTAAACTGCCCTTTCCCCGTAACCGATCTTCACCAAAATCAACAGACATTGAGTTCTCTATAGCTCAGGCACATATGTAAAAAATTATTTGATTCTGTTTGAATTTACGGCAGTTATGGTTCGTCATATAAAAAATTACCCATGTTAAAACATAAAACATGAGATTTATAAAACATATCTAAGATTTATATTTAAAATCATTTTTGAAATAAAATATTTTCATAGAACCTACTAACGCTGGGGAAATCTGAGGAGCCAATCAGAGTTGGGCCTACCTGTCACTCTGCTGAATTTGGTGGAAAGCCCTGTCACTGTCGTCAAAGTCAGCCTTGACAGGGTCCTCTTTTTCTGCAAAATGGGAGAGGCTTGAGATGGAGTGAGTGACATGGTCCCCACCTCAATGAAGAACCCATTGTTTTATAAAAATATATTTAAATTTTGAAAACTGAAAATTCTTTTCTTGTTGTAAATATTTATATTTTATAATCAAAATGACTTTATTTGTGTTACATGGCAACAAAATTATTTTATTTTCAACAATTACCATTGTTTCAAAAAGTTTAAATAAATTTTCAAGTACTTTACTCTTGTTAAAACGTAAAAGGTTGCAGGTAAACTACCCCTTCCCCTTAACCGATCTTCACCAAAATCTAAAGGCCTTGAGACCTCTACAATTCAGGGACGTATGCAAAAACTTATTTGATTCTGTTTGAATTTGCGGCTGTTATCGTTTGCCATAGAAAATACGCTTGATAAAAAAACATTGCAGGTAAACTACCCCTTCCCCTCAACTGATCTTCACCAAAAACAATAGGTCTTGAGTACTCTACAAATCAGAGCTGTATGCAGAAAATTTTTGATTCTGTTTGAATTTGCGGCTGTTATCGTTTGCCATAGAAAATACCCTTGTCAAAAAAAACGTTGTAGGTAAACTACCCCTTTCCCTTAACCGATCTTCACCAAAAACAATAGGTCTTGAGAACTCTACAATTTAGGGCTGTATGCAAATAATCTTTTGATTCTGTTTGAATTTGCGGCTGTTATCGTTTGCCATAGGAAATACCCTTGTTAAAACATAAAACGTTACAGGTAAACTACCCCTTTCCCTTAACCGATCTTCACCAAAAACAATAGGTCTTGAGAACTCTACAATTCAGGGCTGTATGCGACACATTATTTGATTCTGTTTGAATTTGCGGCTGTTATCGTTTGCCAAAAAAAAAATGGAAGTAAAAATTCCCTTGATAAAAAAAAACCGTTGCAGGTAAACTACCCCTTTCCCTCAACCGATCTTCACCAAAAACAATAGGTCGCGAGTACTCTACAAATCAGGGCTGTATGAAAAAAATTATTTGATTCTGTTTGAATTTGCGGCAGTTATCGTTTGCCATAGAAAAAAAAATCTACAGACAGACACACAGATAGACAGACAGACACACACACAGACAATTTTCGGAAAACGACTTTTTTTCATGTTTTGAGTGTAGTAGAATCAGAATCTGCAATAATCTCGAACACGATTTTTTTTGCCATCACCATACTTCCATTCCTTAAGGAATATGGAAGTAAAAAGGAGCAGAACATTCCATTAGAACCACTGGAACACTCCAAATTCCGATATTCGGCCGACCTTGGAACCAACGTTGAGTGAACATCGTTACAATATTACTACAGTTGATGTCTTTCTCTCGGCGTAACAGTGTAAGCAACAGTAAATAAATACACTAAATGTAATTACTCGCCAAAATTAACAGACAGTACGACTAGCTTAGTATTATTGTATTGATGATTGTAACAGTATGAACAAAAATGCCACTAACTTTGAAAAGTCTTACATACTGTTACTTACTCATCGACTGGAACTGTCAAAACTTCTACGTATTGATCATTAGCATCAACAGCGTCACACACACACACACACACACACACAAGTACCAAGTAAACAAGTGATGATTTATGTAATTAATCTTCTTCTTCTCCTTCTCCTTCTCCTTCTTCTCCTTCTCCTTCACCTTCTTCTCCTTCATTACATGGCTTGGGCTATAGCCCGTTCCGACTTTACAGAGTCTCTGACTATTTTATGTAATTAATTCCTCCCAAACTTATTTGACTACTGTAGAAAACGTTCGAATCTATTACTGGCCGAACACGGAGGGGATTCTGATTTTTCCATACAACTCAATCAGCCCTCATCGATCATATCCAGTGGAAGACGGACTAATGCAGAACACGTTCGGATGTGGAGCCGAACTTCTTCGTTTCTCGCCATCGGGAACTAGCCCAAATTCCTGTACTTTTCTTGACAAACACTGATTAAATTTTTAATTACACGTAGAAGTCGTATAACGCTTAATTGATTGAATTCTGACAGCATCGAAGCCCACTACAGGGATCTGACGGTACTACGGAAAAAGTTCGTAAGTCTTTCGTTTCTTGTCTGGCAGCAGTACTCGTTTTGTTTTCATCCTGCGAACTTTCAAGATTGACGTAGATGACGACTATATTTGCTCGATTTTTTAAACGTTCCGTGATGAATAATAACTCTCATATTGATAAAGGAGCACTGATATTCGGTCTGATATTTTTAAAGTATCATCAGGAATTTGAATTTGTTTACGCCAAACAGTAAGGCGCCTCACAACTAGTCTAGACATTATGAATCCGTTTCCTGAGTAACACTTTAAAAATCTGTGTGTATTTTCAGTCCTTAGAGTGACTCGGCCTGTAGAAAAGAGTACCACACCTTTGAAGCTTAATACTGGCCACACTACCTTACTTGGCGCTCTACACTGCCTCTCCTAAGCCATTCTGGTTTACAAAAAAACAGTGTTGCTATATATATTTTCTTCAGGTAATTAATTAATTAATTAAATACAACGATATAAACTAAACAAAATATTTGCGGACGTAATTGGTATACCTGTATATAATGATTACACAATTATTATTTCGTTACGTGTTGTTATACTTTTAAGAGATTTGACTTTCGTGAATGTTCTTCACACAATTTTTTGTCTATAATAAGCAATGATCTACCAAGACCTGTACCCGCTTAGAACACTGAAATACGCGAAGTAAGCCTATTATTTCATCCTGCGTTCATGTAAAAAATAAGATAAAAACAACAAATACGAATAACGTAAGTAGTCTGGGTTTCACACCGACTGGTAGTAGGTTGTTTATTGTACGACAATCTTTTAACCGTTTTTATCTTTTTAATCTGTGTAACTATGTGTTTATTAAATATGTGTCCTACTTATCGTTTGCATGTTACTGAGGCATCTGTGCGTGAATAGATTAGCGTAGACTTATAAAAAAGTTGTTAGTGGGATCTCGAGTACGCACTTACTCAAAATCTGCTAACAAGAAAATACGAACGTGTTGCAGTTTTGGTGGAACAAGGAATTTGTACTATTTTCTGAACCTTATATGCTTTCTCTAGCCTTATCGATAATGTCCAAAGGTTATGTGGTGTAAGATTATGAGATTACCATTATTTGTTACATATTTCAAAGTTCTAGTTTTATACGAACGGGCAGAAACAATAAACAGTTACTGAATCGCGACAAAGGTCGCGTCAAATGACAGCGAATCGTTGTGTGAACTCGTCAACGCATGGTTGAGACAGTATGAATTTTTCAGTAGAAATCTGTATTTGCATAATGTGTTGGCTATTGACAGGAATGACTTAACTTCGATAATTTTTCTTTCCGAGTGAAACCTGAGTATAATATGAAGAGGCTTTCCTTTGTCTACGCTAGTTAAGATAATGCTTTACTTTGAGTTACAGCACGGTTCTTCAATGTGTATTTGGTAGGCTATTCAGTTTTGCCGTGGAAACTGCCAACAGTACAATACGGTTACATTAGGAAATCCTCTAACTTATTACACTGCACCTGTGACCTATAATTGTGAAAATATTATATGTACATTACCAGAAAAGTTATTCTTGGCTACCGTAGCGGTTGTGACAGATTCGCTCCTACAACATCCATACATTAGTATTTAGGAAAGTGTTGTAAAAATGAAATATAAGTCTACGTAACTACGCGTAAAAGTCATTTAAATAATTTCAAGTTACAATATTTGGTTTCTCAATTTGTTACGCAATTTGTTACAATATGTTATAAAATGTTTCGCAAGCATATGGAATCATTCCACAGATTACGTTCATAAGGAACCATGATTAATTTGTATTCATAAATTATAAATAATATAATATAATAAATAACAATTTATTACATTATTATTTATATTATAATAACACTACTACGTTTAGTGTGTTTCTTAAAATTTCCTAGTTTGATTATTCGAGGAGTCTGTTTAAAATTAAATATTATTTATATTTTTTAAATAGCTACATGTAGGGTAGTAATATTCGCGGAATATGTTATAGCCGTTTTTCGTTTTTGTTAAACCGTTATCAGCCTGTGACGTTACGATAGGTCCGGTCTTGTGATGCTTGCGATGCCCCCGTCTCCCCACGTCTGTCATAGATAAAACTGCCGATATAACACTAATGATATAATCACACATGACGTATTGTAGAAGTATTGGGTCTTTTCAAGAAAGTGTCTACAAACAACTCTCGTAAGCTCCCCCCACCAACGCGCCCGCCAGTCCCTACTACTACAGTAGCGGTGTGAAGAAGGGGTGATTACCATACCACTATTACTAACACATTTATCGTTTCTGTTTGGAGTCTACGATTCTACCTTTATGCTATGCAGTTAGTTACTTTGTTTTATTTTTCAAAGTTACTCTTTCGTTAGTTATTTACATTCGTTTCTTCTTACGTACGCTCATTCTTTCATACGTTTATTTTGTGTTTTTTTTTTAATTCTTTACATTCCTTTCGTGTTTATTATTTACGTTATTACTACATACTTTTAATCTTTATATTGTTTCATTCATAATGAATCTGATAAGAGTTGCTAACTGTCGCCTGAAATGAGGAAAATGCCGTTCGTTTTTTTTTTTCAAAACAAGATTAATTCACAATCCTATATTATGTAATTAATGTAATATAAATAATCGTGAAAATAAACTAAAATCAAAAAAAAATTGAAGGCATGCGTGCTTTTAATAAAATAAAAATAAAAACAAAAAACTGAAACAAAATAAAAAGAATAGAATTGAAGCGTGTGTGCGTGCGGAATTAAAGGCACGCGCACGTGCGTGCGTCATATGAATGTGTGTAATGTATGTTAATCACTCCTTCTTCACACCGCTCCTGTAGGAGAAGGGACTGGCGGGAACGTTGGTGGGGGAGCTTGGCGGGCTCGTGACGCTGCTAGAGTTGTTTGTAGACACTTTCTTGAAAAGACCCGAGGTATTAACATGCTCTTCTCAAACACGTGTAGTGGGGAGACGTTTGTGCACCGTTGATAATGCGACCTTTAAAAATATTTTTGTAAACTTCCACTTGAAAGTCAAACAAGTCTCGTTCTTTTCCTAGCAAAGAAATAGTTATTTTGTGAATTTGTGAGTTATTTTGTGAGCTTTCACAACTGTCGGCGATTGAACTCGGAACGTGTCCCAAACTCGACGTTGTCACACCGTTATTTGTTGTGAATAATAATGTACGTCTGAATCTGCTGGACCGTTTAGTCTACATTCTCAATGTGTTTTCGATGTTAAGCTAGAAACCGATGATTTTTCGTAATTTAGACCCAACAGTGGTTCTGTTTTATCTGGCTGAAGTAGATGGTTTAGTACTAGGGCCTACTATTGTGAAAGTTTAGTAAGAATATTCACAAGACTTTTCATTTTTGTATAAAATTACTTCAGATTAAATCAGCGTTACCAGTTTACGCGTGACCTGCGGGGATATGCTGTATTTATGAAATGAAAACTGTAGAGGCAGATAGTTGTTAATTTGATAACTTCTACTTCTTGACTGAGAGTCCTTTACTGGACAAGCTTTCTTCAACATCCGCCTCGCACATCTTTATTCTGTGACACCAACTGCCAGTTTGCGACACCCAGCAACTCTCTTTCGTCCTTTATAATGTTGACCTACCACTGTGCCCGTGGCTTTTTCTTATTATTCCTTACAAGAAATTTATTGTCCCTCTCCAATGTAATACATTATCGTTCTTCCCAGAAATTATCCTTTCCTCCACATCCTTTCTCTATGCCCTGTCCATATAAGTTTTTGCATTTTCAAAAAGTTCACCAGGCTGTGTTCCTTGTAGCTATAACTCCTTAAGCTCGTGATTAATTGACTGGGAGTACCACTTTGTATAATTTCATTGTCATTTTAACAGAATTTCATTGCACTGACAGACGTTATGACGTCATTTCAAATTTTAAGTTTTGTGTTGAACGAACATTTGAGCCACGATGATCAGCAACATTCATCAAAACAACAAGCATTTACATCTAACAGCATTGTGTATGTAACAATATTTATTTATATACAATATAATAATCATGTTATGTACTTATAACTGTATATTTATAGTTTTATAATTAATAATAATACCTCCTTTTTACACCACAGAAGTATCTTAGGAGATGAGGGCTAAATAAGCCATTCGGCAGGCAAAGAAAGCAGTGTGGCCAACATTACCCCCAAGATGTTATTGCAGGTATTCGTTTCCACCAACCTGGGTGCTGAAAAACACAACAGGATTTTATGATGACCTGGGAATTGAATGGGGATCTGTAGGTGTGTAGTGAAGTGCCGTGCTCACTGGTCTAAAAAGTCCCTTTGTATGTTAGTATTTTTTCATAATTATATTTTACCCTCAGTTTTATTGTTTTCGTATGCATCCAGTAAAACGTTTATACAAGGGATCTTTAATTGTTTAAAGAGTGGTTTCAGAGTATAAAATCCTAAATTAACTTGCATTTTAACTATTTAACTTGTTATTAAATATGAACTTATTATAACAGCTATAAATCGAGTCTCTTGTATTAGGCTACTTAGCCTATTGTAATACTTTAAAAATTCCCTCGGAAAAACATCTGTTAACAAATCATCAGTCAACTTGTGTATGAAAACTGATGCTTATATTTCTAAAGAAACTGGAATTTTGTTTCCGCATTCTTAATAAGAGACTATGATAAATGAGTCATGTAGAATAATAGCATGGAGATACCGTTACTCAAACAGGGTAAATCTAAAAACAGATTCTTTATAGACGACATCTGGTGCGACACCGGTTAGGCCTATGTTGTTAAGAAAGGGTGGGAAGACGAACGTTGTTCTAGTTGTGCAGAGTACTCATGTCTTGCGGTCAACGAATTATCTTTCTGCACACAGAGAGTCGTGAGAACTAGGTTCTTAATTATCTGTAGGCCTACCTCGTTTACAAATATGCTGTTGAAGAATCTCTCGCCAAACAAAAAATACCCTATCGTCTTGAATAACCCTAGTTGCCGCTCCAAGTGAACACCAAATATGTCCACTAAAAACACAGCATTGTAAGCTTTATGAAAAAGCACAGTTTGAAGATCTCTGATACGCTTCCCATTGAATTCATGTTGTTGCAAATTATTTAAAATTTAATATTAAAAAGAGAGCTTTTATTGATGAAATTCCACGGCATGACGGGCACTGAGTGTTAAGATTGCCTTCCTACCATTGCAACTTAAATCCTATCGATCTGGTATGGTCGCGCGTAAAAGGAATGGTGAGAAAACGGACCGTCAGTAAGTTCTGGTGTCTATCAGATTTTGCGAGAATGTGTGCTTGAAATAGACGCAAATTTTGGAGGAAAGTATGTGAGGTGTAGGCCTACCACGAAATAGAAGGAGAGTATTTGCAGCGGGATGTGGAGAACGATAATAGACCATTCGTTTTAAATTTGGAAAACAGTGGCAGTGAGAAAGAAACCAGTTCAGACGATAAGTAAGGTCTGTGACCTTTTAAAGTACTGACATTAGTACTACTTCGTGGTAAGATATCAAGTTTTTTCTTGTAAGATGTGTAATTTCGAAGTATATTCTGTTTGCCTTTTTGTTTCTCCATTTATAGTGTAGCGTGGGAATTCCCTTATTTAGTCACGGAGCTGTAAAGAACAAAGCAGTATTTTTCATAATAACAAACAATATATGAATAGTATTACAATAAATCATGAAACTTTTGTTATCTGCTCCTGTATACACATAAGTAAGACAGGAAAACGTGTCAAAACGCTGTTACATGGGAGGGGCTTACGGCCCCCCTGATAAGACTTCCTTTAATCGTTAAAATGAGGCTACTACACCTACTGTCTGCTACTACAGCCGTATGACTGGGACAGGCGGGTGAATACATACATCACCTCTCCCTTCCGTCCCTGCACATGGTTAAATGCTGACTGATTCTCTCCGGAGGTGGTGTGGCGTGAGGTGTTCTACGGGTAGAGCAACAGGCCATGGGCCTAATGGTTGCAGGAAGATGATGATGACAATCTTAAACAAAAACCGTAAACCATACAATATGAAGAATTAATTAAATGCGAGAAGTTGTAATGTTCTTAAACGACTGTAACCGAAACGCTGTTATTACATTGGTAAAACGTGATGCCTAAAATTTTGAATTTAAATGTTATGAAATTTTTAACGTGAATAGACTGTTTTCTAGAAAAATTATTCTCTCATAATTAAGGAATTTCAAAACGTGGGTTTTGGCAAAACAAACGTTTTCCGAACGTGTAGGGCGACCACTTTATTTCCTTGACGTATTATTACAGCGACGTGACATAGAAACACTATTAACAATGAGCGCGTTTGAGGATTTCCCAATCGATAACTAATCAGTAAATGATGCTAACGTTAAAAACTTTAAATATACAGAAAAGTGTGGCGTTATCGTGATTCGATATGTTTCAGAATACCATAGAAACAGTAAAGAAATATTTCTTGCGACTTCGCTACTGTACATGCCATTGTTGACGTGGACGGCGACATCAAAAAGTAGAGCGGCAACAACAGTCAGCAAGGAGGAGAGAAAAACGAGTGCGGCGATTAGGATGCGGATAGAGTACGACGGTTAGAGTGCAGCTATTAGTTCTGTGTTATTTCAAGTGACACTGTTTATTCCTTCTAATTTCGGTCTTGTAAATTTATTGGCTCAACTACTGTAATATATATTGAACTTACGTAGGAGAGTTCTTGTTTTACCTGTATGAATTTTGATAAAGTTAACGAAAAGTTGAGATCGTATTTCTGGTGTAAGTACCGTTCTGGTGTTACTATTAATGCAGTTTATTCCGTACAGGGAAAAGATAACCCGCTGGGGCTAAGTTAAGCCATACGTGTAAGCTAAGGGAACTCTGTAGGTAATTTCAGTGGCTGGGAATGTTGTGGTGTATGTATAAATTATAAAACGTAAGCAAATTGTCAACAGCAGCCCCGTACTAACATACCATTATTTTGTTATTGGTTATGGAGTTATTTTCTCAAGTTAGGCTGTTATGGTGATGTATGTTTATATTAAGCGTTTGAAAAATTTCAGTGAGATAAAGTAATCGAAATCCTTAATGGAAAGAAAGTTATTGTAAAGTAGAAGATTTTCCAAAGAATTATATATATATATATATATATATATATATATATATATATATATGAGACAAAACAAATGTAAAAGTAAATGAAAGTTTAAGAAATTGTCCAGACCCAGGCAGAAGAGTGAGGCAAGGCTGCTGTCTGACGCCAAAATTTTTTTAAAGTTTATTTTGAGGACATGTTAAATATTATTTTGGAGGACGAAGAAGCGTTAATTGTATGATATGGGAGGACAAAAGATAAACTGTATAGACTTTGCTGACGATATGACACTAAAGGAGTGAAAAAAATATTAGTGAACTTGGAAGAAGAATGAGAAATATGGTTTGGAGATAAATATGGGGAAAACAAAAATAAAGTTGTGTAATAACAGTGAGAACATGTAATTTATGGAAAGGCAAGGAAAATACAAGTTGAAAAGTATATATAGGCCTCTTTGCAATGTACGCTAAACGAGTTTGAACGAAGTGGAAATTCATACAAGATCTGTCTTTGTTAAAGAAAGAAGTTTTTAATAAGAAGAGTCTGCTTCCCATCATATCGATCTGAAAATGAGAAAAATAGATTGGTGAAGTGCTATTTGTGTTATACCGGTGTGAAATGCTACTGACTATGGGGAAGAGGAGAATGATTGAATGGTTTGGCGGGCTTAGAGAAAAATGGAGAGAATAAAATCAGTTGTCAAAGTGAGAAATGCGGAAGTTCTGAACACAACGAAGGAAAACAACACTTCTAGATAAACTTCTGAAGAGGAAGGGAAACTAAATACGACATGTTATAAGAGAACAGGAATACTAACGAATGTCCGTATGGTCACAGTGAAAGAGGAAGGGAGGAAAGAAAGGAAGAGGTCAACGATGGTTGTAGTCGGTGTTAAGAGAGAGGGTACGAGAACAGAACAGGCTTGGGAGCAACTAGAGACAACATTAATGTACAGTACCTGCTAATCATTAATAATGTTTATAGTTCTGAATTGCATAACAGGCACCCACTGTCCCAGTTCCAGCGCGGTACGTTCAACACAGAACTGTGAGATTAGTCCCGTTACTTATACATGTTACAGTATCACAAACAACACACATGTTAGTATTTGACTATGGATCGTATTACCGTTGTTGAATCATGCACTGAGCTCTGTGCGTCGTGTTGGTGGAAGGGTGCAGCTGCGGTGAGACTGCCCACAGGTCCGACGAACAAGGAAAGCCGGACAGTAGTTCTGGATGGTATCCTGTAGCGGCGTGATGGTGGTCCCACAGCGCCGAGTACGCCAGCTCCCCATAGCCCGGTCCGCCGCCGTTTAGTTCTCCAGCCAGCCCCTGCGCAAAGGAGGTGCTCTAGATAAAGTTACTTTCGTACTTCGGTATGCATGTGTTATGCAATGACCTGAACATTTAATAACAAGGTGTGTGCTTCATAAAATATCAATATTTATAATGTTATCAATCCAAGAATACTTTGTACTGAATGTAGGTAGGCCTATATTTTAAAGGTGTGAGCCTACACGAAAACTGTAGATATGGAAGTTTTTGTTCTGCGTGTATGTGTAAACAAGGTCTGATCAAGAAGTTCGTGCAGTTTTTGTTTATTTGAAAAATTATGCTTTATTCCAACAAAATTTATATTACCCCTTCAGAGTAGTCCCATAGTCCCGGTCGGATATAACACGATTACGCCAATATCTTTTTAGTCTTTCAAACATTTCTAGAATGCACTTTTTCGTATACCATAGAGCTCGTTCAGCGGTTTTTGTTTTCCTTCTTTAGCAGTCGCGAAACGTTCTTTCGCGATATTTTCATTCTCGAAAAGAGGAAAGATCGTATTGGGACCATCTGGTGAATACGGCGGTTGTGGTGTCATTACGATGTTTGTTTCCTACAAGTCTTGAAAAAACAGTGACATGTCCTGGTACATTATTCGGGTGCAAATAAGTGCAAGTAAGAGTGTAAATTGCCATATACACAACTGGCTCATTTCTAAATTGGAAACTTAAATGAACAAGGGAAATTGCTTATAATCATTTACAGTATATCTTTTCATGTAACATTTTTAAAGAACCAATTGATTACATTTAAGCAAAACATTAATGATATCTTGAAAATCGTAAGTTCGCATTTGTTCTGTAAAACCACATTTTAACGTTAGAGCTTTGTATCATAAATTACCATAAATTATTCTTCTGTAGCTCTAGATATTTTCTACAAATAGCGTCCTTCACACGAATGGTATAAAACTCGAACAATACTCTTTATTTACCGTTGCACCTAGTATTGAAATTCACGGTATGTAGACTCACAGTCTCGATCTTCAACTCCTTCACGACAAGCTTCGAAGCTTTGTGCCATTCGTACAAAGGGTAGGGTGAAAAGTTCCTAGCCTGTATAAGAATATCGGTATGGAGAACCATACATGACTTCCATGTTCTAAGATTTATATTTAAAATCATATTCGAAATGAAATATTACCATAGAAACTACTTCTTTCTACGTATTGCTTCAGCCTTAACCACGGTACTGTGGTCACTAACGTATACCACCTCACGTTTTCGCACTCGATTTTCACTGATGATGGCAGTCGATGGTCTGCCGAAAAGTCTGGTTTTGCAGAAAACATTGGACTACGGCTAAACAGCCCGGGAAGGAATTTTAACAAAGAACTACTTCTTTGGTGCCGATAACGTAGTACACAAAAAATTCTCCCCTCCCCCAATCAACTATAATTTTCATTAATAGAAAATTACCCCCACCCCGTTCACCTAACCTCTTCATTTATAGATATTTCATCTACGTTTCTACAGTGGATTATTATGAGCATCTTATTAGAATACGTTATTTATCAAAATTAAGTACTTTACTCTTGTTAAAACATAAAACGTTGCAGGTAAACTACCCCTTTCTCTTAACCGATCTTCACCAAAATCAATAGACTTTCAATCCTCTACAATTCAGGGAAGCATGCAAAAAAATATTTGATTCTGTTTGAATGTGCGGCAGTTATCGTTCATCAAGAAAACATTTCTCTTGTTACAACATAAAATGTTGCAGGTAAACTACCCCTTTCCCTTAACCGATCTTCACGAAAAATTCCGTTCTCTACAATTCAGGAACTTATGCAAAAAATTATTTGATTCTCTTTGAATTTACGGCAGTTATCTTTCGTAAAAAAAATTACCCTTCTTAAAACATAAAATGTTGCTGGTAAACTACCCCTTTCCCTTAACCGATCTTCAACAAAATCAACAGACCTTGAGTTCTCTTTAATTCAAAAAAGTATGCAAAAACGTAGTCGATTCTGTCTGAATTTGCGGCAGTTATCGTTCGTCATATAAAAAATTACCCATGTTAAAACATAAAATGTTGCAGGTAAACTACCCCTTTCCCTTAACCGATCTTCACCAACACCAATAAGTCTTGAGAACTCTACAATACAGGGCTTTATGCAAAATATTATTTGATTCTGTTTGAATTTGCGGCTGTTATCGTTTGCCATAGAAAAAAATTACCCCTGATAAAAAAAACGTTGCAGGTAAACTACCCCTTCCCCTTAACCGATCTTCACCAAAACTTGAGTACTCTACAATTCAGGGCTGTATGCAAAAAATTATTTGATTCTGTTTGAATTTGCGGCTCTTATCGTTTGACATAAGAAATACCCTTGTTAAAATATAAAACGTTGCAGGTAAACTACCCCTTTCCCTTAACCTATCTTCAACAAAATCAACAGACCTTGAGTTCTGTATAATTCAAAAAGGTATGCAAAATAGTAGTTGATTCTGTTTGAATTTACGTCAGTTATCGTTCGTCATAGAAAAAATTACCCTTGTTAAAACATAAAATGTTGCAGGTAAACTACCCTATTCCCTTAACCGATCTTCACCAAAATCAAAAGGTCTTGAGAACTCTACACTTCAGGTCTGTATGCAAAACATTATTTGATTCTGTTTGAATTTCCGGCTGTTATCGTTTGCCAAAAAAAAATTACCCTTGATAAAAAAACGCTGCAGGTAAACTACCCCTTTCCCTTAACCGATCTTCTCCAAAAACAATAGGTCTTGAGTACTCTACAATTCAGGGCTGTATCCAAAAAATTATTTGATTCTGTTTGAATTTGCGGCTGTTATCGTTTGCCATAGAAAATACCCTTTTTAAAACATAAAACGTTGCAGGTTAACTACCCCTTTCCCTTAACCGATCTTCACCAAAAACAATAGGTCTTGAGAACTCTACAATTCAGGGCTGTATGCAAAACATTATTTGATTCTGTTTGGATTTGCGGCTGTTATCGTTTGCCATAGAAAATACCCTTTTTAAAACATAAAACGTTGCAGGTAAACTACCCCTTTCCTTTAACCGATCTTCACCAAAACAATAGGTCTTGAGATCTCTACAATTCAGGGCAGTATGCAAAAGAGTAGTAGATTCTGTTTGAATTTGCGGCTGTTATCGTTTGCCATAGAAAACAATCTATAGACACACAGACACTTTTCAAAAAATGACTTTTTTCATGTTTTGAGTGTAGTACAATCAGAATGTGCAATAATCTCAAACACGATTTTTTTTGCCATCACCATACTTCCATTTCCTTAAGCAACATGGAAGTAAAATATCGGTATGGAGAACCATACATGACTTCCATGTTCTAAGATTTATATTTAAAATCATTTTCGAAATGAAATATTACCATAGAAACTACTTCTTTCTACTTACTGGTTCAGCCTTAACCACAGTACTGTGGTCACTAACGTATACCACCTCACGTTATCGCACTCGATTTTCACTGATGATGGAAGTCGATGGCATTGCCGAAACGTCTGGTTTTGTAGAAAACATTGGACTACGGCCAAACATCCCGGGAAGGAATTTTAACAAAAACTATTTCTTTGTTGCCGATAACGTAGTACACATATATATAAAAAATATGCATAAAATGAATGGCTTGTATAAGTTGATTGATCTCCATTAAGTAGTGCTCAAGTTTCCAAAGTTTTAATATTATGATGTCCGTAATTAAAACATCAGAGCAGGTTTAGTGTGTATGAGGGTAGACCGTGGACAAAAATTTTCGACATTTCCTTTTGAGCGTTGCTTAGAGTAAAGCTGCGAATCTACAGTGTACGTTTCACAGATCAAACACGCGGAAAAGAAGGAGCGCTCCGAAGTCACTCTTGGACCCTCAGCATCTTGCAGTGGTTTCATTCCCTAAAGACGAAAAGTCTGTCTATGAATCGTTCCTCTGTAAACACGTGCAGTTACACTGCCCAGCGATCCACAGGAAGCAAATCGCTATCCACGCTGGACACTTTTTCGGCTTGCACGCGTTATGTTGGTATGGGTTTCGGCACTTTCCATTTAAAAAGCGTGCAAATGTAAGAAAATAAACATGAGTGAGGCCAGAAATAACGCAAATTTTGTGTGTGTGTGTGTGTGTGTGTGTGTGTGTGTGTGTGTGTGTGTGTGTGTGTGTGTGTGTGTGTGTGTGTGTGTGTGTGTTCCCTGATTTTTATTGCGGTAGTCATAATAATAAAATGGAAACGTAAACATTACATAACTGAGATATGCTTGCCTGCCACGAACGATATATTTTCTCTCATACATGATTTACATTAAAATGAAAAAATTATAATTTTATTGCCTGGCAACAAAATTATTATATTTTTATCAATGACCATTGTTTGAAAAAGTTTAAATGAGTTTTCAAGTACTTTACTATTGTTAGAACGTAAAAGTTGCAGGTAAACTACCCCTTCCCCTTAACCGATCTTCACCAAAATCAAAAGGACTTGAGATCACTACAAATCAGGGATGTATGCAAAAAATTATTTGATTCTGTTTGAATATGCGGCAGTAACGTTCGTCATAGAAAGAATTACCCTTATTAAAACATAAAATGTTGCAGGTAAACTACCCCTTTCCCTTAACCGATCTTCACCAAAAACAATAGGTCTTGAGAACTCTACAATTTAGGACTGTATGAAAATAATCTTTTGATTCTGTTTGAATTTGCGGCTGTTATCGTTTGCCATAGAAATTACCCTTGTTAAAACATAAAATGTTGCAGGTAAACTACCGTACCCTATTCCCTTAACCGATCTTCACCAAAACCAAAAGGTATTGAGAACTCTACAATTCAGGGCTGTATGTGAAACATTATTTGATTCTGTTTAAATTTGCGGCTGTTATCGTTTGCCAAAAAAAAAAATTACCCTTGATTAAAAAAACCGTTGCAGGTAAACTACCCCTTTCCCTCAACCGATCTTCACCAAAAACAATAGGTCGTGAGTACTCTACAATCAGGGCTGTACGCAAAAAATTATTTGATTCTGTTTGAATTTGCGGCAGTTATCGTTTGCCATAGAAAAAAATCTACAGACAGACACTTTTCGAAAAATGACTTTTTCATGTTTTGAGTGTAGTACAATCAGAATCTGCAATAATTTCGAACAGGTTTTTTTTGCCATCACCATACTTCCATTTCCTTAAGGAACATGTAAGTAAAATGACACTTTTTTTGATTAATTTGCATTAATTTCTCAACATAATCTATATTTAGATGTATACACTTTTCCAACTATGTTCTAAAGCGGTTATACCAGACTGATAAGCCGATTTGTCGAGGGACTCAATTTACAGAATTGATGACTTGATTGTCGTCAGTAAATCTTTTTCCAGCAAACCACTTTTTGAGGTTAAAAAGAGGTAGAAGTCAGTCGGGGCTACATATGGGAAGTATGGTGAGTGAGGAAGCAATGCCAACTTCACTTTTTTGATTTTGGCCATGGCAAAATTGGCGTGTGAGATGGTGCGTAACTTCACTTTTTTGATTTTGGCCTTGGCAAAATTGGCGTGTGAGATGGTGCATTGTGTTGTTGAAACAGAACATTCTTTTTCGCTAAATGTGCTATTTTTTCTTGATATCGTCGTTTACAAGGTGGAGTAGGTTTGTATAGTACTCACCATTAATTGTTTTTTACTTTTTAATATAGCCATTGAAAATTACTTCACGGTTGTCTTAAAAAAAAAAGAAGTCGCCACAACCTTACCAGCGGAAGGAATTGTCTTTGCCTTCTTTGGAGTTGGTTCGTCTTTCGAGTTACATTCTTTTGTCTCTTGTTTCGTCTCAGGTGTGTTGTGGTGGACCGAAATCTCAGATCCACGAAATTTTAGATCAACCCACGTATAATATTTGTGTATGCGAGTGTAAATTACATAAGTGATATATCAAAAATTCACTGGTTTTTGTCGTCGGTTAACTCTTGAAGCTTTTCATGATGAACTTGCAAACAATAGAAATATAAGTGATAATACTGAACAAATATATGGTTTTGTGAAAGAATAGCCTTATAAATAGTGAAAATATCTTTAACTAAATATATGTAACAAAAAAATATTACTACTAGGGGAAAGTGAGATACATACGACACACGTGTGTGCATGTGCGGGCGTAAGAGTGGGGTTCCATGAATGGCGTACACTCCGATAAGGTATAGAAAGGAGGAATGTAGTGACCTGCTAGTAGCCCATTAAACAAACGTGGACAGAATGGTATCGCACCCTGCCTGTTTGTCAAGTGTTACTATACAAACAAAATTAACGTTAAGTCTACATTTGAGATTCGTGTGCAAACTGCAAATCTGCGTTAGTGAGCCGGATGTTTCCACTCTGACATGATTTCAGTGGCGCGTACGTCGGTGTAAGGAAGAGGGAAAATTCCTTTCTTGTTGTGTTGGACTCTACGATAATGTAGATTGCAATTCACATCAAGTAAGGATACACAGATGCTTATGATACAATTTTTTGTTCAAACAAAACGTCCTCACTGCAGAAATCCAGTAAGCGGGTAGTATTTTACATCCATGTTCCTTAAGGAAATGGAAGTATGGTGATGGCAAAAAAAATCTTGTTCGAGATTATTGCAGATTCTGATTGTACTACACTCAGAACATGAAAAAAAGTCATTTTTCGAAATGTGTGTGTGTGTGTGTGTGGATTTTTTTTTCTATGGCAACGATAACAGCCGCAAATTCAAACAGAATCAAATAATTTTTTGCATACAGTCCTGATTTGTAGAGTACTCAAGACCTATTGTTTTTGGTGAAGATCGGTTAAGGGAAAGGGGTAGTTTACCTGCAACGGTTTTTTTTTATCGAGGGTATTTTTTTTTTTTTTTTTTTGGCAAACGATAACAGCCGCAAATTCAAACAGAATCAACTACTCTTTTTGCATACAGCCCAGAATTGTAGAGTTCTCAAGACCTATTATTTTTGGTGAAGATCGGTTAAGGGAAAGGGGTAGTTTACCTGCAACGTTTTATGTTTTAACAAGGGTATTTTCTATGGCAAACGATAACAGCCGCAAATTCAAACAGAATCAAATGATTATTTCCATACAGCCCTAAATTGTAGAGTACTCAAGACCTATTGTTTTTGGTGAAGATCGGTTAACGGGAAGGGGTAGTTTACCTGCAACGTTTTTCTTATCAAGGGTAATATTTTTTTCTATGGCAAACGATAACAGCCGCAAATTCAAACAGAATCAAGTAATGTTTTGCATACAACCCTGAATTATAGATTTCTCAAGACCTATTGTTTTTGGTGAAGATCGGTTAAGGGAAAGGGGTAGTTTACCTGCAACGTTTTATGTTTTAAAAGGGTATTTTCTATGGAAAATGATAATAGCCGTAAATTCAAACAGAATCAAATGATTATTTGCATACTGGCCTGAATTGTAGAGTTCTCAAGACCTTTTGTTTTTGTTGAAGATCAGGTTAGGGAAAGGGGTAGTTTACCTGCAACGTTTTATGTTTTGACATGGGTAATTTTTTCTATGACGAATGATAACTGCCGTAAATTCAATCAGAATCAAATAATGTTTTGCATACCTTCCTGAGCTATAGAGAACTCAATGTCTGTTGATTTAGGTGAAGATCGGTTAAGGAAATGGGGTAGTTTACCTGCAACATTTTATGTTTTAACAATGGTAGTTTTTTCTATGACGAACTATAACTGCCGCACATTCAAACAGAATCAACTATTGTTTTGCACACGTTCATCACTTGTGAAAGACTGAATGCCTGTTGATTTTGGTGAAGATCGGTTAAGGGAAAGGGGTAGTTTACCTGCAACGATTTTTTTATCAAGGGTAATTTTCTTTTTGGCAAACGATAACTGCCGTAAATTCAAACATTATCAACTACTTTTTTGCATACCGTTTTGAATTATACAGAACTCGAGGTTTGTTGATTTTGTCGAAGATCGGTTAAGGGAAAGGGGTAGCTTACCTGCAACGTTTTATGTTTTAACAAGGGAAATTTTTTCTATGACGAACGATAACTTCCGTAAATTCAAAGAGAATCAAATAATGTTTTGCATTCACCCCTGAATTGTGTAGAGTACTCAAGACCTGTTGTGTTTGGTGAAGATCGGTTAAGGGAAAGGGGTAGTTTACCTGCAACGTTTTTTTTATCAAGGGTAATTTTTTTCTATGGCAAACGATAACAGCCGCAAATTCAAATAGAATCATTTAATGTTTTGCATACAGCACTGAACTGTAGAGTTCTCAAGACCTGTTGGTGTTGGTGAAGATCGGTTAAGGGAAAGGGGTAGTTTACCTGAGGGTAATTTTTTCTATGACGAACGATAACTGCCGTAAATTCAAAGAGAATCAAATGCTTTTTGCATGCGTTCCTGAATTGTAAAGAAATGAAGGCCTGTTGATTTTGGTGAAGATCGGTTAAGGGAAAGTGGTAGTTTACCTGCCACTTTTTACATATGTGCCTGTGTTGTAGAGGACTCAAGGCCTATTGATTTTGGTGAACATCGTTTAAGAGGAAAGGGTAGTTTACCTGAAACATTTTTTGTTGTAACAAGAGTAAAGTACTTAATTTTGATAAATAAAGTATCCTGATAAGAAGATCTTAATAATGCACTGTAGAAACGTAGATGAAATATCTATAAATGAAGAGGCTAGATGAACGGGGTGGGGGTAATTTTCTATTAATGAAAATTATAGTTGAAGAGGAAGGGGAGAATTTTTTATATGTGTACTACGTTATCGGCAACAAAGAAGTAGTTTTTTGTTAAAATTCCTTCCCGGGCTGTTTAGCCGTAGTCCAATGTTTTCTGCAAAACCAGACGTTTCGGCAATGCCATCGACTGCCATCGTCAGTGAAAATCGAGTGCGAAAACGTGAGGTGGTATACGTTAGTGACCACAGTACTGTGGTTAAGGCTGAAGCAATAGAAAGAAGTAGTTTCTATGGAAATATTTCATTTCGAAAATGATTTTAAATACGTATATATCTTAGAACATGGGAGTCATGTATGGTTCTCCATACTGATATTTACTTCCATGTTCCTTAACGAAATGGAAGTATGGTGATGGCAAAAAAAAATCGTGTTTGAGATTATTGCAGATTCTCATTGTGCTACACTCAAAACAGTTTTAGTTTATCCTACGCCTATCCTTGGCCTCTCAGCCATGCGACGTCGAGCCTCCCAGTAGCGATGAACACTCAAAACATGAAAAAACGTCATTTTTCGAAATGTGTGTGTGTGTGTGTAGATTTTTTTCTATGGCAAACGATAACACCCGCAAATTCAAACAGAATCAAATAATTTTTTGCATACAGCCATGATTTATAGAGTACTCAAGACCTATTGTTTTTGGTGAAGATCGGTTAAGGGAAAGGGGTAGTTTACCTGCAACGTTTTTTTTTAATAAAGTGTAATTATTTTCTATGGCAAACGATAGCCGCAAATTCAAACAGAATCAAATAATGTTTTGCATACAGCCCTGTATTGTAGATTTCTCAAGACCTATTGGTGTTGGTGAAGATCGGTTAAGGGAAAGGGGTAGTTTACCTGCAACATTTATGTTTTAACAAGGGTAATTTTTTCTATGACGAACGATAACAGCCCCAAATTCAAACAGACTCAAATAGTGTTTTGCATAAAGCCCTGAATTGTAGAGTTCTCAAGACCTGTTGGTTTTGGTGAAGATCGGTTAAGGGAAAGTGGTAGTTTACCTGCAACGTTTTATGTTTTAACAAGGGTAATTTTTTCTATGACGAACGATAACTGCCGTAAATTCAAAGAGAATCAACTATTCTTTTGCATACCTTTTTGAATTATACAAAACTCAAGGTCTGTTTATTTTGTTGAAGATGGTAAAGGGAAAGGGGTAGTTTACCTGCAACGTTTTATATTTTAACAAGGGTATTTTCTATGGCAAACGATAACAGCCGCAAATTCAAACAGAATCAAATAATGTTTTGCATACAACCCTGAATTGTAAAGTTCTCAAGACCTATTGTTTTACTTTTTGTTGAAGATCGGGTTAGGGAAATGGGTAGTTTACCTGCAGCGTTTTATGTTTTAACATGGGTAATTTTTTCTATGACGAATGATAACTGCCGTAAATTCAATCAGAATCAGATAATGTTTTCCATACCTTCCTGATCTATAGAGAACTCAAGGTCTGTTGATTTTGGTGAAGATCGGTTAAGAGGAAAGGGTAGTTTACCTGCAACATTTTATGTTTTAAAAGGGTAATTTTATTTTTATGACGAATGATAACTGCCGCATATTCAAAGAGAATCAAATAATTTTTTGCACACCTTCCTGAATTATTGAGTACTCAAGGTCTTTTGATTTTGGTGAAGATCGGTTAAGAGAAAAGGGTAGTTTACCTGCAACGTTTTATGTTTTGAAAGGGTAATTTTATTTTTATGACGAATGATACCTGCCGAATATTGAAAGAGAATCAAATAATTTTTTACATACATTCCTGAAGTTTTAAGTACTCAAGGTCTGTTGATTTTGGTGAAGATCGGTTAAGGGAAAGGGGTAGTTTACCTGCAACGTCTTATGTTTTAACAAGGGTAATTTTTTCTATGACGAACGAAAACTGCCGTAAATTCAAAGAGAATCAAATAATTTTTTGCATACGTTCCTGAATTGTAAAGAACTGAAGGCCTATTGATTTTGGTGAAGATCGGTTAAGGGAAAGAGGTAGTTTACCTGCCACCTTTAATGTTTTAACAAGAGTAATTGTTTCTATGACAAACGATAACTGCCGCAGATTCAAACTGAATCAAATAATGTTTTGCATGCGTTCCTGAATTGTAGAGGACTCAAGACCTATTGACTTTGGTGAAGATCAGTTAAGAGAAAGGGGTAGTTTACCTGCAACGTTTTATGTGATAACAAGGTTAATTTTTTCTATAGCGAACGATAACTGCCGTAAATTCAAACATAATGAAATAAGTTTTTGCATACATCCCTAGATTGTAGAGAACGCAAGGCCTTTTGATTTTGGTGAAGATCGGTTAAGGGAAAGGGGTAGTTTACCTGCAACATTTTATGTTGTAACAAGAGAAATTTTTTCATGACGAACGATAACTGCCTTAAATTCAAACAGAATCAAATAATTTTCACATATGCCTGAGTTGTAGAAGCTCAAGGCCTGTTGATTTTGGTGAAGATCGGTTACGGTGAAAGGGCAGTTTACCTGAAACATTTTTTGTTGTAACAAGAGTAAAGTACTTAATTTTGATAAATAAAGTATCCTGATAAGAAGATCTTAATAATCCACTGTAGAAACGTAGATGAAATATCTATAAATGAAGAGGCTAGTTGAACGGGGTGGGGGTAATTTTCTATAAATGAAAATTATAGTTGTAGGGGGAGGGGATAATTTTTATGTGTACTACGTTATCGGCAACAAAGTAATAGTTTGTTGTTAAAATTCCTTCCCGGGCTGTTTGGCCGTAGTCCAATGTTTTCTGCAAAACCAGACGTTTGGGCAGTGCCGTCGACTGCCATCATCAGTGAAATTCGAGTGCGATAACGTGTGGTGGTATATGATAGTGACCACAGTACTGTGGTTAAGGCTGAAGCAATAAGTGGAAAGAAGTAGTTTCTATGGAAACATTTCATTTCGTAAATGATTTTAAATGTTAGAACATGGAAGTCATGTATGGTTCTCCATACCGATATTTTAATAGGCAGTGATGTCACGTATCCATTTGTTAGTTGTTCTGAATCGCATTCTGAGCTAGTTGAACGCCGGACGAACTTTTCTCTCGCACTTTGCATTACTACTTTGAAATAACGTTGAGAATAACGTCAAACAGTAACACGGTTGAGAATTATTTTGTATCATAGTAATTAGGACTATAATTAATTATCTCTTTTACTCCACTCCAAACGCATAATGTGGGTGTCTGTTACCATGTACATATGTCATATGCAATTATAAATGGATGTACACTTCTACGCTAGCGCGCGCGCACACACATACACATATACATATACACACACACACACACACACACGTGCACATGCACACAAACTTGCATAGTTCACGAAAAGTATAGTTCACAGTATACTATCACACAGTATACTGGAAAGTATACTATCTTCTCCAATGTCCAACTGTATATCCATTGCCATCTCAGTTTAATCTCTCACATACATTCTTCTTAGGTCTTCTAGCACATCATTCAACCATCTTATCCTAGGTCGCCCCTTTTCCTGATTTTATAGGCTTGCGCCCTCAGGATTTTCTTTAACATACCCTGATCATCCATCCGCTCAAGGTGACCTAGCCATTGTATTCGTTGAGCCTTTATGAGTCTTACAATGTCCTCATGCTTCAATTGCTCATCTATCTCCTGGTTGTTTCTTATTCTCCATTTATCTTCATTAACCGGACCACAAACACGTCTTACAACCTTTTTTTCAAACCTTCTTAGTGTTTCTTGTTCCATTTTGTCAATATCCATGTCTCGCCTCCATAAGTAACAAACCAGTCTGATAAGTGTCTTTTATATTTTTACTTTTATGTTACGACTAATAAGTTTGCTTCTCAATAGTCTACTGTTGGCGTAATATGCCCCATTTCCAATTTGTATCCTGTCATATATTGTCGTGTTTATGAACTCTTCAGTATCTATCATATCATATTACACAGTATCTGAACTTATTAACTGCATCAAATGAATTATCCTCTATGCGTATATTATATAGATTTCTTCTCCTTTCTGATGCAGAAATCAGCATGTATTTAGTTTTGCTAATTCATTCCCATTCCAGCGGATTTTTTATTCAGCTCCTTGTATACCTCAACTAGCCGTTGTCTTGATCTGGCTATTATCACAACATCGTCAGCGTAAGCACATATTTGGCTTGCCGTATTTAATATCGTTCCTCGCTGATCTATGTCTTTAATGGCATAATGCAGCGCAGTAATAAATAGGATGGGCGATAACCTATTATCTTGCTTAACTCCCATATTAAATGCAAATAATTCACTCAGCACAGTCTCATACTTAATTTTGGCTATTGTGAATCTCATGGCCATCTTCGTTAACTTTATAAGTTTCAAAGGAATTTCTATATCCTGTATGGTTCATAAAGTTTTATTCTTCGCACACTGTCAAATGCCTGTCTAAAGTCCACAAACAGCAGAAAGCATACCATTACTATTTATTAAATTTCTTGGCGTTTTCAATAAATTGCTCACCATTCTGATAACAAAAATTTCGTAACTGAAGAGCCAGTAAAATTAAACCGTAGCCTACTTCGTGTTTCTAATTTGTATAATTGTTAAACGGGCGTGAAGGCCTTGAATACATTCAACTATTCTTACGTCGAAGGAAGTGGTACGTGACAGCGAGAAAGAGAGAGAGAGAGAAGGAGAGAGTGGGAGGGGGTAACGTTAACGTTAACGAGAGAGAGGGTAGCACGACTAACGTTGGAAAACGTGTTGACACCAAGCTCTAACATTAAAATTTGGTTTTACAGAATAAATGCGCAACTTAGATTTTTAAGATCTCCATCAATGCTTTGCATAAATGTAATCAGTTGATTTTTAAAAAAATTACATTGAAAGACATACAGTAACTTAGAAGGAATCTCCCTTGTTAGTTTAACTTTCCAATTTAGAAATGACTCTGTTTCGTACATAGCAAGTTACATACTTACTTGCACTTACTTACATACAAGCACTTGAACTTTAAATTAATTTTCTTCATTCATTAAAATTTACAGTGGATACCACCCAGAGGAATATGAACTAAAATTTAAGTATGTAAAGCCAAAGGAGTGCTGATTATTTTTTAAAATAAGAAAGTAAGTAATTCTAATACCTAAATAACCACGGACCTAAGTCTGTCATACCAAGCAGGTTATTTGTAATATGTAAATAAACGAGTACTCTGCTCTGTTCTAGAATTCTAAGTAAGGGTGTGTGAAGTACACTCGGTCTGCATAGATCGTGTGTGTCTCAACTCGGACATTCTTGTAGCGTAAATTGATACGTCACTTTGTGTAGAGAATGCTCCACATAACGGTAGGGTCGAGAATATAAACAGTGACTTGTTTTCCAGCAAGTCTAAAATAACAGTAAACATTTGTCAGGGAACAGAACGTATAAGTATAAAAGAGGCTTACTCAAGGAGAACATGTTACTACCAAAACTTTCCAAACAGCCATTAGATGTTTTCATTATTAGACGGGAACAACTAGGTATGTGTATACGTGCTCGACACCTGAAGAACCCGACATACGCTGACGAAATCGCGTTAATAACACAGAACAAATGTACATAATAAATAGTAGAAGAATAGACAATCTAGATGATTAGGCCTTATTACATTTAAACTAAAATAATGAAAAATATGAAAGAAGATGAAGTCAGGATAAGTCAAAAAGTATTAGAACACTTTAAATATAAACATATGTATAAGCGCGCATGCGCGCGCGTGTGTAACTATATGTGTACTAAGAACAATTTGTGAAACTTAATAAAAAATTCAATAATAACAAATAAGAAAGATGCATCCGACTCGCAGGGTGGCATTTAATCACATCTCAGTTGTACCTTAAAAAATAAAAGATACCACAATACGTCAAAACCAAGCTAATGAACTAATTTTTACTCCTAATTTTACCGACTGATAACAAGTATTGACATTTACAAAACAAAACAAGGATAGAATAGCTAAAACACGAAGCTTAATGGAAGAACAAATACTACGTATTAATGTAACAGAAAGGAAAAATACGTGAGCGTATGAGAAACTTGACAGAAATGGAAACATTGAAATAAAATTTCACATAACATCAAGCAACTCTAAGACGTACAGAATAAATATCTATTAGCCAAATACCCTTGAGGGTGTGACGGATAAATTTAGCATTAGAGGAAGTTCAAGACAAGAATAGAGGAAACATGGGCGAGTTCAAGAAAGGGTGAAAATACGGAAGTTGTGACACTTGCACGGAGGGACGTTTGCCCGAAGATGGAATTTGTTGACATTTGCCCAGAGCCCTAAGCATTCCAGGAAATGACTAATCATGGGTATTTTTGTCAGTGACACTTGCACGGAGTCCGGTAGGGGGTGAGTCGGACTGGTTATAGGAATGCAGGAGCAAGGGAGGAGGAGGGATTCACCCCTAAATAGTTCATTACCTTAGTTGACATCTGTGAGACAACTAGTATTCTGTGCAAGTGATAAGTGTAGTGATTCGTGTTGTAGTGAAAATGGAGATCACTGAGACCACCAAGGGAAGGCTTTGTTGATCTACAATGGACATCAGTATATTGTTGACTACACCAGTAAAGAAGATGTGACTTATTGGCGATGTGTTGATTATAAGACACACTGTCGTAGGCAAAGCAACTCGTGTTTGTATTCCGGACGAAGCGGCAACTGAAGTGAGAAAAAGTGTTGTTAATCCAAAGAAGCGTGCAAGGGAAACCGATAATACGATTTCAAAAATTTACGCCGAAGAAGTAGGCCCGCTCTTTAATCGAGGATTATGACCTTGTGACTTCACTACCATCACACAGAAGTGCCAAACAATAATTACATCGCATTCGAATAAAAAGTGTGGGGCCTACAAAGGACCCAGCCGACTATGAAGGAATACAATTAGAGGAAAATGATCTACTTATGAAAGACGGTAAACATTTTCTACTTGAAGACGACAACAGAGGGCCTAAAGACAGAATATTGGTGTTTGCCAGCGAAAAAGGAAAATCTGCATTGACAAGTTGTTCTTCAGTCTTCGTCGAGACGGAACCCTCAAGGGTTCAAGCAAACAGTTTGGGCAGTTATTTATCATCCACGCCGATCTGGGGAGTTCTTGGAAAGAAACCAACACTATTCCAGCAGTCTACGCGTTGTTGCCAAATAAGAAACGAGAAACATATGATCGTTTTTTCAACGTAGTGAAAAACAACGTACCTGGATGGAATCCTGTGACGCTTTGGACTTTGAAATGGCAATCATCCAATCAGCTTAAACTCTGTTTCCTGAAGCTGAAATTTTTGATTGTAACTACCATTTTAACCAATGTTTATGGAGGAGAGTACAAGATTGTGGCCTTGCTCCTGCATACAAAGAAAATGAAGAGATTCGACTTCATATTCGAATGTGTTCTGCCCTCGCGCATGTTCCGCTCGAACTGATTGATGATGCTTGGCTAAGTATCCAGGAAAGCACACCTGAAGACGAGAAACTGCGGGTGTTCTATGACTACGTCGTCGATCAGTGGCTTGAGAATGAAAGAGGATACGTTTTGAACAGTTTTAAGATACTAATGTTAGTTCCGGGCAAGTGTCACAGTCGTACTTCTGACTCACCAAATACCATTATATGGAGGGAAGGGCTCCGGGCAAATGTTACTCCGTGCAAGTGTCACTCCGGGCAAGTGTTCCAACCCCGAAAATACGGAGCGTGACAAAATTAGTGTTTTTGATTGCAACAAACCCGGTAGACGTTTAATTCTAAAAAATAACCACATATACGCTGCACTGTTGCCATTTGTAAAGTATGCACAGTGAGGTTCATGTCGTAAACATTATGTCCTGCAGGTGACCTTCATTTTGACGTTTGCACTCACATATCCTGGCGCGGATACGTCCATGGCATGTTCCAATTTTTCGACAGGAATATTTCTGATTTCTGTTTTGGAGCTCGGCAATGGTGGTTTGTGGGCGAATTGCGTAGGAAGGACAAAAATTATCACCACTCCTGGATATGACGTGATTCCTGAAACGTCGTTGTACGTTTTTAATTGAAATTCTTGCTCAGGGAAACACAGCGCCGTCTTGTTGAATCTAAAGTAGCTCGTCTGAAGCATACAAGCTGAGGAGCGACGAACGTACCTATCATGTCATCATACCTGTGAGATGTTACCGTAGTTGCTTTCCTGGCGTATCCTCGGAAAGGTACCAATGAACACACCGCTCATCACACTGTGACTTCTGACTGTGTGACGCCGGTCGATACAGTTGCCGGGTATTATGCTCTGATCAGTAACAACAATTGTTTATTCACAAAACCACAAGATGAAAGTGGGCGTCGTCAGCCATCCACAATAAACGTAAGAAAGCTTGTATCATAACCATGTTCGAATACTCCTAGGCCTAAGTGTACGTTTTTGCTTCATTTCGCTTCGTGTAGCTTTAACATTCTTCACCCATAACCTGATTGCATGGTCAAACGGAATAAGGTCATGTGTCTCGAGATCAAAATAACGCTTACATTCTTGTCTAGCAGCGGTAGCGCAGATGCGGTTTTTGCAAACATTTATTTAGGCCTGTCTGGAAAAGGATCTGCATACCGAAGCACTTAACAGGCAATAAGTGTTGCCAACATTGTTACGGAAATTTTCCGAATAAATTAATTAATTCCCGTTTCCTGCCACAGTCTGTATAAGGAAGTAAAAAGATTAGTCTGAAACAAAAGAAATTGCACGCTCACCAGCTCGCAGGTTGAAGAGAAGAAAATGAGACGAAGACTCCCCACCCTCCCAAAGACAACAGATGATTTGAAGAATCACTCGAAATCTAAGTGGGTGATACGACAGGTGATAAAGATAAATAGAAATCTGAAGAGGAAGATTATGACCGACTCTGGACGGAAGGATACATAGATAGGCAGACAGGTAAAATTTAATATGTTTACATATTGTCTGGAAATATGTATAAGTGTATACAGTGTTTACTTATATTTTCTTCTTCTTCTTCTTCTTCTTCTTCTTCTTCTTCACTCCACGGTAGAGGTGGGCTAAACTGTTATTTTAAAATACTAGGTATGAAAATACCGTTCCAAAAAAATAACAGGTACAAATACCTGTTATTATATACTATATATACATAACCTATATTATCCTTTGTAAGTAACTCGTTTTGAGTTTCCTGCAGGTCTCCTATGTAATATCTTCAAATAAATACACTGCAAGTAGGTTTATTTTCACCTAGATAAACCTATTAATATAGTAATAAACCTACTTGTTGTGTATTTATTTGAAGATATTATATAACCTATACTATATAATTTGTTATAAGAAATAAATTGAAACTAAAAGTATTAACGGTGTTACTTTACACTGTGACTTTTATTAAACTATTACCGTGTAAATGAAAATAAGAAACAAGAGAATTTATAGGCCTATCTCCCTTTGGGAATACCAATTTACGTTTTCACTAGTAGTAAACAAACTAACAATGGTTAGACAAATCAGTTGCGAAACTCGGGGCAGTTAAATAATTTAGAGTAGGCGTACACGTAATACCACAAAAAATAATGTGAAAAAACATCAGAAACGTATAATAAAAACATAACAGTAAGCCACAAGAGTGAATGAGAATAAACAAAATTTTACAAATAAAAATAAAAAAACAAATTGTATTAAAATAAATATAAATACATAAATAAAAACTTATAAATAATAAGCATCAACAAAAGTAAATTAAATGCATTACAGATATTTAAGGAACAGGACTAAAAGTGCATAAATGTCCATTACAACAATCTCATCATTTACGTGAGATGTGTAGTGAAGTTAAAATCACATTAATAAAAAGTATAATATAGCTTATCAACATCAGCCACTCTATAGGTTATAACTCAATATAATTAAATACAACGATTTCACTAACTACTCGAAACATAAAGTTTTTTTGAGTAAAAACATAAAGTTTTACCAACCGATTTTAGTTACAAGTTGGTGACTAGTATAATATATAATTTATTAGCATATAATCTGTATTATATATCTGCATATCACACGAGAATAAATGTAACAGCAGGGATGAATTATTTCCTTTAATAAAAACAGCTTCGTCTCTTTGCGCAGAATGAAGTATACAGGACGAAAAAGTGGCTCGTACTAGTTCCTACTCGAAATATGCTTGATAGTACCTGTTCCTAAAATACTAGGTGTTCCTAAAATATTAGGTGTTACTAAAATACTACTGTTACTCTGGAATGCGTTGTTCCTTGTGTATCGGTGATACCACTAGTATTTTAAATACGCGTTACTGGCTGTTCCTTGCGTTCCAGCGATATTTTTGTACGCCTAGTATTTGGCCTTGGCATATTCGTTTACGTGATCTTGCGTACTATTTGTGTGTGTGCGTCTGTGTAGGTACGTAGGGGGTGTGCCTCGACTCGGAACAGTGAGGGCGGCGTGTCTCGACTCGGAACAGCGTCGCCGCGAATAACAGGTATTTCAACTTTTCAGTCACTGTTACATCCGTTCCACAAAAATATCGTTCCAAAATACCTATTACAGGTATATCGGCCCACCTCTACTCCACGGATTAGACTCTAGTTGATCTGTTCCGGAACCCATCGTCTCCTCGGTCTACCAACATCCATTTTCCCATTACGTTCCTATTTTAAGGCTGCCACTGGTGATATGGCATACAGTCCAATTGTTGACACCATCTCCTCTTATTGCCTTTAATCTTCTTGTGCAAAGATTTGGTTAGTACTAGTTATTGACTAGTATCTTCATTCCTCCTCTGGATTCATACCTTCATATTACTGGGTCAAGTTTTGCATTACGTAACCTAAATATATCATCTGTGTAGGCCTATATGTTAAAAAGTGTTGGTAAAATAGGGCATCCTTATCTGACACCTTTATTCGTAGGAATATCTTCTGTTAGTCTACCATTCGAATCTAAGACGATAGTTGTCTTGTAATAGAGGCTCTTAATCACTCTAATCAAAAGAATGGAGAAACGTTTTCTTTCCATTATGCTCCAAAGTAGCGAACGTTTAAAGTTGAAAAAAACCTTCTTTATATCTACTAACACTAGATGTGTTTCCAAGTTAAATAAGTAATTTAAGCGTAAAGATCGCGTCAACGCATGATCTACGTTTACATATATTACGTATGTGTACATATGAATAAAAACGTTCGTCTTCCTCATTGCGTTTTGCCGGCTCAGACCTGCTTTGTATGCTTGTAGCATATACAGTGCTGCGTAAGCGACTAGGCCTTATTGGATAGACTGAGTACCTATTATAAATTGCGCAATTAAATTTGATTACTGCGTGTGGTGTTAGAGATTGTTCGTGCGTTTGAATGAGGTTAATGTTAGATAAACTGAGGATATATGGTTAACATTAGATACATTCGCTTTTCTAATACCGGAATTATGGTATATTATTTAGTAGCATTGAACAGCATTATTTACACATTGTCCTAAGTCTACGATGGCTTTTAATGACTCAATAAACTAATCCATGACGATCATATAGCTATGTGAAGTACGCTGTAATAGGGTGACACAACCAATCGTTTGTGTAAACTGTAAAACGATTGTCCAACGTCCAACCTACTACCATCCCCAACAATTCATATCTACAGTCAACTCAAGTAATGCCTAAACAGGCCTTTCAGTTGTTATTATGAAATTCGAAAGACAGCAAATCGCGTATTTTAAATAGTAGGTCTAATGAAAGGTCGCTTAATAAATAAGCAAGACATTTAAATTATAAATTAAATCACTGAAGAATAGAAATGAGAATTACTGGGTAGATAAGGTACGGTACTTTAATCGAAGAGTTTTACCTGACACAGCAGCTTGAAGATTACGTGTCAAATTGCGTACAACATTATTCGACATTTGCAGCTAACCCCAGATAGCAACGAGCTTTTTTTGTCTGTGGCTTAGCGGTAGAACCAAAAGTGCAGCTGCAGATAACATTAAATGTCATACACGATCTTGGAAGATCGGCGATTGAGACTGAATGGTACTGTTGAGATGATAGAGGCATCTCACACGAGCGTGTGTATCATATTTTCACTCAAGAACTTTGTGTGAAAAAAACTTTGTGCAAAGTGGGGGCCGCATTCTAAGTTATTGCAATTTTTGAGCGTCTACTGCGAGCTCATCTTCAGTGTTCACATGCCCACGTTTAAATTCGAGTGCCCACTTCCAAACGGTTGCCTATTTTTGGGGCACGACGTCTCCTGACGCATTTACTACTTCGATGTGAATTTTCGGTGGCGCTACACCTTTGTTTAACAAAGATTCACACAGCACGATGTTTGATTTTTAAAACGCGCGTGACACGTAAACTAGAACAGCAGGAGAACAATGAATAAATTGACAAAGAGACTTGGTAATGAACAAGTGTTTACATGAAATATGAACTTTACAACACACGAAAAGTTTTAGTTCTACAGGTAAGATATATAAATGTCGCTCGGCTCACTTTTCATCCAACTCTCGTAAAACAGAACAAAAGCCGGAAGTAGGTGAAGCAACTCAACGATACCTACAGAAATAGTGGTAAGTGGTAATGTGTGCACAGAGAAGGTGTCAGAAAGAGAAGAAGTAGACGTTGCCTCTGATCTCTGATACAGGTATTGTAATAATAAAAAAACGAACCAAATGTGATAGCTGTAGTGAGATCGAACACTGAAGGAATGATCGCTCAAGAAGGGATGTTTGGCCATAAAGCTGAATATCGGGGGGGGGGAGTCAAAGCCGGAAGAAAGAAGAAACGGCAAAGTGCAAACTTTTGCAAGACAAAATACCGTAACATAAAAGAAGTAGTTGACAGAGTAAGAGCACTTGTTTCTGAGAAACGTATAATCGAGGTTCCTGTGCTTGGACAGTCACTTCTAGAAAATGACCCAAAAAGCAGAAAACTGAGGTCGTATTAAAAAAGTATTCCTGTAAGGCCTCTATCACACTACTTGATTTCAAAGCTACGTGAAACTAGTTGCAGAGTTCCAGAGCAAGCGTGCTCCGTCTTTATACTACTATAAAGACGGTAGGTTTTTTCGTTGTCCGGGCTAACCTCAGAAACTACTGATCCGATAAAAAAATTCTTTCTCCACCGTGCTTGAAGTTTGAGGACGGTTCGGACATAAATTGGAACCAATAGCTTCAATAGTTTTACAGATAAGAACCTTAAAACGGTCCCAGTTCATGAATCTGTTTTTCTTAATTTGAGTGTATTGAAATTTTCAGCGTGCGACAAACTTTCGTTCTATAAGAAGTGCACTATCTATATAGTGTCAGCGAGTGAAATTTAGATAAACTTTCAAATTTTATTTTGGTTTGTGTTTCAATAAAATCCTCTTTTTCGTTTTCTAGATTTTGGAGGTTTCGTAAAAAATTGTATTCGTGGTCCCATGCCACGAAATGTTTTCGTTTTCCCAGTTCCCAGAATGCGTAGAGGCGAGTTTCATGCAGTCGGTTGCATAGTGTAATAGGCTACATTTGAATCAATGCCCCACATCGAGCGCGTGAAACTGGTAGTTGCACGAGCAGTTGCATGGCTTGCAACCGAGTGCAGTAAGTGTAGTAGGTCTCATTCAAACCAGTGCCCCCACAGCTTTTTCTGCAATCAGTTGCCTAGTGTAATAGAGGCCTAACTGAACAAGATACGGGATGTTATAACAATATGAAACAAATAATATAGTAAAAGTGCCAGTCGATGAGGTGGACCTCCGTTATCAAAGTGTTATGGTTTATCATGCGATTATTTCATTGTTTTGGATTTGTTTTTATCTCGGAGATTATCGTAACCCACAATTATAATCTGTAAATTGATTTGGTAACAAGTAACAAAATTATAAAGTGTACAACTAAACATAGGTGTGTGTGTGTGTGTGTGTGTGTGTGTGTGTGTGTGTGTGTGTGTGTGTGTGTGTGTGTGTGTGTGTGTGTGTGTGTGTGTGTGTGTGTGTGTGTGTGAATCGACACAGTTCATGATTTCTAATTAAGCAGGATGATGCAGCACAGCATAGTGACGTCATGTCACACTGCAGAAAAACTGAATCCTGAAATCTGATTGGCATTTATAAGTAAATTGCAATCTTAGATAAAAAATTTTCAAAATGTTTTTTAACATGCAGATCGCGTACGAAACGTCTAACTTCCGGCAATCGAGAACCTCCGATACCACGTGGCTTGAATTACGAATTATAGCCATTGGAGTCCATGATGATGATTTGTAATATTTTATTTTATTAAAGTTTAAATTCGTTGTCTATATCCCTGCATCAGTCTTCACACTAAAGTTAAAGTAGTAGCGTACCGTAAGTTATTATTCCCGAACACGTGATTTTACCGATTCTTGCACGTACATTCACTGAAACACTTTTTCACAAACACAGCATTATAGTTTGTCATCAGCGTCTTAATACTGATGAAATGTATGTTTTAATTTATTGACAGTAAGTCCATAACTATTCACCCGTTAAAGATGGCTATGTTTTCGACCCAAAATAAATCAGGTCTCTTTTATTACGCATCTTATTAAATGCTTGTCATATAGGAATATATTTAGTTGTTTTATTGTAATTAAAATTTACCATATAAGTGTATGTGTGTGTCTGCCTGTCTATCTGTGTGTATATATTGCAACGAAACTCTGCTGATGGATGAGCAAGAAATATTGTAGAATCTTTTTTCATGTGTATAAGCATGCTGTGTAGACAAGAAGTTTGTTCAGCTTTGTTAATAAGGCATAAGTAGCGTATCAGATTTATGACTGTCGAGTGAGACACATCAAAGTGTTCCGTATATGTGCATCCCTAGTGCGCATGTGCGGGAATAAATTAAATTATAGAGAATGATTGCGTTACTTGTTAACGTATAAAAATTAAACTTTGACAGATTATAAATCATGTGTGACGTTACAGTTTTCTAATGTCGCACGAATGGTTGAGCATACTTTATTGTTTTTTGTGCAGTTTTATATGTTCTCGTATAAAGCCGAACCAGATATTTTTAATTATCAAATCTTTATGCATTACGTTATAACGTCTCATCTTCTTGACATTATAACACGGGGAACCAGTTTAATTGGCCTTTGTCAATTAAACCGGCTGCCATTATATTTACTGATTACTTACCAACAAATTGGGAACCTGTAAAGTTTAGGAGTTTGACTGAGGTTTCGTAAATTTACTCACTCTCTTGGGTTTAGCAAGGACATCTCTTTATTACAACTTTCAAAATAAGATTTGTGATATGTCAGGTTGTATACCAACATTCATGATTCTTACTTAATGAATAAATTTCATTACTAAATGCTTTCATTCTTTTTAAAACATTATTATGATGAGCTCAAAACCATACAGCTGTATATTACATTAAATACCACGGATCCGGGTTCTAATTTTTATGATATTCCAGATTATTTTGACATTATGTAAAATATTTGAAGAATAGTTTAATTTACTATTGACTTAGTTATACCTGTAAGCATCTTCAGGTTACTATTATTTAGTTACAGTAACTATCCGTATTACTACGTTACAATTTACAATATTTATCTGAGTCTTTACGAGAAATATACGGTCTTTACTCTGGGTTGTTAGAAGAAATATAACCACAGAAATTATGCTTCCGTGTCACCTGGGTATTGGGTATGTCCACGACTGGTCCTCTTCATGATCCTCTACAGTGGTGTTTTCTGGATGTTCTTAGCTGCAGTTTGTGGTCCTCCATTTAAACTGTTTACTCTAAGTAGGTAGTTTAGTCATGATGCTCTGTCTCTGGGTACGTGATGCTCATAGTGTTGTAGTTGATTTCCTTCACACGGTCGTTTTCACTTTACACATTTTGTTTAAACTGCACTAATGTTACATTCTGATTCGGTATTGTACATACTTTAAGTGTTAAACACTTACTTAAAGAGATGTGATGGCTACACAGTTTATATATTTACTTTTTAACTACATAACTTCCTTTACATTTTAACTACATATTTGCACTCTCCTCTACTTATTGCTCTTGTTACCAAGAAGCATCTATTTATTTATACATAGTTATGTAATGTAACACGTATTTCTTGTGACAACGCATGGCAAAGCAGTTGGCTTGGGCGCAAATCAGAGACGACTGGGGAAGGTTTTGTGGCCGTGAGTAGGGATCTGGGGTAGTTTACACATCGAGAGAAAAGTAGTTCTTTCTTTTATTATTATTATTTTACCTTTAATTAGCTACTATTACTTATACCACAGCTTCTTTATTTTCGTCAGTATTTTATTTGTAACTATCACGTTTTTTAGAGAGCATTACAATGATTATTTTAATTAGCGTAACAACTGTATAATTTGCGTGTCCGTACTGGCTTTTCACTTGTCTGTACAGGTATTTGCTACAGCGGGGGGGGGTGTGGATTATTTTATTATGTATTATTACGAACAGAAAAAAAATTTTTTGTTTTGTGCTATTTAAAATTTGTTTTAAATCGTCACATCCTCCTCTACTTAAAGAAGACACATGGGACGACATTTGTGGATTCCAAAGGAGATATCTAAGAGGTAGAATTATATTTGGCTCAGAACCTCATGATGAATATAATTAAATTACCTTAATCGGTCCACCTTAGTGACACTTGCTTCCGTCTTTAATGACGCGTTTCGGGATGAAATCCCATCTTCAGATACACAAAGTCAAAAACATAAATGTATACCACTATTTGTGGTTTGTCATAGGTTTAAAATATTTAAAAACTTTTAAATAAAATATATATAAAATAAAAACGTAACAATTGAATCGCTTGGAGCGCCCGCATGCATGCACGCTGTACTACGACTTCCTCACGACTGGCTATACTTATCAATACTACGAGGAAGTCGTAGTACAGCGTGCATGCATGCGGGCGCTCCAAGCGATTCAATTGTTACGTTTTTATTTTATATATATTTTATTTAAAAGTTTTTAAATATTTTAAACCTATGACAAACCACAAATAGTGGTATACATTTATGTTTTTGACTTTGTGTATCTGAAGATGGGATTTCATCCCGAAACGCGTCATTAAAGACGGAAGCAAGTGTCACTAAGGTGGACCGATTAAGGTAATTTAATTATATTAACCATAAAGTGACTCGGTACGTAAAATATGAATAGACTCATGATGAAATTTCTTTCTACAAGGTCACTTTGATTTACCCTAATTTTATTCGTAAGAAATATACGATTATCTTACGTACTATTTGAATCACTTAAACTTTAACACTCATAAAACACATAAAATACACAAATACTTAAATCTACTTTATTTCTATTTCTTAATGCTACTACCGGTTTTTCTTTTGTTCACTCGTTTTACGGAGTTACACTCATGAGTATGTTTCAGTATATTTCAGGTACACACTTGTATACTGTAAGAATCGCACACGTGAACTATTATTCAGTTTATTACTATCATCATGTTCATCATAATCATTAACCTACAACATGTTGTAATAACAATAATGTTACCTTTAGTTTACTTAGGTAGGGGTTTGTGCTTCGTCAGCTGACTTTTCATTATTTATTTTATTTTCGTAGAACAGGAGCTAAGGTTGATCAGGCCTCGCTCTTATTCTTACGAGGTGTTTGAGTTTAGACTCAATTACAATATAGGATGTTGCCTATATTTATTTCATAATACTTAGGTCGTTGTCTTTGTTTACTTACTTGCTCACAATCGTATTTCTCCTTGGTGAAAAATTTTTTATTTGTGACACATGACTTCTGCGAACGTAATTATCCGTATTTGGTTACAGTGCTACTGTTACGGGAGTGATGTACTTGTGAATCGTGTAGGGGCCACACCATCGGTAAGATAGCTTGGAGGTGGTCCTATCAACGGCTCTACTCGTCGGGTGAGTTTTGTACATAACCAAGTCACCTACCTTGTACTTTATTTCCCTATTATTCTGCTCGTGATATTTTCGCGATTTTAGTAAATTCGCTCTCAAATTTGCGCGAGCTTCGTTCCATATTTTTCTTATATTACTCCCATTTATTTCGAGAGGTAATAATTCATGAATTTTCCACTTGGTTGCTAACGGGTGGTTCGGTTTATACTTGTATAGTAAATCAAAGGGTGTTGATTTATGTCCTTCATGATACGCCGAATTGAAGAAAAATTGTATCCAGGATAGATTTTGATCCCAAGCTGTTTGATCTTTAGCGTGGTAAGCTATTAAGGCTGATTTTAGGTTTCGCAAGTATCTTTCAGCAAGGTTCCCTTGCGGTCGGTACTCTGTGACTGTAATATGATTTATTCCTACCTTGAAACACATGTTATTAAATTCTTTGGATTTAAACTGAGGTCCGTTGTCAGATACTAGGTGTACTGGTGTACCGAAGTCTTTAAATAGTCTCTCTTGCAGAATTTTTACTGTCGTAGATGCTAAAGCACGTCTCATAGGATACATCCATACGAATTTAGTGAAAGAGTCCACGCAAATTAATAGCATTGTATTTCCTGACTTAGAGCGGGGATATGGTCCAGAAAAATCTATGTACTGTATATCTTTGAAAAAGGTGTTGTGGGGATTTCCGAGATTAATTTCCCAATTTGACTGTTTCTCGCTGGCTTGCTAAGGGCGCAGATTTCGCATTGTTTCACGAACCTAGTTATTTGACTGTTCATGTTTTCCCAATGATAGTCCTTGCGAATGCGGTGTATTGTTTTCCTTATTCCCATATGAGCTCCAATTGTGGATGAGTGGTAGTATTCCATGAGCATGGGTTTAATAATGTCAGGGGCGATTATTCTCAATGACTTTCCGTTAGCCTTTTTATAACAAAGTACTCGTTTACTCAAGGTATACTTTTCAGAATAATTTCCTTTATCTATTTGTTCTATTATTTTACTTAAATAAGGATCTTGTTGTTGGTGGTGCGCTATATCCTTAAATGCAAGTGGGAATTCTGTTATTAGCGTATTGGTAGTAGCGGTTTCAATCTTTTCTTCTCCTGGTATTTTATTGGGTAGTTGGAACATGCGGGATAGTGTATCGGCTACTACATTTTGGGTACCACGAATATGTTGTACTTTAAACTTGTAGCAATTTAATCTTAACACCCATCTACCGATACGACCTAATTGTTTTGGATGGTTCAACAACCACGATAAAGCTTGGTTTTCAGCCTCTAGTAGAAATTCCTTGTGTTCCAAAAAAGGTTTGAATTTTTCAAAGGCGAACACTACAGCTAAACATTCGAGTTCATAGGCAGAGAATTTCTTCTAGGTCCGTCAAAGTACGTGAAGCATAGCTGATTGGTAGTCTTGTATTATCTATCTCTTGGAATATCACTGCTCCTAATGCTACACTCGAACTGTCTGTCTGTACGAGAAATGGTTTACTGAAATCTGCTAACTGCAATACAGGGGGAGATATTATGCTTTCTTTGAGTGTTTCAAATGCGGCTTGGTGTCGAGTAGTCCACTCGAATTTCGTTCCTTTCTTCCTTAATGCGTTTAATGGGGCTGCTATATCCGCTACGTGGGGTATGTACTTGTGAAAATAATTGATCATACCTAAAAATCGAGCTATACCTTTGGTGTCCCTAGGTGGTAAAAATTCTCGGATTGCGCGCGTGCGTTCGGGGTCTATACTAACCTTACCTTCGGCCGATACTATGTGACCTAAGAAAGAGAATTGGTTTACAGCGAAATTGACCTTACTGGGGTTGACAGTTAGTCCAGCGTTCTTTAACCTTGATAATACCTCACGCAAATGATGAATGTGCTGATCCATCGATTCACTATATACTACTATGTCGTCAAGATAGTGATACACGAATTTAAATTTAACGTCATGGAATATTTTCTCTAACAGTCTGCTACATACTGAACTTCCTTGTGAGATTCCGAAGGGTACTCTAGTAAATTGATATAGATTAAATGGGACAGCGAACGCAGTTAGGTGTTTTGATTCTTCGGCTAGTGGGATTTGGTGAAAAGCCTGGTTGAGGTCCATTATGGTGAAGATTTTCGCTTTGGTAAAATAATGGAATGCGCTGTGAATGTCGGGCAGTGGAATATATTCAAATTCTATACTATTATTCAGCTGTCTATAATCCACGACTAGTCTATGTTTGTCAGTTCCTTTCGGTACTAGGAATGCAGGCGAGGAGTATGGAGAAGTGGACGGTTCAGTGACGTGTTGTTCTAGAAGCTTGTTGATTTGGTTTCTCATGACTTCCATCTTGGGCGGCGATAATTTGTATGGATGCAGACGAATTACTTTGTTGTCGCTGAGATTTATTTTGTATTCGATGAGATTGGTCAATCCTAACTTGGGTGTGAGTACAGTAGAAAATTCTCTTATTAACTTTTGAATTCTTTGTCGCTCCTTACCTTTTAAGTGACTTAAACCAGATTCACGATGCTGCAGATGCGTGGCAGATGTTTCGCAATTTCCGCTGTTATTTAGCTCGGAATCGAACTGATATTTTCGAGTACGGTCGAATCTAAAGCAATATTGTTTATCGTATATGTCGAGAAATAGGCCAGTTTTGCTTATAAAATCGGCACCTAATATTAAGTTTTGTCCTAATACTTCAGCTACTAGTAGTGGAAAATACCAAGTTAAATTCTTTATTTTTAATTTGACTGTAATACTGCGTGATATAATTAGGTTTTGCTTATTCGCGGTAGCACACTTTATGTTCACGTTTTGGCTACGTCTAATTAGATTATGGTTAGCTAATACGGTGGCTAGCTGTTGACTGATAAGACTACGTGTAGATCCCGAATCAATTAAACCGACGGTATTAGTTGCTCCAAGGTCTATCTGTATGTAGGGTAATTGGCATATACTTGTTTTGCATGTACCAATAGAGTTGCACTTGTCAATAAATCTTGCTACGTAAGGGTCTATACGTTTATTTATTTTGTTTGTTTCTTTCGGTGATCAGTGTTTATACCTTTCCTTTTGATGCTGCGGAAGACGTAGGATTTTGGTTCTTCCTGCTTCACATATTTTTTGACTGATAGATTCTTTGTTGGTACTGTTTTAGTTTACATTGCTTACTAATGCGTCCGGACTTTCCACAGTTATAACATCTTCTCTCGTTATTGGCATCGCTCGCATGCTGTTGGGGTTTTTGTAGGTTTTTTGATGTATTGGGGTAGTGCTGAGTTTTAGAATTTCTTAAGAATCGCTTATCGCTGTATGTTCGAGTATCGGACCCTAGGGGTAGTAATTCATTCCTGCGTTGAGTCTGGGACATTAACACGCGTCTGTTCTGATCTGAATACCAGACGTTGGATGAATGGATGCAACACAGTTCCAGTTCTGTGAATGTGGTGGGTCTTTTCATAAGTGCTATTCGAGATCGCTCCTCGGGAGATAGTCCTACTAAGATAGTATCTACTAGCTGTTGTTCACTCCAGTTGACTTGTAGTAATAAGGCCGATTCCCTTATTTCAGATATATAATGAGCTAGTCTCTCGTACGCTCCTTGCACACGAAGTACGGAATTCCGCTTTAATTCTTCGTAGATACCGGTGGGGATGAAATGTCTTATTAGGGAGGTATGTAGTTCTTCTACTGGGTGATGATACCTTAGTGACTCTAACACACGATCTTTTAAAGGAGATCTACATTTGGGTAGAAGTACTTGTAAAATTTGGTCATCTTTTAGTTGTCGTAGATCCTTTATTTGTAACAGATACTTAATAAAGCCTAGGAGTTTAGTAATATTCAGCCCATCTGTGGTGGGTATTTCAGATAAAATCCGTTCTACGGGGTGAGTTATTTTTCCATAGAACTCAGTGCTGAAATTTAATTGCGGCGTCATTACATGTTTTTCCGCTGATTGGTTTGTCTGTAAAATAGGTGGTAAATCGTAATTACTGGTAATATTCTCTAGTTCGTTTGGAAGTGGAGCTGCGGTTACGGAGAGGGTATTCACTTGACTAACCGTTAACCGATCCTTACTGGGTTGTATAGTAGATTCCTGAAGAAATTGAAAATTTACAGTACTGGATTGCTGTTCTTGAGAAGGAGATTGAGTGGGGGAGATATTTAGTTTCGTCATCGCTTCTTCGATCTCTTCTCTTCTAAAAGATTCGGACCTTCTACGTAATTCGCGCATTATCTCAGGTAATTGTTGTAAAGCTTCTTCCGCGAATTTTTGCACGTCATGTGGAGTAACTTTATCACCGGGCCAATTCAACAAATTGCTGATGCGGCGGGTTAGATGTTCTATTCTTTGCGTGGTTCTTAAAATTACAGCGGGGGATTTCTCATCACGCAGGGTTTGTGCGATGGAGGTAAGCTCTTTATATTTATGATAGCAAGTTTCCCTTTCACTCTCAAAGTCTACTACGCTTAAACGATTTAACAGCGAGGGCACGTCTGGTCTATTCTCGCGTAATGTTTTGCGCAGTTCCGCTACCGTTACGTTAGAGTATGGGAGACCGCGTAACAAAGCTTCATAGCTCAGTTCGTCCTTTAACAATAAGTCGGGGTTAAATTGAGCCATTCTTACGACTGAGACGAAGTTACAAAAGCACCTTTAACTCTTATATACTACGTATGTTAAAATATATAATCTATTCTAAACACTATCTTGAAATTAGAAGCCATTTAAATACACACATACATATATATATGATAACAATCTTATACTAACAAATCAAATCTAAATAACTCAACAGATAATGAGAGAATATCCTTTTTGATAGGCGAAAGAAATTTCACACAGAGAGTTCACTGTGCCCTATTGTTTACACTTTTACCCAGCTGTTGGGGTGTTAATTCAATGCGAGAGGGTGATTTATTGTTCGCATAACGGGGCCTTGCTAAAGGGGGAAATAACAATGGATCGAGAGCATACATTCCTCGACACGAATTCTACAGGAAACAGCCTGTCAGTATACAGACAGGTTGAAAATTGAATATTTTTACAAGCGGGGACTTGCGTATTACTTTTATTTACCTTTCCTACTAGATTATATTATTATTAAAAAATTTTTTTTGTTTTTATTTTATTCTAGTTCACAAATTAAGAGTGAATAAATTTACGCCTCTTGTTAAGTTACTGTTTGTTATTTAAACAGAATCAATTATTTTTTATGAAACAGAGTGAATGATTATTATTAGAGTGGCGCATTTTATATGTGCCACGACGTACACAGTTATCTTATAAGTTAGTAGAGTGGCGCATTTTATAACGTCTCATCTCCTTGACATTATAACACGGGGAACCAGTTTAATTGGCCTTTGTCAATTAAACCGGCTGCCATTATATTTACTGATTACTTACCAACAAATTGGGAACCTGTAAAGTTTAGGAGTTTGACTGAGGTTTCGTAAATTTACTCACTCTCTTGGGTTTAGCAAGGACATCTCTTTATTACAACTTTCAAAATAAGATTTGTGATATGTCAGGTTGTATACCAACATTCATGATTCTTACTTAATGAATAAATTCATTACTAAATGCTTTCATTCTTTTTAAAACATTATTATGATGAGCTCAAAACCATACAGCTGTATATTACATTAAATACCACGGATCCGGGTTCTAATTTTTATGATATTCCAGATTATTTTGACATTGTGTAAAATATTTGAAGAATAGTTTAATTTACTATTGACTTAGTTATACCTGTAAGCATCTTCAGGTTACTATTATTTAGTTACAGTAACTATCCATATTACTACGTTACAATTTACAATATTTATCTGAGTCTTTACGAGAAATATACGGTCTTTACTCTGGGTTGTTAGAAGAAATATAACCACAGAAATTATGCTTCCGTGTCACCTGGGTATTGGGTATGTCCACGACTGGTCCTCTTCATGATCCTCTACAGTGGTGTTTTCTGGATGTTCTTAGCTGCAGTTTGTGGTCCTCCATTTAAACTGTTGACTCTAAGTAGGTAGTTTAGTCATGATGCTCTGTCTCTGGGTACGTGATGCTCATAGTGTTGTAGTTGATTTCCTTCACACGGTCGTTTTCACTTTACACATTTTGTTTAAACTGCACTAATGTTACATTCTGATTCGGTATTGTACATACTTTAAGTGTTAAACACTTACTTAAAGAGATGTGATGGCTACACTGTTTATATATTTACTGTTTAACTACATAACTTCCTTTATATTTTAACTACATATTTGCACTCTCCTCTACTTATTGCTCTTGTTACCAAGAAGCATCTATTTATTTATACATAGTTATGTAATGTAACACGTATTTCTTGTGACAACGCATGGCAAAGCAGTTGGCTTGGGCGCAAATCAGAGACGACTGGGGGAGGTTTTGTGGCCGTGAGTAGGGATCTGGGGTAGTTTACACATCGAGAGAAAAGTAGTTCTTTCTTTGATTATTATTATTTTACCTTTAATTAGCTACTATTAATTATACCACAGCTTCTTTATTTTCGTCAGTATTTTATTTGTAACTATCACGTTTTTTAGAGAGCATTACAATGATTATTTTAATTAGCGTAACAACTGTATAATTTGCGTGTCCGTACTGGCTTTTCACTTGTCTGTACAGGTATTTTCTACAGCGGGGGGGGGTGGATTATTTTATTATGTATTATTACGAACACACAAAAAATTTTTTGTTTTGTGCTATTTAAAATTTGTTTTAAATCGTCACAACGTATGAAGCAGTTTCAACCAATCAGAATCTTCGATATGTTCTGGGATCTCGAGTTTGTGCTGTGAAAACAGGAAATGCTATAGAAAACGTCGACCATAGAAAAACGTGGCCTCTGAGCGAGATTCTCGTGTGAGGTAAAGCAAGCATTAAATGTCACGTGAACTAACCTTGTAAATTTTCAAATATCAGCCTTGGGTCGACAGACAAATTTAAAGTTCTATATGAACATTTAAATTATTGGGACAATAGTAATGTAATCGATAATAAGGGTCAGTGTTATATAGTGCTACCCGTGTGAGTGGAAGATGTCCGCTTAGGTAAGTTATATCTCACCTGGAGTCATAACTTAAGTACACGCGATAACACTTCCATGTTGCGATATGTGCAAGTTCTGCGCACTTGAATAATTAAAGATGCTGTACCCGTAGAAACAAACCCTGATATGATATAAATATTTCTCGGATCGAACGAATAGGTGTGCGAAGTGAAATGAACCCACACCGGATAGCACAGACGCCGCAACCAGGATCAACGCACTCAAACATAGTTCACAATTCACAACTCAAGCTAAGTGTGGAATTCATCCGCCAAGTAACATCCAACCGTTTTAAATATGTAGCTATTTATAAAACATTTAAAACATTTTAATTATAGTTTCTGTGTGCCAAAGGCAATAATTTAATTTTTTACTTATAGAAGATTATTACTGACAGTATAAGGGAATTTAGTTTAGTTATTTTCAACAAGTATTAAACTCAATTACAACAGACTGTCATTTATCTATGCAACCTATATGCATTTCCATATATGTTTATAAGAAATAAACATATATAGTATATGCCATTTATAGTATACATCTATACGAGGGCATGTATATAATAGATCAAACATATGTATCTTATATGTATGGGTGATGTGCATACGAGTGCGTGCACTACTGTATAAGAAAAGATGAAATCAGTAAGGTTAAGAGTAGTACAATGTCTTAAGTGTGTGAAGTAATAGCAGTTACATCGAGTTCACTACTGTAGGCCTACTGTATTCATAACGATTAACACCTCATTGTACACACTTTCACACTAGTGAAAACGGCTCGCAATCATTAGTTTGTTTTGTTTACTTGTTATGTTATGGCAATATTTGGTAATAGTTACTGACCTCTAGTAGCTGCAAAATTTGCTGTCACTGAGTGTTTTTATTTTCCTACGTACTGTATAACGGACCTAAACAAAGCATGGTAGCGAAAAATTCATCAAATTCAGTTGTACACTGTGAAAAACCCGCATTGTCACAAAGTAGGCCTACCTTACACAGTTTATTTACTTATTAAAAATCAGAAACGTTGGCATTAACAAATAATAATTTAGATCCTAATATTTCATTATTACTTACCAGGGCTGCAAAAAACTTAAAGTAGTAGATTGCAAAATCAATTGTGTGTGTGTTCAAAAAACGAGAACAGTGAAATAAGGCCCGTGTATAACTGATTATAATGGCCGATGTAAGAGGGAAAATGTATTTTGCAAAAAAAGAGTTCAAAAAATAGAAAAGGTACGTGAGTTTGCTATCGGCTAATTATTAGGTATGTCAGGAATATTTCACAAGAAACTTGTGGTTAGCGCAAAATGATTGAATAAAAGGTTGTAAAGGGTAAGTAAGGTTAGTACAAAATGCAATATTTTGAACCAGTTTTCAGGAAAAATTCCAAGCATCTGTCATTTTTACGAATGTCTTGCGACCTTTATGGACGTTGTTCGCTCAGTACCTGTCCTCTCTAATCAGATAGTCATCTTTCCTACTTCCGTGGAACTCGTTGGCCTTTTGAACGCCTTCCTTCCACGTTTGTTCCTTCCGAACTCCCTTCCTTTTGCCTTGCGGCACCCAGTGCAACACTTAACGGGTTAGACGATCTCCCCGTAATACGTTGAATAATATAGTTTATAGTCTACATATAACTGACCTCTTCAGGTCTGTCTTGTCGTAAAAATGTTTCTTACTGTATCCACCCGCGATATCCTTAAAGATATACGAAGTGCGATCATCTAGACTTTCTTCCTGATTCCTTCTCCGTTAGCCAACCGGTCTCGATCAGTTGCGACCAAACGACTTTATACAGGCCCGGATTTCCCACTAGGCACGGGCCTAAGGGCGGCAGGCTCAGGGGGGCGGCACGAGATGAAAAATTATTTGTTAAAATTTCATGTTTTCTGTTTTTTAATTACAGTATTTGTATTGGGCACTTGCAATATGGCCAAATTGAAGAAAATGGTTTTGAAATAACCTTTAATTATATCATTAAATAACACGGTATTGACACTGGGCCTATCAATAGCGGTGGTCGGAGCGGAGCACGGTCGTATACAGGTCTGGACACTCCGTTGAAATTCTTGTCCGCTTTTTTGCCGACTAAAATAGTTTGTTTCATAAATAAATATTAATAAAAGTTAAAAAAACGAAGTCTTTTCCACAATTCCATCACATTTCCCTTTAAGATTTAAGATCAGATGAGATATTTGCAACAGAGATAGTTGAAATGACTATTTTCAGCAGTAAAGGAAAATTGACTATATAGAATTTACTTGTTGGGGGAGGGGGGCGCTAACAATAATGCCTAGGGGCGGCAGGACACCTAAATCCGGGCCTGACTTTATACCTATTACCCATCTTAGATGCGAGCAGAAACGGCTCGTTAAAGGGCCAAATGTTGTGATTTAATGCTTCTATGGCACATAAGTGATGTTTTTAGTGACGCGCAAATCTATAAGGGCCGAAGTCCGCCGTTTTGATGCCTATGTAGAACGAGCGCAGAAATCTGTCACGTATGTGTATAAATGTCTGAAGCTGATACGACGATGTTTCGATCGCAATTACCCGGGTTCAGATTTTCACCTCGGTCACAACTGACCGGGTTTTCTACGACTGGGTAGCAGCTGACCACGGCCTTTTAACATCGTCAGTAAACATTCATATTAGCATCATGAAGTCTCACTTTATTTTGTAGTCTTTCCGATTGCTTTACTCCAGAATGGGCTGTTTAAACATCGTATTGCCTCACCCCCGTCTTATTTCCTTTTGTTTATTTGTTTCTTACAGTTTTTAACAGAAACGGTAATTTGAAGAAAGCAACACGAAAAAACCAACTAAATATATGAAAGTATGTAAACCAGTTGAAAAAAATTTGTAGCCGTTCTTGTACAAAGATTTTTTCGACGTAGCCTAAATTAAAAATAAAGAATTTCTTTTTTATTTAAGTCAACAGAGCGGATTAATCGTAATAAATGAGAACATAGAAAATTTAGCTGCTGCTAAGTACTGCGTCAGGAAACTAGAGTGACGTTTATATTTTTGCTGAGAACGAAATATTCTTGTTTGATATCCGATGATTAATTATTTAACAACAGTTAAAACCTATAACTTCAATGTTAAGCAATTCTGGGGCATGTTGCAGTTATACTGGATCAGCATAAATTACTTCTGTAACTTGTGTCATCTCAAAGTAGAATTCATTATAACAAAAGGTGCGGCATGGTGAATATGGCCCGTTTGCTTCATTTCGGTATTAAACTTTCTTAAGTATTTGCTGTCTTATAAAACATCGATGACCTTGCAGCTTTCGAAAAACACACGGCCACACAGCACAGCACGGACGCAAATATTCCAAAAATTTTCTAAAATTATTTTTGAGGATCTATACTTACCGTGGGAAGTTCTTGCACCAGACGTCTATAACGAAAGCCGTTAGTTTACGGAGATGGAAAGTAAGTGTGACAGGGGGGAGGATAATTGTCATGAAAGATTCCATTTCTAAATGTCTAAACAGTGATATTATTCCCACAAGGTGTATAAAATGTCCTCGAAAGGTGTACCGATTTCAGTCGACTGAGTTATTCGGACGTAATTTACTTAACTAAAAATAGTTGAATGAGCGAAGCAAGTTCTCAGTTTTAACTCGCCCGTTTAGCATTTGTCTGTCTGTCTGTCTATCTATTTGGGGGATATATCACGATAACTTTTGAACCTCATGGACCCGTCTTGTTTTTTGATATTATTTCCCCAGAAATAGCGGGTGGTAGGCAAAAATTTGGAGGGTCATAATTTTGAAAATAAAATTGAAATAATCCATGTGATATATCAAATTAAAGGAAATTTTATCCAGCATGTGAATATAGTGTTCAGTTTCAAAATTACAAAACTTTAGTTTAATGGAGTTTAATAAAATGAATGAAAATTTTGAAAAACTCCATGCGAGGTATAAAATTAAAGTAGGCCTAATTTAAATCGGAATCTAAATATTTCAAAATTTCATAATTTTTTGAAGTCAATGCCCAGAAGTACATCAAAATTGTAAAAGTCTATACTAGGTATGAGACTAAAAGAAATTTTAACCGAAATCTATGTTCTAATTTTATCTATATAAATGTATGTTGTTGAAAACGACGATCGAGTTCTGAAGTTCAGAGACTTAATAGAGATCTCGTAGTTAAATTAAATGAGATAAAATTCAAATATTTGTATACTGTAAAAATACTGTATAGGCCTATTTATTTATACAACAGTAATTGTACTTCTCCTTAGTAACCAGAACTCCTTTGTGGAATAAGTGACTCGCGCTTTATCTACTGTAGGGGATATTTCGACTCACCTTAAGATTGATCACTATTTTGCTGTCACCTTTAAGGTTGGGAACTACTGCTATTGACGAGAAAGATTTTTATAGGTACACAAAATCAAGATATGTCATAATTATTTAATCAAAAAACAAAAATCTCGACTACGAATAGGACCGTCTTATTTAAAATTGAAATTCTTATATTAATATGCAAGGGAAAATTACGTGAGTAACAGCAATAGAACAATTACAGTAACATGAATAACTACGTTTACCTACTTATTAAAAAGGAAAAATACAAAACAGTAGGCTACTTTCCCAATAACCGTACCTGCACTACATTTTCGATGTTTTGAATACTGGATAAAGTAAATAATTGTTTAAGTAAACAAAATTCATAGTTGGCAAAATATTACATTTAATAAGTAAATACAGTGAGTGTATCAGATTGGCATTTGGTGACAATCTTAGCACGCATAAAAAACGCAACTAACAGCAAAATGAACTAAGCATTGTTGTGACATTCAAGCGTTTTCTTCTTCATCATTCATAAGCCTGCTGAACATACACTTAAAATGTTGTTATAATGAATGAATGTTAGTACTATGAAATTATAATGAAACGTAACATAACGAACCTAGCCTTGTGAACGAAAACATTACATTTTTTTGCAAACGTGTTGCGATTAAAGCAGAAATCATATCTTCACGGACTGTATTGTAACCGTATACATAAACATTATAAAACCATTGTAAATGTAGTTCGGGATCAGGGGAAGCGATAACCACAATAGATTTTGGGCACAAAAAATATATGTGCAAGACTTATTGTCCAAAGCGAAAAATAGTTCTGCCACAAAAAAGGGAGCCATGTAGCCTCTAGTAACCGGTGGCTCTTGATCCAACTTTCGTTACTTAGATTTAGCTTTTTTGAGATTCACACAATAAAGTAAGTATTATTTTTAAAGTATTTTGGTTTTGCTGAGTCCTTTCAGTTTGTCTGTTAACAACGCCAACTTTTGGTGACACAGGTGTAGGTTTAACCTGTAGTACGTTAGATACGTTTCGCATAAAAAATGTGTGACAATGGGAAACGATTACAACCAAAAACAAACAATTTAATAACTTCTCCTTTAGCACTACAGCCTAAAATGAGCCCTGGCTTTCAACACCAATATTCTCCAATCTGTTGCCATCTCAGCATAACTTCTCACATCTATTCTTCTGAGATCTTCCAGCACGTCATCCAACCATCTTATCCTAGATCGACACCACTTTCTGCCTTTATACACGTGTGCATCAGGATTTTTTCTTTAGTATACGCTGATCATCCATCCACTCTAAGTGACTTACCCATTGTATTCATTGACCCTTTACGAATCTTACAATATCCTCATGCTTCAATAGCTCATTTATGTACTGGTTATTGGTTATTCTGTATTCATCATCTTCCTTAACCGGGCCACGTCATACAATCTTTCTTTCAAACTTTCTTAATATTTCTTGTCCCTTTTTTTTCTGACGCCCATAATTTTATGATATAAACAGTAAATTAACACGCTTTGTATTATTTTACTAAAATTATATTACTAATTGACTACATATTGATACCGACTATGCATTATTGAAATATCAAAAATTATTGCAAGTATAGTTATCGGGAAAGTATCCAAACAGCAATATAAATAACTCTGTTCCGTAATAACCATACAGTCATCGATAACCATACAAACGAAGATAGTGCCTACTGTCAAAATGCCGTCTTCTTTGAATAGGTGGGTAGTATTTTTATTTTTATTTGCTTTTTGTTGTAATCGCATTTTTATGCTCTCTTTATTATTTAAAATGATACCAACTCGATAGGTTGCCCACGTTCTACACACTACGATATCTAAAGCCCGCCATTTTGTTTTCCTTAAAACTTCATATCCTCGTCGACACTTCCAGATTCAAGGCGAGTGATTTGACACCTGGTCTGTCAAAATTAGCCTAGCCGTTTTAGAGTTTAGAAGGTAATAAACAAACAAACAAGCATACAGTACTATCTTATTTGCGTAGTAGGGTAGTATGTTAGGCTGGTCGTTAATGTATAGACATTTATTAGAAAACAAAGTTCTTTTAGCGAAGCATAGAATGGAAATTATGGCATACAAAATTAAGTTCAACTAAAATCAGAACAAGACACTGCATCACCTAACGTGTCATAAATTCTAAGTTACGTTAACAGTAGCCAAACAGGGTTACTTTTAATAAGTATAACTCTAGTTTGTAAACGTGCCACCGACATATAAAGCGTCGCTTAATTGTAAGTTTACCAGAGATGTTATATTACCAAAGAAGAACTAAAATGTAATGTAAAAACAAAAAACAGCCAGCCTGTAGTGGGAAATTAAAAATGTGGGTTATCTATTAAGACGTACTTATTTTAATTGATCGTATTTAAATGTTGTTGACAGAAAATACTGCGAACACGTTTATTCACAGAATGAAATAGTTAATTGTTAATTGAACGAGCGAACCGTATTCTCAATTTTGATATTTGTCTGTCTGTCTATCTGTTTGGGATAGGCCTACATCTTACATCAACCGATTTTTGTAAAACGTGGCGCGTGTGTCCATACATTAACCCTACAGAACCCTTTTGTTTTTTAGGTAGATCCCTCCAAAAAGAGGAAGGTAGTAGGCAAAAATGTGTGGTGGTCAAAATTGTGAAAACATTTCAAAAGCCCATGTGGGATATTTAATTAAAGGGAATTTTAACTACAGTCTGAATATAGTGTTCATGTTTGAAAAGTACAAAGTTTTTGGACTCAAGGTCCAAAAAGTGACAGAAAATTTTAATAAAATCGTAAAACTTCTTGTGGGGTATCAAATTAAAGAAAATTTTAACTAACATCTGAATTTATTTTTCAGTTTTATAAATTTCAAAATTTTTGGACCCCAGGATCCAAAAAAGAGATCAAGAGCTTGAAAACAATTTTCAAAATCCAGCAGGAATTTTAACGCAAATCTGAATGTTTAGTGATTATTGTATGATTGTATGCTGTACAGTAGTTATACGAGTATTACTAAATAAATAGTACATAAAACGGGATTTTTGTAATTTTTCACGAAATGTACAAATTATCTAATGTCTAATCGAAATTTATGTAGTAATAAGTGTATTTCGTTCAAAATAGTGAGCGAGTTCTGCAGCTCAGGGATCTTACTAGTTACTTATGGCCTTACTTAGGCTATTATGATTTAAGAGCGATGAGTATTGAGAAAAAAATATAGCCAGACCTCACGTAATGTTGGGGTTAGTTCCACTATGTAAATCAAGTGATTTTCCTCATACGACACAACAGCAAATGTAAAAGTTAGGTTCTAATACATACACACTAAACACATTAAATGAAGTGTTTAATATATTCGAATATCATAGCATACAGTACAATAATAATGTGTAAGTGAATTCTGGTACACGCCTACAGTACTTGTAAACATTTTTGTCACACTCGGAAACAAACAGAATCATTTTCTACCCGCAATGCAGTTTATCTGCTTCACCTACTGCCTGTTTTTTGACGGTTGTATTGTGTTGTGGTTGTTCTGATACAATATACACAACCAGTAAAAAATTAATCGTCACATACTGAACATTTATCGAAATGCTGGATCGTCGACGACGTTGTAGCGAAACTACAACTTTTTGACGGGGACTGGTACGTACGGATATGGGACGTAATATCATAACAACGTTAATCAGGGTATTACTTAAAGCGATGACGCACTGTACCGTATAAATGATAACAAAAAATGTGCTGCTCTATTCACAGACGCAATAAAAGCTTTCAATACTGAGTATCTTAAAATTGTACTACAGAAACCGTAGGATACCGGTATAAGTGAAAAATCGCAAGATTTAGGAGCCATATGTGTCCACGAAGACAATTTGTTCGAAGAAACGTATAAGTAGTACGTTAGCAAAACCGGCGACTTCGGGTTTGGAACTCCTAAAGTTCTAGGTTTTATCTTATTTTCTACCATACGTGTAGTAATAATTTTAAGGGTTTAAAAATGCACTTGTCATTACCAACACTAATCACTTTTCTTTAATAAGTGATTCGAACTTTGTCGTGCTCCGGGCGAGGCCTTTCAGTGTTGCCACCGTTATCAAGTCCGAAACCACGACCTAATGGTGGGAACACTGAAAGGCCTTGTCCGGAGCATGGTAGGCAGCGATCTGGCAAGTAAGCACGACAAAGTTGGAATTACAGAGACTGTTTTCCAAATAACAAGATGAACTTTAATAAACGGTTTTTGTAGAAGCTTTTGGATTTAAAAGCCAGCAGCTTGAGCCACGACCACAAGACTGAGAAAATGCTTACGTTCTACTAAAGGCCTTATTATTTTATTTTTAGAACAATTAACCCCAAAACATAGTCCCTCCCGTGTATGTGGATAGTTTACTGTAATAGTTCGCTGTGATATCCTGATCGCTGGCAGTCACAAAACTTGCAAGAACAGCGTTTACTATGATCCTAGACGAGGATTATTCCCACTATCAAAAAAGCACAAGTTTCAAAAACCTCGCAAAACAGGTTTTATACATTTCCATGTCTTTCGACATTTGTACATATCTTTCTTGTGTTATAATTTTCAAAATGATAGTTTACAGTATTGAATCGAACGTCAACCATCGTGTAATTCTAATAATCACAACGTTTGGATCACTATAAATCTGTGATCGTCTCCGGGTGTAATTAAAATTAATGTACCCTTTAACGTACAAGGTTGTTAACTAACCTTTAACAACTAGCATCATTGTTTGTTGTGAAAGGTCCTTTGTAGGCGCCAGCTGGGTTTTCTTAAATGTTTTGTATTAAGTTTTATTTGTAATTAAATTTATTTTTAATTTTAAAATTAAAATTTCAAATTTAGTTAAATTGTAATTAACTTTTAGTTTAATCACTCGCTTTTTTATCTGTGAATATCTTTTGTACATCAGTTTTTGTTAGTTGTAGTGATTGCCAATTGGCGATTCTGCTCTGAGGATTGTCAAGGACAAAGATTATCTTAATTTTCATGACATTGAAGACGATATAGATTCACAGTGATCGAACGGTTGTGTTTATTAAAAGCATACGTTGATTAACGTCCGATTAATTACTGGAAGCTTCCACATTGTTCTGCATGGATTCAATAATGTTTCCTCGAAATTTTGCTGAACTAGCTATACCAAACTTAATATCGTTTTCACATTTTTTCCCTTTACAAAACTTTAGGTTTTCCGTAAAGACGTCCCCGAAATCTGAATTGCTAGCCATGCGAGCCTTATTTAATCTTTCTGTGTGTGTGTGTGTGTGTGTGTGTGTGTGTGTGTGTGTGTGTGTGTGTGTGTGTGTAATTTTCTTTGTAAACTAATACTTTTTAAAAATTAAGTCGGAAATTTGCATAACTGACCGTATTAACTTTACCTACAGTTTTCGACTTTCTCTACGTGTTTTTGACGGGTTATCTGGGTTACTCTAGTAAAAAATAATCGTTAGCATCGGATTTATTGGTTAATGTCGGCGTACATCGAAACTGGACAGTTTAAATGGTAGCTACAGTAATATACATGGTATAATTTAAACCTATACGGCTAGACTTAGCAATGCAATTTTTATCGCAGCGTCGAATAAAAGCTACGAGTTTTTCATATGATCTATGTCCGTTTAAGTGTGTGTCCACGTAATATTAAATAAAACGCGTTTTTGCTGCCAGGAATCAGGTAGTGACATCCTGCTATTAACATGCATTGTGGTTCACAAAACACTCAATCGAAAGAACTGATAATACGTATATTCGCACTGTAGTGTCTACAATGTAAGTACATGTGATCACTGCGAGGACAGTTGTGGTGTATGTCATGTTTAATGTGAAATTATAAACAGGCAATGAGAACAAGAGGGCAAATCCATACTTACACCATCAGCTCCGTGCCAGAGTAGGAGACAAAATGTCTGACCGACGCTTGCGCCATGCACATGTGCGTTGTGACCCGACGACCCTACTATTAGTTTGTAATGGTGACTATGGAAATTGCCAAATTGATAAATATAAAAACGCAGGCGTAGCTTAATATTATGATTTCTCAAACGTTACTTATAAATAGGGGTGTGAACTGATTTTCACGTACGTGGTTTAAACGCGCCTACAGTAATAGGCCTACACCATCCACGTGTAGTCAGTGATATTTTTATAATATGCTGTTCTTAACATCTTCGAGTTCTTAATAGTGATTATTAATAATTATTTCTTTGACCATTGGCGGCTATTTTTAAATAGTTTTATCGTGAAGACGACGACAATGATGATGACGATGGTGATGCTGACAAATGGCTAATACATCTTTTAATTTTACAAATTATTCCTAAAGCTTTCACGCCCGGCGACCTCATAGTTGGAAACATTATTCGCTGGCCAGGTGTTGAACATTATAAACTTTAGACCACGGGCTAAGACCACGGTGAATAATTTTATGGTACAATGAATACAATGGTTCTCTATGGTACTTTAAGAGTACAATGAATTAATTGCAAATTGATATATATGTAGTGTATTTGTCTTGCTGTGAAAACCACTGTGGAAAGTCGTAAATAAAACAAAATTCCCCTTATTATCATCATATCTACCGTTACAAGCACACAGGTCCCCATCCAACAAGCCACTGTCATTTAACCACATTTGTACTTGCAAGTAGACCCATGCTACTTTAACCACACTATACCATGAGGCCATTACATAAGAAGCTGAAAAGAATGTAGCCTATTATAGTAAAATAATGGTAGGTGCACAATACCTGCAAAACTCCAATTATGTACAAATTATTTATTTATATTTACAACTTACTATCTTTTATATATAATTTATTTCATCTATTTTGTTTTAAATGTATATTTCATCTACTTTGTATTAAATGTACATGTGCTATATTTGTATCTTTTTAATACACACACCAAAGTGAACTAGTGTATGGTCTCCATATAAGAAAATATTCGTTTCATTACTCGTGTATAACCGTGTGTGTAGTGAACTTCGAATTGGATCACAGATCTTCTGAAAGCAAATTTACAATCGTATGGGAAGTAGAATTACTTGGAAACATAACATTACCAATAGGTTCGTTTTGCATAGAGAAATGTAGTGTCGAATAGGAAATTCAGTAAACATATGTAATCTTAAGATACAAGCTACAATGAGTCGGTTAAACGAGAAGGAAAATTCAAAAAAATTATGTGAAGAACTCTTACAACCGATTTACAGAGAACATAGGCTACAACCGCTTACGTGTAAGAAAACCTAAGCGGAAACCAAAACACAGGTGTATAAGAGAGTTATTTTCCTACCCGCGTTTCTGTATGGAGCAGAAAATCTAACCGTGCTTGAGAAACACAAAAACAGACTGCAAGAAAGTGAGACGATATTTCCTAGATGAGAACCTAGAGGTGGCCGAATCCAGAATACTACCGTCGAAAAACAGTTCAGCAGGACTCAGTAGTGAGGATAGTTGAGGGAAAAGCTCTACAGTGGTTTGGCAATTTAATTGGAACGGGATAACGAAACAAAACAGAAACTTATCATGGCAGGTTGCCCAGAAGTGGGAAGGGAAAGACCAGAAGATGTTAAGAAGTGTTCTACAAGAAATTGTAACGTATTTAATTAGAAACAATTTAAAGAACACGAAGAACATGAGCAATATTATAATTTGAAATAATAAATATTGGTCTCAGGAAATAGTAATAAGACGATTTAAAACGCCAGCGGCTAAAACTTTGTACCGATAAAACTTTATTTTTGCGTCTTTACTCGCCCGAGTTCGTAACCGATCGGCTGTTGAATAGCTCTCAGATAGCTGTTCAATAGGTCACACGCACCCACAGAAATTCTAAATTCTAAAGTTTTAAGTAATTTTACAATCTAAACTTTCTTGAGGTTATATTACAATTATAAAAAATTAGTTTCTTTTCCAAGTATAAAAATTATTTTACGTAACACACGTTTCACGGTCTAATGTCTGTATTATCGGCAACTGAACGTAGCATGAATAATACACGTGTATTATTAATAATAAAATTACTATAGATTTAACATTACTATCAGATTATTTCATCTGATATTATTTAATCAGATCGATTATTGCGTTGACCTGATAATGTAGAGATTAGTCAGAAACATGCATAAATAATATAATTTTATACATGAGAAACTATTTGTTATTTCTCGATGACTTATTTTATTCAGTAGCCTATATGTTATTTTTTCTGGATGTATATTTAGTAAAATTCAGTGGATACAATAAATAATTGTATAATGTAGGCCTACGTACGAACACATCTTACATACAATAAAACTTACGTGTGAATTGTGAGCTAGAATGTACGATGTATGTAGTTTATAATTACGGTCAGGTTTGTTTGTATTCATACTTTGTAAGGAACATCTGTATACTGTGCGTTCCAACCTTATACGCATGTTTTCACAATTTTTTAAAATTAAAAAACACGTCGGCATAAATAATAATGTAATTTTGTTAGTAATAATAATATACATTTTCTAGAAAGATCATAAAGAAATGTACTCGTTGAGTATAACAAATAATGTTCAGAAAGTGAAACTACTGTCACTAACACATTTCGACAGCATTATGTATTTGACATCGTAACCCTGGTGTTGTTAACACGTTGGGTCCACAGAATGTTAAAGTGAGAATTTTTATGCCTTGTGTCAAAAGATCACCGACGGTTTCTTCTTTATCAGTAGACATACATATAATTAATCACTGTTAGTTAGTTGAACTGTTATTAATAAAACAAAATAAATATTAATTTTTAATAGAAAAATAACGCGTTAAGAATAGTTTTCCGAAGCGATAGTGTATAATAATGGTTCGTGATGGCCGATCACATACAGTGTCGCCGTGTTTCTTTACTCAGATATGTTTACATAACAGAAAAGCGCGGAATGTAGCCTATTTTAGGTGTCTCTATCTGACATTTACTAAGTCGATATCTAGATTAGTCAGTCTCGTTTTATTGCATGCATTACAACATTGGCTGTATATTGAGGCGCGGCGCTAATGTGTATATTCCTTGTGAACCAAAACAGTGTAATTTATTAATGACTATTTTAAACTTAGATTTGTACGTTTTTTATACCAGTGTAAACTGGCACTTGCTTGAACACCCTCGGCCGCGTGAATTAAAATTTCAGTGAGAGAAATAAATATTAAATTTTCAGGTATATAATATAAATAATTATTCTGAATACAAAATAAAATTTAATATTTTAAAGTACAAGGTTTCTGGATAATCATGTTGCTGGATGTATTAAAAATGTGTGTTAAGCATGTTTTTAAAAATCATTTGATTCATATTGTACGTATTGAATTTAATATAATACTGAACGTACGAAACGTTTTCTGAATTCAGTTTATTTCTGATCATCGTTTGTGGACGGGTGTGTCCGCGTTTCTGGCTGTTGATGAGTTATTAATGAATTCAGAATTAATGATTTATTTAAAATATTTGTACTTTTATTTTTATCTTCCATTCAATGTAATATTTTTGTAATATTGTAAAATGTGCCTCGCAAGAAACACATGCAACAGAGAAAAGACACTTGTATTTTTAAAATATATAAATCTTCTCAAAAAATGCCCTTATTTGAAGTGAATTGATAGTTGAAATGCATTTGACTAATAACTTATTTATGAATACAAATAATCTAATAATTAACTGACACTTAGGATAAACGTTAACGATGATATAGATTACTATAATACACACGATATGTGACGGAAATCCCGAATTGCGGGGGCAAGATGGTACTCACGGCTGCAGGTGTCGAAGGTGTTGCCGACGCTAGATCCCACAGGGGCAAGTGTTCGGTCGTCCCCGATGCGACAAAACTCGAAGTCATTTCACATTGCAGCACCGAGCTTTGCAGGCGTTCTTTATTGTCGAAGTAATAACAGGATCGCCAGTCTGCCTTCTGTAGAATGATTATGGTGGCGATTGTTGATGACACGCTATCTATACTATGATCTATATATCTGTCGTAGACATACATGCATACGTACCCTGGATGCGATCCGATCAAAATCTTGTATCTGTCTCTCCACCCTCTGTGCGATCTCATTGGTCCGTTCCACGACTGCGCGTTGTTATAAACCACCCTTATTGCGGGTCATCCCTTTTTTTCAACCTACCCTGCATAATATCCCTTATCTGTGCTCATCGGTTGTATTATTTGAAGCGTAATTTAATAATATTAATAACGCACTGTACGGATGACTGATTTTGTTGTAGATTTTTGTTTTTATATTCACGTAAACCGAATTGTTTTATCTTGAAATTCCTAAAGAGGACACCAAGAAAATATTAATGCCAATGTATAGTTAGTAGTTTTTTTTTATACTTGGAGTGAAATGCAATATGTACTTTTTTTTGTACGGATCATGATACGCAAATACAGAACATGCTAAAAGTAACATAAGAGAAAATGCCACAGGAAATGATTTTAAGCCCACAAAAAGGAATTCAGCAAAGAAATTAACGATTGAAGATGACGTATGGCATTTATTCGATTAAACCCGAATAGGAGATACAGTACCCTCACTAAACATAATCACTATAAATTCAGAACTTAATGTGGCTAGTAACAGAATCTAAGTAAAATTCATTTTAAATTTGAGCGTAACGTATCTTTTCTGAATGTCAGAGAAGCTTAAAGTAACACATATTTTAGAAGTAAAGTGTAATGTGATTATAAAAACAAAATTTATAAGGCTTAATAATACCTGTAAATGTCTATACAATATGTATTGAACTCTTGCACGATTATTTTTGTGACATATGTTTATAATTGTGTACTTTCTCTTATTATTTATTTTAGCTTATGCTAGTTTCTAAATTGTTGCATTATAACTGTCTTACGTCAATGTTAAACTAAATATGTTTTAATATTGCATATTTTTGATATACCGTAAAGTTGTCGTATTAATGTTAGTCAGTTGTTTGTACAGTGTGTATATATTATGTGAACACAGTGATAGTAAATATAAATAAATAAGTATGTGTGTGTGTGTGTGTGTATATATATATATATGTGTAGACTATATGTAAATTATAATTTATTGGCTTATTGATTGTAATATTTATATTATGTTATCTCGAGGTTTAGCTTTAATAGACAACGTTTCGAAATTTAGTCACCTCATACTCATGCCGCGCGCGCGCGTGTCATCTTCACCTTTGTTAGCTCTTGTCTGCTGCCTACAGTGCGAAAGCCTCTCCAATCAGTAGTTTTCTCTCCTGAGCAACTGTTGCCCAGTTCACTCTACCACAGTTCTTAACCACTGTAAACATTTGTGATCTTATGGGCAGAATTTTTATCCGTTTGCTTATATACGATGCTGTATGTAGGCTGTTCCCTCATCTTTCATTATTAATAAGCTCCCTGAGCTGCAGAACTTACTCATTATTTGGAAAGTAATACATTTTTTATTAGATAAATTACTAATTACATAATTTTTCAATTATCAGAAAAATTATGAAAACTCCGATTACTCTGTCATTTTCTTAGTACATTAACAATTTTAAAGCAAGCAGGCATACAATAACCACTAAAAATTCCAAACTACTGCGTTCGTTCTTTTACTTAAATTTGTAAGCAAGCATAATGCTTAAATGACACATAATTTATTCGTAACTTTTAAGCTTATGTATGTTTCTATAACTCCATCTACAGGCCTATGTCTAATACTTTCCACAAACATAGGGTTATATAAACGTTAAAAATATTTACAAGTTTTTTGCAAACGTAGGTTTCAAGTTTTTTGAAGAGGGTCCATATTTGTAAGGAACGTGGACAGATATTAATTTTGTCAAATTATTAAAGATAGGCTATCCAGTTTGTATTTTGAAAAAATCTCATAAGTTTGAGCCTCGTACAGACTACAATTTTCTCAAATGGTTACTCCCATTTTTGGCCGTGGTGCTTCTAAAGTTAAAAAAGTTTTATTGTAAACACTATACTTGAAGTTGAGTTGAAATTCCCGTTAGTCTGATATCCGTCATTGATTTTTCAATTTTTAAAAAATTGTACGCCTTTTTAGGCCTAAAGTTTTGAAGTTTTCATAACTGAATACTGTATTCAGATTCTGGGTAAAAGTCTGTGTAATTTGACATTCGACATGAATTTTTGCAATTTACTCAAAATGTTTGTAATTTTTTTGGACCCTTTAGTGTTTCAACATTTTAAATTTCCAAACCTAAATACAATATTCAGTTTTAATTTATCTTTAATTTGATACCCCAAATTGATTTTTGCAATTTTATAAAATCGTTGCCCTTCAAATTTTTGCCCCTGGCCTCCTATTTTAGAGGGGTGAATCTCAAAAACAATAGGGTTCTGTGGGGGTAAAGTTGTGGACACGTATGCCAAGTTTTACGAAAGGTGGGTGATGGCGTTCGCGAGACATACTCCAAACAAACGCCAGTCATGTTAAAATTGAGAACTCCCTTCGCTGGTTCAACGATCAGTCTATTCATTTATGAACAAGAGAAGTAAATGTGTGTCACCCTTCCACTTTACTCCGTAATTGAAACATTTACATTAAGTCATGACACGATAGGTAATTCTGAAGTGGGAAATTACTCTAGTGCTTCAAATTGTTAATAGGTTTACCGCAAAGGGTTTTGAGTAAATTACAATTTCGAGGTTTTCACACAATCAGATCTAGTTATTAAAAAATCTTAATTTGTAAAATGGTCAGTTCATTTTGCATTAATATACACCACTGGAAACTCCGAGTACTTTTAAGCCTGAATATCATGAAATTCATTTTTTCAGTTGGTTCTGTGATGTTCTTGTTGAACCGTTAGAGTAATATTTCCCAATTCCATTTATCAGCTAGCACAATTTTCCAATTAGACTCGATATGTTAAAGCATCTTGAACACAAGTGCAGTGGAGTCTCGATTATCCGAGTTAATGTGGACCACAGCTATCTTGGTTAACCGAAAACCCGGATAATCGGCAAAATGAAAAGCAATTTAAAAAATTAGTTTACTGTGTTTATTGGTCATTAAAATGTTATACATTTTAAATTTAGTGAACTTGTCTGCCTACAGTTAGAATTAAATGCAGAAGAGTGAAAAGGACACTAAGACAACGAATTTAGTTAGTTATATATGAAAACAGTATCAGATTGACTAAAAAAATTATTTGTAATTTTTTGAGATTAGGTTAGGCTCCTGACTAGTTTTCGCCCTTTTTTCACGCTGCGATGTCTCTCCATCTTTTTAGTGAAATTAAGACGGGTGTTTGAGTTTCGAGTTGCTGTACCGTAGTACTTATTTTAACCCCAGTTCCAATCTGCCCAATCCATCTGCATGTAAATTCGGGGACTTGAACTTTCTCCATCAAACGAATCTTCTGTTTTGAAATCCGAATTTAATATTTGTCACGAATTGCGCTATAATTGTCACTAAATTCGTGTTTTCCTCATTATTAACCTATTCTTCAGTATCTCTTTTTGTCACGTCTTCATACACAGGAATCCAGTGGATTCTTCGTAGGTCCAGTGCAGTCTTTCTTAGGGCTTGGAAGAAACATTATTCCACATATCGAACGACCAGTATACCACGTGTTCTAAGTTTATACTTTTTTTAATGTTCTGTGACGGTCAGCTGTCACCTTCGTCACTGTGTTGTAAAATAGACAGGAGAAGTCTATGATAATATCAGTTGAATATTTTGATTGCCCCATGGTGGAGGGGGTGATAGAGTGAGGTGACGTTTGGTGGCAAACATATGACTTTACATAAATGCCTTTTTTGTACGACTTTTCTGTTTCCAACTCGCGAGCTTGATTTTTAGTAGAGTTCCCCTTGTTGAGTCTTCTTAAGGCCGCCCCTTTCACTTCCAATGAAACTACAAATCGCTTTTTTTTCTCCTGCTGCGACACGTTAACTTTTCACTCAGATCACGCACACACACAATAATAAAGTTTAAATTTTTAACGCTATGTAACTGCAGAAACTTAAGAATCGAGAACCTTGTAAGCGAGATAAGGAGTATGATAAGGGGGTGCGGGGTGTTATCAGATACGGGTTGTTGATTTGCGTTTAAACCACAGAGAGGATATAGTAAAAGAGTTGATGGATAGAGAGCGAAGTTAGATAGGCAACGTTTTCCGGGAATCTTACCATCCGCAACATTTGTCACTTGCTGCCCGCCTCGTAAACATAACTGAAAACAAAATGAATACAGTTGGATGTTACAATGTCTGTACAGTGCGTAGAATCCGACACACAAAGCATTTTTACGTATACGTTCATTAAAAAACAAAAAACATTCTGTATTTATAAAATGTGTTACGAATGTATGTGTATTAATAAAATGGAGGTAAAGAAAAAATTATCTTGGATAATTCGGAACTCGAAAAATCGGCACTTTTCTGTAGTTTGAAACTGCCGGCATTCTAACGTTTCAGTGTCACCAAGTTTACTAGTTGAGGCCCAGTGGTCTGTTCCGGCCACTAGTCCATGTATTCCGAGTGTTTCTACAATTCATCTTCCTCTAAGTTTATAATTCATTGCACGTGAACGTACCACTTGTGATTTTCATTTTGTTTTTCGCTTCTCAAACTATATCGGGTATTTTTTGATATCGGATATATTTGATAATGTGTGTGTCAGTGTTTCGAATGTGTCTGTAATCTTGAGTGTTATTTTACTTAACTTTAGTTTTTGTAATTTTAATTTACGATGTATAATTTTTCTTAATTGTGTATGTTTCGCAACAGTAAGACTGAAATGATTAGGATTTATAGAATTGGAGTTGTGTCTCATGTCTGCAGTACTATCCTTAAGTTGTTATTAAACAGCACATTCGACTGAATACCTTCAGCTCATATCCGTAGCCATTATCAGATCAAAGATTTTCTAGCAAACGTGTGTGACTTACAGTATCGAATGCTCTAAAGGTCTGGTACGTTTATGAATAGAACAGCACATGTGTCATCCTTAAATAGATCGTTGTATACATTTTTCAGGAATGTGAGGATTGCATCATTAATAGATAAAACTCTCTTGAACCTGAAGTGATTTTATTACAAAAAGGAGAACAAAAGAGTGAATTTGAAAAAAGATAAACGGTTCATAATCACGTGGCTGTGTTCTCAGCTCGGAAAGACTAGTACCCCGACTAAGAGGCTGTTACTTATTAATTAATTTTATAGATAGTTGTAATTAAGTTTTTTGTCATGTATTCTGTTAAATTAACGTGTGAACATAAACAAAAAACTGGGATTATTTGTTAGGGCAATATTTCAAGTTAATATGTACGTATGTTAATATTAAATATATTAATATTAATGGGTTAATATGTACTATCTATTAAAACCATAATTAAGTGCCCTCACTATTACTTCCATATTCCTTAAGGAATGGAAGTATGGTGATGGCAAAAAAAATCGTGTTCGAGATTATTGCAGATTCTGATTCTACTACACTCAAAACATGAAAAAAAGTCGTTTTCCGAAAAGTGTCTGTGTGTCTGTCTGTCTGTCTGTCTGTGTGTCTGTCTGTCTGTAGATTTTTTTTCTATGGCAAACGATAACTGCCGCAAATTCAAACAGAATCAAATAATTTTTTGCATACAGCCCGGTTTTGCAGAGTTCTCGCGACCTATTGTTTTTGGTGAAGATCGGTTGAGGGAAAGGGGTAGTTTACCTGCAACGGTTTTTTTTTAGCAAGGGTAATTTTGTTTGTTTGGCAAACGATAACAGCCGCAAATTCAAACAGAATCAAATAATGTTTCGCATACAGCCCTGAATTGTAGAGTTCTCAAGACCTATTGTTTTTGGTGAAGATCGGTTAAGGGAAAGGGGTAGTTTACCTGTAACGTTTTATGTTTTAACAAGGGTATTTCCTATGGCAAACGATAACAGCCGCAAATTCAAACAGAATGAAAAGATTATTTGCATACAGCCCTAAATTGTAGAGTTCTCAATACCTTTTGTTTTTGGTGAAGATCGGTTAAGGGAAAGGGGTAGTTTACCTACAACGTTTTTTTAACAAGGGTATTTTCTATGGCAAACGATAACAGCCGCAAATTCAAACAGAATCAAATAATTTTCTGCATACAGCCCTGATTTGTAGAGTACTCGCGACCTATTGTTTTTGGTGAAGATCGGTTGAGGGGAAGGGGTAGTTTACCTGCAACGGTTTTTTTTATCAAGGGAAATTTTTTTTTTTTGGCAAACGATAACAGCCGCAAATTCAAACAGAATCAAATAATGTTTCGCATACAGCCCTGAATTGTAGATTTCTCAAGACCTATTGTTTTTGGTGAAGATCGGTTGAGGGAAAGGGGTAGTTTACCTGCAACGTTTTTTTAACAAGGGTATTTTCTATGGCAAACGATAACAGCCGCAAATTCAAACAGAATCAAATAATGTTTTGCATACAGTCCTGATTTGTAGAGTACTCAAGACCTATTGTTTTTGGTGAAGATCGGTTAAGGGGAAGGGGTAGTTTACCTGCAACGTTTTTTTATCAAGCGTATTTTCTATGGCAAACGATAACAGCCGCAAATTCAAACAGAATCAAATAATTTTTTGCATACGTCCCTGAATTGTAGAGTTCTCAATGACTTTCGATTTTGGTGAAGATCGGTTAAGGGGAAGGGGTAGTTTACCTGCAACCTTATACGTTTTAACAAGAGTAAAGTACTTGAAAATTTATTTAAACTTTTTGAAACAATGGTAATTGTTAAAAATAAAATAATTTTGTTGCCAGGCAATAAAATTATAATTTTTACTTCCATATTCCTTAAGGAATGGAAGTATGGTGATGGCAAAAAAAATCGTGTTCGAGATTATTGCAGATTCTGATTCTACTACACTCAAAACATGAAAAAAAGTCGTTTTCCGAAAAGTGTCTGTGTGTCTGTCTGTCTGTCTGTGTGTCTGTGTGTCTGTCTGTCTGTAGATTTTTTTTCTATGGCAAACGATAACTGCCGCAAATTCAAACAGAATCAAATAATTTTTTGCATACAGCCCGGTTTTGCAGAGTTCTCGCGACCTATTGTTTTTGGTGAAGATCGGTTGAGGGAAAGGGGTAGTTTACCTGCAACGGTTTTTTTTTAGCAAGGGTAATTTTGTTTGTTTGGCAAACGATAACAGCCGCAAATTCAAACAGAATCAAATAATGTTTCGCATACAGCCCTGAATTGTAGAGTTCTCAAGACCTATTGTTTTTGGTGAAGATCGGTTAAGGGAAAGGGGTAGTTTACCTGTAACGTTTTATGTTTTAACAAGGGTATTTCCTATGGCAAACGATAACAGCCGCAAATTCAAACAGAATGAAAAGATTATTTGCATACAGCCCTAAATTGTAGAGTTCTCAATACCTTTTGTTTTTGGTGAAGATCGGTTAAGGGAAAGGGGTAGTTTACCTACAACGTTTTTTTAACAAGGGTATTTTCTATGGCAAACGATAACAGCCGCAAATTCAAACAGAATCAAATAATTTTCTGCATACAGCCCTGATTTGTAGAGTACTCAAGACCTATTGTTTTTGGTGAAGATCGGTTGAGGGGAAGGGGTAGTTTACCAGCAACGTTTTTTATCATGCGTATTTTCTATGGCAAACGACAACTGCCGCAAATTCAAACAGAATCAAATAATTTTTTGCATACAGCCCTGATTTGTAGAGTACTCGCGACCTATTGTTTTTGGTGAAGATCGGTTGAGGGGAAGGGGTAGTTTACCTGCAACGGTTTTTTTTATCAAGGGAAATTTTTTTTTTTTTGGCAAACGATAACAGCCGCAAATTCAAACAGAATCAAATAATGTTTCGCATACAGCCCTGAATTGTAGATTTCTCAAGACCTATTGTTTTTGGTGAAGATCGGTTGAGGGAAAGGGGTAGTTTACCTGCAACGTTTTTTTAACAAGGGTATTTTCTATGGCAAACGATAACAGCCGCAAATTCAAACAGAATCAAATAATGTTTTGCATACAGTCCTGATTTGTAGAGTACTCAAGACCTATTGTTTTTGGTGAAGATCGGTTAAGGGGAAGGGGTAGTTTACCTGCAACGTTTTTTTATCAAGCGTATTTTCTATGGCAAACGATAACAGCCGCAAATTCAAACAGAATCAAATAATTTTTTGCATACGTCCCTGAATTGTAGAGGTCTCAATGACTTTCGATTTTGGTGAAGATCGGTTAAGGGGAAGGGGTAGTTTACCTGCAACCTTATACGTTTTAACAAGAGTAAAGTACTTGAAAATTTATTTAAACTTTTTGAAACAATGGTAATTGTTAAAAATAAAATAATTTTGTTGCCAGGCAATAAAATTATAATTTTTTCATTTTAATGTAATATAATATTTTTCATTTAATACAGCAATAAAAAGGCAGGTAAGGCACAGCCTGGCTGTTTGGCTGAAAATGATTTTAAATATAAATCTTAGAATATGGAAGTCATGTATGGTTCTCCATACCGATATTTTTTTCTAAGACATCAGTTATATTACTGTGGATTAGTGAAAACTGATATAAGCTCATTCAACGTCTAATATTCTAAATTATTTGTTTCACATAAGCAAGACAGTTTCCATTGTCTAGTTTCATTATGACATAGGATGTGAATTTTAGATCATGCATTAATACTTTAATACTTGTATTAGTTAAACGAGTTTTCAGGCTATTCGTCTTTATTTAGAGCCTAATCATTTTCAATTTTGTTAGAAAAGGTCTTACTAAAAACACGTCTTGTTATACTTATTTATATTAAAATTCATTAAAAATTAATTATTTGTAACCAGGTATTTTTACGTTATATTTTTAGAACGTGAAATTTACAAAAATACGGTTTTCATTTAAATGTCCCATTTATAACAATATTTAATACCATTTACGAACAATATTCAATACGTATTGTTGTCGGCGTTAGCCTAAGTCAATCCTTGCTATTTACTGCTGTAAGCAATGCTGTATGCTGGCAGTTAATTTTAGAACCGTACCACGCGGAACAATTTTAACTCCCGTTTCATCCAGCAGATGGCGCAAAAGTGTTTAACCTCTTGTGTCGCGTGTATTTACTAAGTGAAAACTTACTCAAAACTTTTTTTAAAAACTGAAACCTTGTGTCACCTGGTTTCTCGTACGGTAAGGAAGTGGACGAACGCTGGTAGCTTTGGGTCGTCCAGTATTTTTAATTGTTTGAGGAATACTTGTTTATTTGAATACACTTGTTTCTTTCTCTTAACCTAATCCTTTAAGGTTATTTTATTCTGCTGATGTGTAATAGGCAACAATTCTACTTCACATACGACGATTTCATCGCGGAAAATCCGTTTCCGTATATGTAATTGTAAGAAAATCAAATGTTTGGAGCCTATCTTAAATAGTCTTATCTTCTTAGTGATGATTCATGTATAATTAGCAAACTTTCACGTCGGAAAACAAAGTTGTTGAGACAGATCAGAAGGCGTGAGTCTTGAATTAACCTTTGTGTGTCGGATTCTAGATGTTCAAATAAACTTATCGTGGAGGATTGTTAATTTTGAATAGATCTACATTATAAAATTGTTTACTGCTAGTGTGTGCACGCGCGCGTGCGTGTAAAGGAAGGAATATTAAATTAATTAAACGAAATAAATCAGATTTATCCAAAATATATTATTGACTTTAAAATTTACTGAAAAAATTAAAATTAAATTTAGTAGAAGGGAAAAGTAGAGACAAGGAATAGATACTGGTAAACGACCTACCTCACCCTTTCAATCAAGGTACAGCTTTGGGCCTTCAACCTAATCCGTCTCCATTGATTTATGACGTTTACACACACACACTTCTTCAGTTTCTGACACGCATCGTCAGACCCTTCTCTGCATCCTGCAGATATCTCTTCTTTGGTTTCCCTATCATTTTAGGTCCGTGTGTTATACTGCCAATGGTCCCTATTCTGTGAACATGTGTATTCTTAGAGATTTGATTTGCCGTCCGATATTTAGGCATCCTATCACCGAGGTATCAGGTTCATCTTGTTAACACCCTTCATAATTACAATTTTGTCGTTACCTATTGCAGAACTGCCTACCTACTTCGTACTGGACCGAGGCCTTTTGGCGTTTCCGCCATTATCAAAAGCAACGACAAAATTTAAGGAATTGTCGGATCGTTGTTTAGCACTTGATAATGGGGGAGACACCGAAAGGTCTCGGTCCAGTACAAAGTGAGCAGCACTTCTGCACTCCAGGTAACGACAAAATTGGCGTACTGTCATCAGCAGTAAGTGATTATTTTCTTTTTCGTCTCCGTATGTTCTCATGGAGGGCCACATGTTTACCCTCAAAACGTCCAAGTACAGTTTACGTGCGGGATGAAAGCTTCTACACGCTCTAGTAGTTATTCCGGAAGTTAAAAACATTCAATACAATTCACACGGAGTGAATACTGTTCTTCAGAATATATTTTCTTCTTCTTTTAAGGCAAACAAAAACATATCACATTATTTCGATGAACAATAATAATTATCAGCCGTAAGTATGGCCTCACATTACGGAACCACATAACACGACAGAATTACACGAACCTGGTAGGCCCTACCTGCAGTTTGGGAAGCAGTGTGTTTATGTCGCACCAGTTTTAACCCTCTAATATAAAAACTATCTGCACGGCAGTACTGTAAATTATGTCAGGAAACGTAAGTAGGTAAGGTAAGGAGACTACAGTCTTTAAATGTTAATTTTTTAAACACCTGTTATAAAGTATTCTACCGTTTGGGCAGCAACAACTGAACGTATACAAATTTTCGTGTGCGCTTGTGTTCGTAATATACAATGACCTAAAGAGGAACTGTAGTATCTCTTGATGTAGGGATTTTTAAAATGTAAATTAATCTTTAGTTCGACGTGCACCTGCTAATGCCAGTAATGGCGCTATAAGGTGCGCGTGACGCCTTACAAAGCCGGTTATTAATTACAGTATTCTGCTAATTGTCGTCGAGTAAGTGATTACAGTATTTTGTTCTGTTTTGTCGTGGTTAAGTAGTACGTTGCGCCTGTTATCACTACTGCTGAAGGCGGAGAGATAACCCAAAAGTTCAAACGAGAGCATGGTAACGAGTAACAAATTGGTGCAGTGGTGTGTTGTGTTGCATGCCTACAGACCTGTTTATGTCTGAGATTGATTGTTGCTCCCAGGTGGTAACCCACGGACGGACCGATGAGTCGGAGACCAGGAAGAGGAACATCGGCTGATGAAGATAGCGATGCTATTTTGCGACGAGGAGGTAACAATTCCATCTAATTTTGGTCTCTCTCTCTCTCTCTCTCTCTCTCTCTCTCTCTCTCTCTCTCTCTCTCTCTCTCTCTCTCTCTCCTCTCCCTCCCTCCCTCCCTCCCCCTCTCCCTTTTATTTTATTATCTTGCGCATGCAGTTAACGACCTAAAATTAATTAATTAATTAATAGTTCTATTGAAAGTAACAACGATAGAAATCGTTTTTAACGAAATATCACTGTTGGGTATGCGATTTCCAGATACTGGGACCCAAGACGTTATAGGATTATGTATAAGATACCGGCCATAACGATAAGAAATTCTGTCCCCTCGAACATCGTTACGAGCCATTTCTGCAGTATAGTGTTCGAGTTTGATTAACTCCTAATTCGAAAGTTATAGTAAAGATTATTTTCATATTCTCATAATATATTTTATGTATGTTTATTTGGCAAGCGTGGTCGTATCCAGCAGTTTTCTAATGAAGATTTCATTATCATTTTCAACTGTTTTGTTTTAGGCCTATATTTTGGATCTCGCGATCTGGCTCACATTCGGTAGTTCACAACTCTCAGTTGACTGGACACGTCATGATTACGTATATTTGCATTTAATTTAAAAAATTAGGAAAAAACATCTGACAGGTTACACAGGTTAAGTACTTAACGATACAAATTCATTGCCTTCACTAAATAAAGATTGGGTCATGTTTTGTTTTCCCAGTTATTGGCTACTAGTTAATACCCGACAGTCTACAGACTCAGCATTGTCATCTTTACAAAATACTCTTACAAGAGTTAAAGTACAGCGTTATTCATAGCTCTCTATAACAGTCGCTGTATGGATTAATAAACTGTTGATTGTCCAGTTCTCTCTTCACTTTTCAATACCATTCTCAACCTGGACTACAACTAATCACTTCTCCCTGTACTAACCGCTGTTATATCACTGTACGACTTAATTATTGAAACCTACAGCGTTAATATTCAAATAACAGATCGTGGTCTCTTACTAATCGTACTATGTCTCCTCCTCCGGATACATGTAGCCGCAGGAAAACCATTTATTACATCATAGACCGTGAATACTGTGTTCTTCAGGTTCCTGATCAGTCGGTTTGTTGTTGCTACTATAAATGTCTGACTTCGTAACGAATTTAATATCACTTTCATGCGTCGCTCCCCACAAGTATGTACAACGTGACACCTGCTCCACAAACCGAGTTTGAATTGTTCTCTTCGCCTTCACTGATCTTTTTACTAAAAGAGCCCAAATTGCCCGTCTAGTATTGGAAGTTTACTTAGTCCCGAAAGCATTCAGAAAAGTGTTTAAAAATATGCCATTATTAGAAAAATGATTGGTGCATGCATATCATTTCTATTATTTTAGAGCATCGTTGGAGCGTGCGCGTGTAAAAACAAACATGATAATGAGGAAAACGACCACCTTCATCAGTCCGCAGATATCTTTTGATTCCCAGTCTGCGTGACAGTAACCCAACGTGGGGCCTGTGCTCTCGTGACGCGGGCAGTGAGTGAATATACCCTATAGGCCTACATTTATGAACAACGAAAATCAATTCCATCATCAGACTTGCACAGCATCCTGAATACGGCATAGATTTTTTTTTTCACTGAAATATTCGAGATAATCTGACTGGTATAGGTTTTGTAAAGCGTATAATTTTATTTCAGTGGAAAAATAAATTGTAATTAACGAGATGCTTCTACAACACCAGTAAAGACCTACGTCAAAAACAAAACGTTTCGCAGAGTACGGCTGCCTTACGGTAATGTAGAGACTGATCCATGTAGCTACTGATCTGTTATCCAGTGTTTCTGTTATCTGTGATTAAAATAAATATTGTACGTATATAAGCGTAGTCATTATAAATCCTAGTCTTATCTGTTGTTAGCGTGTGTTTCACGCAGAACAATTAAAGAGTGCTGTATGGATAACAATATTATTAATTTTTTTTACACTTACAAACACGCAAGCACATATGTGTATATCAGTGCGCGCCATTGCATCACATACGGTTTAATTAAGCAAGGTCAGTCAGTAAGCATTCCAACCTTAAAATCTTCTTGCACGCCATAATACTATGGAATAATGTGAAAGTTCCCAAAAATTATATGCCGCGGTTGTGATACAAAAGATATAAAAACAGATTTTTTAAACAGTACTATACAGAAAACATTGTTCAAGGAGGATTAAGGTGAAGAGAAAATATAAGTGTAAGTACAGATTTATTTTTAAAATTAACACGATATTTTATACTTGTAATCTTATTTGTTATTTATTTAGTCAAAATTCCTTTTGACCAAAGTGGTGTCGGGGTTTTACAAATCCTAGTGTACATTACAAAGGAAGGTAATCTTTTATAAACTTATGAAGGTAATCTTTTATAAACTACCATTAATTTATAAACTTATAAACATCGGTCATTAAAGTACGTTCAGTTGCATGCTATTTTTCATTGAAATACGAGAATAAGTCCATTGACATTTAACTGTTCACTAACAATACTCTAGTGATTCGGGATTACCCACTGATCACAAATTTACTCCACTGCTCCTTATTCATTGCCAGTACCTTTGCCTCAGTCATTTTGTCCTTCCTCTCTAGACTTTTCCTCAATGCGTTTGCCACGTTCCCTTTGGTCTTCCAGTCTTCCTCTTAATTCTGATCTTGCCTCCCACCAACTTAGCTCCACCGCCTAATCATTTTTGTCTGTCCATTTCTGACCCTGCCATTTTTATAGTCACTTCTGCAGCTTGTATTATACTTTTCTGAAACTTGGTTGTTGTCCCTGTTTCGCATCCTTATGTCAATATTTAATTTTAGTCAAAGAGTAGCAACATTGTAACTGAACGCGCGAAGCAGTTCTCTCACTTTCGACTCGACCGTGTGGAATTTCTTTAGGCCTAAAAGTGGCTGTCATGGATTGTGGACATTTGAATTTGAATCTGACTAATGGAGCTTTGCTACCACAGAACAAAATATAAATGCGACGTTTCGGCAGCCGTCTTCTGGCTAATTTTAATCTAAGTGACAGACTTTTGCCATCACAGACATTTAACCGATGTTCTGTAACAAATTAAAGCGGATTTAAACCGCAATCTGATTATAGTGTTCATTTTTGAGAATTTCAAAATTTTTGGGCGTCAGGGCCCAAAAACTGGGGCAAAATTTTGATAAAATTGCAAAAATTCCTGTGGAGTATCAGATTAAAGAGAATTTTAACTAACATCTGAATGTATTGTTAGTTTTTAGAAATTTCAAAATTTTGGGACTGCAGGACCAAAAAGAGATCAAAATTTTGGAAAAAGTTAGCCTGTGAAAATCGAACAGGGTAATAGGAATCCATTGTCAGACTAAACGGAATTGTAACCCAAATCCGAATATTACGAATTTTTAGTGTTTATTGTATAGGCTAACTGTGTGTTCTACAATTGTTATGTTACTAAAGAAATAGTAGAGTAATTGGGATTTTTGTGATGTTTTCCATAATTGAAAAATTATGTAAAATTAAAAATTATCCAATAAACGTACTTCATTCAAAATAGAGCGAGTTCTGCAGCTCAAGGAGCATACTAGTTATATGAATTTAAGAAACTGGACTCAAAAAGTTATTTGTCAAATTAGTACAAAAACACTACATTGGAGGCGCCGTCAGCTGTTCACGGTATCTTAGTTTCCGTTTGATGGTTATACTACCATGTGTCGATGATGTAACCGTAATGATGTGTGTTCATACCGGTATAGATACGGTACTGACGAATGAGAATGCTACTTTCTGCAGGTGTAGACGTATGGATAATATGAATGCGTCGCAATAATGTTACGACAAAAATTGTTACACCATAAATCAGCGTCGAATTTTAACATTTTATTCCGTTCACAGTAATAATCGGGTCGACTAAACGTGCAACACTTTCACGGTTGAAAACATCATGTCAAATGTCTAGAACACAGGGCGTTCAGACACAGGTGTCTTCCCAGCTCCCTTTTTTGGCGAGGGCGTATAACACACTGAATAATGCATTTTGTAGGGAAAGCACAATAAATTGGAGTTCGGTAGTGATGGATGCTGGAGACAGGGGTGAGGGTGCTAATAACGCGAATTTAATCTTCACATATTAATATAATCGCGTACGCTGACAGAACGTTAGCGAAAACTAGATTTTGTGTCGGACATTTTATGTCAGGAAAAACACGTACCATTTAGCTTATTTTGTGTAGAGTGCCGGATTGATTACTACTTACACATTCTTCTTGAAATTGATTTTCAAACTACTGATTAAGCTTTACAAACTATTCTCCTTTCGAGATATCAGTATTTCATTAGTCGAAGTTACATCCGTAATAAAACAGAAACGGTCATAAAATAATGTAAGGAACGATATGTAAAAGTAAACAACGCATAAGAATTATACATTGAAAGAATAATAGAAAATGAAACGTGATTCTTCTACGAAACGTATATCAGAGATAGAGTTCTAGACAAACAGAAGTTGTGTCCCGGTGTGCGTGTGTGTGTGCGCGCGCGCGCGCATTGTCCGGGTCGCAGCCCGTTGAACGCCAGGTTCTTCCCGTGCAGCGCGGTCATGTGTTCGTAGCATAAGGAGTTAAACGCGAATACCCTTTGCACGATATGGCGCGCACATGAGGATTTCGTACATTACTCCGGGGGCGCAGCTCCGTGGCTCTCTTTAAGGATCCACCTGTAGACGCTAAGAGCCTCGCTGGAGAAGACAGTAGGCGCGCCGCCGTATTGCTTCGGCCGGATCGATAAACTGCCCCCCTCCCCCAGGCGGATGGCTCCAGCAATTAGGCACTTGCAGACGTTACCCGTGAAGTGCAGCCAAAGCGGCTCGAGCAGATGCATACAGTTGGAAAATTTGAATTTGTTGTGATGCACAGGCGTGACCCATGGGCACGGACCCGTAGGATACGGGTGCATCGGCATGAGCTTAGAGCCATACTGGCGTGGGCCTACGGCTGCCGTGTCACGCCCAGACGGATAGCACTTCCGTCTTCCGCCATTTCCGCCGCCGTAGTATGTTCCCTGACGTGGCGTCAATCAGCGGTTCAGAAGAGGAATGGTTCTGTTTAATATGCTTGATTATGTTACGAAACTTTTACCAAAAACAAGTCCTGTAAAACAACAATGAATAAATCTTCAACGTTGAGCAAATCTAAATGTTACTAAATAATCTAAATGATTAAAAAGTGATATTAGAATGTTACTAAAAATAAATCTGTCTTACTGAGACAGTTTTGTCATCTCCGTAAGACGTTCCTGTTAAAAATTAGTGGCACAGGAAGTGTATATAATTGCTACGGCTGTTATTGCATTTGATTTCCAGCCCAATATAACCGGCGTTATCTTAGATTGGTTCACATTATATGTTCAAAATATCCTAGCCATTTCAAAAATTACTTCATTGGCAACAGAAGGAATTTCAGTTTACATGAACAGATATTTAAAGTAGGCCTATATTTAAAAATGTTTTTCTTATAAACGGTTTCACTTATTTTCTAAATGTAAAATAATAATAATACATTACTCTGTAATTACACTGTAAAATAATAATAATAATTATACCATTACTCTCCTCGAATTTAGTCTTTGTTTTGAAGAAGTTAATCTGAAGCTGTTAGGCAGGGGCTGAAAATAACGTTATAATTAATGTATTATATCACACTGTAAAATAATAATAATAATAATTATTATTATTATTATTTATATAGCGTATAAAAAAAGTAAATGGTTTAAGCACGATTTTCGTGTGTCAGATTACCAGTTATTTTGTAGGTGTCGTTTTAATGAATTACACATAAGACAGGCAATTAACAATAGTTTTTAATATTTCAAAGAATAATAAAATAGTAACATAATCTATAGATGTGTACAGATAATTAAAAAGTAGATTAGTTAAAAGATTGTTTCATTCGATTTTGCGCATTAGCAGTTGGCAAAATTATATGCGTAAAAAAACGTAAATTTATGTAAGGTTGATGTGCTTAGTTATTCGTAATTTCGAGTTTATTTTACAGAAAAACTGTAGTTTGCCGAGTAACAGATATATAGGCCTACAAAATAATGGAAAGGTTGGGTAATGTTAGTATAGACAGTTATACTAACTATTTCCAGATCGATTTCCAGAAGAGAATACAGTTCAACAAAAACGAGTATATGAAAATATGTTAAAGTTGTTTAGCAGTTATGCTTAATTCGTTCAAGAGATTGTTTTCGTAACGCCAAAGAAATCAAATTTATTCTAACACATGTGGTTTAGGTCTGCAGCATACAAGAAAAAATTAAAAGTCATAATGGAAATGTTACGGCCGTTAGATGCAGATAGCAAATGAACTATAATGTATTACTCTTGTTTTCTTCTGTCTTATAAATGTGTATCTGCAGAAGGGAACCGTCTCTATATTTCATTTAAAGTTGGTTTTTTTTTTCTAAAATCCCTAAAATGTGTAAATCCTTATGTAAGTTTGAAGTGCTTACGTGAGGGTGGATGTGGGGGTGCAGCACGCGACGTACTTGTTATAATCTACTTAGCCAGTTGACATATTGAACGAAGGCCGTCGGGTTTGATCCGTTATTACAACGACTGGACCGTAAACAATCCGTTTTGCCACGGTTACACGCCCTTCAGCTCAGCAACAATAGCAGAGTCCCCACCGTTTAATAAACTCATAGAAAATTGTAGGCGCAGTCAGCTGAGCGGCAGTTCCTCAGCTTTATGACGAATGCGCGTTAATTTATACTGTCCACCACCTGTTTACTGCACACGCGCGCGCGCCCTGTCTAGTGTTGTAAAATGTAAGATCTATTCGTACGATCTCTCTTCATCCCTCGTCTTTCGCCAGTGACTCTAAAGCCCACATGTTGGCACTGATCTTCTCTCTTTGATCGTCGATATTTTAATGTCCACGAACTGTAATTGTCTTTCAAACATTGTTGTTTGTATTATCCTTTTTCCAGATTTCTCAAACGGGCTTTGCCCAGACAGATCTCGTTGTATTCTTACTCCGCTTGCGTGAGACACGTTCTCTAAGTGGAGTCGTCTTCGGAGCTATATTTCATCAATATTTTGCAAAAAAAAAGGTTTTGTTTGAATTCATCAAATCTAAATAAAATATTAAACAGACTAGACAGCATACTTACTTACTTCCTATGCCATAAAATCCTCTGTAAGGTTTTAACCTCCCTGATAATGGCATTCCATTTATTCCTGTCCTTTCCAGTTTTCTAGCTTTCATAGTTCTTCCATATCTCATTTTATATTATCTAAGTTTTGTTCGTGGTCTTCCTGGCTGATCTTTTTCTGTGAGTTGGTTCGTGTGTATTTTCTTGCCTCTCTTTCATTTTCTGACGTTGAAACGTGACCAATCCGCTCTATTCTTCTAGCTCTAAATACCTTTGTTGTCAGGGCCTGACCTGTGTAATTTCTTCGATCTCTTGCTCGCCGTCTGTTATTTTCTGTGACGTATACCGCTCCCATTATTTCTTTAGGACTTTGTTCTTAAAATATTCTTTAAAATAACTCATTAGCGTCTGTTGTTGGTCAAAGTGTCACTCTCATATAACTAGCAGCACTGGTATAGGCTACTATAAACACTTGATTTGGCACTTACCGCTAGACTTGTGGTTGAGAAGAATTGGCGTAAGGTTGCAAATGCTATGCGTTAATTCTGACAGTAATTTCTTTATCTGTCTTTGTTTCTGTCGTCAGGGAACTAGATACAGTATTTAAATTCTGTGGCATTTTCAAAAGTAGCCTATACTAATCAATTACTATACCTTGTCGTTGGGCCGCGTTTAGTCTATACAATATACGTTGTGAATTCCATAGTTGTATTTCACTACGCTGCTATTCATCATTCTGCTTCTTTCTCTCTTCACTTCAGCTACTAGCCATGAAATAATGCAGTATATGCGTTGCCAGAAATATGGTCACACCGCAAACTTCTGTACAAGAAACCAACGCTGTGTCAAATGCGCTGCAACTCATCTCACAAAGGACGGTGTCAGAAAAATGCGAGATAACAACGTCAGATGTGCAAACTACAGTGTACAAACATCCGAAAAAGTACAACACCTGTGTCAGTAACACTTCTCAACATCATTACTTAACATTAAAGAAGTAACAGTCTACAGATTAAAAAAAACTACCTATACAGTCGGTCGGTACAACATAACGCAACTTATCAGCAGTACAACAACCTGCCGATCGCATTGCACAACTTAACCTGACTACATCAGTAACGCAACAAACAGGAAAGAATCAGGATAGAAAAAATTATGGAAATAATAGAAAGACTGGTAGATCTAATAACAGGCTACGTACAAAGCCAAGATTAGTGAATTAAATCTGTTGGTCAAGTAACTTATGGCACAACTTTTTAAAATTATATATAGGCCTATATGGAACGCCAACGGATTGTTCCAACATGTACATGAAATCGAAAACGTTTTACAGACATATGATATTGGCACCCTTCACCACCAGAAGTTACATTAAAATACCTAAGTGTATAGTCTACCGTGTCAACCAGCCATTGAGCAAAGCACCTAGTGGAACAGCGCTGATAAATAAAACAAAATAAACCACCATGAAGTTGAAAAATGTGTAACAAAACACCTACAAGCAACAAGCGTCAAAATTGAAAACAACTGGAACGCTAAGGATCTCTGCCGTCTACTCTCCGCCCAAACACACACACACACACAAAAGGACATTTTGAACGCTACTTTCTAACACTGGGTAACAAATTTTCGGCCAATGACGACTATAACGCTAACATCCTAAATGGGTCCCAGGGTCATCTGTAGTAAAGGAACGAGCTTCCTGGCATAATCCACTCATATAACCTTTCAGCTGGAAACCAACATGCATTAGCCAACGGATACCTGGACGCCTGGTATTTTAGATTTCTGTATAACTAAAGGATGAAACATAAAATCAAATTAAGGTAGAATCATCATCGAACCTGTTTTCGGATCATACTCCAGTAATAGTAACCATACACTCTCAGATACTCCGAAACCAAAAAAAAACCTAGTCTTTTCTGAAAGAAAATAAACTTAGGTATATTTAGAAGTTATCTAGATGAACTTATAACGTTAAACATACACTAAAGTTAGAACAAGCAGTGGAAAAATCTTACACAGTCGATTAAACGAACTTATAAACCGCCGCATGGTTGCCCGAACCAGCTTACTGTGCTACCCAGATAGATAAACCGTCTCCTAAAAGTTTCGTAGAAAAAGTAACTCAGAAACATAAAATCAGAAAGCAGTGACAGGCAAGCGAAACTGCAGATGATAAAAAGAGATCTAAAAAAAGCAAAAGGGGACTGAAGTATCTACTATACCAACTGAAAAACCAAGGGCTTCAAGAGTATCTAAAAAACCTCTCGCCTACAAAAGCTATTGAATATTCACTATGGAAAGCATCAAAATAGATTAAACGGCTACAGCGAACAATACCATCACTGAAGGATCCCAGCGGTAAGTGGGCTAGAAACTATAAAGAAAAAAACTCAGCTTTTGCCATTAATCTGGACAGTGTATTCTAGTTGTCCACATCTCAACACAACTCAAGATGAATATAGCAATGGATTATTTAAATACCTAAAAATTCCTTTCCAAATGTCATCAGAAATACAAAATTTTACTCTAAAAGAAGTTCAAACAGTCATAACGAAAGAAATAAACCCTAAGGAAGGGTTGGGGTCGATCGAATTAGTGGCACAGTGGCAGATCTACAAGAAACATACAAAAAATGCCAGATTGGAATAATGTTTATTTGCAATGCAATATTAAGAATCGGATTTATCCATGCCACTGGAAAGTTGCTCAAATAGTAGTGTTACCTAAACCAGGAAACCCAGTACACGAAATAAGTTTCATGCACGAGCGACATAGGCTATATGGGATATATTGCTTAATGTTACTCGTAGACCGATTAGTCTCTTACCGATACTGTCTAAGGTATTCTAAAAACTGCTACTCAAAAGACTTCAACCATAAATATTCAAAAGATTACCTCTGATCACAGTTTGGATTATGCAAAATAAAAAAAAATGGAACCACACAAGTGAACCATGTAATCAACAAGATTCAAAGTGACTTCGAAGAGAAAAAAAGACTGCAGGATTTTTAGATGTAAGTCAGGCCTTTGATAAAGTCTGACATGCGGGCGTACAATATAAACTGAAGAAATATCAGCCACACCCCTGTTATATCATTATAAAGTCGTATCTTCAAGAAAGATATTTTTATTAAACACCAAAATGGCCTACAAGTCTTCGTATTATTCAGGAGTCCCACAAGGAAGCGGCCAACACTGAGACATTCGCTATATACTGAGAACATGCCAACATCCAGCTCAACTACTAGGGCAACAATCGCAGATGACACGGCCATCCTGGCCTCGCATACGGATGCTGTTTCGGAAAACCTACAAAACAATATAAACGAAATCCAAAACTGGTTAAAGAGACGCCGAATAAAGCAAATTAATCTAAATCGACTCATGTAACATTTAACTTGGGACGAGACAACTGTTTGCGTGTACATTAAACAAACCTCAATACAGAGGCTGAAGATGGTAAACATCTTGACATACATTTGGACAGACGTCTTACAGATTGGGTATTCCCTTAGGCATATATATTGGTTGTTCGGAAGAAGTCACAGATGTTCCCTCCGTCTTTGTAAAGCCATACTGAAAGCAACCTGAACAGTGAGGGACAGCAACTAATTTAAACACAGAGATACTGCAGCGTTTCCAGAACGTGTTAATCAGGACAGCGGCCCATGCCCCCGTGATACGTGGCAAATCACGTCAAAAGAAGAAGCTCAAGATACCTTCTGTACGAGAGGAAATCAAGTATCATTACACTAGATACAGAAGTAGACTAACACGCACCCCCAACGAGTGGAAAGAAAGGTGCCGGATGACGTACTACACAGAACGTCTCAACCAAACAGACTTTTTTGATTTTTATTTTCAAGTAAGAGTAAGGGAGGAGTGCTCGATGGAGCACCTTCTACTTGACACGTATTTTCATTCGTTTCACTCATAAGTTTTGTTTTTGTTTTTAAGCGTTCTTGTAACATATTGCAAACATAATATAAAATTTAAAAAAAATTGAGCGTGAACATCATGCGTGCCTGAGATACTCTTAAGCCAGATGTGTGTTTTCAAATAAGTAACACGTGTTTTCGAAGAAATTACTCACATGTCTTTACTTGATAAATATCTTTGTGATATGACATCGGCGGATCAAGTGTTTTTCTGAGAGGGCCCGCTACTCCCGTTTTAGCTGACTCGACATTGTCGTATGCGCTTTATTAATGTTAGTAAGAGAGGTTGAAGGAGTAATTTAATTCGCAGGAAAAACTGTTGAACAGGGTGAATCACATAAGAGGTTCCCAAAATGGAACACAAGTCGAAATTACGTTATTTAGGAATTCATCCTGGTTCTGCGTTTTCACAAAATACACTCTTCCAGTCGGATCACATACATCTTGAAATATAGATTTGATAAACAGGAAAATTTTCAGACAGGTGAAAGTATAAGTATTCTTTGTTTCGTTTGTTGCCTTTCAGTAATTTTATACCAAATATCGTTCCCGTCCGGGCACAAAAGTTTTAAAAAAACTTCCCATTGTCCTACACGCTTTTCAAATTTACCAAACTGACGGGGAAATGTCACTCACGTGGCACAAAATTTTTTTCGAATTATGTTTACATTTTTTGGGAAATGCTCCCCTTATAATTAACAATGATTGATATTCACCTTCAAGTTTCCCATTTTCACGGTGACAGCAATTATACGGAATTATTACGGACATAATTATGCAACACAGATTATTATAAGAAAGTTTACCGTAGCTCTTAATTACGAACTGAGAGATGCGCTCGTCTTCCAATTCGTGCAGCCCGAACTTTAGCATCAGCTGAAAATTTAACAACAGTAGTTGTGGTCTTGTACGTTTTGGAAGGATGTTGACTACTTTAACAAGTCGTAACTTAATTATATGCCTGCAGTGATATGTAACCTCAGATTCCAAACCGATTGCTGTACAGTACGTTAAAAAACCCAGATTACTAGTATGTGTAATAGTGAAGATTTTAAGAGTTTAAACCCAGAGAAGCAGTGATAACATTTTAAGCAATTAAAAACGTTTAAAACGGTGTCGTCCATTTGGCACGCTGAGCGATTTTTATTAACAAAATTTTTATTAATATTATTCTAATCGATTCATAATTTTTCACAGCGCGGAGGGTGTTTTCAATAAAGGGGATAAACGCAGTTGTCCACCCCTTAGTTACGCCTCGTTAGTGCCGACAAAACAGTATTGTTGGCAGGGGACGTACACACATATTTATATATATTATATATAGTATATTTGTTGTATCTGACACGCACCCTATGTGACATTGTGCGCAGTATGCAAATGAACGTGGCCAGCTCAACTTCGTGTGCTGGCTGACAGTTTTTTTGTTTTTCCGTCCTGTTTGCGCCTGTTGCGGTTTATATTTTGCATACGATTTGTATTCTGTTTGAGTTGAATAAATATTTACATGCTCGTGTTTTTAGAACGCTGAACACTAGGCAGCAGGTGTTCATTGCCGCTTCTGTACAGCATGTGGCATGTGTGTGTGTGTGTGTGTGTGTGTGTGTGTGTGTGTGTGTGTGTGTGTGTGTGTGTGTGTGTGTGTGTGTGTGTGTGTGTGTGTGTGTGTGTGTGTGTGTGTGTGTTAAAATTAACACGCCATGATTTAGGTAATTTAATACGCATATTTTCTTTAACATTCATAAATAGAAAATAAATCGTAGCTATTTCGAGTTTGATATCTTAATAATTTAAGTGGCCCTCGAATTATCGGAGTAATTATTGTATTTTTTTTAAATTTTGAACATATTTAATAAAATTCTATGAGGACTGTTCGGATTCTGAAAGCACGTGCTGACTGAAAATATTTGAATTCTAAGAGGACTGTTAATGTTAAAAACAATTTTAATAAGCTGAAAACGTCAACAGCAATAGATCTGGCTTTAATGAAACCGGAACCCGCCGGGGCCGGCACAGTTCCTGATATTTCCGGATTAACCGGAAGTAGTGCAATATTCCACCTTTTCAAATATTTTTAAGTGTAGAGAAAAGTAGTAGTAGAAAAGGAGAAAACAATATATTTTTAACCTATACTGTGAATGCTCAAATCTTTTACCTTTTTTGTCATTTACATTAATGAGTTTATGAGTAGTTCAGAGATGAAACGATGAATGGCAAAACAAACGAAAAGTGAAATAAAATCTGTTTGGTGTACTTACTTAATATAATAAAATATTTGTGCGCAGTTCAAAAATATCCATACAAAAAACGCCACTAAAAACAAAGATAAATTTGCGTCGGCTAAAATTGCTTGAAATTGTTTTAACGTGTTTTATCGGACTTCAATAAGTCGTAATTTTTTTGGCGCGCGCTGTCGCAAACGGTTCAGGGTCCAGGCATCACAGGTATTATACAGTGGATCCGATGTACTCAACTACTGTGTTGGAAATTTTTAGACTCTTTGTTATTCATTAAAAGTGACTGTTGATTTCTTTTATTGTCCGAAATTGGGATTACTCCGTATTTTTTTTAGTCTATCGGTTATCTTGTCTGTGACATAAGGAATAGGTCTATAACTGAAAAGACTATAATGTTTTCTTTGATACATTGTGTTGTTGTCCAAATGAACTTGCTTTAACAACCGTTTTTCTGTTTTCCCTGTATTGATTAATCTATTACCTTAATTTGGTACCTATACTTTTTATGAAGTTAAAAGTTTCCTGCTTGAAATGTTTAGCAGACAAAGGTGTGGTTAGACGTTTGTACAGCAAACAGTGGTTAGAGGTTAGTGGTTAGAGTGAAAGGGACTTACAACTGTCAAGAATATGGGTGACCGTATCTGTAAAATAGACTTAATACTGTACCTATATAAAAAAGACACGGTTACATAATGGCCTTACTGATTAATTGAAATTTGATGTACGTATTCACGTATACGCTATGTTACCTGCTGATGTTTTACACGCACGCGCGGGCTGCACACACGCGCGCGCACACACACACACACACAGGACTCCATACAGGTTATAAGTTGATAGTTTCTAATCGTGCGTCGACGATTAGCGCCTGCTTCATCGCCAGACGTGGACGTGTAGGGGTGAAAGACTCGATGATCACACGTGTCGTGTTACTGTAAGCCACGTGTCCCGTCGACTTGCTGCTACTCTGTTAAAAGCACAGGCATGATTGGTATAATTCCCGGTAGATTGCGTACACTGTAGTTGAAAGGCGTTCGGCCATATGGATTAAGCAGTTTGGATTTACAAACCGTTTACACGCGATTTCAATGATCAGAAGAGTTACTATTTTTTAATCAAACTACTGTAACAAAATTACTAAGCACATTATACCAGAAGTAATAATAACAATCCAAGAAATTATAATGAATATCGGTATGGAGAACCATACATGACTTCCATGTTCTAAGGTTTATATTTAAAATCATTTTCGAAATGAAATATTACCATAGAAACTACTTCTTTCTACTTAATGCTTCAGCCTTAACCACAGTACTGTGGTCACTAACGTATACCACCTCACGTTATCGCACTCGATTTTCACTGATGATGGAAGTCGATGGCATTGCCGAAACGTCTGGTTTTCTAGAAAACATTGGACTACGGCCAAACAGCCCGGGAAGGAATTTTAACAACAAACTACTTCTTTGTTGCCGATAACGTTGTACACATATAATAAATATGCATAAAATTAATGGCTTGTATAAGTTAAAGTTTGATCTCCATTAAGTAGTGCTCAAGTTTCCAAAGTTTTAATATTACGATGTCCGTAATTAAAACATCAGAGCAGGTTTAGTGTGTATGAGGGTACACCGTGGACAAAAATTTTCAACATTCCCTGTTGGGTGTTGCTCAGAGTAAAGCTGCGAATCTACAGTGTACGTTTCACAGAACAAACACGCGGAAAAGAAGGAGCGCTCCGAAGTTACTCATGGACTCTCAGCATCTAAAGACGAAAAGTCTGTCTATGAACCGTTCCTCTGTAAACACGTGCAGTTACACTGCCCAGCGATCCACAGGAAGAAAATCGCTATCCACGCTGGACACTTTTTCGGCTTGCACGCGTTGTGTTGGTGTGTTTCGGCACTTTCCATTTAAAACGCATGCAAATGTAAGAAAATAAACACGACTGGGGCCAGAAATAACGCGAATTGTGTGTGTGTGTGTGTGTGTGTGTGTGTGTGTGTGTGTGTGTGTGTGTGTGTGTGTGTGTGTGTGTGTGTGTGTGTGTGTCTTGCCTGCCTTTTTATTGCGGTAATCATAATAATAAAATGGAAACGTAAACATTACATAATTGAGATATGCTTGCCTGCCACGAACGATATATTTTCTCTCATACATGATTTAAATTAAAATGAAAAATTGTAATTTTATTGCCTGGCAATTACCATTGTTTGAAAAAGTTTAAATGAATTTTCAAGTACTTTACTCTTGTTAAAACGTAAAAGGTTGCAGGTAAACTACCCCTTCCCCTTAACCGATCTTCACCAAAATCAAAAGGCCTCGAGTTCTCTACAATTCAGGGATGTATGCAAAAAATTATTCGATTCTGTTTGAATTTTCGGCTGTTATCGTTTGCCATAGAAAAAATTATACACACTCATACACACACACACACACACACACACACACACACACACACACACACACACACACACACTTTTCGAAAAATGACTTTTCTTCATGTTTTGAGGGTAGTACAATCAGAATCAGGCCTTATCTGGAACACGATTTTTTCGCCATGACCATAGGCCTACTTCCATTTCCTTATGGAACATGGAAGTAAAAATGAATTATACATGCATATGCATAACTCATTGATAGTTAAAATGCGCGCGCGCACAGACAGACACATGATGAAACACTTGTATGGAAATTTGAAAATGAATTTAACCTTCATTCATTTAATTTAATGTAATTCATTTAATTACAATACATTTAATGAAAACAATACAGTACAATTTAAACTACTTATATACTTATCTGTATACTTATATACCTATATACTTATTAACAGTAAGGTATAGTGTAATAATAGAAATAATAATAACGCCATGTCATAATAATATTGTATGTAGTGTAATTATTGTTAATGGTTGCTTATTACATTTACAAAAAATGTTTTTGCTGTATCAGTAAACACGGGTAAGGCGAAAGAATCCGGACCTCACATGTAGATTACGCCACTACGCCCATTATTTTGATAGCATTGAACAATTTCATCCTTCATAAGCTGAATTCGACGTTTGAGGTCAGAGGTTTGTTTAGTACTGATTTGATAGTCCATCCCAGCAAGCAACTCAAGCGTTGTTTTAACGGTGGACAGATTAGAGATTCATGTCACGATTAAATATCTTTTTCAAGATTTAACTGCAACCGATGTAAAAGGAACTGGATTGAGGAATTCTAATAATAGAACGGTTAAGTGCTGAACTGGTGAAATCAAAATGGGTCGAATGAGTACAACCGATGAACCACTCACTTGATATCCCATTGCAGTGATTATGCATTCAAGTGACACTGGACTAGCGTCGAAAAATCCCACAGCGTTGGCATATCAGCGGAACATGTGCAATATCTTACACGAAAATTTGGTATAATGGTATTGGTATAATATAAAATTTGGATACACATGGCCGAAAAAAAAATCGAAATTATAATTTATCCGATTTCTGAAATACAACGACTGCGTTCTATAGGCACAATTAAACCGATTTTTTCGTTCATGATACTTGAGTCCACCACAACATTACTGCTGGATTGAATATAATTATTGAAACCCAACAAGTCAAAATAACGGACCACGGAAGCGAACCAACTCCAGAAAAAACAGAGACAATTCCATCTCCTGGAAAGGTAGTGGCTACTGATTTTTGAGACGCGCGTGGAAAACTCAATTATCGTAGGAATAACTATTAGTGGCGAGTGTTATGCCAACTTATTTCAACATTTAAACGATGAAATTAAGAAAAAATGCCACATTTATAGAAAAAGAGAAATGGCTGTTTTGCCAAGACACTGCACGAGCTCACACATCAATTGTTGCGATGGCTAAAATCAAGGAATTAAAGTTCAGATTGTCTCTCGCCTACCGATGAAAATTACCGTTGTAAAGCAGATAGTTATATAGCAAACTCTATAAATTTCGAACTATTACATTGTATTTTCAGTTAAATTTATAACCACAATTCCTAAGTGATAAATGACTTAGTCCTAGCTTTTAACAATTCTCGAAGATTTTTTTGTAAACGTAGCTTACAAACTTTATGAAGGCACCGAAAATTTGCAAGGGGTGTTGAGAGATATTAATTTTGTCAAATTATTAAAGATACCGAGTTTGTATTTTGCATAAAATTCCTCATAACTTGATGGCCTACCTATAAACGTTTACAGTTTTCTTAAACTTTTGAGTTCAGTTTTTGGTCCATGTGTCCCAAAAGTAAAAAGCGTTCAGAATAAACATTACGTTTGGATTTGGGTTAAAGTTCCTTTAGTCTGATAGCCGGGATGTAGTTTTACAATTCATTCAAAATTTTGTGTGGGTCCTGGTGTCCTAAAATTTCTAAATTTCAAAAACTGAACACTACTCAAATTGTGGTTATAATTCTCTCTAATTTGATAGCCCACACGGATTTTTGCGATTTTTTCAAAATTTTGATCCTTCACATTTTTGTGGGCGGGGGGGTCAATCTAAAAAATAATAGGGTAAAGGTATGGATACGCGTGTCACGTTTTTAGAAAATCGGTTGATGCATTCTAGAGTTGTCGTGACGTATACCCCAAATACAGAGACAGATGTAGGCATACAGACACAAATGCCATCGGTGGAGTTGAAACTGAGAACTCGCTTCACTCGCTCAGTTACTTACATGTATATTAGTGTAGCAAATTTATTGTTTGCATATAAATATTATCTGCTTACTTTATTACTATTTCGTCACCTGACTAAACTAAACCTCACCCGTTTGTTCCCGTTAATAAAAGAAGAAAACCAAATTACTTTTTCGATTAAACAGCGGCCTAGATAACCGAAAATTTTAACGTCTGGCGTACGTTCCTATATCATCAGTGTCACGATGAATAATCGACATGTTTTTTATGGTTATTTGTACCCTCATATTGTATTTAACATTTTCTCAGACATTAAAGATCCTTTGATATGTCTGTAAGTTTTAAATTAGTTTAATGTTCTGTTTGTGTCTGGCAGTTGATTACTCTTATTTATTCCGTATATACCTAAATTATATTTAAATGTATGCGGCTTCAGATAAGCATTTCTGGGTTGAGAGAGCGTAATATGAAATTTTATCTACGTTTTTTATAGGCCCACATATATAAACGTACATTTCACTAAGAAAAGTAGGTACTACATCATTTTCTTCGTATGTCAAGTAGTTTTAGTACTCGAAATTTGCTTGCGATAACAGTTAATTAGGTATAGAACTAAGTGACAATCAATTAGTTATCGGTACTACTAATTATACCTATAACAAGTGAAGTTTTGGGGTAAGCGGTAGACTATTAATTAGTTATCGTAATAAGCGAGTAGCGCATATTCCTATTTGTGGTTGCTTGCAAAGATTTCAGTGCCAGACATGTTGTGGTAGTGTATGTACGGGCAAGAGAAACATACAGCGTGAGTGTGTAATACCTGACGTGAAGTTTCTAATAGTAGCACGTGGTAGTCTTAAAATGGTTATGATTAAATAGATTTGTTCAGGATTCGTTAATAACTAAGCGTTTCTTACTAAGATTTTTTAAGAAAGTGATTTGTGAAATCTATATTAATTCTTATAGAATAAGAATTCTTTTATAATACAAGACTTACCGATAAAACGATCCTAACAGTTCTTGCTTATCTTTTTGTAATTTGATTAAATTAATGTCTAATCTATCTAACTTAATTATACCTTTACTGTAATTTCGTAATTTATGTACCCAACTTAATGTGGCTGTCTGTTACATTTAATACAAATAACGATCATTGCAGCGTACTTGCTTCCTCTTTGATCAATGCAATTTTTATTTTTATTATTATAAAATGTGTTTTATTATCTTTTCTTATTAGCCGCATGTTATTATTTTGATTATAAATTGTATACAACTCGATGCTATTGACTCGATATCACAACGATGCGAATACTCGATATTTGTTGAATTCTCGGTCGTATGGATGATTTTCAAGTATGGTTTATAACAAATCAGTTGAACTACGAGATGTAAAAAAGAAATCTACCCGACTTTGATAACAACCGTACTGAAAGGTTATCTCAGTGCTACGTGAAACTGGCTACCTAAATATGCAAAATTCTACAGAAATACCGTAATATTGTATTTCACGTAATAATTTGATTCAGTTCTGTCTGTGGCATCAGAACGCTTAAGGAGCATCAGAAAGCCGGTAGTGTGTTTGATGTCACTGTAGTCAATCGTGAGTCAATTATTTTTAATAAGTTGAAAGGTTAAACAGCTCCCAGCTTCATTCTTAACCGTGGATTTAAATATATGTTAATGTATGATAATTTACGATTGAGTGGCATTAAGAAAGTAGGATTTTAGTGGCGCAAGAACTGCATTATTATAGTAGTTACTGTTGTGTACATGTGGCAAAAGCGTGTCATGACCACTGTAGCAGACTGACTTGATTTCGGATTGGTATGTGACTAACTACTGATAGCGGTATTGCTTGACCATGAGCAAAGGTTATCGCAGAGTCCAGTGTGCTACATAACTTGGTAGGTCAGTTCGTCGAAATGATCAAGCAAAACTTTCTTTTTTTTAGTTAACACAAATTAATTTTTTAAAATAATTGTCGTAAACATCGTGGTTAATTAATTACTACCAAATTTCAAAATATTAATTGAGCATAACATTACTTGGCACAAACCAATAAAAATATGGACAAAAAAATGTAGTTAAAAATATATGGAATACAGCGTCTCATTACATCATTTTGTCTGCATGAGTATAAAACTAGTATGCAGAACTCGTTCACTTGAGCGAAATACATTTATTATTGGATAAATTTTGGCAGGCCCTGTTAGACAATTGTTCAGTTATCAGAAAAATTACAAAAATCCCGATTACCATACTTTTTTTTGTTTAGTAAAGTAACCATTGTTGAGAAATCGTATAATAAACGCTAAAAATTCTATAAAATCGGATTTGTATTAAAATTACTTTTATTCTGACACCCACCTGGATTTTACAAGTATTTTTTCAAATTGTTAATCCCATTTTTGGATCCTAGGGTCAAAAAATTTGAAATTTCCAAAACTGTACACTATATTCAAATTTTGGTTAAAATTCTCTTTAATTTGATATCCCAGTGAAATTTGCAATTTTATCAAACTTTTGCCCCACTTTTTGGGCTCTTGTATCCCATAACTTTGAAATTTCTAAAACTTAACAGGTTTCAATTAAAAGTCTTTTAATTTGATACGCCACATGTATTTTTGTAATCTTATAAAATTTTCACCCACTTATTTTTAATTTTCACCCCAATTTCCCAAAATTTTTAAATATCCGTATTTTGGTTAAAATTTCCTTTAATTTGATATCCCACATTGACCATGGACTTCTGCGTTTTGTCAAAATTTGTGCCCCTCATTTTTTGCCTCCCGTCTTTCTACTTTTTGGGGATAAATCTCAAAAACAGTAGGGGTCTGTAGAGTAAATGTATGAACACGCATGCCAATTTTTACGAAAATCGGTTGATTCGTTTAAAAGTTATCGTGGGACATACCCCAAACAGACAGACATGCAACGGTGCAAGAAACGGTCGAGTTAAAACTAAAAACTCGCGTCACTGGTACAATAATTTATTTATATCTGAGAACACAAACTCATGAGTCCGCCCGTAGGAGAGGTAGCACTGTTAGTAGAACCGAACCCAAACTAACCACTGTTACTAGTGACAAGTAACCAAAATACTACACTGCTACTACTACTCTCCAGCACTACAGCCCATGGTGAGCCTTGGCCTCCGCTACGACCCGTCTCCACTCATCTCTGTCCACTGCCTTCAGTCTCCAGTTCCTAATGCCCATCTTTCTTAGATCTTCTTCCACATCCTGCTGCCATCTTCTTCGAGGCCTTCCTCTTCTTCTTTTGCCCAGTATCGTTCCAAGTAACCAAAATAGTAGATAAAATTATGTTAACTATGTGTGTGTGTATGCACACGAGCGATAATTACGCATGTGTCAAGAAGAGGGAGAGAGTTAAAGGCCACTAGTGTATTTTACACAAACATTTTACGGTTTAGTATAAAGAAATATTTAACTATAAAGATGTAATTACTTAACAGTAAAGATACAGTTGATTATAAAAAAATCAGTATTTAAACTACACATTCTACAACGCACAACGCACATTACAACTACACATTTTAACCGAATGTCAAGATAAGCTTTATCCGCCATCAAAACATTGTCTACTTCAGTCAAATTAAAAAATCGGTATGGAGAACCGTATGTGACTTCCGTGTTGTAAGATTTATGTTTAAAATAATTTACTTGAATTCGGTTCGGTAATTTCTAAAAAAAATATCGCCCACCCTCAAACTAATTTCACTATTTATAGATATTTTTGTTATTATGGTGTAGTCGTTTAATATAATGTTATTTTCAGTCACTTTATCCATAAAATTAGGTAGGCTTACTTTATTCTTATAAAGAAACCGAACTACGCAGATAATCATCCCTCCTCCGAAGCGCTCCGAAGTCACTCATGGACTCTGAGCATCTTGCAGAGGGTTCATTCCCTAAAGACGAAAAGTCTGTCTATGAACCGTTCCTCTGTAAACACGTGCAGTTACACTGCCCAGCGATCCACAGGAAGGAAATCGCTATCCACACTGCACACTTTTCGGCTTGCACGCGTTGTGTTGGTGTGAGTTTCGGCACTTTCTATTTAAAAAGCGTGCAAATGTAAGAAAATAAACATGAGTGAAGCCAGAAATAACGCGAATTGTGTGTGTGTGTGTGTTGCCTGCCTTTTTATTGCGGTAATCATAATAATAAAATGGAAATGTAAACATTACATAATTGAGATATGCTTGCCTGCCACAAACGATATATTTTCTCTCATACATGATTTAAATTAAAATGAAAAAATATAGACTTTTGTTAAAGTTAAATGAAATGTTTCCATAGAAACTACTTCTTTGTTGTCAATAACGTAGTACACGTATAAAACTTATAAAAATTTACCTCCTCCATCATCAACTACCATTTTAATTTATAAAAAAAATTACCCCCTCCCCCTTCAACTACCCTTTTCATTTATAGATATTTCATCTACCTTTCTACAGTGGATTATTATGACCTTCTTTTCAGGATACTTTATAAAAAATATCGGTATGGAGAACCATACATGACTTCCATATTCTAAGATTTATATTTAAATCTTAATATCGCCTGCCAAGCGCGATATATTTTCTCTTATACATGATTTATATTAAAATGAAAAAATTTTAATTTTATTGCCTGGCAACAAAATTATTTTATTTTTAACAATTACCATTGTTTCAAAAAGTTTAAATAAATTTTCAAGTACTTTACTCTTGTTAAAACGTAAAAGGTTGCAGGTAAACTACCCCTTCCCCTTAACTGATCTTCACCAAAATCGAAAGTCCTTGAGACCTCTACAAATCAGGGCTGTATGCAAAACATTATTTGATTCTCTTTGAATTTGCGGCTGTTATCGTTTGCCACAGAAAATACCTTTGTTAAAAAAACGTTGCAGGTAAACTACCCCTTTCCCTCAACCGATCTTCACCAAAAACAATAGGTCTTGAGAACTCTACAATTTAGGGCTGTATGCAAATAATCTTTTGATTCTGATTGAATTTGCGGCTGTTATCGTTTGTCATAGGGAATACCCTTGTTAAAACATAAAACGTTACAGGTAAACTACCCCTTTCCCTTAACCGATCTTCACCAAAAACAATAGGTCTTGAGAACTCTACAATTCAGGGCTGTATACGAAACATTATTTAATTCTGTTTGAATTTGCGGTTGTTATCGTTTGCCAAAAAAACAAAATTTCCCTTGATAAAAAAAAACCGTTACAGGTAAACTACCCCTTTCCCTCAACCGATCTTTACCAAAAAGAATAGGTCGTGAGTACTCTACAAATCAGGGCTGTATGCAAAAACTTATTTGATTCTGTTTGAATTTGCGGCTGTTATCGTTTGCCATAGAAAAAAAAAACCAAAGACACAAAGACACACACACACACAGACACACAGACAGACACACACACAGACACTTTTCGGAAAACGACTTTTTTTCATGTTTTGAGCGTAGTACAATCAGAATCTGCAATAATCTCGAACACGATTTTTTTTGCCATCACCATACTTCCATTCCTTAAGGAATATGGAAGTAATATCGGTATGGAGAACCATACATGACTTCCATATTCTAAGATTTATATTTAAAACCATTTTCGAAATGAAATATTACCATAGAAACTACTTCTTTCTACTTACTGCTTCAGCCTTAACCACAGTACTGTGGTCACTAATGTATACCACCTCACGTTATCGCACTCGATTTTCACTGATGATGGAAGTCGATGGCATTGCCAAAACGTCTGGTTTTGTAGAAAACGTTGGACTACGGCCAAATATCCCGGGAAGGAATTTTAACAAAAACTACTTCTTTATATATAATTCATATATATAATAACCTGTAGATTCCCTGCTAGTAAAATTCTTACGGCTGTTTGTGGAACCATTCGGTTACAGCAAACTCTACCTCAGCGTCCGATTTGACCCACCGTCCTTTTAGTGATTCCTTAAAAAAAATTTAAGATAAGATTTTTGCCTACCCATTCATTAACTACTAGCTTCGCCAGTAAGCAAATTGATGTCCATTTTTTCGGCTTGCACGCGTTATGTTGGTGTGGGTTTCGGCACTTTCCATTTAAAAAGCGTGCAAACGTAAGAAAATAAACATGAGTGAGGCCAGAAATAACGTGAATTATGTGTGTGTGTGTGTGTGTGTGTGTGTGTGTGTGTGTGTGTGTGTGTGTGTGTGTGTGTGTGTGTGTGTGTGTGTGTGTGTGTGTCTTACCTGCCTTTTTATTGCCGTATTAAATGAAAAATATTATATTATATTAAATTTAAAAAATTTTAATTTTATTGCCTGGCAACAAAATTATTTTATTTTTAACAATTACCATTGTTTCAAAAAGTTTAAATAAATTTTCAAGTACTTTACTCTTGTTAAAACGTAAAAGGTTGCAGGTAAACTACCCCTTCCCCTTAACCGATCTTCACCAAAATCGAAAGTCCTTGAGACCTCTACAATTCAGGGATGTATGCAAAAAATTATTTGATTCTGTTTGAATTTGCGGCAGTTATCGTTTGCCATAGAAAATACGCTTGATAAAAAACGTTGCAGGTAAACTACCCCTTCCCCTTAACCGATCTTCACCAAAACCAGTAGGTCTTGAGTACTCTACAAATCAGGGCTGATGCAGAAAATTATTTGATTCTGTTTGAATTTGCGGCTGTTATCGTTTGCCATAGAAAATACCCTTGTTAAAAAAAACGTTGTAGGTAAACTACCCCTTTCCGTGAACCGATCTTCACCAAAAACAATAGGTCTTGAGAACTCTACAATTTAGGGCTGTATGCAAATAATCTTTTGATTCTGTTTGAATTTACGGCTGTTATCGTTTGCCATAGGAAATACCCTTGTTAAAACATAAAACGTTACAGGTAAACTACCCCTTTCCCTTAACGGATCTTCACCAAAAACAATAGGTCTTGAGAACTCTACAATTCAGGGCTGTATGCGAAACATTATTTGATTCTGTTTGAATTTGCGGCTGTTATCGTTTGCCATAGAAAAAATTCTACACAGACACTTTTCGAAAATATCGTTTCGAAAAATTTCCCTTGATAAAAAAAAACCGTTGCCGGTAAACTACCCCTTTCCCTCAACCGATCTTCACCAAAAACAATAGGTCGTGAGTACTCTACAAATCAGAGCTGTATGCAAAAAATTATTTGATTCTGTTTGAATTTGCGGCTGTTATCGTTTGCCATAGAAAAAAATCTACAGACACACAGACAGACAGACACACAGACAGACACACACACAGACATTTTTCGGAAAACGACTTTTTTCATGTTTTGAGTGTAGTACAATCAGAATCTGCAATAATCTCGAACACGATTTTTTTTGCCATCACCATACTTCCATTCCTTAAGGAATATGGAAGTAATAAGCACTTTACTCTTGTTAAAACGTAAAACGTTGCAGGTAAACTACCCCTTTCCCTTAACCGATCTTCACCAAAAACAATAGGCCTTGAGTCCTCTACAATTCGTGGCTGTAAGCAAACAATTATTTGATTCTGTTTGAATTTGCGGCTGTTATCGTTTGCCATAGAAAAAATTCTACACAGACACTTTTCGAAAATATCGGTATGGATAACCATACATGACTTCCATGTTCTAAGATTTATATTTAAAATCATTTACGAAATGAAATGTCTCCATAGAAACTACTTATTTCCACTTACTGCTTCAGCCTTAACCACAGTACTGTTGCCACTAACGTATACCACCACACGTTATCGCACTCGATTTTCACTGATGATGGCAGTCGACGGCACTGCCGAAACGTCTGGTTTTGCAGAAAACATTGGACTACGGCCAAACAGCCCGGGAAGGAATTTTAACAACAAACTACTACTTTGTTGCCAATAACGTAGTACACATATAAAAATTATCCCCTCCCCCTTCAACTATAATTTTCATTTATAGAAAATTACCCCCACCCCGTTCAACTAGCCTCTTCATTTATAGATATTTCATCCACGTTTCTACAGTGGATTATTAAGATCTTCTTATCAGGATACTTTATTTATCAAAATTAAGTACTTTACTCTTGTTACAACAAAAAATGTTTGAGGTAAACTGCCCTTTCCCCGTAACCGATCTTCACCAAAATCAATAGGGCTTGAGTCTTCTACAACTCAGGTACATATGTAAAAAACTATTTGATTCTGTTTGAATTTACGGCAGTTATCGTTCGTCATGAAAAAATTTCTCTTGTTACAACATAAAATGTTGCAGGTAAACTACCCCTTTCCCTTGACCGATTTTCACCAAAATCAACAAACGTTGAGTTCTCTACAATTTAGGGATGTATGCAAAAACTTATTTCATTATGTTTGAATTTACGGAGTTATCGTTCGTCATAGAAAAAATTAAACTTGTTATCACATAAAATGTTGAAGGTAAACTACCCCTTTCTCTTAACTGATCTTCACCAAAATCAAAACGTCTTGAGTCCTCTACATTTCAGGGACGCATGCAAAACATTATTTGATTCTGTTTGAATGTGCGGCAGTTATCGTTAGTCATAGAAACAATTATTCTTGTTAAAACATTAAAGGTGGCTGGTAAACTACCCCTTTCCCTTAACCGATCTTCACCAAAATCAATAGGCCTTCAGTTCTTTACAATTCAGGAACGTATGCAAAAAAGTATTTTCTTACCTTTGAATTTACGGCAGTTATCGTTCGTCATAGAAAAAATTACCCTTGTTAAAACATAAAACGTTGCAGGTAAACTACCCCTTTCCCTTAACCGATCTTCACCATAATCAACAGACCTTGTGTACCTAAAAGTTCAAGAATGTATGCAAAAAATTATTTGATTCTCTTTGAATATGCGGCAGTTATCGTTTCCATTTTATTATTATGATTACTGCAATAAAAAGACAGGGAACACACACACACACACACACACAAAATTCGCGTTATTTCTGGCCTCATTCATGTTTATTTTCTTACATTTGCACGCTTTTTAAATGGAAAGTGCCGAAACCCATACCAACATAACGCGTGCAAGCCGAAAAAGTGTCCAGCGTGGATAGCGATTTGCTTCCTGTGGATCGCTGGGCAGTGTAACGATTCATAGACAGACTTTTCGTCTTTAGGGAATGAACCCTCTGCAAGAAGCTGAGGGTCCATGAGTGACTTCGGAGCGCTCCTTCTTTTCCGCGTGTTTGTTCTGTGAAACGTACACTGTAGATTCGCAGCTTTACTCTAAGCAACGCTCAATAGGAAATGTTGAAAATTTTTGCCCACGGTGTACCCTCATACACACTAAACCTGCTCTGATGTTTTAATTACGGAGATCATAATATTAAAACTTTGGAAACTTGAGCACTACTTAATGGAGATCAATCATTAACTTATACAAGCCATTAATTTTATGCATATTTTTTATATATATATGTGTACAACGTTATCGGCAACAAAGAAGTAGTTTTTGTTAAAATTCCTTCCCGGGATATTTGGCCGTAGTCCAATGTTTTCTACAAAACCAGACGTTTCGGCAATGCCATCGACTTCCATCATCAGTGAAAATCGAGTGCGATTAACGTGAGGTGGTATACGTTAGTGACCACAGTACTGTGGTTAAGGCTTGTTTAAACTTTGTACTTGTTTATCAGCTGTACGCGGTGTACCGCCGCAATGCGGCACGAGCGGATGACGCACCGCGCTAGGTATCTTACGCCGACCCATCCACAAATTATGCCCCCTTCCGGTGGCTACAAACTAATCGTATGCGTGCCATACGAGACATGCTAGGATTGTGAATTTGTCACATTGCCTGGACCACGCCCGGGACATTCCCCGGGCGAGCATACAAGTCAATTGTATCATAAACATTGTAAGTATCATAAGCATTGTAATATTGTTTACGTGCCGCTAGCTATTACTGCAATAGTGACTGTGTTTCATATGTACTATCAATTATTTATGGATGTTGTGTATTGTCAATATGTTTATATAATTCAAATTCTGAGAACTACAAGTGTTGCTTATAGTGTCAATTATTCTACATATGTATTGTATTTTCTAAGGGTTACATATTATGAAATTTATTGGGGTTGTTGTGTCAATATCATGGGGAAATTATTGTATTTTTTATGGTGTTATCACTTGTTATTGTAATGCTTGGCAAATATCAAGGGGTATTATTTGGGAAAGATTAATATCTACTTAATCATCGCATTATTGTGTGTATTGTATTACTATTATGTTTTGAGTAATTTTAATGTCAGTTTGCCCTTGCTATTAGCATAAGGGTCAATTTATTGTATACCTTGTGATTGTTAATTGAATTCATATTATGGTTATTATGTCATTGCACTGTGGCCAATACGCCAATTATTGTATCGCTTTCGCCATGTAAGTCTAATTATTGTATTATTCAATTTAACGTTTAATGTACAAAATCGTCCCGATTTTGGCGGGCAGTATGTTTAAACTTTGTACTTGTTTATCAGCTGTACGCGGTGTACCGCCGCAATGCGGCACGAGCGGATGACGTCACGCGCTTATCAAACGCTGCCGCCGGTCATCACGGCCGGCTGCAGGCAAGTTTAGTTTAGTTTCTAACAAGGCTCCGAGCGGATCTCTCGTAAAACACTTCTCTTCCAGCCGCGGCTTCTGGACATTTTTTAATATGCATTCATAAGATTCAATTTAATTCAGATTCAATTACCTGCGTCCATCTACAATGGACCACGATTTCGTTCAAAATTAATTTTCGGGCGTTATTGCCTCAAATGCATCCGCACGTGCCGATCGTAACTAATAATTAAAATTTTCAATAAACGCATGTCAAATATTCGCAATACAGTCCACTTCTTTCTAATACAATCCAGCCTTTCCTGCTTAGCGTCTTTGGAATAACTCGCGATTCATCAAGAGCTTCCAAACCGCAACAAGGCTGAAGCAGTAAGTAGAAAGAAGTAGTTTCTATGGTAATATTTCATTTCGAAAATGATTTTAAATATAAATCTTAGAATATGGAAGTCATGTATGGTTCTCCATACCGATATTTTCAAGTACTTTACTGTTGTTAAAACGTAAAAGGTTGCAGGTAAACTACCCCTTCCCCTTAACCGATCTTCACCAAAGTCAAAAGTCCTTGAGATCTCTACAATTCAGGGACGTATGCAAAACATTATTTGATTCTGTTTGAATTTGCGGCTATTATCGTTTGCCATATAAAATTACCCTTGATAAAAAACGTTGCTGGTAAACTACCCCTTCCCCTTAACCGATCTTCACCAAAAACAATATGTCTTGAGAACTCTACAATTCAGGGCTGTATGCGAAACATTATTTGATTCTGTTTGAATTTGCGGCTGTTATCGTCTAGTTGGGCGTCATCTACATGAGAACACAATCAACAGTTTTCCTTGTGTACCGCTTGCCACGTTACTTAATGTGCACACCTGGCACGCCTAGGATATTGCTACCTTTATCACACGACAGAGCTTCAAACTACGTGTAGAAAGACTGCGTTTTACTCTTCTGGGTTGTCTTACCTGAAACGGCAGTGGTCTTCAGCATGCCAAATTACAGTTGGCATTTCTGGGTGCTGATAGTAAAATCATTAAGGTGCGATAACGTTCCGAAACGAGCACAAAACTGCTGGTATCTGGACAACAGTATTCTGACATCAAATCTCATAACGAAACAATGTAAGTGGAGTTAAATACGCCGAGACTTACAAAGTAGATTAATTTCGCAGTATCGGTATTTGCTGTTTACAATTTGTACGGATTATGAAGCTAAGTTGTTATTAAAGACTGGTAAAATTTCCTAAATACGACCCAAGCTATAATATAGTTATAAAATTGAAGCAAATTTGCCTTACCTACATGCGTTCCGTTACACAATTCGATGCAATGAATTCCTGACATGACACGGAGGGTTGTCGCGTTGCGTACCGAGTATTTCTTTGATGTAAATAAAGAAATATTCGTATCAGAATAATGATAGCCTCCTTTTGTAAATTAAATATAAATATTTCCTATACGTCGATTCGTCGAGTGTTCTAAAGTCAGTGAAGCTTATTGAGAACTGTAATCGAGGTAATGGAATACTTGTGCGATGTACGACGCAACGCCTAAAGTGCGAAGTAGACTTATATGCATTATTTGGTATTCCCAAAGACAAGGAGATCGTTTTTTGTTGCCGATAAAATTGAAGTTGTTGCTGATGTTGATCAACAAGTTTTCAGAGAATTGTTTGATTACATGTAGCCTATATCAGTTTTTTGCTCGAATAAAGGTGCAGAGAGAGGGAGAAAAGTCTCGTTTAAATATAGTTTTCTCTCAAACCAAACAGTAGCCTCTACTCAACAGTAGCGCTTTTTGTGTATTATTTATGTGGTTCATGGTTGTTTCATGCTGTACAGTAGAATGTAAGTAATTTTATTTTTGATCGCCTCTGTAGTCAATTATTACAACCGAACATATTATGGAACTGACTACGAGATCTGTGTAAAAAGTAGTGGAATTGATCTTATCTCCCGAAATAGTAATATTGTGAGGCCAAAAATTCAGTAACAGTAGGTGTAACATTTACTTAAATTTATAAAAATTTCATCTGCTGAGCTTTACCAGATTTGATTGTGCGCTGTCGGAGATGAACCCGAAAGTCTTATGGGCATGAAACTGTGGAGGATTGTCCCTGTTCTTGACGAACAAGCACACCACGAACTGATGCAAAATAAGGGAGCTAATAGCTTTGTCTGATGCAAACAGTCGTTGGTTACGAAATAAATTTATATAACCTGACTGTTCATGAAATTTAGGTTCATGCTTGGAGTCCGGCCAGTCGTTGAGTTGAATGCTTCAATGCGATAACGCTTAGTGTCACTTCTCACTTTCTGTGAAAAGTATTTAGTCAAAAATGGCATACTGTGTTACTCCAACCCTTCAGCTCCCCAGGTTTTACACCGTATGATTATATTTCATGTTTCAGAAAACTAAAATCCAACTCCGATATAGCCTCCGTGATCTGATAACCCTGGTGATCACGTATGTCGTCCTGGAACGTTCTAGCTCTGCTGGTCCACTGGTCCCCCCCCCATACGCTAGAGGGGTGTTGCTAGTTCTGGTGTTTTTGGAGTCCTGCGATTGAGTCAAAGCTTCAGCGGCGTTTGCTGAGTATTAATGTTCAGAGCGACTTGTCGGTAGCTGCGGTATCGCAGTTTCTGGAAGTGAAAAACATCCCGCGCAGAATGTGTACGTTCATTTAAGCCTACCTTTCCTTCATGGTAGAGAGAATCCCGGACACAATTTTGTCACCCACAGAATATCGACAAACACATTCTGCAGCACTCTGGTAGGACCCACACGTGCAGCGTTCCTGCAACTTGAGACAAATGTGTTTCTCTGCGTATCACAGTGTAGTCTCACTTAGCGGAGTCAATTCGATATAAGAAGAAAAAAAAAGAATTAAAACATTACGAAAATTCGAATGAAAAACCTCATCAGCCACGAACGGAAAGTCTTACTTCTATATTCCCAGTTAATAGATGTTTTTTCCCAAACGGCAAGTTTATTTTTTAAAACCAGAATTTTTCAGGGAAATTCAAAATACTTTTGCATGGTAGTGTTCAGCTCGTTCTAGTGGTGATGAATATCTGCTGGATAGTTTCAGAAGCTGTGAATTATCTTGAAGGGGACTGGAATTTTTTCTGAAATAAATATGAAGTTGGTATATGCCTACGTTTAGAAAAAAAAAGGATTAATCAGTCAGAAAGGATTTTTACTGCTGTCTTCTGTTTACTGCTACCATAGGCTAATGTGCTAATGTAGGCTAATGGTTGGAAGGATTTTCAAATTGGAAAGTAGCTATATACAACCTGATTGTTAGTTAAATGGGAGTCGAAATTTAAAAAAAAAATCATTTTCCCTTCCATCCATTACACGGACGTTTTTAATTCTCTCGTAAGGCATAACACAATCTGTATACGAATGTCTAGAAACATAGAATTCCTATACAATTCACATTAACCGTGTTGGTATTTTATTAGTTATGGGAACAGTCAAATTCATTTTTAAAATTTAATAATTCTGGTTCCAAAAAATTCCATGAAAAGATGCAACTACAAATGAGCCAATGAATAATGTCACTCGCAGGCACTTGTCAAAAATTATTCGTTAGACTAAGCGTTTGAAGTGTATCAGTGTTCACAGTCTGTAAACCGTAGCTGTCAAACAAAATTATTTCAAAGCTATAAAAACTTCAGCTTCACTTCATATTGGGAAGAGCGCCAAATGGAAGAGAGAAGGGCAGAGTGGCATAACTTGGGAGATCCAGATAACCCAGGCTGTGGTTTAGCCTGTTATAAAATGTCTGTGTACATGAAAAGATGTTTCCATTTAATCACGTTTTCTTGAAAATTTGCTTTTTTCTACACGTATTCTTCTTTCTCGGAACAGTTTATCATCATCGTTCTAACAAGGATTAAACCAAAAATGGTGTGTAACGGGTACAAGTAGATAGAGCTGGACGCCCTACACCTCTCCGTCCTTGCAGCTGATAGTTCAGTAGTTGTTAGAGGATGCGGCAGTCATCCATTCGTTTAAAATGTCCCAACCATTTTAGCCGATACTGGGTAATTCTGTCAAGTATACTCATAACATTCAACTCCTGCCGTACATCGACATTTCTTTTGCGATCTTGAAGTGTATATCCTGTCGTGTGGCTGAGAAATCTCTTTTCGGCCGCTTGAATACAACTGGCCGGGGATTTCGTTAAAATCCAATTCTCAGAACCGTAGAGAAGTGTGGTGAGGGCCATCACCTTGCAGAACTTCAGGCGTGTTTCTTTCCTCGTTAATTTTACAGTTGTCCTGGTGGTCTCACACATATGGTTGAACTTGTGCTCTTTCTTCACCACATAAGATAAATTACAGCCCAGATATTCGAAATTACTGACCTGCTTCAGAACAGTACCGTCTGCAACAATTTTTGCTCGTATGGGATCAGCTCCATGAAAAGCCATCGTCTTGATCTTCAATGTGGAGATCTGTAATCCGAAATCCGACTTGACTTGTAGAACAGTTTCAGATACTCGAAATTTTTAGGTCGTACTCAGTCGATTGTTGTCGGTTGGACACTAACTTACTAGGAGAAAATCACAGAGGCATCTTTTGTGGCATAAATGCTGAGTGAAGTCTATCAAAAAACGGAGGAAAGATATTTTGCAGGACGTAAAGATTTGGCTAAAAAGGATTAGTTCTTGTGCTATTTTAATTGGCTGAAAGGTAGGGGTAACTCTACGTTCCCCCCATGTGAGAAACGTGTATATAAACAGGTCGTTTCCTTCTCGTGTTCCCATTTGCAATTGATAGTGAGTGTTGTTTTTGAAACTTCCTTATTTCTGGTCGGTGGTTAGACAACTGTAAGTACAGTGAACCAAGTAGTCGAAAAAAATATTGTTTTGTTTCTTTTAATACTGTTTAAAAGTTTTTATTTTTCCTAGTTTACTTTTATTGTTGGTTAATAATGTGTCTTTTAAAATAAGTTTATATATTTTGTGTGCACTAGCTTATAGGCAAATTACGTTGCATTTTAAGTCACCTGAAGACAGTCACAAATCGAAAAGTTATGACACAAACTTTGAATAATGATGGAGAAGCTCATAGTTAATGTGTTATGTGGTAAACAGTTTACTAATATGAAACAGAATTTGTCAGTGGAAAATAAATCTTAACCGTAGGTGAATTTCGAATGGATTCTTAACTCGTTAAAGACTACAGTGTATTGCTTTCTTATTTTGATGTATGAAGTAAAAACATCCCGCTTTGCTGTCTTCTTTTAATATTCTTTATTTCCTTTGGGGTTTCTATTCCCTTTTTCGAATTCATCTGCGAATATGTAAACAAATAAAGTCTCAAATGTCATTCAACAATATTTTAAAACGGGATAAAGTATAATATACTCATGCACTGATAAGTACGGTACTATATTTGATAAAGTACAATATCAGTGTCAACGACATAATCAGTGTTCTAATTGTTTGTAACCCGATATTGATTATCTATGCGCATAACAATGACTTCTTTTACTGAGTTATTTAATTCCCACTTTTAAACGCACTATATTAAGTAACCTGTGTATAAATGCTTATTTGTTTTGCAGCGATAAAGATTTCAGAAAAACAAGAGGCGTAAGATTCGTTTATAAGGCCATTAAGAAAATGGACATTCGAACAAAATTAATAACAGTATGCCATCGGTCTGTTTGGTAAACAATTTTAATTGCTATTTTGTATGCTGTGTTCATATACGTCTGAACAGTATTTACAGTCGTGCTGTCGAACTAGTGTAATATTAGCAAGTTCGTGAGTTTTATTCCGTCACATCCAGCGGAACGAATGAAATCGACAAGGTATTTTGAAACACTGTTTCTGTAATCCTCAGGACGTCAGAGGTATGTGTGAGCAATTATTTTATTTGATAGTCTCTCCATTACGCAGTAGATGTTTATTAAAAAAACACTGTTGACTGCGAACTGGATTAAAATGTTAAACACCAAATGTTTCTTTGTTAAAGAAGATGAGAAGAAACTAGTGTAAGAAGTTTCGCCGTTAATTTATTTAATGAAGGGACGTTGTTTACCGAAAGCAGATTAACTCAGTAGGCCTATTTAGTTTTATTTCGGTTATAGTTTTACTTCGGTTTATTTAGGTTGGGTTTTACTCGACAGTCACACCCAACATATCTTACGTATTGGCACATTGATATAATGCTAATTTGCGGTTAGTTGAATCATCAACTCAGTTTGTCGGTTTGCGGTTAGTTGAACATCAGTTTATCATGTGCGTTTGTCAAAATATTTTTCATAGGTATTCCGTGTACAAAGTTGATCTCCTTATGCAGGATGGTCACACTTGCCTCAACAGAATGCTTTCTTATTGTGTTAAATACTATTGTGTGTCTAGAATAAGTTGATACAAAAACGTGATTGTAGTAAACAGAATCTAACTTTGAAATACAAACCGAAATCATAGCCTAGAGCGATCCATTGAAGAAAGAATATCGCCGGTGTTTTTACAATTTTACAAGACTTTTCAGTATCCGCAAAACAGTCTTTCATAATATCTGTCATTAGCTGTTTTATTCCTAAGCTTCTTCAGTCGGAGACTAAATATTGGTTAATTTAAACAACTTAGAATTTAGTCGTATAATACAGATTCTGTCAGATAGCTTACTGGGACAAACTACAATACATTACGACTTTCGTATTTGTTCATTTGCTATGAAACCGACGCCTCGTTTATATTTTTCTTGACGACTGTACTGTATCGTGTGTGTATCAACCTCTCTTGATCAGTTTCTAGGCGTCATACTTCTTATATTTCACACAGTCTAATTCTGTGTCTTCTTAATTCATTAATTACATTATATAGCCTATAGCTCCCGGTCTACATAAACAGATATAGCGCTTTCCATGTAACAGATCGTGTACCCTCTCCATTGCATTCTGTTTATTGGAATTTCACTGGAATTTTTGTTTATTGCAGTCAATGTCGGAGGCATTTTTGGATATCATGATGTAATGAGTTTCCGAGCTATTGGGGGTTTTGAGCAACGTTTTAAAGAAAATCATAGGAATGGTACACGTCACAGAAAATAATAGGCCTAGATAACGAATTTAAGTTTAGAAAAATAACTCAGGCCCTGATAACAAATGAAACTAGAGCTAGAAGATCAGAGGGGATTGGTCACGTCTCAGCAGCAGAAACTGAAACAGATGCAAGAAAATACATGGGAACGAACCCATAGGAAAAAGGCCTCCGGGACGACTGTTTGTAATATAAAAAAGAGACATGGAAGAACTGGGAAATAACAGCACAGGACAGGAACAAATGGAAAGGCAGGGAGACTAAAACGCTACATGGGATTGTACATGGTAATAGAAACTAAGTATGTAGTGTAAAACAATACTAGGTACTTGTTCATTGTACCCCCTCCCCCACGCACCGGGACCGATACCGGTATGTTGAATGTTTTCGGCGAAATGATAGCAGATAAAAACAGAAAGAGTGTTTCATTTGGTAGGTGGAGTGGCAAACACTCAAATAGGGCTAATATAAACAATTTTTGCCATTGAACAGACGACTCTTAGTTTCAGAAAATTTGTTGTTTAACATATTGTAATTATGCGCAAGGTACGAAAAGTAGTTTCACTTGAACCCATGTGTCCAGATCCTGTGCGTATTGTACTATCATTATAGGATCGATACATACTATCATTGGATGTGTGTCAACTTAGCCTGGTGTTTTCCTGTGTGGGGTTACGTAAGTTTGTTTTGGTTTTATTTATTTTTGTGGGTGCTTTTATAACCACCAAAATGAGATTTTCTTACCGTACACTTGAATATTTAAGACTTGTAGCATAATTATATACGTGTATTTTGTGGTAATTCATCTCCAAACCCACTTCCTCGTTTTGTGTTACAAGCTATTTGGTCAGCGGCGAAAAATTGTTTAATAACTGAATAAATGATATTGTAATTTTATTATGTGAATGTTTTCGTTGATATAAGCTAGGTAAAACGGAGGTTGTATTTACGCCCCATGTTAGGAAAAGTGGTTTTTATTGTATTAATTTGTATCCATGTGTTCGAATTCGGTATTGTGCGGGTTGTAGGCCTATGTTAACACAGGCCGGTGTTTCCCTGTATGCGGTTAGGCAAGTTGGTTTTAATTTTATTTAAGCGTACATATTATTTTTTAAGAAAGAGGTTTTTCCTTCCCCTATCTTTCGAAAAATTAGTATGGCGAAAGTGTAAGCGTTTCGAATCGATATCTAGCGTTTCGAAATGTAAGCGTTCGAAACGTAACAATGATAATTAAAAAATGCCATTTAAAAAAAACAATAAGAATTCTGTTGGCACAGTATCAAATATATAATCGTAACAAAACAAAATTAACAAATTATGGGAATAATAAGTATAATCAGTAGGAAACGGTTACTAGTTATTAGTTATACAGCTGAATGTGAAATTTTCAATAATAACTGGCAGTTGTTTTCAGTACATGAGTGTAGCGCCAATTTACTTCAACACAACTTACTTTAGCCGTAACTTAACTTTTGTGTACCTGATATCAACTAACATGTGACAAAGTATACTTTCGTGTGACGTACCGCAGTAACCAAACGTTGTTACCGAACATGACGGCAGCCTGGTTAGAAGTGAATACGGCATGTGAGTGATATGCTATGTACGTGAATGTCTGTCTATGAATGGTTACGCTGGCAACCATGAATGTAGTTGTTTAGGAAGTTGTTACGTTTCTGTTAGAACCGTATGCCATATATATTCAATGATCGTTTATTCAAGGTGTAACTGTACCTGAAGTCCGACTGTTCAGTTTGCCCGACGACAGAGCATAGTGTGCCGTTGATATGGACCATTTGGCTCCAGTATATGTGTATTTGGCCGACATGTTGCGATCAACATCAGCGCGGCCAAGAACACAGCCGTTGTCTTCACCAGGCACAGAAACGTCTCTCGACGATTTTCCATAGGCGACTGTGGCCTAACAATGTGGAATACATCGGGCTTCATCTTGACTGACGTCTTGCCTGGCAGATACACTCCGACCATTACTACGCAGCTACTCTGACACGCTTAGACAAGCTTATCACCACCGTACGTCCTGTCGATTGGGTCCACCGCGCTCCCAGTGTGGGGTTACTTGATTAAAATCCACAAAAAAACTGCAGTCATTCATGGACTCGTGTCTACGCTGGCTCTCCAGGGAACACTATCTAACATCCAACTTGATCACTCGTAACGCCTTTGTCCGTTCTCTGAACGCCATCATAAAACCCTCTCCTGAAGATTTTATAGGCCCGCTTACAGAACAGGCATCCGATCAACACCCTCAGTTAAACATCCGATCAGGACCCGACCTTGGAAAGCCCTTCAGATTGAGTTAGATCTGGTCTTCTTGTAAACCACGATCGTTAGCAGCCCACACCTAAGTCGGGGAGCATTTAAGTCCTGTCCCCGTGGCACGAACTCTAGTCGACCACGGGCTTGTCCGTCATCTTTCGTAGTGTCCTTTTCTAAATTTCAAGTAGCGTATTTAGCCAAGTGTCTGTTGCTTATCGATCGTCATAAGTATGATGTATAATAAATACGATAACAGACGTTACTTATTTCGTTGCAGACTTGGTATCTTTCATGCGTCCGATCAGTCTGTCATATTGAGAAAGTTTAACCGTTACAGATAAATCGGGCCATACGTCGTGCGAATAGAGACATACACAGTCTGTTGCCCACGCAGTGACCTCTCTTACCACTGAGAATATAATTTGATGGTGCTAACGTTTTGTAATTAGATGTTCGACAAATTAATGATTAATAAGCGAACTTAGCCCCCCATATTGTCTGGGCTCCAATCACTTTCAGATAAGATCACTTTTCATTAACGTATCCAATGTTTCACCAAATGACGTACCGTCTCAATCGTTTGTCAGAAGTGACGTAATTCGTACAGGTCTTCGAGTTCCTACTCTCGCTGCCTTTTCCCGGTCGCTAAGTAAAACTTTTTGTTTCGGCAGCGACTTCTTCCTTCCCCTACCCGCGAACCATCAGCGACAGAACCGCTACCCCCAATTTGGGTCAAATGCCCTCTGGCTCGCCGTAAAGTCAGTCTCGCTAAGCCATTTCTGAATAGCCTCGTGCGCTTTAACATTCCTCTCTGAATACCCCTCTTTCCTCAGGAACCCCTTCTTCTTCCTCCTTCCCCAAGCATGACTCTGGCATGTTTGCTTGGCACTGTACACCTTTAGTGCCGGCACGGAGCCTGTCTCCTTCGTGGAGAGCAACCGACGCCACAAAGCGTCTGCCTGCTGTGTCAGAGACGAGCGGTATTTGCTGTCCGAATCGTCACCAGAGGGCAGTGCTACAAAAGAAACAAAATTAAAATCATCCTAAATTCCGGTACAATCTAGCAAATAATCCCGTTGGCGTGCCCTTTCTCAGCAGTAGGTACCTGTCTGAAACATCCAACGACAGCAAATGACGTACGCAGCCTGATCAGTTCGATAAATTCAAAATAGTTTTAGCGTAATACTAGAAGTATTATCTTAGTTTATGTCTCTCTCTTTTCCATAACTTAAGCGTTAACTTTTACTGGTTCCAAATTCTATTAGGCTATGGTTAAACGTGTAAATCTAATTTCGAAATTCAGTTATGCTATAAGAATTAAATTACACTACCTTGAATTATACTACGTGTAATATTGAAACATTATTATGATATGTAAACTCAGATAAATCAGTAATCGAACTGGACACGTACGTGTGTGATGAGTAGCACCTAAAAATATATTCTGACATAGTACAGCGATCTGATTATAATTTACCAAGAAAAGATACACGAGTGTAGTGTGGATGACAGAAATTGTTAATACTGTTAAAATTGTGAGTGACCGAATTGTCAAGTGTGGGTGACGCGTGAAGAGTTAAAAGTGAACATTAATCTGAGTAACCGGTTTTAAATGATTAGCACTTACACTCTGCGGCGCCTCCCTCAAACGTGAAACCTAAGAAGGATTCATTTTCGTAGTCGTTGATTTTGTACAAGGATGACATAACAGAAACGTTGCTCTCTGCCCATCTGTAGCAGCAAGTGGTCTCGGTCAGTTGCGACGAAACAACGTTTATAACTGTTCTTACTCGGTCAATTGCGCCCCGCACTTTCACTTACTGACCGAATCTGTCATTTAGAAACGTTCTATTCTGAACTTCAATGTAATTTCAATTCTGCAACTTTGCATTTGTATGAGTCACCTCTTTCTTTCAATATTTTTGTTAGGTTAGGTTCGGTTAGGTTAGGTCAGGTCAGGTTACGATGGGTTAGGTTAGGTTGTGTTAGTTTAGGTTAGGTTAGGCTAGGAATTAATAGAATTATAATGGTAATTTCTGTATTATTATAATAACATGAACATACAATTGATGGCAACTGACCGGGTTGAAACTTCCACTTCGATCGCAACTGACCGGTTTCTATACGATGCGTCGCAACTGACCACGGTCCATAGGAAATCAAGCCAGTCGAATTCTCGGCTAGTTGACGTTCTGATCTCTTGGTTCAGTGCTTTTCAGATTTCATTAACGTATGAAACACAACTCTTCCCCGATACTGCTCCTACCTGTTATTTCCAGAATTTTTTGTTATTAATCCTAAACGAGGCCAGCGAGTGGATCACTTATGAACGCGATACTGTCACCCATTTTGATCAGTATGCCTACCACAAGTGAAAACAGATTATTATGCTTGTCACTAATTATTGCTGCCGGCATAATCAGGAGGTTGGTATAACCATTGTTTGCTGTTTGTTACTAGTACTGTATTATTATTGACTTCACAGTAAGTATAGCAAATACAAATTATATTCTTGTGTTATGTGTTCCATGACGTGCCGTGTGACAACGTTTACGTAATGCACGTTTCCGACATTGGAACACTTTGTTTATAAGTAAAATTTAATCAAAATTACCTGAGGCTGTGCGAGTTTTCCTTTGAAGAACCATGTAATCATTAAATTTTATGTGCAAATATTCCCAAGTCGGAAAAAAGTAATATACATTTTAGTGCCAGATGGTGTAGTGGTCGTATGGTTAAAGCTTCGTGCGGACCTGTAGCCTATACGTAGTTAAGCACACTTGAATACTAAACCTGTGTGGGTGACAGCATTGTAATTCGGGGGGCCGTTGTCTTGTACATTTTGAGGGTAGATAAATAAGCCATTCAATTTGATAAGTTATTGTAATTTATGTAAATTTAAAATTATGATTTTCATAATTGTCATACTGTTTTCACTAACTAGGCTAGTAGGAATGGCTGTAGTAAAAACATGGTTGTAGGCAAGTAGGTTGTAGTAAAAAATGTGAAACTTGAATTAGACACGGATGGAACGAAGTCATTAGACTAGACATTACACGTAGAAAAACCGCATTAGATAAAGCTATTAAGGACGACAATCGTTTAAAATAATAAGTGGGTAAAGTTAACTCGTGTTGTCGCTGGAACCGTACGTATTACGCTCTGGAATTTTCGCGCAGGGAAGGAGGCACGAGATGTAGGGATAAAAATAAAATTAATAAAGTTGCTTGTGTGTTCCGCCATTTTGTAGGAAGTCGGGTGTGCGCACATGCTGCCATTGGGGCGCGTTGCACCTCCCCAACAAGCTGTTACCGCAATATGTTCCATCCCCCCAAATAATATCTTTTCGTTCCTGTACTCTTGTTTGATGTGTGTGTGTGTGTGTGTGTGTGTCCCTTATCCTCCTAAGCATATATCTGTTGTCAGTATTATTTACTGACGTTGTTGAGTATATTTATGAGTACGTTAATTACTGATAACTTCGAAATATTATGTATTAATAGGTTTGCAAAACCGGCGGTTACCAACCAACCTGCGGACTTTTGACCAGAAGAAGGAGATCGCTTCTGCTGAACACAGATTTCACGCAGGCCAGAAATGCTGATATTTTACATATCACTTTCTGTCCGACAGATAACACACACACGACAAATCTTAACGAAAGTAATAGCTAGAGCAGTGGTTCCCAAACGTTTTAGGTCATGGAGCACTTTTCAGTAGAAAAGTTCATCACGGAGCACTAATTTTCACCTAGCACTTATATGACCATGCTATTTGAGTATAGAAGGTAAACGTTCAGAATTTAGAACTTTAGACATATGAAACATGCTTTATTAGTTTATTTCATTACAAAAAAATATTTTCAACTCTAATTTCACTACATACATTACAAAACAAATAAAAAACCATATTAAGGCAACACATTTTAAAACGAACTAAAAGCAAGTATTCTATTGTAAATCCATAATATATCCTCATAAATCTGGTACATAAAACCATTTTTAATGTTGCAAAACCAAAAATGCTACTTGGGACCATAAAAGAACTATTATAATGAGAAGGATGAGACTGAACTGATTTACATAACTTAGCTATATCTGGTTGAATTTTGGACAGCTGGAGCCGAATATCTGGCTCCGCATCGAGACGAGATCTGTGTTTTGTTTTAGTACCTGCATAAGTAGAGAATCCTGATTCACATAAATAAGTGGTTGCAAAAGGCAAAAGGATGGTTTCAGCTTTATCAGACAAAACTTTAAATTCGTCTTTTAACTGACACCAGAATTCAGATAGTGACTTCTTATTTGAAAAATTATCTTTTATCATAGAATCTGATGTCAAATCAATCAAGCATTCATATTGCTACGTTGTCAGAGAAACTTCACGCGTGCCATTTGTGTCTTTGTATCTGGTTTCGCCGCATGCTGTCTCTAAGCTTTGTGCTTCCGGCCGCCGCCACGTGGTTCTGAGAAGCTGTTGGCGGGCAAAGGTTCACAACAAAAGAAGACGTCGAACGGCTTATCGTCTTGCGGCAACGTCCGACTTCCATTGTTACCTGCGTAAGTATGCACCTAAATTATTTCTACTCGATTTTTACCGACACGCGACTCATGGCCGCACAAAATTCACAATTTTAAGACCTGGTCATTTCTTTATTCTTCCAATTTCTTCAAGGAGCACTAGGAGATGTTTCGCGGAGCACCAAGTGCTCCGCGGAGCATAGTTTGGGAACCGCTGAGCTAGAGAGTACATACATAAATGTGTGAGGTCCGTTCATGAGTAGTCGGACACCTCCACTCTATTTAGGAGTGTTTTCATCATTAGATGTAGTCGACCCCTACTTTTTTGGTAGAATTGTTATTGGAGATATAATTACTTTAGAAATGATACTCAATTATTTCGGTTTAGAACTTATGTTTCTGTTAGTACATGTTGTAAGTTGTAATAAAATATTTTTTCAGTATAATGTAGTTCCGACGCGTTATTCAGGCATTCACCGTGGTTTTTCCGATGTAGTCTTCCAGAACAGAGAAATTAGGAAGTAGGAGCTCCTATCCCACTCATTCTCCAGTGATTTCATTGCTGAGCAATTTTTATTCAGTTCACTCTGTCACTATACCGTAGCATTTAACCAGATCATCCTTCCATTGTGCAAAGGGTGGTCGTGACCTCCGGTCTAGCAACTTCGTCACCGTCGTACATTGATGCTTAGCTAAACATCCCGATCATATCCATTTTATTATATATTAATTTCGTAAGTTATATAATCTGTTCTAATTTCCCTCCAAATTTAACTGTTTTTTTCTCCTCTTGTTATTCATAGAACGCTCCGTTCTTCATGCATTTTTTATTAATAAATCTCGTGTTCATTATCCTGTTTTTTAATCCTTAAGACTTCTTATTGCAGAAAGTATTTCAAGCGCTTTTTACGTTCATAAAGTTTTATAACCGTGAATACATTCCATATTTTGTTCGGTCTATTATAATCGTCAGCTGCTCGGTGTAATGAAAGACATGCTTTTGTTTTTAAGAATGCTTTTTTGTGGCCTCTATTTTATCGAAATAAATTTTTAGAATTTTTGTAGAAAACGTTTTACTTTAAGCTTGGAAAAAGGTACTGCGACGTTTATGGCTGGTATAAGAGTAGGGCTTACTGTGAACTTTATTGTTTATAAAGGTAGAGAGAACATATTTATGGATAGTAAAGGTACTGCGACGTTTATGGCTGGTATAAGAGCAGGGCTTACTGTGAACTTTATTGTTTATAAAGGTAGAGAGAACATATTTATGGATAGTAAAGGTACTGCGACGTTTATGGCTGGTATAAGAGTAGGGCTTACTGTGAACTTTATTGTTTATAAAGGTAGAGAGAACATATTTATGGATAGTAAAGGTACTGCGAACTTTGTGGCAGGTTAATGGTCCCTGCTGTCCGTACTACTTTCGTGTCCAGTTACTACTTTAGCGAGCGCGCGGGTGAGAGAGAGAGAGTGAGAGGGTAGGAGAGAAGTGCTTATTTAGTCTGGAAATGATATGGAAATTGCAGATACTAAGTCGAATCCGGCCTTAGACTTAACGTTCAAAGGCAGATAATGACGATAATTTGAATCTTGTGTAAGTGAAATACTAGGATATATAAATCTACTCATTAGACTTATACTAATTGCGTATGTAATTGCCATTTATATATAATTTGTGTGCATTCTGTACATACATTAAAAATTATGAGAATGAACCTACGTATTAAGCTTGTATTGTACAAGAAAACTATTTAAACGACTCAAATTTTGTTCACCGCTTTACGAATAATCAAGTTTCACAGTTTATGTCTTGTTAAGCTTATCGGAATTATTAATGTATTACAGAATTTATCTGTCACCGCTTATGAGTTTTAATTTAAAATATTCATTTATTTGTTAACCTAGTTTTTACTTTACAGGAAGTCTCAAATCCAGATTTACTAATTTTTTTTACTTAACTGTGTTGTTCTTAGCAAAGTGAAAATACTATTACCGAATTGCAATATTTTCATACATTCTTATGTTTGTTCATGCCTTCTGTTTACAGTTATCAAATAATAAATACTTTACACGATGTTTTCAGTGCATTATCACCTATTGTAACTCATATCACTAATGGCAGTTATCAAGTAAGTGAATGTTGTTTGTTACGCAGACTGCTGCGGCGGTGTCTGATCTCAGCGTTTCTGTGTCACTTTTACTGTCATCATTGCTATGAGAAGTCAGTCATTTTCTCAGATCCGATTGTTGCTGCTGAGTAAGTTAGTACAGTGAGGGAAATACATTGAATTTGGTAAAATATATGAATAATGTAATTAAAACCTGTTATAAGCAACAATGTGATTTAAACGTGAGTTATATGAATATTTAAAAGAATGGTGACATTAATAGGCTAAGCAATAATCTCTATAATGGTAAAAGACAGAAATATCTCTGCGATAATTACAATTAGATAGGGTAGACCTACAGAGGGGTCTCAGTGATAACCACTCTGAGTGGAATGCGAAAATTGTGAAAACTCGGATATACCTGTAGAAGAGAAGGGGCGGATCCAGCAAGCATTTTGAGGGGAGGGGGAAAGAGTTGACTTTGAGGGGATATGAAAAGCTGGACCATTCTTTAATGGTCTACAGTATAAATGATAGGAATGAATGCAGATAAAAATACAGTGCGTTATTATCAACACAGTAAATTTATTAACATACAAGTACAAAATCAATATCTGTGTTTGTCCGTTCATTGTTGTTCTTTTAATAACATTCACTTAGTTTACAGTACACTAATCATTTAAATTATGTATCAAACAAAAATTAACATGGTAGTAAGGTACAGTTACAATTTAAAATAATTTTAAAGAAACCTATGGACTTATAACGTGATATGAATGTTGTATCATATTTACAATCACAGCACTGCTCTACAGTCACAAATCTACGAAAAAATTTCGTCTGATGTGACCATTGGGTGGGGGGGATTCCTCCCCCCGTGGATCTGCGCCTGATAGAGAAAATGTAAGATTACGAGGTTGAAGAAGAAACGTAATTCAGATTAAAAGAGGTTGTTGACAACAAATTTTACCTGACCCAGTTTACTAAGGAGAAGCTAGTTATAAATCAACAAGTGCATCGTGTACTCTACGAATACAGTATGTATGTATGTACAGTATAGACGCCTGCCTAAGGAAACTGTGTGTCATTCGGCCACTGTGTAATCTTTGAGAGACTTTACAGTGGTTTAACATAAGTCCAAACCTAGTTAAAGCTGTTAAAAGTTCAGGAACGAAACTAGTCAAATTAGCCCTCCCCCCCCCACTATGTAACACACTCACCACCACGCTGGCCCGCACGTACACAACAGGAATTTGAGTTCACATTTTGTAACCAAAACAACTACTGTATGTTTGCCATTTAAAGAGTTGTTTTAAATAATTTTCTACTAAAAATTGTTATCTTTGATTACTTTCTTATTTCTTATGACAGACCATAATACGATAAGTGTTTTGAATAATGGTCCTGTTTTATACATTGTGTTTGGTCCTAGTATGTCTTTTTGTTAAGACATAAAGCAAATCCATAGATTTACATACTGTGCGCTGTTAGTAGTTCTTGAAGCAGACTTAGAACGAGCAGACAATACACCATTTTCAGATCCTCAGACTCATCTACTCTAACTAATAGCATGTTTGATATTCTGTTTCAAACTTGCTACAAGGACGACAAATGAAGAAATGCCTGTGTCCTACGTGAAAGAATACGGGCTCTTCGAGTGCTGCCGAACAAATCGGAAAGATAGTAAAGGAATCTGTATTTATAATCGTCTGTCCCATTGGCTTACTCTGTATTAAGACAAACTATATAATTTTGTATAAAACACACACACACACACACACACACGTTTGGCAGATCAGGCGTGTCAGGCAGAGTTGTCAAGTGTCGGATAATGTGAAAATAATTTAAGTATTTTACTTATTCCGTGTCATTTAGCCTGAAGCGAGGTATACAGAGAGTCACTTGAGGAACACTTGTTTCTTACCGTGTAACGGATTCCGATGCCGAATAGGCTACAAGACCGTAACGTGTACGAAGCTGCCGCATGCAACAATGAACACACGTTACTTCCGGTTAGTAATTGGGCTGTCAGGAACGGCCGGCAGCCGCGTCATATTCGTTCAGAGTGTAGTGCCACGTGGTTGTCTCTTTACAATTGAACAGTGTGTAGTTAATAAGTATTTACAACAAACAAGTTCGTTCCTTGCAAACACAAGTAAGTTTACGTCTGGTAGTGAGTAATTGTGATTTCGTTAATTTTATTATTATGAAATGATTATAACCTCAGTAGCTTTCAATCGATGAAACGTTATAGTTAGTAATCATATTAGCAGTTAACACTTCTGACATCTAGAGTTCGGTGCCACAGGAAAAACTATGGGTATAAAAAACGTTAAAAAATTTATACATAATTATAGTGTTTTTACTTATATTCTAATAAGTAGGCAGAACAGCGTACAAAACTAAAATGTTCAATATAACTTTCAAGTAAACCAATTACTTTAGCAAAAATTACAACTATAGAAACAATATAAATTGAAACACAAATCTATTATTCATCATACGTTAAGTTTCTGATGGTGCTGAAATGTGTCTGTGAAACATGGTTTCATAATATAATTGTATTATTACAGAAGAAACTAATTACTTTTGTGACCATTGTCTTTTTTTAAGTAAAATAAATTAAAAGAACCGTATTTTCTCGTGTATAATGCGCACTTTTTTCTCCAGATTTTTGTTCCCAAAAATGTGGGTGCGCATTATGCACGAATAACATAATGTACATGCTAAATTGCAGATCTTCACATGTGTGGTCAGAATGTGGATGGCAAGAGTGGCAACGTCATTTAAAACTGGCAGGCTTGAATATAGTAATAGTAAAATTAAATTTACCAGTAATTTGGTTCCCCAACTTTATCAGTTCATTCGTTCACGTCGTAGACTTATAACGCTGTGTCGCATTCTGTAGCTGTACGTATTTGTCATCGTTAGTCTGTTGTTTTTTATAGTAGTTCGTTACTGGTATTGCGTGTGTTGAGAAGAAACACAGTGTATATTCATAATGAGTGGGCAAACATCTCGCTTGTCCTTTGCGGCTCAGTTTAAATTATCCGTAATAAAATTCACAAAAGAAAACGATAATCGCGCAGCATCGGGTAAATTTGATGTAGCGGAATCTAATGGTCGAGAGTGGAAAAACAAAAAGAAAAATTAAGTGTTAATACTCGTGATCATCGTTCTTTCTGTGGTAAAAAAGCTAACTTTCCAGAATAGAAAAACACCTAGTCGAGTTAGCAGAGGCTTTCGCCGTTACTACTAAAATGGTACGGTTTCAATCTCCGAAACCTCTCAGCGTCTTGAAATAGATAATACACAATTTCGTGCCAGCTTGGTTGTTGTGTACAGTTTCTTCACAGACACGGTCTATCGGTTTGAAGAAGAACTGCTCTGACTCAAAGTTTACCTCGCGAGAACGGAAATAAAATTATCGAGTTTCATAGATTTGTCGTACAAAGGAGGCATACGAACAGTTTCGATTCGTCTCAAATTGGGAATGCAAACTAGTGTTTTGTCTTTTGCGATATGCCAGTGGCTACGAGTAGACCCCTATTGATGAAAAAGGTGTGAAATCTATGCCAATCAGATCAAAAAAAGGTGCATCAGAAGAATCAAAAGATGAGAGTAATTCGATACTCCTTTCTTCAGAAACACATGAAGTTGGTAAATGCAAATGTTATGTGCTATTGAAAAACAAAAATTTACAGGCATTGCAAAAATGCAATGCACAGAGAAGGGCATTGAAAATGCTTCAATAAATCTAAAAAAAATATATATAGCCTATATATATATTTATGTTATTCACCAATTAATGAATTCATTCTTCATTTACCAATCTACAGATTATAAGTTAAATGTAGTCGCATTCATAAGCTGTTTTGTATGTGTACTACGTTATTGACAACAAAGAATGAGTTCTATGGAAACTCACCGGTTCCCATTTTCGATCACGCACCAGCGATCGGCCGCAAATGTTCGACACGTCCTTATAAACATTTTCAATGTTAAAATCGTAACAAAATAAACAAAAAGTATGACTTGTGTAAGTTATAAGTTATTTCAAGATTTATATGATATTAATATTTCTGTTTAGTGTTTACAAATAAATAGACATGGTAAGCACATCTTTTTCTATTATTTTGTGTGCAGATTGTAACACTTTGTCTGGAGATTGTAATATTCAAACAACATATATTTTTCTACGTCGTAATAAATTTGTTCATCAGTTTGTCACCACAAATAGGGATGCACCTTATACACGAATTACATCTTTTCTGTAAAATATTACGAGAAAATTGGGGTGCGCATTATACACGCGAAAATACGGTATTTGGCTGAATGCCTATTTCTCAGACTCTACAATAATTGCGTGAGGACGCGCGCGCGCGCGCACACACACACAATTAACATAGTAATTGTACTCTAGTTACATCTTGTAAATATTTAATGTTCCGATGAAAGAAAGCAACCATTATAGGCCTATAGGTATAACTCTGGTTACCTAGGAATTAGTAATTATAAAATAAATAGTGACCCGTTTAAATAAATAAATTTTCCTTGTTTTCGTTGTGAATTTGAGAATTTATATTAAAGTGATCTTGAAAAATTATATTCATGGAAAGGGAACAGAGCAGGAACGTCTTTCCTACTTTCCTTTTGTATCCTTTTCGTGTAAGTTTATATTTTATTTATTTATTTATTCATTCATTTATTATAAATCTTTTTTAAGAAAAGAAATATTGGTCTTTTAGCCCAGTGATTTAAGGAAAAAACTGCCAAACAAACCCTACTGATCTCGATTTTTGTATACAGCTTTATTTCGACGTCCTGGATAAACGTGTGAAAAGTCACAATGGCAAACGTGTACGCTTCTTGAGATATTCAAGGTCAAAGGTCACTAAAAATGGTTTTTAGCAAATATCTCGTTTCCTATTGGTCGGACGACAATGGAGGTGAACATCAAAATTGTAGACCTGACTGTTCTCTATAAAAAGGTCCTATGCAGTTTTTACGTAAAACTAGCCGTTTCCGCGAAATGACGCAGAGAAAATATCGAACCCACAACATGCATTCATTTCCTATGAATAGGAGCACAAAAGCCTATATTAGATAAAATATCTAAAAGCCGTTTGGAGCCATATTTTCTATGAAGAAATGCAGATAAACCGACCAATAACTGCGATGAAAAAGAGCGTGTACGTACTGCAGCTATTATAGCATGGCTTAAAGCTGTACACTTTGGCTTCAAACGCTCAGACTTACCTTTTCGATTTTTCAAAATTATTTCTTCAATTAAATGTAATAGGCTTTGTGGAATTTCACCATTAATATTGTCTAACATTTTGTTAGGTGGTGGACAGGAATCGGTATTAACGACGGAAGTACGAAATTTTCATACCAAGCTTAGCTTAAAATGTTAGCATGAGTATCGCAAAAACCTATAATAGTGTGTCATTGAAGCTTTTTCGTAATAACAATATTTTTCTCGAACTGCTTTATTAATTTTGCAAGTATTGTATCATCCGTCAGAACATAATTTCTAACTACATCTTTTAACTCCGTCAAAGTAAATTAAGAATCTTCATTATTTTCGATGTAAGAAAAATATCTTCCATGGCTGCTTTAACTTTCTCATCCAATGGGCGCCCCCCCCCCTCCTAGGTAGCTGGAAGGAAATGTTGTTAACGTTTGTCATGATATTGTGCATCAGCCGCTACTAAATCGATCTCATTTTACTTCTCTTCCAAGCTTGTCTTCACGTGCTTCGGCTGCTCTCATAATATTTTCTTTTAATGAAATACTACCTACTTGCCTAATTATGCGTCGATATTGCTCTTTTTTTTTCTTCTCAATTGCTTGATTGGCTTCTTCGCCACAAATGAACCACAATTCTTTAAAATTGAAACAGCCTATACGTTTTTTAAGAGGAGAGCATTGAGATGTACCAGGAACATCTGTCTCCTACCGCCGTTTAAACGCCGCGGTACCGTTCTTCGACGTATAATTTTTACGGCAATTAGTATGTACAGTCACTGATTTCACATTTTGTAGATGTTCAATGTGTCCCTCGTTTCGACAAATACTTCATCTATTATGCTTTGTATACCACGCTCAGCAGTCACTGTGTCACCGTCAGAAAGCGGTGTACCGCAAATAAAACAGCTACTAGCCATCGATAGTTACTTTGAAATTACACAACACTCAATATTACATGTCTCTTTCCGTTGAAAACACGTGTCAAACTGATCAACAGCTGCAATTCCAAGTTGTTAGGCTAGTAAGGGCCCAGGTTCCCTGTAAAAAAATATGTTCCACTCTTCATTTACTCACGGACAACTACTATAATGTTTAAACACACTATATAATACTACACATAATATATAATGTATAGAGTAGAGTATACAACTGTATTCGCTCCGAGCCGATGCCTGGTAGGGATTCCTGAATCGACGTACCTTCTCATGTTGCGAGAACATATCGTTTTTTCAGGACGCTTATGCACGCGTTTATACGAAACATTTGCAAAAAAATGTGTCATTTTAGTTGTTGTGTGGTAATTTTACGTACCAAAGTTATAATATGTGATTAAATTTAACAGTGAACATAAATATGTAATTCATTTTATTACTTACATTTATATATTTGGTGTATTTTTCAATAATTGTCTATTCTTCATGCTTTTCAATGATGAAATGTCATAGGAAAACGGGGAAGTTAGAGAATGTAGTCACGTGACGTCACTTGATACGCATCGGTTCGGAGTGAATAGCCTCAAAATTGCATTTTTTGATGTTCTTTATACAAAAATTATTCATAGTATTACTTACCAAAGTTGTAATATATCAAGTAAATTTAATAATGAACATAAATATGTAATTCATTTTATCATTTACATTTATATATTTGATATACTTTTCAGTTATTGTCTTTTCTCCATGCTTTTCAATGATGAAACATCCGAGGAAAACGAGGAAGGTAGAGAATGAAGTCATGTGATACGCATCGGCTAGGAGCGAATAGAAATATAAAGAGTGGAGTGTATATGCTTTGCTCCAAAATTAAGATGTGCGTTATTCGATAAACCGTTGGTTTTACATAAAAATTGTATAGGACCTTTTTTATAGAGAATAGTGAGAGCTACAATTTTTATATTCACCTCTATTGTCGTCTGACCAATAGGAAGCGAGATATTTGCAAAAAAAATATTTTTTGTGACCTTTGACCTTGAATAACTCAAGACGCGTACACGATTGGTATTGTGACTTTTCACACGTTATTCAGGAAGTCGAAATAAAGCTGTATACAAAAATCGAGATCAGTAGGATTTTTTGGGCAATTTGGTCCTCAGAACGACTTAAATCACTTTATTTCATTAAATTCAAAATAGTATTTGTATCATTTTATCTTTTTGTTATTTATTTTACTCTCGTATACTATTCAGTTTCCTTTTTGAGGGACTGAGTTAGGCCTACGTTCTTACACCAGCACCACGAAATATTAAAAAAGAATTTGATAAACTTGCAGAAGATTATATTTTCAGACTCGTAAACTTGTACCAGGGTGAATGTTTTAGTTGCCCGTTTGGATATAAACAGTAAAATTGATAACGCCATGAAGGTTTTCCTGTACGGTTACCAAATGTCTTCTTCAATTTTAAAATTTTAGCGAAACCTGATAAATTTGCAAAAAAATTATACAATAGAGATTGGTCCATCTCTATAGGTGATACATACTTCTCTTCCCGCAAAGATAAAAAGTCCAAATTCAGATCTTATTTCAGTTGTTGAATTGACAGCTCTCGTTTACTTTGAGTTCGACACTATCGCTTAAGTTATCCGGAGGTTTTCACTACTCTAGCTTCATTCTTGACTTTACCTGTAAACGTTGCATTCACTGAAAGGTCATTCTCCGTCTTGAAGCTGATCAGAAGATATTTAAAAATTTTAGTGGGGCAGGAGAGAGTCATTGATGTGGGTATGTTAGCCATCGACCACACAAAAGCTTAAAATTTAGACGTCGGTGATAAATGAATCTGTAAAGATTAATTAAAGGAGGAACGATTTACTATTAAAACAAAAACCTCCGCTCAACAGTCCGTAGCCTAGAGGAGCAAGCCGTACCGCGCGGCTTTTGTTGTGACGTAGAGGTGGGCCGATGTACCTGTAACAGGTATTTTGGAACGATATTTTTGTGGAACGGATGTAACAGTGACTGAAAAGTTGAAATACCTGTTATTCGCGGCGACGCTGTTCCGAGTCGGGACACGCCCCCCTCGCTGTTCCGAGTCGAGGCACGCCCCCTACACACACACACACACACACAAAGTACGCAAGTAACAAGTAATCGAATACGCCAAGGCCAAATACTAGGCGTACAAAAATATCGCTGGTACGCAAGGAACAACCAGTATTTCAAATACTAGGTATTTTAAATACTAGGGGTATCACCGATACACAAGGAACAACGCGTATTACAAATACTAAGCGTATCAGAGGAACAGTAGTATTTTAGGAACACCTAGTATTTTAGGAACAAGTAGTATTTTTATATCAAGCGTATTTCGAGTAGAAAGTAGTACGAAGCCACTTTTTCGTCCTGAATACTTCATTCTGCGCAAAGAGACGAAGCTGTTTTTAATAATGGAAATAATTCATCCTGCTGTTACATTTATTCTCGTGTGATATGCAGATGTACGAGTATAATACAGATTATATGCTAATAATATTATACTAGTCACCAACTTGTAACTAAAATCGGTTGGTAACACTTTATGTTTTAACTCAAAAAACTTTGTGTTCCGAGTCGTTAGTGAAATAGTTGTATTTAATTATATTGAGTTATAACCTATAGAGTGGCTGATGTTGATAAGCTATATCATACTTTTACTTCCATGTTCCTTAAGGAAATGGAAGTATGGTGATGGCAAAAAAAATCGTGTTCGAGATTATTGCAGATTCTGATTGTACTACACTCAAAACATGAAAAAAGTCGTTTTTCGAAAAGTGTCTGAGTGTCTGTCTGTAGTTTTTTTTTTCTATGGCAAACGATAACAGCCGCAAATTCAAACAGAATCAAATAATGTTTCGCATACAGCCCTGATTTGTAGAGTTCTCAAGACCTATTGTTTTTGGTGAAGATCGGTTGAGGGAAAGGGGTAGTTTACCAGCAACGTTTTATGTTTTAACAAGGGTATTTTTTATGGCAAACGATAAGAGCCGCAAATTCAAACAGAGTCAAATACGTTTTTGCTTACACCCGTGTTTTGTTGAGTACTAAAGACCTATTGTTTGGTCTTTGTTTGGGTGAAGATCGGTTAAGGGAAAGGGGTAGTTTACCTGACAGGTTTGTTGTTTTATCAAGGGTATTTTATATGGCAAACGATAACAGCCGCAAATTCAAACAGAATCATATAATATTTTGCATACAGCCCTGAAATGTAGAGTTCTCAAGACCTGTTGGTTTTGGTGAAGATCGGTTAAGGGAATAGGGTTGTTTACCAGCAACGTTTTATTAAGGGTAATTTTTTTTACGAACGAGAACTGCCGTACATTAAAACAGAATCAACTACTCTTCTGCATACCTTTTTGAATTATACAGAACTCAAGGTCTGTTGATTTTGTTGAAGATCGGTTAAGGGAAAGGGGTAGTTTACCTGCAACGTTTTATGTTTTAACAAGGGTATTTTTTCTATGACGAACGATAACTGCCGTAAATTCAAAGAGAATCAATTAATGTTTTGCATACAGCCCTGAATTGTAGAGTTCTCAAGACCTATTGTTTTTGGTGAAGATCGGTTAATGGAATAGGGTAGTTTACCAGCAACGTTTTATGTTTTATCAAGGGTGTTTTCTATGGCAAACGATAACAGCCGCAAATTCAAACAGAATCAAATAATTTTTGCATACAGGCCTGACTTGTAGAGTACCCAAGACCTGTCGTTTTTGGTGAAGATCGGTTTAGGGAGAGGGGTAGTTTACCTGCAACGGTTTTTTATCAAGTGTAATTTTTTTCTATAGTAAACGATAACAGCCGCAAATTCAAACAGAATCAAATGATGTTTTGCATACAGCCCTGTATTGTAGAGTTCTCAATACCTATTGGTGTTGGTGAAGATCGGTTAAGGGAAAGGGGTAGTTTACCTCCATCGTTTTATGTTTTAAAAGGGTATTTTCTATGGCAAACGATAAGAGCCGCAAATTCAAACAGAGTCAAATACGTTTTTGCATACACCCCTGTTTTGTTGAGTACTAAAGACCTATTGTTTGGTCTTTGTTTGAGTGAAGATCGGTTAAGGGAAAGGGGTAGTTTACCTGACAGGTTTTTTGTTTTATCAAGGGTATTTTATATGGCAAACGATAACAGCCGCAAATTCAAACAGAATCATATAATATTTTGCATACAGCCCTGAAATGTAGATTTCTCAAGACCTTTTGTTTTTGGTGAAGATCGGTTAAGGGAAAGGGGTAGTTTACCCGCAACGTTTTATGTTTTAAAAGGGTATTTTCTATGGCAAACGATAACAGCCGCAAATTCAAACAGAATCATATAATATTTTGCATACAGCCCTGAAATGTAGAGTTCTCAAGACCTGTTGGTTTTGGTGAAGATCGGTTGAGGGAAAGGGGTAGTTTACTAGCAACGTTTTATGTTTTAACAAGGGTATTTTTTATGGCAAACGATAACAGCCGCAAATTCAAACATAATCAAATAATGTTTTGCATACTGCCCTGAATTGTAGAGTTCTCAAGACCTTTTGTTTTTGGTGAAGATCGGTTAAGGGAAAGGGGTAGTTTACCCGCAACGTTTTATGTTTTAAAAGGGTATTTTCTATGGCAAACGATAACAGCCGCAAATTCAAACAGAATCATATAATATTTTGCATACAGCCCTGAATTGTAGAGTTCTCAAGACCTATCGTTTTTGGTGAAGATCGGTTAAGGGAAAGGGGTAGTTTACCTGCAGTGGTTTTTTATCAAGAGTAATTTTACTTCTTTTTTATGGTAAACGATAACAGCCGCAAATTCAAACAGAATCAAATGATGTTTTGCATACAGCCCTGTATTGTAGAGTTCTCAATACCTATTGGTGTTGGTGAAGATCGGTTAAGGGAAAGGGGTAGTTTACCTCCAACGTTTTATGTTTTAAAAGGGTATTTTCTATGGCAAACGATAAGAGCCGCAAATTCAAACAGAGTCAAATACGTTTTTGCATACACCCCTGTTTTGTTGAGTACTAAAGACCTATTGTTTGGTCTTTGTTTGGGTGAAGATCGGTTAAGGGAAAGGGGTAGTTTACCTGACAGGTTTTTTGTTTTATCAAGGGTATTTTATATGGCAAACGATAGCAGCCGCAAATTCAAACAGAATCATATAATATTTTGCATACAGCCGTGAAATGTAGAGTTCTCAAGACCTGTTGGTTTTGGTGAAGATCGGTTAAGGGAATAGGGTTGTTTACCAGCAACATTTTATTAAGGGTAATTTTTTTTTTTACGAACGAGAACTGCCGTACATTAAAACAGAATCAACTACTCTTCTGCATACCTTTTTGAATTATACAGAACTCAAGGTCTGTTGATTTTGTTGAAGATCGGTTAAGGGAAAGGGGTAGTTTACCTGCAACGTTTTATGTTTTAACAAGGGTATTTTTTCTATGACGAACGATAACTGCCGTAAATTCAAAGAGAATCAACTAATGTTTTGCATGCAGCCCTGAATTGTAGAGTTCTCAAGACCTATTGTTTTTGGTGAAGATCGGTTAATGGAATAGGGTAGTTTACCAGCAACGTTTTATGTTTTATCAAGGGTGTTTTCTATGGCAAACGATAACAGCCGCAAATTCAAACAGAATCAAATAATTTTTGCATACAGGCCTGAATTGTAGAGTACCCAAGACCTGTCGTTTTTGGTGAAGATCGGTTAAGGGGTAGTTTACCTGCAACGGTTTTTTATCAAGTGTAATTTTTTTCTATAGTAAACGATAACAGCCGCAAATTCAAACGGAATCAAATGATGTTTTGCATACAGCCCTGTATTGTAGAGTTCTCAATACCTATTGGTGTTGGTGGAGATCGGTTAAGGGAAAGGGGTAGTTTACCAGCAACATTTTATGTTTTAACAAGGGTAATTTTTTATATGACGAACGATAACTGCCGTAAATTCAAACAGAATCAACTAGGTTTTTGCATACCTTTTTGAACTAAAGAGAACTCAAGGTCTGTTGATTTTGTTGAATCAGTTAAGGGAAGGGGTAGTTTATCAGCAACGTTTTATGTTTTAAAAAGGGTAATTTTTATTATGACGAATGATAACTGACGAAAATTCAATGAGAATCAACTAATTTTTGCACCCTTTCCTGATTTGCAGAGTGCTCAAGGTCTATTGATTTTGGTGAAGATCGGTTAAGGGAAAGGGGTAGTTTACCTGCAACATTTTATGTTGTAACAAGAGAAATGTTTCCATGACGAACGATAACTGCCACACATTCAAACAGAATCAAATATTTGTTTGCATGCTTCCCTGAATTGTAGAGGACAGAAGGTCTGTTGATTTTGGAGAAGATCGGTTAAGAGAAAGGGGTAGTTTACCTGAAACATTTTATGATTTAACAAGAGTAAAGTATTTAATTTTTATAAATAAAGTATCCTGATAAGAAGCTCGTAGTAATCCACTGTAGAAACGTAGATGAAATATCTATAAATGAAGAAGTTAGGTGATCGGGGTGGTGGTAATTTTCTATTATTAAAAATTATAGTTGAAGGTGGAGGGGAGAATTTTTTATATGTGTACTACGTTATCGGCAACAAAGAAGTAGTTTTTTGTTAAAATTGCTTCCCGGGCTCTTTAGCCGTAGTCCAATGTTTTCTGCAAAACCAGACTTTTCGGCAGTGCCATCGACTGCCATCATCGGTGAAAATCGAGTGCGATAACGTGAGGTGGTATACGTTAGTGACTACAGTACTGTAGTTAATGCTGAAGCAATAAGTAGAAAGACGTAGTTTCTATGGAAATATTTCATTTCGAATATGATTTTAAATATAAATCTTAGAACATGGAAGTCATGTATGGTTCTCCATAGCGATATTTTATTAATGTGATTTTAACTTCACTACACATCTCACGTAAATGATGAGATTGTTGTAATGGACATTTATGCACTTTATCTAGTCTTGTTCCTTAAATATCTGTAATGCCCATTTAATTTACTTTTGTTGTTGCTTATTATTTATAAGTTTTTATTTATGTATTTATATTTATTTTATTACAATTTGTTTTTTTTTTTTTTTTTTTGTAAAATTTTGTTTATTCTCATTCACTCTTGTGGCTTACTGTTATGTTTTTATTATACGTTTCTGATGTTTTTTCACATTTTTTTTGTGGTATTACGTGTAGGCCTACTCTAAATTATTTAATTGCTCCGAGTTTCGCAACTGATTTGTCTAACCAATGTTAGTTTGTTTACTACTAGTGAAAACTTAAATTGGTATTCCCAAAGGGAGATAGGCCTATAAATTCTCTTGTTTCTTATTTTCATTTTAACAGTAATAGTTTAATAAAGTCACAGCGTAAAGTAACACTGTTAATACTTTTAGTTTCAATTTATTTCTTATAACAAATTATATAGTATAGGTTTATTAATATATTAATAGGTTTATCTAGGTGAAAATAAACCTATTTGGAGTGTATTTATTTTAAGATATTACATAGGAGACCTGCAGGCAACTCAAAACGAGTTACTTACAAAGGATAATACAGGTTATGTATAATTTAGTATGTAATAACAGGTATTTGTACCTGTTATTTTTTTGGAACGGTATTTTCATACCTATTATTTAAAAATAACAGTTTAGCCCACAAGTGTGACGGTTGCATGGCTAGTTCTACGCGCAACCAGTCGCTAGTTGCAGTATTCACAGCCAGGAGGCGGCGCTGGTATCTCGGCGCCTACTCAGTTCTGCCTCACGGCGCTGAGTGCACAGCGTACGGAGCCTCCGTCGGGATTTACTATGTATAAAGACTGTTATATTAATTCTGTTTTTTTTTATGATGCTACTTGACACTCGTCATATTAATCTGTGAGCATAAGTATTCTAATATCTGAACGGATTACAATATTGCTGATCAGTATTGCAGTATTGACTCTAACGAGTTGTAACAACTTATGATTATATTAATAAATCTGTTCAGTGTAGCAGTAAAATTTATTATTAGTGATCTTTTGTTTTTTCACTTTCTACCAAAAATACCACCAAGTAAGCTGCATATTGCTTAATAAATATAGTGTATACGCGCACGCGGACACATACACATATTTTTATAATGAGACCATATCGGGTTTTCCAAGGGAGGCTTCCATAACCTACATACCGTGCAACACTATTGTTCTCAATTCAGTCAATCATTAATTTATGTGTGGTCATTAACGTACTAAAATTTACTTACAGCTATATGGTTAGTATTAGTGTGGTGTGCCGTTTAGATATTAAAAGTTGGTAACTACAAGAAATCAGTCTACTGTAAATCAGAACAACAAAATTTTTGTTATTTTACATATCTAGATTTAATTACCACAAAAGTTTGTTTTGCAAGAATAAAAACGAATAAAAGTATACATAATCGGAGACTGAATAACGAATAACGGATTTGTGTTTCGGTTGTTCTAATGTCTGTTTACATGATTAGCTGTTTTGACTTTTACACTGAAAATTTAGTCGTTATAAACATTTTTACTTAATAGAATTATTATTAATGCTCAATATTTAATAAATAATCTTGTTCAGATTTTAGGTATATGTGGTCTTTCATTATTATGTTTCCTCACCATGTTTACATGCGCGCGCTCGCTTCACAGTCATACACGTGCGTGTATGGAGAACTCCAAATACCAATTCTATGTTGAGTTAAATTGCTATATAATTTTCTTCAAATAAAGTTAAACAGGAACTCACTAGTCAGATACAAATACACTTACATCCGAAACGTACGTGATAATATCAAATACACAATTTTGCGTATTATGGACGTAAGATACTACCAAAACAGTAACTAAGCTGTTTTAACAAAATTATCACTGTTGCATACCACTATAGAAAAATTATTCCTATTATCGCTTTCATTCAGATTTTACCGATCTGACGATAAGCTGTGAAGCTTGAAAGCGCTAATCGGAATAATTTTTCTATAGTGGTGTGCAACAGTGATAATTCTGTTTGTGATTATAACCACTAACACAGATTTCTTAATTAAATTTCTGATAAGCTAGTTAAGATACAAGACACGTATATTACATTAGTTTTTGAAAAATAAAAACTAAAGATAAACCTCAGTAGCCAATAAAAATTGAATATAAAGAATAGAACACAACGAATAAGTAAATTTTAAGCAGTACAGACTATAGGCTACCTACAGCAAGAAATAATTTTGTGATAGGGTCACTAGACACAGACTGCTTGTTTGAAGCCACAAACGAAATAAATAACTATTATACTCCATGAGCTGCAACACTCGCTCACTGTTTTGAACGAAATATATTTATTATTACATAAATTTTGATATCAGAGAATTTTTCAGGTATGGGAAAAATTACAAAAGTCCTGCTTACTCTACTATTTCTGTAGTCATGTAACAATTGTAGAGCATACGATCATGCAATAAACACTAAAAATTCTAAGCATTCCGAGTTAGATTAGTCTACAATTCCTTTTAGTCTGACACGCTGCTGGATTTTCACAATTTTTTCAAATTTTTCTCTTTTTTGGGCTCTGGGGCCCAAAAATTTTGAAATTTAAAAAATTTGCTCTGTATGTTTGTGAAAATTCTCTTTAATATGATACCTCACATCAATTTTTGCGATTTTATCAAAAGTTTCGCCAACTTTTTGGGCTCTGACGTCCTAAATTATTTTTAATTTTCAAAAATGAACACTATATTCAGTTTATAGTTAAAATCCGCTTTAATTTGAGACCCCACATGGGTTTTCACGATTTTGAACCCCTCACATTTTTGCCTGCCGCCCCCCTATTTTGGGGAATCAGTCTCAAAAAAAGTAAGGTTCTGTAGGGTAAAAGTATGGATACGCATGCCAAGTTTTATAAATCGGTTGATGCGTTCAAAAGTATCGTGAGACATAACCCCAAACAGTTAGATAGATAGGCAGACAGACACATTGCCAAATAGTGGATTTAAAACTGAGAACACGCTTCGGTCGTTTAACAGACAATCTCGTCCCACTGAGGATGCCTCTTTGTAGTATGGGCGAAACCTTTGGTAAAGATAAAAAGACAGCACTTTAATTGACCGTCGTAATATCTTTTACATCGAATATTTGTTAACATTGTTGTAAAAAATTGTGCAAACGTGCGTCACATAATTAATTTTTATACGAAAATAAACTATTTTGTCATAACTCTAAGTAAGTTTGTGTAAGAAATTTGGGACTTACAGTACAACAATATCTTGCTTCGTACGATTTTAGCTAGTCGGCGAGCCCTATTGTCATTAAGTGATAATCATGACGGATTGTTTTCACCAATTGTTGTCTATAGATCTGTCATCCAATCTGTGCTACTTCAGCGTGTCATATCAGGATTAAACTGCCTGCGTATCTGATAACCTAACCAACGTTTAATCCATTTTGAAGTTGTTTTGAAAATGAATGATCACTTGAGGGAATTTTGTAGAAATATCCTTTTACATGTTCTGTACAAGATAAAAATACTATTAACATTACTTATCTATATTTCGTTTTTACAACTAACGAAATACATATGACGTCAGCGTCTCGTTGTGGCGTAGGCTATACGTGAAGTGCATATATATTTTAAGAACTGCATCCAAAAGCTCCGATTGACAACACTTCATTTAGTTTAATGAATAAAAAATACGGTTGACGTCTTCCGCGCACGCGTTGTGTGTCTTGTATAAACTATCCATAAATATTTCTTTCGTTTTATTTTTTTTTAATTTACTACGTTGACTTCAGTTTTTCTTTTTTTTAGAAACTGTCATTAGATTTTATGTATTCAGATATTTAACTTTTATGACAGCGTTAAAGTATCTTTGCCAGTTATCTATCACTTGGTGTGGTGTTATGCTCTGTGTTCTTTACACAACCTTCAAGTTACACACTCTGTTAGTTAACGAAAATATCGGTATGGAGAACCATACATGACTTCCATGTTCTAAGATTTATATTTAAAATCATTTACGAAATGAAATGTTTCCATAGAAACTACTTCTTTCCACTTATTGCTTCAGCCTTAACCACAGTACTGTAGTCACTAACGTATACCACCACACGTTATCGCACTCGTTTTTCACTGAAGATGGCAGTAGACAGCACTGCCGAAACGTCTGGTTTTGCAGAAAACATTGGACTACGGCCAAACAGCCCGGGAAGGAATTTTAACAACAAACTACTACTTTGTTGCCGATAACGTAGTACACATAAAAATTATCCCCTCCCCCTTCAACTATAATTTTCATTTATAGAAAATTACCCCCACCCCATTCAACTAGCCTATTCATTTATAGATATTTCATCTACGTTTCTACAGTGGATTATTAAGATCTTCTTATCAGGATACTTTATTTATCAAAATTAAGTACTTTACTCTTGTTACAACAAAAAATGTTTCAGGTAAACTGCCCTTTTCCCGTAACCGATCTTCACCAAAATCAAAAGGCCTTGAGTCTTCTACAGCTCAGGCACATATGTAAAAAATTATTAGATTCTGTTTGAATTTACGGCAGTTAACGTTCGTTATGAAAAAATTTCTCTTGTTACAACATAAAATTTTGCTGGTAAACTACACCTTTCCCTTAACCGATCTTCACCAGAATCAACAAGCCTTGAGTTCTCTACAATATAGGGATGTATGCACAAACTTATTTGATTATATTTGAATTTACGGTAGTTATCGTTCGTCATAGAAACTAGGATACGTATAAAGTTCTTTTATAACAGTTCTTAACATAATAACACATCTTAAATTGACAAAAATACAATGTTTAGTTCTAGGCTTCAGTTGGCCTATCACATCCTAAGTTACATTTACCGGTACTTATCATAAAACGTTGCAGGTAAACTACACCTTTCTCTTACCCGATCTTCACCAAAAGCAATAGGCCTAAAGTCCTCTACAATTCAGGGATGCATGCAAGACATTATTTGATTCTGTTTGAATGTGCGGCAGTTATCGTTCGTGATAAAAATAAAAGTAAAATTACCCTTGTTAAAACATAAAATGTTGCCGGTAAACGACCTCTTTCCCTTAACCGATCTTCACCAAAAACAATAGGTCTTGAGAACTATACAATTCAGGGCTGTATGCAAAAAATTATTTGTTTCTATTTGAATTTGCGGCTGTTATCGTTTGCCATAGAAAATACCCTTGGTAAAACAAAAAACGTTGCAGGTAAACTACCCCTTTCCCTTAACCGATCTTCACCAAAAACAACAGGTCTTGAGAACACTACAATTCAGGCCAGTATGCAAATAATCATTTGATTCTGTTTTAATTTACGGCTGTTATCGTTTGCCATAGAAAATACCCTTGTTAAAACAAAAAACGTTGCAGGTAAACTACCCCTTTCCCTTAACCGATCTTCACCAAAAACAACAGGTCTTGAGAACTCTACAATTCAGGGCTGTATGCACAACAGTATTTGATTATGTTTGAATTTGCGGCTCTTATCGTTTGCCATAGAAAATACCCTTTTAAAACATAAAACGTTGCTAGTAAACTACCCCTTTCCCTTGACCGATCTTCACCAAAAACAATACGGTAGGTCTTGAGAACTCTACAATTCAGGCCAGTATGCAAATAATCATTTGATTCTGTTTTAATTTACGGCTGTTATCGTTTGCCATAGAAAATACCCTTGTTAAAACAAAAAACGTTGCAGGTAAACTACCCCTTTCCCTTAACCGATCTTCACCAAAAACAACAGGTCTCGAGAACTCTACAATTCAGGGCTGTATGCACAACAGTATTTGATTATGTTTGAATTTGCGGCTCTTATCGTTTGCCATAGAAAATACCCTTTTAAAACATAAAACGTTGCTAGTAAACTACCCCTTTCCCTTGACCGATCTTCACCAAAAACAATACGGTAGGTCTTGAGAACTCTACAATTCAGGCCAGTATGCAAATAATCATTTGATTCTGTTTTAATTTACGGCTGTTATCGTTTGCCATAGAAAATACCCTTGTTAAAACAAAAAACGTTGCAGGTAAACTACCCCTTTCCCTTAACCGATCTTCACCAAAAATAACAGGTCTCGAGCACTCTACAATTCAGGGCTGTATGCAAAACAGTATTTGATTATGTTTGAATTTGCGGCTGTTATCGTTTGCCATAGAAAATAATTACCCTTGATAAAAAAAAGTTGCAGGTAAACTACCCCTTTCCCGTATCCGATCTTCACCAAAAACAATAGGTCTTGAGTACTCTACAAATCAGGGCTGTATGCAAAAAATTATTTGATTCTGTTTGAATTTGTGGCTCTTATCGTTTGCCATAGAAAATACCCTTTTAAAACATAAAACGTTGCAGGTAAACTACCCCTTTCCCTTAACCGATCTTCACCAAAAACAATAGGTCTTGAGAACTCTACAATTGAGGCCAGTATGCAAATAATCATTTGATTCTGTTTTAATTTACGGCTGTTATCGTTTGCCATAGAAAATACCCTTGACAAAACAAAAATATCGGTATGGAGAACCATACATGACTTCCATATTCTAAGATTTATATTTAAAATCATTTTCAGCCAAACAGCCAGGCTGTGTCTTACCTGCCTTTTTATTGCTGTATTAAATGAAAAATATTATATTACATTAAAATGAAAAAATTATAATTTTATTGCCTGGCAACAATATTATTTTATTTTTAACAATTACCATTGTTTCAAAAAGTTTAAATAAATTTTCAAGTACTTTACTCTTGTTAAAACGTAAAAGGTTGCAGGTAAACTACCCCTTCCCCTTAACCGATCTTCACCAAAATCGAAAGTCATTGAGACCTCTACAATTCAGGGACGTATGCAAAAAATTATTTGATTCTGTTTGAATTTGCAGCTGTTATCGTTTGCCATAGAAAATACGCTTGATAAAAAACGTTGCAGGTAAACTACCCCTTCCCCTTAACCGATCTTCACCAAAAACAATAGGTCTTGAGTACTCTACAAATCAGGGCTGTATGCAAAACATTATTTGATTCTGTTTGAATTTGCGGCTGTTATCGTTTGCCATAGAAAATACCCTTGTTAAAAAAACGTTGCCGGTAAACTACCCCTTTCCCTCAACCGATCTTCACCAAAAACAATAGGTCTTGAGAACTCTATAATTTAGGGCTGTATGCAAATAATCTTTTGATTCTGTTTGAATTTGCGGCTGTTATCGTTTGCCATAGGAAATACCCTTGTTAAAACATAAAACGTTACAGGTAAACTACCCCTTTCCCTTAACCGATCTTCACCAAAATCAACAGATCTTGAGAACTCTACAATTCAGGGCTGTATGCGAAACATTATTTGATTCTGTTTGAATTTGCGGCTGTTATCGTTTGCCAAACAAACAAAATTACCCTTGCTAAAAAAAAACCGTTGCAGGTAAACTACCCCTTTCCCTCAACCGATCTTCACCAAAAACAATAGGTCGCGAGTACTCTGCAAATCAGGGCTGTATGCAAAAAATTGTTTGATTCTGTTTGAATTTGCGGCAGTTATCGTTTGCCATAGAAAAAAAATCTACATACACACAGACACACAGACAGACACACACACAGACACTTTTCGGAAAACGACTTTTTTTCATGTTTTGAGTGTAGTAGAATCAGAATCTGCAATAATCTCGAACACGATTTTTTTTGCCATCACCATACTTCCATTCCTTAAGGAATATGGAAGTAAAACGTTGCAGGTAAACTACCCCTTTCCCTTAACCGATCTTCACCAAAAACAGTAGGTCCTGAGATCTCTACAAATCTGGGCTGTATGCAAAAAAATATTTGATTCTGTATGAATTTGCGGCTGTTATCGTTTGCAATAGAAAAAAAATCTACAGAGACACACAGACACTTTTCGAAAAACGACTTTTATTCATGTTTTGAGTGTAGTACAATCAGAATTTGCAATAATCTCGAACACGATTTTTTTTGCCATCACCATACTTCCATTTCCTTAAGGAACATGGAAGTAAAATATCGGTATGGAGAACCATACATGACTTCCATATTCTAAGACTTATAATCTGACATAATTTACATTAAAATGAAAAAATTATAATTTTATTGCCTGGCAACAAAATTATTTTATTTTTAACAATTACCATTGTTTGAAAAAGTTTAAATGAATTTTCAAGTACTTTACTCTTGTTAAAACGTAAAAGGTTGCAGGTAAACTACCCCTTCCCCTTAACCGATCTTCACCAAAATCTAATGGCCTTGAGTCCTCTACAATTCACTTATGTATGCAAAAAATTATTTGATTCTGTTTGAATTTGCGGCAGTTATCGTTTGCCATAGAAAATACGCTTTATAACAAACGTTGCAGGTAAACTACCCCTTCCCCTCAACCGATCTTCACCAAAAACAAAGAGTCTTGAGTACTCTACAAACCAGGGCTGTATGGAGAAAATTATTTGATTATGTTTGAATTTGCGGCTGTTATCGTTTGCCATAGAAAATAACCTTGTTAAAAAAACGTTGTAGGTAAACTACCCCTTTCCCTTAACCGATCTTCACAAAAAACAATAGGTCTTGAGAACTCTACAATTTAGGGCTATATGCAAATAATCTTTTGATTCTGTTTGAATTTACGGCTGTTATCGTTTGCCATAGGAAATACCCTTGTTAAAACATAAAACGTTACAGGTAAACTACCCCTTTCCCTTAACCGATCTTCACCAAAATCAACAGATCTTGAGAACTCTACAATTCAGGGCTGTACGCGAAACATTATTTGATTCTGTTTGAATTTGCGGCTGTTATCGTTTGGCAAAAAAAAAAAATTTCCCTTGATAAAAAAAAACCGTTGCAGGTAAACTACCCCTTTCCCTCAACCGATCTTCACCAAAAACAATAGGTCGTGAGTACTCTACAAATCAGGGCTGTATGCAAAAGTTATTTGATTCTGTTTTAATTTGCGGCAGTTATCGTTTGCCATAGAAAAAAGTAAAAATACCCTTGTTAAAAAAACGTTGCAGGTAAACTACCCCTTTCCCTCAACCGATTTTCACCAAAAACAATAGGTCTTGAGAACTCTACAATTTAGGGCTGTATGCAAATAATCTTTTGATTCTGTTTGAATTTGCGGCTGTTATCGTTTGCCATAGGAAATACCCTTGTTAAAACATAAAACGTTACAGGTAAACTACCCCTTTCCCTTAACCGATCTTCACCAAAGCAACAGATCTTGAGAACTCTACAATTCAGGGCTGTATGCGAAACATTATTTGATTCTGTTTGAATTTGCGGCTGTTATCGTTTGCCAAACAAACAAAATTACCCTTGCTAAAAAAAAACCGTTGCAGGTAAACTACCCCTTTCCCTCAACCGATCTTCACCAAAAACAATAGGTCGCGAGTACTCTGCAAATCAGGGCTGTATGCAAAAAATTATTTGATTCTGTTTGAATTTACGGCAGTTATCGTTTGCCATAGAAAAAAATCTACAGACACACAGACAGACACACACACAGACACTTTTCGGAAAACGACTTTTTTTCATGTTTTGAGTGTAGTAGAATCAGAATCTGCAATAATCTCGAACACGATTTTTTTTGCCATCACCATACTTCCATTCCTTAAGGAATATGGAAGTAAAATGACATACTCTGAACGTTAACACGAGCATTACTTAGTACTGCTTCCTACTGCACCGCTATTTAATTGCAAGCTACATCCGTTCATTAAATTCGCTTCAGCTAGATATGAATAATCAAAGATAATTCTATGATAAACGCTAGAGACAAGAATGATATAGAAAACACCAATGATCTACGTAGATCAGTAGATATATTTCACACAAAAAAAAACAGACTTAATTAACAAGAGCGCCAAATCGATGTATGTAGAAAGATGGGGGTTCTACAGTAGTCAAAACAATAACTTTGAATATATGGTACAAAGTCTATCACATACCGATTGTTGGATGTTGTAACATTTAAATAAAATAGTCGTGTAAATTCAGGGGCGTGTAGAGGGTCGAAAAAGTTGACGAATTTTGTTAATCTCTATATTTTTAGGCTATTTTTGTTGTTGTGTTTTTCAGCTAGTAACTCGTTTTTAAATATACAAAAAGGTTTATTACACCACAGCATTAGCGTATACGTTTGAAATATGAAATATAGAAAAATCAATTCAGTCAGTGTCTTCTAAACAATGTTTCAGTAAAGCGTTTTTATTTTATTGTGTTATTACCGTTTACTTTAATGGGACTGATTTCAGGATATTATCATACGTTTTTCAGCCACTTTGAAGATATTGTTGATTAGTCTTAACTTGTTTTTTGTTTTGTTTTGTATGAAGCCGACTCGACCGGACCTCAGAACCTCTCCTAAGGCTAAATTCTAGATACGTACTGTGTAAATTCTAATCCCTCTAACGTTTGAACTGTGTGTAAATAATAATGTAAAGATTAGAATACCATTATTCTCGACCTGAGTGAAACTTCCGCCGTTGTTCACAAGAAAGTGTTCGTAACTGATGATGTTCAAACTAAAGTTTAAAAACAAAACAGTACAATTGTGATTACATTAGCGATTCGTAGATTTAATCATGTCATATATCTAATGCAATAATCGTCAACCCTGCGTCCATAAATTATTCTTCCGTCTGCGTTCTGTTTTGTAAAGCTGTTATTAATTTTTATAACTTTATAACTATTATTTAAAAATCATTATTGAGAATTACTACTACTCACTCTCACAAAACCCTTGCTTACAAATTATTTCAAGGGGATAATTTTTCGAATAGGGTTATTATCAAACCCTGGTTTTGAACCGAGTGGCCCGTTTACTTGATCTTAAATTACGTAGGCCTATATGCCTCCACTGATCCATAGTGGCTCACCCCTGTTGTAATGTGTTACACTGGGGATTAGGATTACACTGCTATTTTTACTGTTCGTGATAACGAATGAGGTGGTATAGTTTAGGCGGTTGGATCGTCGACTCGACATTATTCAGAGTCCACGATGGCATCTGGTTGTTCGTTTACGCCAGTTGGACGATCTCTGTTTCCTGTAAGTAATAAAGCAACATCTACATTATTCCGCAGCCACGCATGTCGTTAACACAGTAGTTGCGCTGTGTCAGTAGTCGACCCAGTAGATGTTACCGCACTAGCTTCGGTGTGAATCGGTTTAATGAGAGGGTTGGACGTGATGACTCTGGCTGTGCGGTACTAAAACATTGTGACATTCAGTTTCTGCTGTCATTTCTTGTTTTTGTCATCAAAGTGTTTTTAAGACATTGAATAAAACTTCTCCCCCTCCCAGTGATTAATCGTGTGTGTGTGCACCCGTGCGCACGCGCGACTTCGTGTTGAAGTGCATGTGAGAAAGAAAATGAAATTTTCTTCTTGATCGCACTTTACATTACTGGTTTCAAAGAAAATTGATTACTTTGACACTTTCAAAAACGACTTAACGACGTTATCTGACGAACTGTTTTCCATAACATCGCTCTTTTCTGTAGTCATCAATCTTCTAATATCGATAGTCCATTTGCCTGCCTGGTAAAAACCACTCTAGCGTCTAATCTCTTTCGAGCTGTTTCCAAAATAGTTAATTACCACAGACAAGTGCAAGTATGTTCTGAAGTGGAAAATATTCGAATAACTAACTCTGTCGTGAATATTGACCAGTTAAAATATATAACATTTTTCTTCCTCCACAGACGTGGTATTCAAGACTACGCATTCCCGTTTAGTAACGGTAACTTACAAATGTTATCCTCCCTGCTCCCTTCTGTTTGTTTTTCGGGTAAGCCCGAAGCGATCCGCTTTACGCATAAGCCCACTTCTAAATGCCAGTCCCTCTCCGTGGAGGAAAGGCCCATCCAATGGGCCGAATCGGTGAAGTATCTGAGCTAGACCGGCTCTTCAACCTCAGCGACCACGTGATCCTATGCTCTCGTGGAACAGCCGCCTGGCTGTCCGCACCAGACTCACCATGTATCTGCTATTCCTCTGAGCAGTAATCACGTATACGGCGCATGCTTGGTGGCCCCCTCCTATCAGCCACCGACAGGAGTAGGCTGACAACATTCCAAAACCAGTCTCCGGCTCTTCTCGGGCACCCCGTAATATGTGAGAAATTATGTTTTCCATCGGGGCCCCCGAATTCGTGGAGGTTTTCATGTCACCAGACATTTGTCTGCGAAAGACAAACTTGTTCGCAGAGGACGATAAATCCTTCCCGCACATCCGTCAGCACTCAACATTACGGACAATGTACCCCCCCCCCCCAGGTACGCGCCAGGGGCCCTTGGAAACTACTTGACATCAGTTCTTCACACGAACCTCGTCTACTCCCACCAGCTTCCTTATAATCCCTGAACCACTGCCTGGTGCGGGTCAGCCATCTCGCCATGGAGGCCGCTTGCCTTCACTCGGCTTGTCAGTCCTGTGTCTGCCAAAAGCGCAATCAGACAGAGTCCCCTCGGCTGCGCTGTCGTCCTAGGCAGGGGAAACAGCGAGGTGTGCAAGTGCCTCGTTGCGGAAACCATTCGTCTGAGCGTGGCAGATCTTCGTCCCGGCCGACGCCTCGAGGTGGCCGCGCCTATCGCGCATGCCAGTACGGCTTTAAGCTCCTGCGGGTGAAAACTTAAGCCAATCACGGAGCCGTACCTCAGGCGTGGTGTCAGCCCGGTGGACATCCACACCCATTTCAAAATTTAATTCACCAGATTGCAACTGCTTGACTCGCTTCGGCTGTGCTATCGTCCCGGGCATGAGAAACCGCAAGGTGTGCAAGTGCCCAAGCCATCCGCGTGGGCGTAGCAGATGATCGATCCGGCCTAGCCTATCGTTCACACTAGTGCGATTCTAAGCTCTTGCCGATGAATCCTTAAGGGAGCCATGGAGTGGAGTCAGGCTGAGCAGTTCACGAAATCCTCTCCTGTACATCTTATCGGGCAAACGGGATCCGCAACATAACTGCTTGTGCTGGACAAACGACTGCTCTGTACCGCATGAAGCTGGCGTTCATCGGGCTCCGACCCGGACAACGCAAACAAACCAGGGTGCAAGGCACCCAGCGCAACTTCTGTCTGTCTGCAATTGTTTGTATTTAATAAAACAATTAGTGTCAAACGTTCATGAAAATACTCTAAAATAACAAGTAAACAATGGAAAAACAATTACCAATAAAACTAAAGTAACTTTCAAATATAGGCTATTCTAGTTCAGTAAATTCATAAATAAACATTAATCACTACTTAACATTTAACGCAATGTTTGATTTAATGATAAAAAGCTAATTTTATTATCTTATCTAAGTTTGTCTGAACACTGCTTACGTTAAGATATGATGAATTAAATGTGATAGTAATAGCCTACCTTAGCTACCGATTCCCGCGAATGTGGTAAAATTAATAAAGTGCATGGTTGTAGTTCCAGAGTGTTACTAAAATATGATCGAAGGGTACAAAATCACTAGTAAAGCTTTTAGTTATAAAATCAGGAATTAACTGGGACCCAACCTACAATCGAAACACAACACAGAAACTAACCGCATTTTGACTGTCTGCTATTTACATTTAAGACATTAAATCTATTAAAGTAGACCGTTTATCTATTATAGTATTATTTTAGCAAACCCCTTTAAAAAATAGCCTCACAATTGATTATACGTTATTTCCATCATCGGTCGTACTTCTCATTTGACTAACGCATCGGATGTCACTTCATTTTAATTGATTGACCCGCCAACCCATATAGAATCACATTCTTCTCTTAAATGTAATTAAATTTATTTTAAACATGTGTGATACAGAATGTAACTTGATGATGATTACAGTCGTTGGTAAGCGCGTTTACGACTATTTGTTCAGCGTAGGATCAGCGCGTCCATCTCACTGCCATATTGTCTCAACTATCGTTATCTTGAAGTAGCATATCGAAGTCCTGATTTTCTGAGACAACAAAAGTTTCCTTTGCTTTTAAAATAATGGTCCCATTATGCCCATTTCACTGTATTCGACTATGCTCACGCAAAAGAGGGTAAGTGTTCTTTGCAAGTGAGTTTGTTTCTTTGTGTTTTCGGCTGGGCCGATTTTGATAGATTAGATTTCAATGGATTGAGTTTTGAATCCCGACTGTCACGGGCTATCCACTTTATAATTGGTTTTCATTTTCTCACTGCGCACAAGAAGGTCGATAATGTTTTCTTGGTCTGGTGAAGATGCTTGTTTCAACCTCTAGGCCTATATCTCGCAACCGCTTGATCAGTTTTAATTAAACAAACGTCAGAACCTTTGTTTCTATTTTTAAAATGGTACTTGTGTATTTAGTTTAATTATTGTACTTATTTGCTTGTTTTTATTTAAGTATTGTGTATTGTGATATACACAATGTTTAAAAATAACAAAGCGGCGAACGGCGGAAGTAGAGAGTGTTTATTGATAAGGCCTCATTTTTATCAGTGTTTATTGTATCACACTTAAACCAAAAGTTTTATTTTTTGTTCCGCATTTTTTATTTTTTTATTTATTTATGCTAGAACAATATTTAAAAGAGACGAATCGTGTGAACTTTCTTTCATATACTTGGTTCCGTTATTCTGATTTTACAAGAACACAGCTGTATTGTATTTTTAATAAAATATACCGAAGTCTCTGATTCTTGTTTAATTTTAATGTAACTAACACTCAATTACAAACAGAAATAACACTGTTGCACACCACTGTAGAAAAATTATTCCGATTAGCTCTTTCAAGTTTCACAGCTCATCGTCAGATCGGAAATATATTTCCGATTGGATATTTCATCATCAGATATTTCCGATCTGTGAAGCTGTGAAGATCATCAGATCAAGCTGTGAAGCTTAAAAGCGCTAATCGGAATAAGCGCTATAGTGGTGTGCAACAGTGTTATTTCTGTTTGTGATTATAACCGCTAACACAACTTTATTAATTGTTATTTCCTTTATCAACTTTATTAATTGTTAACACAACTCACTCAATTGTTATTTTGTGAGTCACAGATTATCATTTACGATCAGGGGCGTATTTACGGGGAGGGGAGAACGGAACCGAACCGTCCCCCCCAGAGGGTCGAAAAAGTTGACAGTTTTGTTAATCTCTTAATTTTTAGGCTGTTTTATTATTTTTTCAGCTGTGTACGCTGATACAGTAGTAACTCTTTTTTTTTTTAACTGTACAAACAGGTTTATTACACAGCATTAGCGTATACGTTTGAAATATGAAAAATAAGAAAATCAGTTCAGTCCGCAGGTATCTTGTAAACGATATTTCAATAATGCGTTTTTTTATTGTGTTATTACCGTTTACTTTAATGGGATTGGTTTCAGGATGTTATCATGCTTTTCAGCCATTTTAAAGATAGTATTGTCGGTTAGTCTTAACTCTTTTTTTTTTCTTTTGTATGAAGCCGACTCGACCGGACCCCCCCCCCCCCCTCCAGGGCAAATTCTAGATACATCACTGTGTACTATATTGAGTAATTAATTGAAAGTCACTTTCATATTATTGTGTTTAACGAAATGTCAAGTAAATCTCTTGTTGCTCTTGATGGATGCTTTATCTCCTTTTTTACCTGTTTATAGGCTATACATGTTTTTTTCCAGTTGGGAGTTTTGTAGCCTATGTGTTTTCCTCACTAGCAGAAATGAAAAAAATGAGAGTGTTTGAGAGAATAGTTATTATATAATGAGAATTTATGAACCGGAGGAGTTTATAGTAGATCAGGTAACTAGGAGATAAGGGAAATGATGGAAATGGAGAATTTAATGAAAATATTTATTGGACAGAGAGTGAGACGGTGTGGACATATAAACAGAGAAAACGAAGAGTTATTAACAAAAATCTCTTGAAATATGACCATAGAAAGTAGACCCGGGAAACCCGAGGGCTGTATCGGAGGATGCCGCCATTGACGGTATTAAGACTATGAGGGTGATGGAGTGGAGAGAGAAAATGAAAAAGCTGTAGCTAAAGCTGTTGTAGCAGAAAATAGAGACTGTATGGTTCAAATACGGAACCAGCGTGGACATAATCCGTGCCGGATACAAATACATTCCCGTAGAATTTACAATATATCAAGGCCGTAACTTTCACTAGAAACGTGTTGTGTCTGTCCGTGAACTATGAAAAATAATAATTTAATCAAAAATTAGGTTTTAGTACCGATGTTCAGATCGTTGGTTGGTCTGAGAAAGCAACAAGTGAAGCCTACAAACACGGGCTGTTGGGTACGCTACCGAGCAGGTGGGTATCGTGTTACACAGATTAACGTCGTCCACAGGTGTTTTACCGGTCGCCCACAGGTATGCGATTTATTGCAACCGGTTGTCAGTGACATCGTCTCGTTTTACATTCGCTAAACGCGTGACCTGTCGTCGTCATGTGTTGTCATATTCTATTTTACATTAGATACAATGACAAAACGCTGTTTTCCTGCTTCTTGGAGTTGATTAAACATCACCACATTAATAAATTTAACACAACTTTTGAAGGATTCCATTCGCTTTCTTGTGTAACACTGCGTGTCTCTTCATCTTCGAAAAATAAGGCTCCTGGAAATTTAAGGTGTAGAAGCAAGCATTCTGTCATTTTCATTGTTTACATTGTAAGTCTTTCATCACCTTGTATCTGTTCTTTCTTACGCATGTAGGCCTACATGTTCTGCTCATTCTCACTGTTTGTTTGTTAACAGGACTATTCTGGTGGAAGTTTGTTTCACCTTACACTGTTAATTTTATCGAGAATTGTTTTGCAAAAGATCGCGGTCCCGGAATCACATAACTTTTTCTTTACAGAATAATTTAGAAGTTGTTTTTTGATACAGTAAACTTTTGAAAGTGATATACCCTACAGAAACGCCAGGAGAGAGTTGAGAGACACTAATTCTGTAAAATTATTAAAGATGCCGAATTTGTATTTTGAATAAAATTCCTCATAAATTGATCCCTCACATAGACTTTTACAGTTTCCTTAAAATTTCGAGTTCTATGTTCAGTTCGTGGTACCTCTAAAGTTCAAAAAATTTTCATTGCAAACGCTAATTCGGATTTGGGTTATAATTCCCTTTAGTTTGACACCCGGCTGAATTTTTACTTTTTTCAGATTTTTGATTTCTTTTTGGGGCCTCGGCGTCCTAAAATTTTGAAATTTCAAAAACTGTAGACTGTTTCCAGTTTTTGTTGAAAATTGTAATTAATTTGATACCATTAATTTTTCGATTTTATCAAAACTTTGGTCCTCTTCATGGTCCTTGGAGTCCACAAATTTAAAAATTTTTTGAAATAAATACTATATTCAGATTTTGGTTAAAATCATCTTTAATTTGATACCCCAAAAGGAGTTTTGTGATTTTTTTTTCACAATGTTGATTCCCACAAAAATGGGGGGCTGGAAGCAAAACTGTGAGGGGTAAAGTTTTTGCCTCCCTCCCCCCATTTTTGGGAGGATAATTCTACAAAATAGTAAGTGTTTGTAAGGTAAAAGAATTGACATGCATGTCGAAATTTATGAAAATCGATTGATGCATTCGAAAGTTATCGTGAGACAGACAAATGCCAAAGGGTCGAGTTAAAATTGAGAACTCGCATCACGCGTTCAATTACTTTTCATTCAGGTATTATAGTCATAGAGATATAGAGTCACATACTAGGCTTGTGTCACATACTTTTCACAAATACACATAACTAATAACAATATCTCCAAATTTTTTTCCAAGCGTACCTTACAAAGTATTTGACCTTATAAGCGTCCAAAATTTGGAAGAGGTGTTGACAAATATTAATTTTACCAAATTATTAATGATACCGATTTCGTTTTTGGAATAAAATTCCTCATAATTCAGTGCTACACGTAGACTTTTACTGTTTTTCAAAATGTTAATTTCCATTTTTGGCCATGAAGCCGCTACAATTAAAAAACGTTCAATGTAAACATTACATTTGGAGTTGAGTTAAAATTCCCTTTTCTTTGATACATGGTATGGATTTTAACAATATTTTCAAAATTTACATTCTTCTTCCCAAAATTTCAAAATTTTTATTAGTGGTGTCCAAACATTTTTAGAACTAATCACTATACTATGATTTGAGTTAAAATTCTGTTTAACTTGTTACCCCACATGGACTTTTGCTATAAGTTACTGTATTTTCACAATTTTGGTACACTTTTTTAGGCCCTGTTGTCCCAAAATTTTGAAATTTCCGAAACGAACACATTTTTTTATATTATGATTTAATTCTCCGTCATTTGATACCCCACGTGGATTTTTGAAAATTTTTCAAAATTTTTACCCCTTACATTTTTCAAAATCAATCTCAAAAACAATAGAGCTATGTAGGGGAAAGGTATTGGACACGCATGCCAAGTTTTACAAAAATCGGTTGACGTATTCGAACTTACCGTGACGCACACTTCAAATAGACATACAGCAAATGCCAAATGATCGAGTTATAACTGAGAACTCGCTTCTACAACTGAAAGCAGTAGCTTGCTATTTTAGTGTTTATTGTTGTTGTATGATAGTCTGCTTTACAATTGCTATTTTACTGAAACAAAAAATAGGCGTTTTCGTGGTTTTTCTGAAAATTGAAAAAATATCTAATATCTAGTATTGAAATTTATCTAATAATTGTAATTGTATTGTAATAATTGTTTTAGAATAATTGTATTTCATTCTAAATGGGTGAGGTTTACAAGTCTTATTAACAAAGCAAATGAATCAGTGAAGAATGCGTGGTAAATGTTTCGTTCCATAGGCCTATATGTTGTACAAAATAATTATCGTGTTCATTAGCGTTATCCGTTAGTCTAGAAGTACACGCGACTTTTGTTATCACGTAACCATAGGCCTACTGTGTAATAAGTAAATACTGATTGCGCACATTAATTAGTAAAGACAGTTTTATGGAAGCCTTTATAATTTATGATGAAATATGAAATCACACCACCAGATCTGCATCCCGCAAAGGTCTGAAATATTTTTCTTTTCATTTTCGGTTATAGCTAAAATGCGAAAAGACTGAAGTTTCAAGGAAAAGATAAATTTGTTAATAGCACACGTATTTGCAGCATGTAGTTGCAGGGAAACAGGACCTATGTCGTTTACAGTTGAAGTACTACTGTCCTGATTTATTTCCACACTGCAACGTGGAAATCGAAATTGCGATGATACTCATGTTGGGCAATAAACTTTTTGGCCCTTGTAAAAGCTTACAAAACGTTTTAAGACTATAGAAGGTGGCGTAACAGCCGGGCCCGCAGGGGGCCTGCTGACTAGGGAGGGGCCAAGCCAACATTTCCTTTTTCTTTTTAAGAAAGGGTATAAACCATTGAACTTAAGTAAAGCCAAATTTTCCCGTATGTATTAACATAAAAAACAAATACATTTCTTTTTTACTGTTATTTTACCGGTACCTAATGATATACTTTGAGAGTATACATTAATTGGTAAATTGCACAGTGAAGCGGTGATTCCAGTTAAAAATGCACAGGCCAGGCGTGCATCGTTATTCGTTGTGAGCTACGAAAGGAAAATAAATGGGTCACAGTACTGGATCTCATGTGTTACTCTGACATTGGCAGTTTCAAATTTAGCCTTAAAAGGCCATAAAGAGGAGATAGGCCAGCCTAATATCAGAAACGTTTTGGCAATTATCGATCTTTTGAATAAGTGTGATCCGTTGTTGCAAGAGATAGTCAGTGGTCCGAAGAGCAGGTAGAAGTATATGAGTCCAGAAATTCAAAATGGACTCATTCAGCTTTTATCTAAATTATATAAGTAATCACCACCAATAATCAGTAATCAGTTCCAGTAATTACAATCGTAGTTTTTTATTTTATCGGAAATTTCCCCTATTTGAGTTTTACTTTTATTGGAGATGTGATGGTTTTAATTTGCCGAGACGTATATGGAATTTGTACGGTTGTGTGTAAGTGAATTTCTTTCCTCTCTTCCTGAAATTATAATTTGAATATTATAGTAACAGAGTTACTACCGATGGAACCGAGACAATATCATATAAAGTTGTTTATTACCAGACATATGTGTGTTAATTCCATTACCTTTATGTATTCAGTTTGTCAGACAATTACCTTTAAGAAATATTGTCTTTAAAATTATTTTAATGGTCATTCATTCAATTTTAAAAGAAATATGGCTTCTCAGGTCTTCTGTTATTACATATTCAGATTTTTTCACTAGAAATTGAAAATTGTGAATACGCAGTCTCGTACAGCTGAAGAACGGAGGAAACACATAGAAAATCAAATTGAGGAAATTACAAATGCTACAGTTAATCGGTAAAAATTTCGAGAAATATGATTTTGTGAGTGAAAGCTTGTGTAAAAGTAGATGGCGGAAATTTGCAACATTATTATAAAATTCTGTTTTAAAAATAAGTATATCGGACTCTTAATGCGTTCTTTATTACTTATTTTTTATTTGCATTATGTTATATTTTTTAGATGACTTTTCGGTAAAAGTAGTTAGTAGCGATAAAATCTGGATACTTTCGTTTGATTAATATCAGTGGCATGTCAGTGACGAGTGCATCAGTTCTGTCGCCTTTTTCATATGCAAACAGGAAATGCAATCGAAGAAACGCGTGTGTGTCTATTTGCATGTTCTCATTTACACAACAGTTAATCGGAATGAGTTTAGTCAGTAAGTGTTAAAGTGAATTTATGAAAGCTGTTAATGATTGTTTACATGACAGTGAAACCTCTGTTGCAAAAAACTGCATTCTATCAAACTAACGTGCACGTCGGCCGTCTGACGTGGAACTGTTACCGTCAACATCACTTTGGTATTTCTCAAACGCGTGACCGTATACCAATTACACAACTTATTCTTTCAAGATTTGTCACACTTTCTGGTAATATTAACCGTCAAATATAGTTTTCAAAAGTTTCCGTTAATAACGTAATATAATTTTTACACATACTTCTATAATAACGTTATTCCGTCGAATCAGGTGTTAGTCATCTGTATGGCGTTTAATGCAAGTATTACTTGTGACTAACGATGAGCTGAATTCAACCAAGAATCTAAATTTTAGCACTGACCGCCTACTAGTCGGTCTGAAAACATTTTAGGTTTCATGCCACATGCAATTGAGGCTATAAATATCTGTGATAATGATGTCTACATATATGTTTATCATTTGATTACCATTCTTAATCAATCTCTTGACTTAATAAAACAATACAATACACAAGCAAAGAGTAAAATTTACTGAGAAATAAAGTATATACCGCACCGTCTGCAACTAAATTTCAGGGTTTATCAGTGTTTATGCTAATCGGTTTTGAAGTATTTTACAAAAAACAGCAAAGTACCAGACGTTCGCTGCCGAGACGATGTTTGTGAAACGGCGTTACTTTTTCAAGATATTTCGTCTTTTTAAGATTTGTAAAAGATTGCGCGCGCGTGCGTGCGTGTATGTGTTTTACTTATTTACAAATATTTACCAACATATTTAGTTCGCAATGCGTCAGATTAAGTAGGCCTACTACAATTTTTCTACACATTTACTTGATACGTTTTATAATAAAACGTATAACCAAACGTTTAACCTAACCAATCTTAAAATTTAAAAATAAAAATGATAATCTTCTTATTTATAAACAATTTAGGGATAAAAACTCTCACATACAACATAGAATACAAACAAAAAAATTCAACTTAAATACAATATAAATATAGTAATTAAAATGCTTTAATTACTGTAAAAACTTTGCCTTTGGGTCTGGAAATAACACCTTTAAGCATCTCTGAAATCCCTTGAATGAAATCTTGACAGCTCATTGCCACGTTCACCGATTCACAAAATTCAGCTTTCACTAGTCCAATTTGAGACTGCTGCGTTCAGAAGTCTGCGCATTTTTCGTGCAGCCAAAACTCCTTTCCGTGATTGCGCTGCTGAGGGGAAGAGATAGTATACTTTTTTTTTTGTACATTTTACTATGTTCAGGAGGCCGGGAGCAGAAAAGGAAATTGTTCGTGACAGGCTGAGGAGAAGGAAAAGTACCCAGTTCTTTCCTGATGTGAAGGTTGAATCTTTCAATGCGGGAAAAGTCTATCAACAGGGATAGCTTATCAAACTATCAATACTATCCTTCTTGAAGGGAGAAAAATATACAAATTCCCCTGTAAACAGCAAAATGTCCTTGTATTCACTTCGAATAAGGGTTTACAATATAGTTTGTCTTGTACCTTCCGACCACCAGCCTTAGTCGCAGAAGGCCTGCATACGGTCGGCCAGGTTATAAACTGGCCACTTCTCAAGCTACTTCCCACCTACACATCCACACATAAACACTTTTCTTTTTTAAAGTTTTTGTGTTTTTTTTTACGTATTGTCTATTATCGAACGTTATTTTCAAAATTCTTCAGTCTTCATTTTCTTACGCTACAGGAATGAGTAGGGGTTTTTTGGCTTGATTATTCTTCAGATCCAGCTTCGCATTATTCAGATTGTAGTCCTGCACTAGCAAGTAGTGTATACGCGTACATTCATTACTCGCCCACTACACGTCATATTGACAGTAGACCACTTGTATATCACGAAAGTTGTCATATTTTATTATCGTCTGAACTTGGCATAGGTACACTGTTGAATTCCATTTCCGTTAAATACGAAACGAAAGGGTAGAGTTATGTGTAAAGAAAAGATAGACGAGACGTTTGTGGAAAATGAGACACTATTAACTCAAGACTTGGCACATACAGAGAAAAGCAGTGAAAAGACAACTAAGAGATTTAGACATATGGTATAGAAAGGTTCGCAAGTAGAATATACATAAAACAAAAGCTATAAATAAAAGAGGCAGACCAAGGAGGACATGGAGAACGTAAGAAGAGAAGCTGAGAAGAAGGTTTCAAGTACGGTATACTTAAAGAAATGAGAAAAAAAGTGTAAAGTACTCGAAAATTATAATTATTGGCCGTATTAACTAAAGATACGTACTAATTTGGTTATAATTTTATTTGATTTAATCTGTTCTGTTGTCCATAACGTTATGTGTAGGCCTATACTTTGAATGAATTGTATTTTGCCGTAGATTTTACTCTAGGCAGGCTTAGTATTAAATAAAAACGAACCAGAAGCAACAATTAAATCACTCGAAAATTTCTTATTCATATAATTTATTTTTATTCAGACTAATTAATTGTTGGGATTAATAACTTTAAATAAAAGAAAGAAAACTTTAGTATTAAAATATTATGGAAAGAGTGTAAATGTCCGGGAAATGTATGTGTGTGCGACCTTGGAGTAAGCGGCGTGAGCGGAGCCTGTATTGTCGGACTGCAACCAACAGTCGTAACAATCATTTGATCCGGTGTACACGTGACCGGTTTTATACGGTACTTGGTTCTCTGCTGCAGGTCGCACATGTACGAGACATTCTGTATGTACAGTACATTGTTATATTTATACCGTACTAGTATGTGTTAGTTTGTAAGCATTTGTACAGTAAGTCGAGTTTTTGTGTACTCTTGTTTCTTGGCGAAAAGTTTAGTTGTGTCGGTGAATGCAGCAGCAGAAGAGGTTTGTATTACGTAACAATCGGCCAGTTGTTGCACCGATGACCTTTGTAAGCACCACGTAGTCGGTGTAAGACGCAAACCGTGTGTCGATGCAATATAATAATCACGATAATCAACACATTATATGACGGGAAGATTATAATATAGTCTACTGTAAACAACTGTGACCATTAACGTATCTCTGTTTTCGTTGTACAACATTTTTTGTTTTTAATTTCGTACTAAATTTAGGCCTACTTTAAATTTTTGTTATTTTCTGGCAGAACTCGCATTGTTATTGCATTCCTTACTATAAAACAGTCCAGTAATACAGGATAAATAGTAGTATTTCATTATGCAACGTACCATTATGTAATATTAGGTACTTTCCCATGACTGTATACCGGCACTACATTTTTGATGTTTTGAGTACGCGATAGTAAGCCTATCGATGCAGAAGTGTACCAATTGTAAATGATTGTATTGTTGAATGTTATGTGAAAATACGTAATGTTTTAATGCGTGAGGGTAGAGAGAATGTTTGCTTTTTTAATTTACTGTTATAAAAAAAGTAAAACACATAGTTTAGCCAAATATAACGTTTAATAAGTAAATGCAGTGGTTGTAATGAGTAATATTTGGTGACAATCTCACCAGGCTTAACTAAGTTACTCTCACCAGTCAGTGGCTTAACTCATGGAGGGATCAGGGGAACCCCCCCCCCCAGAAAAACGTCGTCGAAATTCCATAATCACTTAACGTAAGCGTAAATCAGTTGGATGTGTTCAGGAAAGCTGGTAAATAATTGTATAAATAAAAATATTTCCAATGTTTACTCAAAAACTGAAACGCCAAGCATTTATAAACAGTATTTATAAAATTATATGAGAAGAAACCTGGATTTCTCATTTGTCCTGAAAAAAACAGGGAGTTAAATCTTCAAGCTACTTTCATCCCCCCCCCCCGGAGGAGTTCCTAGTTACGCCACTGACAAGCACAAAACTGACGCAAACGGAAATAAGCATTCTTGTGACATTCCAACGTTGTCTTCTTCATTCATAAACGTGCTGAACCTACATTAAAATGTTGTTCATAGTGGATTTATTTTATGGCTAAAAAACTGTATTTAAACCGACTCTAATGAACCTAACCTTGCGCGTGATATTACATAAAATGTGAAGTTTAATGCGAAAAGCGAGTTCTACCATATAATGCGAAGCATGTGTAGTAACCCGCCTTAGTTGGAGTTGATTTTTTTTTTGTGATTTGCACGCAAAAGCGAGTATCATTTTAAAGGTGTATTGATTTCTCTTTTCTTTTAGTTTGCGTATTAACTATAAAAATCATGTTTTGCGTTACAGTTGCAGGTTTAATCTGTAGTATTGATAGAAACGCTTCTCATAAAAGTACAAGGCAATGAAAATTGATTACGACCCTAAAACACACGATTTGTTAGCACAAAACAATCAATTAACACGTTTTCTATAATTTGACTAAAATTGTAAGCGATATTTATTAGACCACATTTCGGTACCGACTACCTCGTAATCGAAATACTAAAAATTAGTGCAGTTACGGTTATTATGTTAGACACGTGTCTCCTTTTATATATGTGATGTACAAATAAGATAAAACAACATCCTGAGCGACAGATATAGGCATACATTGTTTTAACCTTTTCCTAATTTTTTCAATATAATACTATATCTTACTTGCCTCTTTTTTTGTACTAACTATCCTACTGGATTTTTTCTTAAAAAACGGTCGTGAGTTAACGAAAAAGGGGATGGGGGAGACTCGTCGTTTTTGACTGTCCATATGTAAGTCACATATACATACAGTAGAAAGAAGAGGCGAAGAACTGTGTACAATTTCCTTACATACTTGTTTTTTTGTAAGACTCTTAATGATGGAACTACTAACCTTCAATAGAATAAATTTTTGTACATCTTATACACTAAATTTAATCAGGAATTTTAACAGGTATTCCATTAAATAATATCTCCAAAAATAATAGTCAGAAAGGCATCGAACTCAGTATTTTAAGTAAAGTATAAATTTACTTTAATGTACTTTAAGTAAAATTTGTATAGTACTATAGTAAACCATAATTTACTTTATTTTAAGTAACTTAACTTAGGTCTAACTTGAAAAATTTACAAATAATATACATTTTATTGTATTTCCTTCGTATCTGAGAAACGCCCTTTAAACTTACTTAACTTAAATTTACAAAACATATACATTTTATAGTATTTTCTTCGTATATAAGAAAGGCCCTTTGTGTAATCAATACGAATTTTAAACATGTTTTTTTTTACTTTAAAAGAATGAACTGACTTGACTTTGCCGCCGTAAGGGTTACGTCAGTCGATTAAATATTTTGGCAGTTATCGCAGTTATCATTGACGACGAAGAGCTGATTTCGCACGGACCGACAGACAAACAGAAACAAAGCAAAAAAAGTGTCTGGGGTTTTTTTTTTTTTTTTTTTTTTTTTTTTTGCTCGTCGAGAGAAGTAGAACTGCAATCTGACCTAAGATAACCTCAAACAAACAACTAAGTAATGGACTAGTATAGTAGTGAGTCATCTCAACTGAAGTGACATCTGGACAGTTTTCAAATGCGTCTAGTCTATATCCTCCTCCTCCTTAACGCCATCATCATCGTTTGATGGTCTGCTGCTTGGAGATCTCGTACACCACTGTTGTCTCCAGTTGTAGTTGTTTCTGTACCAGACAATAGCGTATCTACAATTTGACCTTGATGGGGGTGGGGTCCGGTTGAGTCGGCTTCATACAAAAGAAAAACAAGTTGAAGCTAATCAATAATCAAGCCACTAATCTTTACAGTGGCTGAAAAAGGTGTGATAACATCCTGAAATCAATCCTATTAAAGTAAATGGTACTGACACAATAAAAATACGCACTGTTGAAACATGGTTTACTAGACAGGCCTACTTATTGACTGAATTGGTTTTCCTATATTTCAAACGTATACGTAAATGCCTGTTTGTACGTTTAAGAAAGAGTTACTACAGATGAAAAATTAATAAAACAGGCTAAAAATTAAGAGATCAATAAAATTCCTCGTCAACTTTGACCCTCTGGAGATGGGCCGTCCCCATCCCCCCCCCCCCGTAAATACGTCGCTGATACCAGGCTCGTTCTTTATTTCTCTTACATACTTCTATTGTAACAGCTTCTGTTCTTCTATCATCGTTAATCTTTTCCTCCACTTCTCCTTTCTGCATTCAAGATGGGTCGTTAACATTTCTTCTCCTTTTATATAACTACTCCTATCCAGGCTCCCTTCCTTTTTAGGATTATAACTAAAAATGCATTGTTTTCCTTTGTTGTGTTCAGAACCTCTTCTTTTCCCACTCTGCCAACCCGTTTTGTTTTCTCTATATTTCATACCAGCGTTTTGTTCATGTCTCAAAATCCTGTCCCCACAATCCACGTTTCACATTTGCATTACAGAACGCTCGGCACAATCCATTTCACAGTCCCCTTCCTCTGTTTTCTGTCGAAAAAACAAATTTAAAAAGTGAAATAAATAATAGGCTGTATTATATACTTTAATATTGTATGGTTTCACCCCCCCCCCCCCCCCAGCGTCGTGGGGCCCTTGGGAAATGGGGAGCATCCCCGTTACGAACGCGAGCCTGATCATGTAGCACGTAACATGCTGCGACTTTATTATGACCGACACCCCCTAAATGTGAAGCTGCCAGCACTTCAGCACTGTATGAAGTCATATCTTTAAATAGACCCGTTCAGTTTCAATAAGCACTTTTATTACCTGAATGAGTTACAATACACACACCATTTATCAGTAATTTACGTCGAGATAAGCTGTGACCCCCCCACTCACCCTTTTATCATTCTGATAAGAACTTTGTCGTTTTGCGTCAGCTACTTATGTATGTATTCTTCGTCAATTTTGTCCTTATTTTCATTTGTATTTCCAATAAGGCAGTTTCTACATACAGTATGTGCTGAAACTACTTCCTGCGCAGTAGGTAGGCGACATTATGTGTATGTTTCCTGTTCTTATGTATTTAGTAACTTTACTAAATTTTCATGTTTCTTAGTCAGCTCTATATCGGTTACGTATTCTGCATTCCTCCCTAAGTTCAGATATTTTAAAACCGAACATAATTTGACACTGCAAAGCCGATGTTGCAAGTTCAGTGCCGGTCTTCCGTACAACGCTACGTCTAGTCACATACCGTGATTATCTGTTTATCAATGTAATGTAACTAAGCCACTGTCGTTATACATTTTTTCTTTTAATATAAAAACTTACTGCTTGGTTATCGTAAGTGTTATTAATTTTTTACACCTGGGCTACCATTTGTTACTTTGCTACATAATTATGTAAATCTGATAATATATTTTCGTTACTTTCTCCTCTTCGTAATCTTAATCGTCTGTGGGCATATTTGTGCCTACGTCAGCACTAGACTTATTGAGTAAACTTCAGTTTAGCACTCCAATCTGTCAGTAATTCCGTCGTCCACATTATTGCAATTCGTCTGTTACCGTCATTTTATAACTGTCCCATCTCTTGTAAATTTTACTCCGTGCCCTAAAATACAATGTCTCTCTTTGTCGTATTCAAAATCTTTTTGTCTCATCTGAATAACCCTTACCATATCTTTTTGTGTACATGCTAAATATTCATATTTTTTGCTTTCGCTCGTCAGGTGGTATATTCCATGCAACAATTTTTACATTATCATTCCATTTTTTACTTGAAACAGTTCCCTCCGGGTTCCGGAAGAGGGATTGTTTACCTCCTGATTCTTTATCGCATACATGTAAATATTATCCAAGACTGTTGTAGGGAAATGTTATTTATTTATCCCTCTCAGTACGTGGTCTTTACGGGTCGTTACTTTAATTACGCTTGTAGTTCCATTTGATGGGCTCATCCTAGGCCATTTATTTTCTGCTGTAAATCGAAACCTGTTGCTTTTGACAGTGTAGCTCCCCCCCACACATACACACACACACATCATAACACTTATTTAGGAGTAGTTGTGAGTCAAATGTCGTATAACATCATTTTGTAACCATATTCTTGTCAGAATACGCCTATCATGCCTTGGTAATATTGCAGTGTTCAGCACCTAAGTCTTGGACCTGTCGCAAATAAACACGTCACTGTTCGTGTCAAAACATTAATTGTCGCAGATTAGATTATTCAGTGTTTTCCTTCAATTTCATATCAGTGTCTTTATATCGGAGATTATACGGTATTGGGTTTTATCCACTTATGAACGTGGTCATTTAAATCAGAAATCAATTTTACAACAGATAGCCGTCTTGGTCAGTTTTTGAGCAGCAAAATTCACAAAACTTTTAATCACTACCACTAGTTACGAAAACATATGAAAGTGATTATATAGTAGAAATGTCTTATTAGGATATCGGTTGTAATGACCAGTCTGCTATAAGGATAGCCTTATGTGTGGTTTTGTTTAAAAACAGCCATCTGCATATTGGATATAACGAAAAACTTTGTTCTCATGGCAAAGATAGAACTTGGTAAACTGTAATGTATCTACAGGTTTTGGATCTTCAGTCCTTTTTTTATATAAACAAATTTTCAAAAAGTCATAATTATTATACAAAAACCGAAAATAAAAACAAAAACCGCAGCTACGGAAAACGCTGTGACATTTCAAAATCGAAGTTCCGGTCTTACTAATAAAAGGAAAGAGTTAATTAAAATCGACAATAGAATATTATTTTCATTCCATTAATGCGAATAATACACACAAACATTAACAAACTCATCTACGTCGTCACTCACCTATTGAAGACCAAAATAATAAACTATCAGAAAAATTTTGTTGATGTAATAACCGTACAATCAGCTGAAACAAAACAAACTACCATGCCACTTACTTATAATGTCATCTTCTTTGCCTAGTCGAGTAGTAATTTTATATCAAGTTTTTTTTTGTAATCATAATTTTATGCGCTCTTTATTAATAAAAGTTATATCAATTATTACTGTTTTTTGTTAGTCATAAACACCATGGTAAATTCGTACCATGTTACACGACGATTGTATGTACAATTTTCACTTGCACTTCGAATCAGTGGGCTCTTGTAAAGGTACATTGATCACCTACCGTCACATATTTTGCGGTTTGCGACAAAAAATTCGTTACTACAGAGTAAGGTTTATTGTGCCCGAATACATTACGGCAATAACTACAACACGGTAAATACATTACACTAAATTGTATTCAACCTCTGTGGTTTTGAATGAAATTTAAAACGTTTTTAAGGTTATAATGAAACTACAGACAGTCAGCTGAAGTGGTAGCATACGCTATATTACAAGTATAGCCTACACACTTTTATAATGTGACATGTATTTTCGTAATTAACTTCAGTTTACAAGTTAAAAAATATTTTAAACGTACATCTTCCTACAGTCTGATATGATTATCACGCACCTTCTGTTTAAAAATATAAATGTATACACTAACATACACTATTTGTATTCTCAGTCCTGCTTTTGCTGTGACATAAATCTCAGACGTTGGTCATGTAGGCCTATATTACAAATTAGACTTGTATAAAGAAACTGTTAATCACTGGTTAAACAATTATCTACTATACAGATATGTTTACGTTCAAACTATATGGAAAATGATCTATTTAACAGGTGTCTGTTTTTCTAAAAATTTTAACTTGTATCAGATAGCGATTGTAAGATGTAGCAGATGTTTTAGAGCTATAATAACAATAGTTTTTTTTTCTAATCTGACGTTTGCTCAAAATAATTATGTTAACGCTTAACTTATATTATGTTGGTGTCTTCCTGATCGCCTGCAATCCAGGTTGCGTACACTCCAGATTACATACACTCGGCTACCTCGAGAGAACCAGATTGTTTTGACAGTTGAGGGATGCTCCAGATTGCAAACAATCTAAGGACATTACTTGTTTATGATTCATTCTAACATACATAGTACTAACATACTGAGTTAAGTAAAGTTTTAATAAACCTACTTCTAAGGCACAATATAATTTACTGAAAAGGTCCGTTTTTAACTCCAGTTGGGACTGCGTGCCCTGTTTTTAGTGAGTACCTCGATTATTTTCGAGGTGGGCCCGTCGTGATGCATCGCTAAAGGTTTGCAAGAATATGCTTCACGACAGGGGACCAAGAGACGCGGATGCCATGGGCCCGCACTCGGCATTTTAATTTAAGACCTAGATAATTTATTTTATTTATTTATTTTTACTGTGCTGTGCAGAATAAACAATGGACATACACCTCTTTTAAAGGTAAATTAGCAGCGGTTTCAAAATGTACAATCACTGTCTCAGTGTTCCAGTCTGAAATTTCTTGCAGGATTGTTTGAAACATTGTAACGTGGGTTTCTATCTTCTTCTTGTTTGTTCGGAAGAAGGGCGAAAACAGCTGGAGCTACATTATATTCTTTATTCGTGCTACCCAAGTCTACATGGATACTATAAATGTGAGTATAAATCTACATAGATTGGGACTGTTTCTTTAAGTGCCGTGCAAAACGGTGTCGATTTTCGTGAAGGTAATATTATTTTATATGTAAGGAAGAGGTAGAAAATGCTCTCTCTATGTTTTACGTTTGCGTATGCCGGCTTTGTAAGAGGTTACACATGTTGGTTTTTAACCAGTGCACTTTCATACTTTAACTCGGCCACATACCAGATGCCGGATTCGTTGTACGGAATCAGGACACGGGATACTTGGGTTGCAACCAGAAACGCTACAATGATTTATAAGCAGACACAGTGATTGCAGACTGTTCGCAATCGGGACAAATTTTGGCATGTACGCAATCTGGACAAATTTTGGCATGTACGCAATCAGGACAAACCTTTTATTTTTTCTATATTTTTAAATTTTTTTACGTTTAATTTCATTTTTTTAAATGCTTGCATTTTAAATAGGATCAATAAAATCCGAAATACAGCAATACAATTTTTTGTCTGAAAATTAGTTATAGAAACTCTGAAAATAACGAATTGTTTTATTTGAATTTACTAAACAAACACTTGTAAGTTCTACAGATGATTTTATTTTCCTGATATTTGTTTCACCAGTTACGGCAGCTTCAGAGGTTGGATTTCCACTTACCAAGTCTTTGTTTATTAAAATCAACTATTAGTAAAATGTTCTACCAAATGCCGAACGACCATTCGATCAGTGAATTATTTTATGTTTGCTGTATCTTATTTAGGTTATTTTACAAGATAATAGTCACTTTGCTTCACAACGCTCTTGTTCCAATCAATCGTCTTTGTGCCCTCAGAAAAATACACACTTTTGGAAAAGTGCACAGAATGTTATTTTAAAGCTCTTAAAACTATCGATGTGCACGAAATGGCTGTGTTGTCGTAAACTAATAAATACAAATACACTGAGTATAACACTTATTATTGACTCATCGTCGTACTAACAGATTTCAAAAGAATGATTTCTTCTTAACATATTGTATGTGTTCACGTTCTCTTCTTTGTTGTAGAATTTAATAAGTTTAAGTTAAATTTTATTTGTTTGTTTACAGTAGTGAAAATCTGTAGTGAAAAAGACTGACGACGAATTGTTGATGGTTCTCTCGCAGACGTCCGTGGATGTTTGTAGATCGTCGCAGATTCTGATTCGGCTAAAACAAACACAAGTTATTCACTTTGTAATACACTTCTTGCTAGGCCTTTGTAAAAGAGTTAAAATTATTGATTTGAAAATTATGTTGGCCTATGAGCATGTGAAAAATATGATCACAAACTATCTTTATCAAATATGATATATAATAATTTTTGTAATAGTTTATGGTACTTATTCTAGTGTACCGACTCTTGATTTACCTCAGGGCGCCAGTAATAATAAACACAAATTAAAGTATGATAATCACTTTAATGACAATTTGTATTTATACATTACAAATTTAAAATCTTCGTATATGAATTGAATTACTTATTGAACAAATTTAAATATGATTAACTAGCAGTGAGTCCTTTATGACAGATTGAGTCACTATGTTGCATACAACATATGTTTATTTATAAAAAAAAATAGAAATTAAATGTTCATTATTCTTTACTTGCGTAAATCCTTCCAACGTGCGTGGTCCTGAAGCTATTGTAGATCGGTGTTCGTCAGCAGCCGTCGTCGTGTTGATTCTGGTTAAACTTGCACAATTCACTTTATCACAAGTGCACTACACTAACATATGGATTATACCTCTAACTATGTTGTATAATTACACTGGACACAAAGATGACAGAATTTAACTTAAGTGCATTTAACTCACTCCACGTCGCGTTTGGCCCGACTAATTTATACCGTTGTAAACTTTCTTTCGAACTCCAACGCCTCCTTCCGCGAATTACCGCCACGTATAGAATTAACCGTTATTATCTATTATTGTTTATTATAACTTCGATTACACACTATTTGACTTATTATGATTTATGAAACTTGCTTTATAACTTCAATATTAATAATTATAGTGTTCCCGTACTTTGTTATTCTGAGAAGTTTACTGATTCTTTCCGTTAATTATTAAAATTTCTATATTATTTGACGCAAAACAACGTACACGAGTCTCTCCTTATAATTCTGCCGATATTAAGAAGACTGCTCTTATTTCCTCTAAGTTCACAATATATACATGCCTCAAGTTTCCCTTACTTACGAACTACAACAAAATGCTCTGATAGGTACAAACTACCGCTAAATACGAATTCAACCAATCCGCTTAACTACAACTTCCCGCGTAACGTATGACGCCTTTTCTAATTCGGCCAGTGTTTCTCCGCGCACACGTGTTTACAGAAAGTAGCGTCTCTTTCTATCTCACTTGCACAACAAGATCGCTTTCCCACGCCAGTTATTGTTATATGCACTTAGGTTTTACAACATTTGGTAAACACCCTTACTTCTGAAACATAATACAGTTTATGACCGTAGTGTCCCAAATCGTGCCTTAACATACCGTACATGCATTATCAAGCTTTTAGCAAGTAATTCTATTTTCACTTTATTCCCACCTCGCTTTCTCACGCCTACATGCCTCTCTGTTTTCTCAAACACACCCTTATTTCTATTTTCAACATATTTTCTTTATTAAAATTATAAATAGGTCAAATTTTCCGTTACAACTTACGTTGTATGAAGTTCTTGTCGATTGATCAATTAGTAAATAATTGAATCGGTTACTCGATCCTCATAGGTCAGTGTTACACGGTGCCACCTGTGAAAGTATTGCTGAAAATCTAGCTCGAGACTGTACTGTCTGTGTAATAAAAAGTCGTCAACTCTTTGTTTTTCTGTTATGAATTTTAATTTTATTAACAAATCTTGATAATATTTGCAAATCGTTACTTTAGAATTTAACACAGGCTGTTTGCCTAGTCAGTCATTGACTTTAATTTCTATTTTGCTCTTAATCTCAGGGTATAGAAAATTATTTAACATAAAATTTACAATGTACTTCTTGAACCTTGGTTCATTATGTTTACAATTCTTCAGTGGTTCCTTTGAGCCTGCAAGATACAAAAACAAGAAAAAATGTCTGTGCTACTGTTTAACATTAGTAGGCGGAGTTAATTATTATAAACAATAAGTATATTAACTGGTTTCATAAAGCATTACCATGGAATAAATATCATCGACTGTGGTCAACCTTACATTTGCTTTACGCCTAACGAATTAATCTTTAGAACAAAAATGATCTGGAATGGTTTCAAAATAATTAACCTATAGACGTAACATTGACTATTATCAACATTGAGTTGCCTCTAGGCATACTGATTCAAATATTTAATAACAAAAGAACATCGAAAGCTTATATTATTATTAACATGGTTATTATATTGACTATTGTCAATATGAGAACAGCTTCAGGCATACTGAATTGCAATAAATTATTAACTATTCCAACATATCATGTATCAGCTTAACTTAAATATCAAAAAAGTTACATCAGTATTTAAATAATAATTTCACTTAATGTTTGTCGATTATTATTATATCCATTGTATATAGCACTCTAGTTATTCAAAACATTATGTTTTGTTACTTAATCAGTGTTCATCAGAATATTAATTGGTTGTTTATGTCTGATACCAATTGAATTCAAAAGTTTATATAACCTCTCTTTTCGAGTTTCTACCATTCATTGTTTGGTTCTATTTGGTTTGATACTTGTAATATCGGTAATAAATTTATTATTTATTTTTACAAAATAATTGTACCAGGTTTATCAATGTTTGTGAATTACTGTTAATCATTTTGTTTATTCACTATGAATCTCGTTAGTATATTATGGTTGGTTCCATGTTTCAAAAAAATTGACAATCTTAAAATCTCTGTTTTTTAATTAATTATCATTAATAATCATTTTGTTTATTCACTATGAATCTCGTTAGTATATTATGGTTGGTTCCATGTTTCAAAAAAATTGACAATCTTAAAATCTCTGTTTTTTAATTAATTATCATTAATAATCAATTAGCACTATACTTCCTGTTAATACACTTGAATTGCAACTTTATTATGCACTGTGCAATTGCATTTCGCTATAATACAAGCGTTTTATTTAATCACTCAACACTAAAAATTTTGGGGTTAGGATGCCCCCTTCTGTTTACGTTTATAACCGCACAGATGATATCTTGAAAACAACTGTATTCACTCACAGAAATTTGACGTCTCACGTCGCTAGTCTGAGGTAGAATAATACAATTATTTTTTTTCTTCGCTGTTCCTATATCGGGAGCACATACCCCCTGGTCGATTTTGATCGATTCCATTGGTTAAAAAGGTCGACATTCCATCCAGCGAGGTCACCCCGTCGCGAATTAATTAATTTTTACAGAAAATTGTTAACGACTTTGGGTTGGAGAGTTTCGTTTGTTGCCTTCTCGTCGTTCCCAAAATAAATATAATTCCTTTAAAATTGGTTTAACGTCCTTGTTATTTGAGTTATGCTTAATGTAATCACATTATGTTATTACAATTAATCTGTTCTTTAAAATGAGTCCTCACAAGACGTGTGAGTTTAGTAATAAGAAAGTTAATATTACATATTTCTTATTGTTTTATATGATTAATTACTAAAATTGACCAAATGATGATTACATTCCATCGTATAGTTCCTTTGAAGTTCATATATGATAATATTTAGTACAATGATTGTCTAAAATTACTATATTTGACCCATGCTTTCTTTGGCCTAGATCATGGTCAGTTTGATTTACTTTATTTATTGACATATTTTGTTCTGTCCACTTTTTTATAGTGATACAGATGTTATCACTACATTACAACTTCTGGACAGCTTAGTTTTTCATTAGAATACAATTATTTACTTGTTTTTAGTCTCATTTATCGCTCATACTCTTAGTATGCCATTTGCCATTATGATTTAATTCTGAATTAATGATATACCCATTTTTATGTGGTTCTTTTAGGTCTAAATTGTCTTTATAGTTTAAAGGTTGTTTTGCAATGGTTGTTCTCTTATAATTACATGTGATATTGATAATAATTCACTAATACTTCTTGCATCTAGTGTGGTCAGACAGTTACCTCAATTTCCTTTAATTCTGGTTAAATTAGCTTTTCATTATAATCATTGTATACTATAATAGTGGTAATACATATTATATTACACATCTATGTCATTGTTCTTCATTGGTTTACAATATTATAGAAATTCTGAGTGTGTTTAATGTGTACATCTTTCTGTCCAATTTCAGTCTGTGTATTTGCATTAAACACCACACATACCACTTTTAATTAATAAAATTGTATCACTAGGTTCGTCTTTATAATGTCTACTTTCATTATTTTATAACTTACAGTAGTTTACAGAGTTTTGGTCTTAATTTGTGCTAATTACAAGCTGATTTGATTTGTAACTGAGTTGAGGTTATCTGGGACCCCTTTTGTCAGACAACAATGGTCTATGTTTTAGCTTTCTGTTTCAATGTTTTACAGGTTATTATTTGACACTTTTACTCTTGTTAATTATTATTTATTATTTCTTTATGATTTCTTGTCTACAGGTGATTACTAGGTTCTCTTTTAGTTAATTTAATTGGACTTGCCTGTATTAAAAGCATGCATGGTATACTGTTCTTACTAATATAATTAATTCATTCTTATCATCATTATTTACTTTCATCGTTTTGATTTGTTTAATTAGTCCTATTCTTTTATTAGAATAAAGAGTTTTTGTCGTGTTTTGTCTTTGGTAATAGTTTGTCTATGTCTGTGTCTCTTTGCTGTTTCTTATTTCTGTAGATTCCTTGTTTTATTAGTTTCATTCTCTATTAATACATATACTAGGCACATTATCTGACATATTTGTTACATCTTCTGTGTTTGTTCCCGTGCTTGTGCTTATTTATATTCTCTACAGTCTCTTGTTAATACTGAATGTCATTATACGTTAGTTTTATCCTCTCACTTACCATATCTGGTCATTTGGTTAATCACATTATTATGTTGTCTTCTATATTTTCTTCTTTATCACTCTTTATTATCCTTCGTTTGCTGAGTTAGTTATATTATTTGTTTTACTTAGTTCTTGAACCTTATATAATACTTTGTACACAGTTATTTATTTATCATTCCTTCCTTAGGTGTTCTGGTGTTAGTTTATGAGTGTTTCATTCATTATTTTGGTTGTTACATTTATGGTGAAGATATGTACTGTTACAATATAAATAATGTTTGACACCTTAAATGTGAATAATCTATTTTCAATTTTGCGAATAATCTGAATGCTTTCTGAAATTTGATGTGATTTATCAAAAAATAGCTACACAAAAGAAAAACGACAAAACGAAAATAAATAAACGAGCGAAGGAAAAACAAAGTAGGCTTTTACAGCTTATACAGAATTGAAATCTTCTTAAATAAAAAATAAAATAAAAACATGGATTAATAAGTGACAACCAGTTAGAATATATAAACACAAACAAGTAAACATAAACAATCGTTTTTTATCATTGTTATTATTTGCCAAGCAACAGTATTCGGAAATTCTTTTCAGGTATGTGCTTTACCTTTTGTTAAATCGCAGTATTGTGAAATGAAGTGAATATTGGTGAATAATATTCTTAACAAAATAGAAACTGACTTTATTGAATTTATTGAAACAGAAGTATGTAAAGTCAGTTTCAAATCCTTTTGATTAGTTCTGAGGAAAAATCGGAAACAGAGGAAGATATAATACTATACAGGTACGTTGTTAATATACGCTACTGAATCAGAGTGAGACTGTAGGTCAAAAGATACCTCTTGTCATATATTTCTTACACTCTGATGGGTTTATAAATGAGCTTGAGCTCTTCGGTGTATTCATGAAAGCAGTTAAACGCGTCCATCCATAATACATGTAAAACTACATTTGATAGAAAAAAATTCAGTGAGACATTTAGTAACAAAAATATTCTCTTTTGTAATATTTAGCAAGTATACAATTCAGTTTTACTCATAGGTTTTTGACTAATTTTTTAAACTGTTTTTTAAGTTTTCTTACTACAAAGGATCGCCTTTTCAGCTGTTGCACACAAAATATAATTTGGAAAATATGTTCGAAGTTCCATTCGTAGCTCCTTGAGTTCTATTTTTAACGGATAATTTTTAATAAATTAATATAATACACAGATGAAACTATCGATATATAAACACTGTATTTAAGGTGTTTGTCATAGAATGATTTCATAAATTTTCAAATAGGTATTTATATATTAGACTATATAATTTTTGACATTGCACCGAGTATCAAGTGGCGATATATTTACAGTGCGGTTCGAATTATTATCGGGCGATATTACTGTGTACGTTCAAGTGGTTATTAGTGAAGTGTTGCGTTTTATAATTGGGCGGTAAATTGTAATACAATTGTGTTTAATAGTAGTGACATTTTATTACGTGTGAACAATTTTTATTTGATTTGTTGTAGGAGACTATGTTGTTAATTACGAACTGTTTAACTGTAAATATATCGCCACTATACTGAAAACTAAGGCCGCTGCCGCCATGTATTTATACCTCCGCTCACAGTCCAGAACGTTCCAAACTGCGTCTTAGCGCCAGTGTGAACAACGTAATTAATTGCGGCCTTGACACAGTCCGTGCGGCTGGCGGCTTCGAGAAAACTCTCGCGAATGCGTCTAGAGTCACGTATGCCACACATATTAGAGCGAGATTCTTCTGGGACATTCGACAAACACGTAGATTGTTCTGTGGTGTCGTAACAATATGTTTCTAACCGTCTGAGGAAGATGGTTCTTCGTCCTCTACATGTCTTGAAGCGATTATAGTGTTACGACGGTCGCACGGATCGTTGTGCTAGAACGGTGGAGACGGAATAACTGAACACAGAGAATTCGCTATTTTGGCACTTTAATTACGGTTTAAAATAAACAAGTCCTTTCGTATACAACAATTCTTCCAGTGTACGCTTGTCAAACGTATGGTATTATAATAAACAATAATCACCACCTAATTAGTACTGCAGCAGTGGAAGTCACCAATTACAGAAGTCCGCACACAATAATTCACAATGGCCAGTTACACTAAACGCTGTAAAGTACAACTCAGCTCCTTATCGCTTCGTTTCGCAGTCTCAGACTGACTGGCGGCTTTCGCAACTGCTCCTGTGTGGTGTAGTGAAGTGACAAGATTGGCCTGGATGTCGGTAGAACAATCGACCAACGTCTGGAAGGCACGTGTGGAAACATCGTGAACGTAAACAAAGCACTGCATAATACTACCACTCACACAGCACGTGCAAAGCGTTGAGTAGCCACGCCATCTCAGCTTCCACAGCTCCTGGGGATGTGACTGGCTTGAATGTTGGACTCCCCATTTTCTATTTTCTTCAGGACAAATGAGATATTCCAAGATTCTTCCCATATAATTATTTATAAGCCTTATTTTAACACACGCAACTGGCTTACGACTGTGTTAAGTGAGTATCGAAATTCACTGAACTGTATAATAGGTCTGTGGGGGGGGGGGGGATTTATCAACCCCCCGTAGTTACGTCACTGCTCATCAGCATCAGCGAGTAGTGAAAGGTTTTACTGTAAGTGTACTCGTTGTAATGGTATAAACAACATTCGTCTATGTTTATCACGTGTAATGCTGTAGCAATCGGGGTTTTCCACATTCTGGGCCATGTTAGCATTGATTGACTAGAATGCTGGTCAGGATAAGCTGACAGATTTCAATAATCCGTCACCCGTAATTTGACATGGCAACGAATACCAATTTGTCATAACAAACAATTTTCAGTACAGCTACAAATGCGATTACCTTACGACCAACGCATACTTCAGTTGTGCCGAATTGACGGCCAGCATTCTTTAAACTTGACACCTGTAAGTGACAAAAATTAATTTGGCGGGCCAAGAAGTGATTTTGCCTAATCACGTTATTACATAACTGTAATAAAAACGGAAAGTGTTTGTTATTACGAATGTAATCGTGCACTCTGATTCAGTGTTTGTGTTATTGTTACCGTTTGCGATTAAATTATTTTTGAAAAATAATTGTGTAACTAACAGGAAAATTACAATATATTAGGTTACATTAAAACCAGTAGTCTATATATTTTTATTGGGTTAGACATTAAATTAGGAAACGCCTAATTGTGACAATATGTACATGATCGTAGTCCTTCAGCCTTTCGACTGGTTAGTACCCTCCCCGCATATACCCGTGGTGCGTGTGGTACCGAGTCTCTCACAGGTATATGGGACCTACAGTTTAACGCCGGATCCGAACGGCATAGTTGGGGAAGGTTTATACTAAGCAGGATACCTCTCGCTGGTTTGCCATTGCCTTGCGAGGGGGAACGGTCGTATCTAAATCAGATGGTCCCCGGCGGGAATTGAACCCGCGCCGACAGCGTAGCAGCGCCACACGCTAGCCACTACGCCACGACCGCTCCATGTACATGATATAAAAATAAAATCAAGATTCATAATAGGCCTGTAGCATAAAATAGTCTGCATTAGATGTGACTTCATTTCGACTTTGCTTCTATTTATTTCTTGTTTAGTTTAAAAATGAACTGGGACGATGAAGTTTTTGTGGTGTTATCGAATTATTTAAATAATTAGGATATTTGAACCTATTTGGATAGAAGTACAGCTTAGGCCTATTTTTAACAAACAGAACTTGATCTGCGACAGTTCAGGCGGAAACGTAATGAAAATCGTGAGTGTGGGAATATGAATCATCGTGGCGGATTAAACCTTGTCTCTACTTTTTGTTTACTTTTTGTTTCATTCGTAAGATTTGTTGTGTCTGGACAGTACTAGCCCAGACAAGATATGACGTTTTCCAGAATTCTGTTCATCACTTTTTGCTGGTACAGTACTATTAAATAAGAACTGCATAGATCTAAATCGGATTACAAGTTCTCTTATTCTCGTATATTTGACATTTCGCATTCCCAAGTTGTGTGTGGTAAATATGTAGTACCGTAAGTGAACATAAAGTGCGTTTAAATAGGAGCTACACTTTGTCAATATTTTGTCAATTATTCAGTATAGGCCTACTTATCAGGCATCTTTACAGATAATCATCCCATAAAGGTGTTTGCCAGGGGCGAATCCTGGTCACAAAATCAAACATGCTCTAGACAGGGTACTGATAAGAGCGGGAAGACAGTAATATTACAACAAAATTATCATTATAATCAAATTATGATAAGTTGTACGCAAATAATGACTAAAATGCAATATATGTGGAATTGTTAATTTTCTAATAACTGTATAGTGTTTATATATTGTATGTGTATACTGTTATTTATTGAATAATAAATGTTGAGTGTGACTTGTATTTAATCTCATAAAAAAACAGTCTTGTGCCTTTATAATGTCCACATTTCTCCTGCTTGTTAAAACAGGTGAAAATTAGTGTTTTGCATATAATTTGTTATACATTGTAGATATCAAAATAGGTTTGATATCGACTGTTGACCAAGGACAAAGTAGTTTTGGTAGCTGCTAAGTAACTCTGATTAACAATTATTTCGGATATTCTTATAGATCTCATGGTACCGAATTGGAAGGTTAACTCAGGATTGTAGGCCTACATAAATTCCACTATAAAATATATATAGTGTACTTCACTATAAAATGTTATAAAATATATATATATATATATATATATATATATATATATATATATAAATTTAGTCACTTTTTGCTACAGACCGTTTCTTGATGTATATAATGCATTTAATATTTATATTAAATTTACCTCAAGATGTTATTTTTCCTTATTTGGAACATGTTTCGGGTACCATCTTGTATCCATCCTCAGCCTTCCGGTTTTTTTGTCTGGTGAAGTACATATGTGTTGTTGGTTGACTATTATTATTGTGGGTTCCTGTTGGCTTCTGGTATTTCAAATTGGTTTTATTGTGTGTGATTGTGGTGTATGTGTTAATTTTTTGTGTATTTTCAATGTTGAGTGCTTTGAATATTGTGTCATGTTTTGTATTGATTGTATTTGTTCAGGTAATAGTAATATTTGTTCACAATATACCTCAACCTCAACATCTTGAGGTAAATTTAATATAAATATTAAATGTAATATATATATATATATATATATATATATATATATGTACCGGTATGTGTTTTTTTTATTATTAATTTTTACCAACACAGTAAGTTTTTAAATTATTCATTTTTATTTCCAGCCTTTGTATTGAGCAAACAATGCTTGTAACATTATCTATTTCCTGTGAATCATTTATTCTCTTAATAGAAAGTAAATTAGAGGAAAATACCGAGTGTGACTAACAAATGCGTGTATGATTCACTTCTTCCATCTACGAACCGAACTAATCTGCTTTTAGAATGTATGTGTAATTTATTATCTAAGGCACATTCCTGTTCGTCATATCTATCATGCCTGATCTTATCTACCACGTTCAGTGCCGCAAGAAGTATATAAATAGTGTATTTGTAGATTTTGTTGTTGACGATGAATTCCATACTGTCAAAAAAAAAAAATAGATCCAGCCAGTTTCGTAGTAAAAGTGTTAAACAGCACAAAATTAATCACGCTGAATGAACTTAATGATACAGTTCAGATTTGAATTTGTACAAATTTAGGCACAATTTCTAGTTTTCATATTGAGGAACTGTTTGAAGATTGGTGTATTAAAGACATCTCTCTTATTAAAAGAGGATCTCTCTATTCTTTTTTTTTACGAAAGACTGCACGAATTTCAGGACTTTGGTGAACTTATTGTACTACAATGAATAAATGCATTGAGTCAATGACTTTCCTGAGACGTGAAGGCTTTTACAGATTACAGTGTAGAACACACAGACAACCGTCCTCCCGTATAATGAAATGGAGAAACCATCAGTCTTCCCCTTACTAATGTAGCACCATAACCACGTTTCAGTCATACCAGCGGTAACCTCATTGGCTTGCGCATCATCATCATATGATGTTCTTCTGATTGGCAGGTCCCGTATTGTCTTCAGTCGTTCCTGTCCCAGGCCAGTTCTTTAGTTCTCTTAAACCTCCTCTCTTAACATCGTCTATAATAATCATTAATCTCTTCCTTCCTCTCCCTTTTCCGCTGTGCCCTGAAGAACAAACATTAATATTGTAACGTAACAAAACATCACCATATCATAAAAACAGATGAACCCTATAAAACAGTCAATTATCATAAGAAACAGTAAGGCATAACCCTTTGAAGTAAAAAAAGATTTAGTATGAAGATGATTAAAAGGAATAAAATATAATTTATTTGTCAATGAGCATAAATGTTATAAGAATAAAGACAAACTGACTTAAAGACTAAACCAAATGTGACTATGCAATTACCCATTAGATGAGGATTAGAAGGAGGATAATAATGAAACTATACAGAAAACAAATTAAGAACAAACCAAAAATACCTGGTAAAGGAGAGTGAAGTAATGACTATATGATTGTAAAAGACATGATAAAGAATAACCTAAGAGTATAACATTGTACTTTACATTCTAACAATACCATTAATGTAAATAACTGAATATCAGAAAGGACTGATTAGTAGTTAAAAATGTATTTAAAAAGTAAGACAACCTGAATACTAGTAATCAAAATAATAAATAGTACATAGTACTATTCATGAACTGTAAGAAATGAGTAAAATGACTAGATAAGACAAAGCATGTAAACCAAATATAATCAGTAAGGGTGAAGGTAGACAACCTAACCTAGCCAGCTGGGAATTTACACTTATAAATACCAAAATATATAGTAAAACTAATGTAAAACTCTTAAAGGTTATATCTAGATGTAACTAGATCACATAAAGATGATTCTAAGACAGATATTATGTCACCACAATATTGTAATTATTATAATTAATGTGAAACAACGTGATGAAATGTGAGAGAGTACACAGGACTCACATGATACATTAAAAACCCATAGAAATACCAAGAGTCAATGCATGTAACTAGTAAAACAATCAGTGATAATTAAACTAACTATGGACAAAATACCAACCAATAAATATCAAAAAGAATAATCAATTAATAGTTTCTAATGAACATGACCTGATACACCTAGATACAGGGTTCATTATATATAAATTAACAAGAAAATAAGAATAAGGAGATGTAATAAACCATTGTAAAACTTACCAGAAACTCAAATGATGAATTAGAAATAAGATGCTACTAATATAACAAGTGTATTAAATAGAAATAAGTAGAAATAATAAGCTGCCTGCTTGTACAAGAACTCATGCAATTTAAGTGATAATATACAAGAAACAAGGCAATGTCTTAGTAGAAAAAAGTTAACCAAAAGTTGATATGATTAATCCAAATTATGTGTCAAATGTAATAAACCATTTACATACAACCAGTGTATTATCATCAGTTAAACTAACTCATGGGGCTATAGGCCTCATAAAGCCTAACCAAGGATTCTATATTTATGTCACAATTATATGTGTATATTGTTAAATTATCACAGCTAAGGACTTTGTGGTAATTATATTCAATTTATGTCACATCAAAATGTTAATATAATAGTTGTAAGAAAGATTTTAATCAAAATATTGTAGTAGGTAATAAGTAAGGAATACTATCTTTGTTAATTGTAAACTGAATTATGTCTTGTGGGATGTCAAAATGTTTATCAAAACAAATGCCAGACAATGGTAATAATATTTAAGCATTCACAAGGAGCATAAGGAAGTAACATAAGTTATAAATTATTTTAATACATTTTGTAAAAAGTTTGGCGTCACTTTTAGACTCTCAAACCCGAAGACCCACGCTGTGAACAAAATTAAATAATTTTAATAACGCGAGGAGGATGTGTCAACAAAGGAATGTCATAAATTCTGACCAATCAAATCACCTATAGCGAGATTTGTGGGGGGAACGTTTTAGGAACAGCGAGAAGCGACGCGCAAATTTTTGACAGTTCATCTCTAGTTCCAAGCCGTTCAGATAATGGGACCCGCGCTACAGTAATTCACGATTCACCCAGAATGCAGTGTGATATCAAAAGTAAACACGGGGCGTTCTAACCTAATTATTCGAAATTAATCAAAGTGTTGTGAAGTAGAAAGCAACAATGAAAGTTATTAAAGGTCTAACAGTGTACTGTACATTCAATTGCGTAGTGTATAATAAATTGCAATTAAGTGAATTAAGGAAAGTATAGTGACAATTATTTATACTTACTAGAATTATCGACCCATACGATAAATTTATATAACCTATTGAACAATATGAACTATTATGAACACTAGAAAAGACCTAAACATTATTAATATTGTAAATTTATTCACTGTTAAAGATATTTTATTCACAAATCAAGGTTAATTGTGTATAACCTCGAAACCAAGTTTAACCTCAACATTAGACGCCAGTCGTCTTGTGAACTTTATGATATTAGTTTAAGATTTTCTGTATTTGAGGTAATCACTCTCCTATTATTAGACTTTCTAGTAGTAATTGACATCTTTTAGTTCCATATTTTGCAGTTCAAAGAACCTATTGTTTAAATTTAACTTAGACGATTTTTGTCAACCAACAATATTTATGTAACAAGGTACCAACCCTGGGATACGAGTTTCAGAAAACGTACTATTGTTTATTGTAAAGCAAAGCTAATTGAATTGATTGTTTTTAATAAGGATTAAGGATCAGTTGACACGATGAATAAATCGCCTTGTTTCAACATTAATGGAGCATGCATTTATTTTCATTCGGTAAAAAGATTTTAGTAGTAGAATAAAGGTTATGTTTACTTCTGAGATCAGTTGGTAGCACTCATCACCGGCAGCAATAAAGCAATTCAAATATTTTATTCTTTATTAATGACGAGAACTTGTTGACATTGCTATCACCCATGAAGAATCTACATTCGAAGTGAGTACTTAATAATAATACCAACAATTAATTTCACAATACAATAAATTATTCAGAAGCAATGTTGAGGAACGACTACTTCGGGTGATGTTATTCCATAAGGCTATCTTCAGATTGAATCAACTCATTTAAATGGTATAATGGATAATCTAATCATAACATTCCATTAATAAAGGCGTTCAATTAATTAACCCCTATAATAAATACAATTAGAATGAGTAAACATTCGATGACAAGCAATTACATTACAAAATTGTCACCAACCACGTGAGACTGTAATGCTTAACAACCTATCATTTTATTTATTTCATTTAATGAACGAAGTGGACATTTCCTATATATATTACAATATTCATTTTCCGTTTGTAACATGACTTATCCAGTTTTCCTTCCTCCTCACGAGTGTATCTAAAAAGAGTTCTGTTTTCCCTTATTCTATTCAGAACCTCCTCATTCTGTCGCCCTGTCTAGCCACTTTATTTATTCTCTTCATTTTTTCCATACCCACGTCTCAAAAGCCTCCATGTAGCCTAGCATCCCCATATTTGTTTGTCTATGTCTGTCTGTCTCTCTCTCCCTCTCCCCCCCCCATAGTCCACGTTTCACTTACCTATAATAAAATACTCCACACTAGTCTCTTTCTCAATTCTAGGTTGTAAAGTAGCCTCTTCTTCTGATTGAAGTTTTCTCTAGCCAAGCGTTCTCTCTAGCTTCTTAATAAAGTTCTCTGTAGCTCGTTATAATCTTCATTCGTTACGTCAGTTTTCCGTCTGCTCCTTTTAAATTTCTTATTTTCCTTTCAATTGACATGACTTTCGTGTTCTCGTTGTTACTAATTCTCATAACGTACATGTTCACTACGTTTATCTTCATCCGATAATTCTTACTTCTTATTTCATCATTGCTAGTCTTTGCAGTGGTTTAATATACATTAACTAGAATTGTCATATTGTCAGCAAATTTTGAACAATTTACCTTTTGTCCTCCTATACATATATCTCCTTCTTCCTCCAAACTTCACACACACACACACACACACACACACACACACACACACACACACACACACAGCAATAAAGAAGTTAGCGACAAGATGATCTGAAGCTCTTGTTCTAGGACTTCAGCTAGCGTACAAAAATTCCTTACTTTTTATGTGAGTTGGCTGGTACACAGTATAATTAAGAAAAACCATTGTTTCAAAGACAGTTAACCGTGGAAGAGGAAATGTCGGTTGTGTGTTCTTGTGAATCCCAATGAAAGTGAATCTTCCACCAGTGCGTATCACATGACTGAATGAAACATATCGACCAAGCAGCTGTGGCTCGTAGCAGTTGAGGTTTTTTACTTGGAAGAAATTTTTAGTTGAAACGAATAAAAATTACAGAGGGGAAATTACTCTAAGAAATGGAATTCATGTAGGATCAAGATTTTGACATATACTCGAGTAAGTCCGACACAGGTGCATGAGGATCGTTTTAGAAAATAGTGAAAAGTACCTGAAATAAGTGTACCGAAAACTTTAAAAGTTGAAATTTTATTCGACAATATAAAATCTCGAAATTTTTAATAAAATCAGCTCGAAAGTTTAACCGTGCAATATCGGCTTAAAAAAAAGAAACGTATCACTGTATTGACCAGAAGCGATATGTTCTATCTACACCAAAGTTATGAATAAAACACTAGTAAAATAACGTGTTATACTGCAATTTCGAACGGCAGCAGACACAAATGCCAAGCAACCATTATACAATATTTGTGTTGGCATCCAAGGCCACTGGTTGAGTCATGAGTTACGTTTCCCAGTAATTAGTGTGTCTGCTGCACTGGTGCCACTACCAGCTGACAACACATTCCCAACAGTATTAACTGCTATTTAAACAGAATTCCGTACAGTTCGGAAGCAAAAGTAGAACACTGTATTGTAATATTTTCGTTTTGTAATTCATAAGATCTCTTTGTACCATAGTACGCATCTAAACTGAAGGAAAAATGGAGATCGGATTATGGTACAAGCCTTTCAGTTTATTGTAAATAGTTCAACCTTAGTATTTTTTCTATGCGTACATGAGTGCTTTTGTGCTGTAGCGCGCATGCGCTTAGTTTGCGTATAACTGGTATAAATTTTTGTTTGCTTGGTACGCTAATACCGACTAGAATTTGCTTCAGTTGAAACTATATAGTTTAACCCTAAATACATATTATTACAAAGCCCCTCCTAAGTCAGTTTTATCGCTTGTTGTGTCTACAAGGTTTATGATGTTTCATGGAATAAGTGTAAATTCAGGGTTACTTCACTTATTAATAGAGTTGAAAATACGGAATTATGAAAACAGTAGCAGCAAGTAAACACAAGTTTTTAGCTGACCCCTGCCCAAACGTTTAGCTGTAGGACAGCGAAATCTCACGTTAAAAGAACGACGTGGCATACAAACAGTTAATGACATACACAGACCGGACGAATGATTCACCCAACATTCTTTTGCCTCTAACCGTTAATTTAGGCGACTTTAGACACGTTAACATAATTAATGAAAGAGGAGATTCGCTATCTGCAATCATGATAACTACTGAACTGTAATGGGTGGGCTTGGGTAAGGTAAACGTTTTCCCTTAAATCGGTGATACTTGATATCTGATTAGTGAGTTTATTGTTAAACCTGTAAAATATTGTTACAGGGATGCAGTCATTTCTGTACACGGAGAAACATGTACAGGCTTGGTACCTCGTCGTGACACCATTTCGCAGTCCACCTCTGTCCTTTTTCTTTACTCAGAAATTTTTAATGTTCATTGTTAAGTAAACATTAGATTTTTATGGGTAGAGCTTTCCGTTTGCCATATGCTGTATTGCATGCCCTACGGTGGCCGGTTTTGATTCAATTTCGACAATGTATTCATTTTTGTTACGTAGTAACAAACGTTTTTAATAAGTTGATATAGCCACTTTCAATGTAGAACTTTTAAATAATGTTTTAACATAACTTGAATCAATTAAATAAATTTCGTCAAAGTTTTGAAAATTAAATGTTCAAAAATACGCTGCTCAAAATAATATTTTAGTATCATCACCGTCACCGTTGACTGCTGATAGTCTGCGCGCCGATGCAGCCGACTGGTCTCCAGTCATTCTCCATTGATTTGCCTCCTGATCAAATGTAATTCGTAGGATAGGGCTTTACCTTGTCATTCCTCCATCTGCCAAATGATCGTCCTCTGCCATCTCTTCGATTAGCCAAAAACGCCCTGCCTTCCGCCGTTTTATTTTCTTAATTTTTTAATAATAATGTTATATAATATAGTTTGGTTACGTATCTAATTTAATAATTTTCCTCTCTTTTTGTTATCCTTGCATAACCGTTACCAGGCTTTTCTTAGTTCACAGTTTTTGTATTATTCTGTATAAACTGAACGTGGGTTTTTTCTGACTCGTTTGACGTGCATTCACCATTGACTCTAAATCTTCTGGCGTGAATCGCTATACACGTCCGTCCGATATAAAACTCGGAAAACAGACGGACTAACTGTATTCAGGACCTACTTCATCCGTTAGGTGAAACCGTACACTACACAGCCAAAATTTACTGAAATATACGTTTAGTAACAGTTGTCGCAGTCGATAATAGTAAGCCTACACGGCGTTTTGAGAGTGAGGTACATAACGTCATGTTTGACTTCGATTGCTTAATTTATTATCTTATAATAACACGTTACGCCGAGTTCTCCACGCGTTAAATACTCTCTTAGTGACACGTCATGCCTTTTAACAGCTTCAGCGTAGGCTATATCATTTAAACACGTACGGTTTGTCGTATGGAATGTGATCAGTTAACTGTACGAAAGAAACTGATACAGGTTCAATGAACTGAAAAGGTAAAATTATAACGGTATCAATTTGATTGATGAACTCAAAGCACCCAATGACAGTTTTATTAACAACGGCTGTCACAATATTTAGTTGTTTCGTTGCACCGTACCCGGCGGTACGGTCGTGTGGCTTTAGCACCGTTGGTCGACTTGCAGAGTCAAGCGTCACTTCCATGAGTACAGGAACCTGAATAGGTGACCACTCGGTGGCTGGGGACCCAGGGTCCTCTACACTCGACAGAGATCGATGGTTATAGTAATATATTATTTACTACATCTTAAATGTGAAAACGTAGTAACATGTTTCTTTTATGAAACTGCTGCAGTTTAGTTCGTAACGCGCTCCGTTTAGTTCGTAAAAATAAATAAAACACTGAGTAACTAAAACTGGAAATACACGTGATAATTCGTGACTCTCTTACGGGACATTCCGTGTTTGCCTAAACTTAAACATACTAGTTTTTTTAGTCGCTTCATTTCGTCAGTGACGGTTGGTCATATCGAATTTTCGCGAAAGACAAGTCGCTGGGTGTGCGTGTGTTTGTGAGGGAGGTTTCGTCGAGAACTCGGCTCAAATAACCGTCTGTTAGAAGTAGTGTCATAGAACTATTTTACAGTAGAAAAATAAAGATAGTGCTGTAGCAGTTAAGACAGACCGTTGAGTCTCGTTTCGCGAAAGGTGCAGTTATTTCATTTTTTGTGTCCAATTAACCCCTCTATACATATGATAAAAACAGAAATGAAATTTTTTCGACAAGTTAAAGGGCACACAAGGCTCGATCACATAGGAAGTCAAGATATAAGGAATTAATTGGTGTGTTCGTCATGATTATGGACAAATGAAGAACGTATCTGGGAAATTTAGCCAGAACATCTTGATCTCAAGCCTAATCGCATAATATTATGGATGTACACACCGCTAGGGAGTTAGTTCTTGGCAAGACAGTGGAATTATGGCTGGAAGAACAAAAACGGAGCATGCACCTTCCACAAACATGTTTTGAAAATAATAATGATGAAAATATAAAATGAAATAGGCCTATTCCTGTTAAATATTATTTTGGGTCCGGATTTATAATGACAGTGTCAAGTTTAACCAAAGGAAAGTAGTTGGGAAAAATAAATAAAACAAGATGTTAAAAAAAAACACAAAAAAGTGTATGTAAAACAAATTAGGATTGCAAATAGAGGCTCAACGTAGACACGTGTTCGCCAGTGATGTGGAGGTCAGAGTTTGTACAGCCAAATCTGAGCCTATGCTGTCAGTGTGACAAACATTTTAACATGGTCTTGATTTAACTTACTTTTTACTACCTTAATTTAATTACAGATGAAAATAAAGTAAAACAGAATTCTTTGTAAGTGGGAATACAAGATTTAGAACTTTTGATTGTAGTATGCATAGATAGTTCTGATATCTTTAGAAAATTAAACGAATTTAATCAAATCATGTTTTAATTATTTTCAAGATTGATTGTACCGAGTATTAAAAAGTTTGATAAGTTATGAGAGGCATAACAATACGTATCCGAATAATTTGGTAACTTAGTTGTGAACCTGCGTAAACAAATGAGAATTACCATGGCAGGGTAAACAGCTTCACGAGGTTAGCCCTATTCACGGGAAGCGACAAAAAGCGTGGCTCGAGTTGTACTGAAAGAACCAAAGTATTGCATTTTTTGTGCGGTCTGGATATTGAGAGCAATACGTGAGAATAACTACTCAGTTGTCTTCCCTCTATAAAATCTATCATACATTGTACTTTAAAATGTCTTATAATTTCAAAATTTCTTGCTCTGTCGTATTCTGTTAAATATGATTTAAAAATTCTACATTAAAAGTGGCACTATCAACTTATTAAAAAACTTTGTTACTATGTAACAAAAACGAATTCATTGTTGAAACTAGATCAAAACCGACCATCCGTTAGGGCATGCAATACAGCATATGGCAAACGGAAAGATTTACGCATGGAAAGCGTAATCTAATGTTTACTTAACAATGTAATGACAAATTTCAAAACTAAGAAAAGGGACGGAGGTGGACAGGTCGTTCACTTGAGAGAAATTTCTTGTAACTACTGCGATTCTTCTCAGCTTCCCTCAGTTTCTACAATCTGTATTTTGCTTTTATGTTATCATTACTTTAGTATGTTACTATTTACGTCTATTAATTGATTTAAATATCTCTAGCTTTAATTTAATTTCGTGTTTGAAAGTTACGTAAATTGAGTGGTTCAAGTAAATTGACTTTCCCAGACAAAGCAAAATTACTTTTTTCTCTCCGCAGGCGCCCCTACAGCTTGAAACAGTCGCAGTCTTTAGCTGATATTGTCGGAGCATACTGCGTACGATGGTAGCTGTTTACGTGAATAAGATCATGAAGTTTACAAGCATTTTCAGCTTGAGTGTGTAGTGCGGATATGTGTTGTGTATGTTTTGGGCGAGTGTGTCTATTTCGGTACCAACAACAACTTTATAGCACTTGAGACAGATTGCTCTATTAAGAGTCAATTTGTTTACAATGGAGCCAAAACGCTGTCGTGATCGTTGTTGCCCCACAAGTTTTCGGCAAAATTAAAAAGTTAAACTTTATCTGTACTCCGTATAATCAAATTTGTTAAAATTAAAAATGTTCTGCGTGCGTGATGTTTGTAATAGGAACGAAATGTAAAATGAACACGCCCACACGCCGACAGACACACATTGCATGTCACTTTGTGTGGTTATGCAATACGTATGTGCGTTTTGAACCTCCAAAATACGTTGATATAAACACCAGCGTGACCATTACCCTAATTAGTTAAAAATTTTAAATTATTTAAACTCAAATATTATAAGTTTCAAATGTGTATATGCCTGTACTTATGTAGGTACTGTGACGATTTCATTAATTAAAAAAATAAATAAATAATAAAATAGGAAATGTTAAAAGCTGAGAAATTTTAATTTTAATAAATCTCACATTTAAACTAAATTTTATCACTATCATAAATCATAATAATATTTAATAAAGAGTTTTAAATAAAAAAAAAAGGAATACGAGTGTACAGATAGGGAAACCCTTATTAATTAACCCTGCATAGACATGCGCTAACCGGAATTAACTTGAATACCGACCCTTAAACAAACTAATAATCCTTGTAAATTGATATTAAATAAATAAATAAACAAGACCACAGTAGTATACTATAATAAATTCTGTAATAAAGAATATATTTGGATAATTAAAAGGTCAAACTTTAACCCCTTAAATAGACAATAAAGGTGGAACTATTTTGTTGCGACGCGTAAACTCCGCGCGATTAACTGACCCTTCATAACATAGTAATTCAATCGACATGAAGCGCTCGCGTAGAAAACACGCGCTTGAACCATGTCCCGGAGAACGACAAAATGTTTTTATTTAGAAGACAGATATAACAATGTGTAGCGAAAAGTACTGGCAAATTAGTGTGCTAGTACGTTTAAATGTTAAAAACCAAAAGGTATAAATAACTGTGTAAGGGATGACATCTCATTTGTATAATTTGTAAGATATCTATGTTGTTTTAAAATAATATGGTACGAGCTACCTAAAGTGAGAACTTTTATAAACAATAATGTAACGTGCGATTCTACAACAAACAAGAACATTTATGGCACTCATACTACTGACGATGTTTAACTACTAGACTTCTGAGGACCTCAACGCTACTTCATCATGATCTAATCACTTCAGGAACTTCAACAGGAAAGTTAACTCCACTAAATATCAACCTCTGACGAACACCACAAGGACCAAGGACCCGGACATCGAGTAAACTTCTGCATATCACAGGTGACACTGAGACTTGTCCTCCGTGATTAATTAAAATTCTAATAAATGAATTGTTAAAGGCAGTTTAAAGAAATCTATAAAGACTTTAATGAAAATCACTTTATAAGATGTAGTATGTCTTAGGATTCAAAATATTTGTAGTACCAAGTAATGCTGATGTATATATATAAAGCTTCACTAATACAAAATTTCTTAGATTAAGTCCATTCTTCAAATGCCCCCCCCCAAAATAGTAAGATAGAATATGAATACATACATACATACATACATACATCCTCGGCGCTACAGCCCAGTCCGGGCCCTGGCCTCCAAAAGAAATCTTCCCCACTGGTCTCTACTCCCGGCCAATGTCCACCAGTTTGCTGCACCCAGCCTCACTGCCTCCTTACCAACCTGGTCCAGCCATCTTGTACGCGGTCTTCCCTTCCTTCTCCTTCCCATCGGCAAATAATTCATCACTCTTTTTGGGATTCTATCCTCCGCCGTTCTCTGCACATGACCAGCCCAACGCAATCTGTTAATTTGTACGAGTTGCACGATCGGAAAATCTTTAAACCTTTCGTACAAATCTCGATTATGCAATCGCCTCCAAATGTTTTCCCTCACAAGGCCATAGATTCTCCTCAGTACCCTCCTCTCAAAAACGGATAGTTTCTGCTCATCTAGTTTTTTTACCACCCAGCATTCCGAGCCATACATCAGGACTGGTCTAATCAAGGTCTTGTATAGGGTGTTTTTTGTATCTTTACTTATTAATTTAGACTTAAAATGTTTCACCAGTCCGTAGTAACACCTATTAGCAGATAATATCCGTCTTTCAATATCTCTAGAGGAGTCATTTCCAGAGTCCACATATGACCCGAGATATGGAAAACCCTGAACCTTTTCAAATTCATAATCGTTAATGCGCAGGGACAGGGCACGAGTGTTGGCACCTACAACCATATATTTGGTTTTGCTTTGGTTTATAACCAAGCCCATAGCCTTAGCGGACAACTCCAGTTCCCGAAAGGCTTCCTTTAAGCCAGATTCAGACCTACTTATGACGTCAATGTCATCGGCATAGGCCAGAAGCTGTACCTCCTTGTGAAATATGTGTCCGCTAGTTTGAATTCCTGAATCCCTGATGACCTTTTCTAGAGCTATGTTGAACAACAGACACGCTAAGGCATCTCCTTGTTTCAACCCATTCAATGTTTTTAAGGAGTTAGATAGATTTGATTGTATTCTTATTTGGCACTTAGAATTAGACATAACTACTCCAACCATACGCACCAACTTAGATGGTATATTCAACTCCTTCATAGCTCTATATAGCATTTTCCGGTTGATTGAATCATATGCTGACTGGAAATCCACAAAGAGATGGTGAGTGGCCACTCCATATTCCAACGTTTTTTCTAGGATTTGCCTTAGTGTAAATATTTGGTCTGTTGTTGACCTGTTCCTAGTGAATCCACATTGATATTCTTTTATGTTTTCCTCAGCGTAGAGAAGCAGCCTAGAAAATATGATGTTGGACAATACCTTATTCGCTGTATTAAGTAGAGAGATGCCCCTATAATTTTTACATATGTGCGGATCACCCTTTTTATGTATTAAACACACCACCCCATTGTTCCACTCATCAGGCAATACCTCCTCCAGCCATATTCGCTCTATGAGATGGGCAAATTCCTTTATGAAATCTCCTCCTGCGCTCTTTAATAGTTCCCCTGGTAAACCATCGGAACCTGCTGCCTTGTTATTTTTAAGCTTTTCTAGAGCTTCATACACCTCGTCATAGGATGGCACCAACTCCTCTCTATCATCCTCGAATTCTCCTGCTTCCTCTTCATTGTCAGATGCCTCCATCGAAGCCTCCCCAACTGAGCCTAGCAACTCTTCGAAGTGCTCTGTCCATCTCCTGATTACGCCAGCATTATCACTCACAAGGCCACCATTATTATCCCTACAGGCATTTGTTCTAGGCTGAAATTCCTGTCTCATATCATTCACCTTCCTGTACATATCTCGGCTCAGCCTTTTACTCTTATATTCCTCTATCTTTTTCATCTGTCGCATCATGTACTCCCTCTTTTTTCCTCTATGAATCTTCTTTTCCACCCGCCTGGCCTTCCTGTATTCCTCTTGAACAGCCCTAGTGCATTTCCTTTGGATAATAAATTTGTAAGGTATTGTATATATATTGATAATAAGAGTAAGCAAGTCGAGAGTGACTTATGCAACTCATAATTTTGTACAGAGAAACGAGTGAGAGAAATTTCACATGGTAATCCCCAAGCATACTCCCAGTAGATTGCTGACTAAATAACACATATATTTCCCCCCACCCGGAGTCTGATTTAAGCGGCGGAGTAGTGACGATTTCATTAATTAAAAAAATAAATAAATAATAAAATAGGAAATGTTAAAAGCTGAGAAATTTTAATTTTAATAAATCTCACATTTAAACTAAATTTTATCACTATCATAAATCATAATAATATTTAATAAAGAGTTTTAAATAAAAAAAAAGGAATACGAGTGTACAGATAGGGAAATCCTTATTAATTAACCCTGCATAGACATGCGCTAATCGGAATTAACTTGAATACCGACCCTTAAACAAACTAATAATCCTTGTAAATTGATATTAAATAAATAAATAAACAAGACCACAGTAGTATACTATAATAAATTCTGTAATAAAGAATATATTTGGATAATTAAAAGGTCAAACTTTAACCCCTTAAATAGACAATAAAGGTGGAACTATTTTGTTGCGACGCGTAAACTCCGCGCGATTAACTGACCCTTCATAACATAGTAATTCAATCGAGATGAAGCGCTCGCGTAGAAAACGCGCGCTTGAACCATGGCCCGGAGAACGACAAAATGTTTTTATTTAGAAGACAGATATAACAATGTGTAGCGAAAAGTAGTGGCAAATTAGTGTGCTAGTACGTTTAAATGTTAAAAACCAAAAGGTATAAATAACTGTGTAAGAGATGACATCTCATTTGTATAATTTGTAAGATGTCTATGTTGTTTTAAAATAATATGGTACGAGCTACCTAAAGTGAGAACTTTTATAAACAATAATGTAACGTGCGATTCTACAACAAACAAGAACATTTACGGCACTCATACTACTGACGATGCTTAACTACTAGACTTCTGAGGACCTCAACGCTACTTCTTCATGAACTAATCACTTCAGGAACTTCAACAGGAAAGTTAACTCCACTAAAGATCAACCTCTGACGAACACCACAAGGACCAAGGACCCGGACATCGAGTAAACTTCTGCATATCACAGGTGACACTGAGACTTGTCCTCCGTGATTAATTAAAATTGTAACAAATGAATTGTTAAAGACAGTTTAAAGAAATCTATAAAGACTTTAATGAAAATCACTTTATAAGATGTAGTATGTCTTAGGATTCAAAATATTTGTAGTACCAAGTAATGCTGATGTATAGCTACATATAAAGCTTCACTAATACAAAATTTCTTAGATTAAGTCCATTCTTCAAATCCCCCCCCCCCCCAAAATAGTAAGATAGAATATGAATAAGTGAGCTTAACTCACAAACAAGTTTAAGGTCCCGGATCCGTGGATAATGCTAGCACTTATAAATCCGTATGTTTTGGCCCCCGTTATTTACAAAATCTTTTATAAATTGTAATCTTTTATTTAGAAAACCTTATGTGGGAATATTTATGTAGAGCTGTTGTAGTAATGGTTTAATAAAGAGATATCGTTACTTTACACTAAAACATTGAGTGAATAAATCGTCAGACTCCCACGTAAAAGTTCCTTTAGTTATAACTACAGCTGGTTTAATTAGTAATTAAAAGTTAATTACGAGTATGGCAACCCGTGCAAGTGTTCTGAGGTAAGTATGCACAGGTTCCCGATGTTATAACGTAGGTGAGACGTTATAAGATGCGCAACTTTGCTAATTTGTAAAAAAAATAAAATAATAATTTTGTGCATCGTGACGCATATAAAATGCGCCACTCTGTTTTGTTTAATAAATAATTGTGTAATATTGTGACACCCTGTTCACTCATGTACTTTAAAATATGTCTAAAATTTTAAATAAAATAAAAATGATAATTATTATTATAATAGTATAGTAAATAGGTAACTTTAATTGTGAATTAGATATAGGAGTTTACACAATGTTAATTTAATGCCACATGTATACGAAACAAAATCAGATACGTACTTGTCAAAAATTTCATTCATCAACGTGTCGGTTTGTAAACAAAATCTGACCGGTTAATTTCTTGTCCACGCCTGTTTAAAACTGTCCTAGTCACATTGCGCAAAGTTGAGTTAGACAATACCCAACCCTCTTCGATTGTTCTATTGTTATAAGAAGCGTGTATCATCCTGTGCCTAGTAACCGAGAATTTTCCCCTTAGTTGAAAGTATATTGACGCCTGTGTGAGATTTCTCTTTCTCTGAAATTTACTTCTCGCACTACCAATGTAAATTTTAAATGTGAACTAAAATCGTTTATTTGTGTAAACAAGAAAGAGTAGTACAGAATTTAATACTAATGGTAGAATAAGTATTTATAGTGACTCACATTTCAAAAATGGCTTTATTTAACCCCGATCTATTATTAAAAGATGAACTGTGCTACGAAGCTATTTTACGCGGTTTACCTCACGCGAAAGTAACAGTCTCTGAATTGCGCAAAACGTTACGCGAAGGTAGATCAAATATACCCTCGCAGTTAGATAGATTACGTGAACTCGATTATGACGGCGAACGAGAAACCTGTTATGCGAAGTATAGGGAACTGACGTTATTATCTCAAAACATTCACGACGAAAAATCACCTACAGTAATATTGCGCGTCACGCAACGAATAGAACATTTAACCCGCCGGTTGAACAATTTATTGAACTGGTCCGACGTCACCGTAATCCCTCCCGATGTGCAAAAATTTGCGGATGAGGCATTGCATCAATTACCCACAGTTATCAACGAATTGCGAAGGAAGTCAGACTCGTCTAGAATGGAAGAAATTGAGCAATCCTTACAAAAGTTATATATTTCCCCGGTTCAATCTCCTACTTTAGAACACCCTCCCTCCACCGTGAACCACGAATCACCCATCGTATCGAAGATACAACCGACTCATGAACAGCTACCTAGTAGAGAATTAAATACCCTCACGATATCAGAACCCCCACAGCCTAGTGGTCACCATACTCGCACCAGTAAATATGCGATTACGACCCCTAACGCAGCAACAAATCCTTCGAAATGTATAGCATACCAAATGTAAATTTTAATGTAGACCTCTACGGAAAGATTACCCACCCAGTAGAGAAAATTATTACAGAAATTCCCTACACTGATGGCTTAAGTATTACGAAACTGTTAAATTTCATCAGATACCTCCTGCAAATAAAAGATTTACAGCAACTGATCGATTGGCAAATCCTGCAAGTAATCCTACCCAAATGTAAACCACCATTACGAGATCGTGTACTGGAATCATTAAGCTCGACTCTTCCGGTAGAAGAACTTCATACTACCATAATAAAACATTTTATCCCCACGGGAATTTACGAGGAGATCAAAAGAAATACCGTACTTCGAGTACAAGGAGCCCATGAAAGACTGGCCCACTATATTGCAGACATCAGAGAATCTTCACGACTACTGCAAGTCAACTGGAGTGAGAAACAATTGGTCGATACTATTCTAGTAGGCTTATCTCCAGAAGAACGCTCTCGATTAGCACCAATAAATAGGCCCCACACTTTCGCAGATCTAGAACAATGTAGTATTCACTCTTCAAATGTATGGTACGCGGATCAGAACAGACATGCATCGCTATCCACTACACAACATAGAAAGGAAACGCAAGCCCTAGTCACAGATGCTAGAACTCAGCGCGAAAGACGACCATTTTGTCGACCAACCAATCTTCATGACCATGGTAAGTCCAAGGAGCCTCAACCTCGACAGGAAACCAGTGAGACACCACGTAAAGAAAATGTATGCTATAACTGCGGGAAACCTGGACACATCAGTAGAAACTGTAAACGGAAACAGTACTATCAGAAAACCCCTTATCCAAAAAACATGTAAGGCAGGGAGATCCGAAATCCTGTATCTTCCGCAGCATCGTGAAAACAGGTAAACCCCTGAGAGACAACAAATTAAAACAAAATAATAATAACAAAAGAAAATTAGACCCCTATGTTAGAAAATTTATCGATAAATGTAACGCTATTAATAAATGTGATTTCAGTAAGTGTCAATTACCGTATATACAAGTTGACCTCGGTGTTACATCCACCCTCGGATTAATTGATTCCGGATCCACGCGAAGTTTAATTAGTCAACAGCTAGCCGATAAATTATTTAAACACAACTTAGTTAAACGCAGTCAATCGGTGAATATTAGATGCGCTACAGCTATTAAACAAAATTTAATGATAAAACTTATCATCACGTTTAAAGTAAAAATTAAAAATCTAACGTGGTATTTTCCAATGTTGGTATGCGACGAGTTAGGACCCGAGTTAATATTGGGAGCTGATTTTATCAGTAAAACAGGAATAATTCTAGATATTCACGATAAGAAATTTTATTTTGGATTCGATCGTTCACAAAAATATAGTTTGGATGATAATGCAAATAACAGAGAAAGTACTGGAACAACTTCTACACATCTAGAACATCACGAGTCTGAATTAGGTCATCTGGAAAGTAAAGATAGACGGAAAATGCAGACATTAATAGAACAGTTCTCCAACGTCCTCACTCCAAAGTTAGGACTGACGGACCTGATAGAGTACAAAATCAATTTGAGCGACAATAAAGTAATACGTTTAGCCCCATACAAGTTATCACCTCCAAAAATGGAAATAATGAGGAACCAAATTAACAAATTATTAGAACAAGGAGTCATCGAACCCTCTACTTCATCTTCTTCATCACCCGCCTTTTTAGTACCAAAAGGTAACGACAAACATAGACTAGTTGTGGACTACAGGCAACTAAATAAACGGATAGAATTCGAGTCTATACCACTTCCCGACATCCACAGTGCTTTTCATTATTTTACGAAAGCGAAAGTTTTTACCATCATGGATCTAAACCAGGCATTTCACCAGATACCCCTCTCGAAAGAATCAAAACGTCTAACCGCATTTGCCGTCCCTTTCAACCTGTACCAATTTACGAGAGTACCCTTTGGAATATCCCAAGGTAGTTCTGTATGTAGCCGATTATTAGAAAAATTATTTCATGATATAAAATTTAAATATGTGTATCACTACCTAGATGACATCGTTATCTACAGCGAATCAATGGACCAACATCTTAAACATCTACGTGAAGTACTATCCCGGTTGGAGAAAGCTGGATTAACCGTAAACCCCAGTAAAGTAAATTTTGCTGTCACACGATTTTGATTTTTAGGTCACATCGTAAAAGCCAACGGAAAGGTAAGCATAGACCCCGAGCGAACCCGTGCGATCAGAGAATTTTTACCACCGCGGGATGCGAAAGGAATAGCTCGATTTTTGGGAATGATAAATTATTTCCACAAGTATATCCCTCATCTAGCCGAAATTGCAGCACCTCTAAATGCTTTAAGAAAGAAGGGAGCTAAATTTGAGTGGAATGTGCAACACCAATCTGCATTCGAGAAACTAAAAGAAAGCATCATATCACCCCCAGTACTACAATTAGCCGATTTTACAAAACCGTTTGTAGTGCAGACAGACAGTTCAAGTGTAGCCCTAGGTGCAGTAATATACCAGGAAGTAGATAACTCTAGACTACCTATTAGTTACGCTTCACGCACCCTGACAGACCAAGAAAAGAAATACTCCGCAGACGAGTTAGAATGTTTAGCTATCGTTTTCGCTTTTGAGAAGTTCAAACCCTTTTTAGAACATAAAGAGTTTCTGTCAGAAACGGATAATCAAGCATTATCTTGGCTACTAAATCACCCAAAACAGTTAGGTCGTATCGGAAGATGGGTATTAAGATTAAATTGTTATAAATTTAAAGTACAACATATTAGAGGCACCCAAAACGTAGTTGATGATACACTGTCTCGTATGTTCCAGCCGACTAGTAAAACATACGAAAACAAGGAGAGTAGAGAAACGCCGATTATCAATACTTTAATTACCGAATTTCCTCTTGCATTTACGGACTTAGCCCAATATCTACAACAAGACCCCCGTTTAAGACCAATTATAGAACAACTCGACAAAGGAAATAAGTCAGAAAAATACATATTGAGTAAGAGAGTATTATGTTATAGAATAGCGAACGGAAAATATTTACGAATAATCGCCCCTGATATTATTAAACCTATGCTGACGGAATACTACCACTCTTCCACCATTGGAGCACATATGGGAATAAATAAAACAATACATCGAATTCGTAAAGAATATCACTGGGAAAATATGAACAGTGAGATAGCTAATTTCGTGAAAAGGTGTAAGTTGTGTGCACTCAGCGAACCAGCGAGAAACAGCCAAATAAGTCAATTAATCTCAGAAATTCCTGCTACCCCGTTCTCCAAAATTTATTTAGACTTTTCAGGACCCTACCCGCGTTCTAAATCAGGAAATACCATGCTACTCATTTGCGTAGATTCTTTCACCAAATTTGTCTGGATGTATCCCATGCGGCGAGCGTTAGCTTCAACCACAGTAAGTATATTACAGAATAGATTATTTAAAGAGTTCGGTACACCCGTACATCTAGTGTCGGATAACGGACCCCAGTTTAAGTCAAAGGAATTCAGGAACATGTGTTTCAAATTAGGAATAGACCACATTACCACTACAGAGTATCGTCCGCAAGGTAATGTAGCTGAAAGGTATTTGCGAAACCTAAAATCTGCTTTAATAGCCTACCATGCAAACGACCAGAACCTATCCTGGATACAATTCACCTTTAATTCAGCCTATCATGAAGGACATAAGTCTACACCATTCGAATTATTGTGTACATAGAAACCTAAAAAGGTATATGTTTGGTACTCAACTGCTAAAGAGTACTTGAGTAACCATTGGCTACCTAATCGTATAAATAGGTACGAGGCCTGATCAACCTTGAATCCTATTCATCGAAAGTAGAGCAAAGTGAGAAGTCAGCTGACATCGAATATAAGTAATAATTAAGTAATAAATTACTTAAAGAGTAATTCTATAACAAGAGTAACTCACAAACTAATGAAAAACCCGGTAGTAGTCGTAAGTAGTAGATTTAAGAAGAATTTAGTATGTTTACGATATATTTTATAATGTGTGAATTTTATGTAGTATAAGAATTAGTTTGTAAGGTATTGTATATATATTGATAATAATAATAAGCAAGTCGAGAGTGACTTATGCAGCTCATAATTTTGTACAGAGAAACGAGTGAGAGAAATTTCACATGGTAATCCCCAAGCATACTCCCAGTAGATTGCTGACTAAATAACACATATATTTCCCCCCACCCGGAGTCTGATTTAAGCGGCGGAGTAGTGACGATTTCATTAATTAAAAAAATAAATAAATAATAAAATAGGAAATGTTAAAAGCTGAGAAATTTTAATTTTAATAAATCTCACATTTAAACTAAATTTTATCACTATCATAAATCATAATAATATTTAATAAAGAGTTTTAAATAAAAAAAAAAAAGGAATACGAGTGTACAGATAGGGAAACCCTTATTAATTAACCCTGCATAGACATGCGCTAACCGGAATTAACTTGAATACCGACCCTTAAACAAACTAATAATCCTTGTAAATTGATATTAAATAAATAAATAAACAAGACCACAGTAGTATACTATAATAAATTCTGTAATAAAGAATATATTTGGATAATTAAAAGGTCAAACTTTAACCCCTTAAATAGACAATAAAGGTGGAACTATTTTGTTGCGACGCGTAAACTCCGCGCGATTAACTGACCCTTCATAACATAGTAATTCAATCGAGATGAAGCGCTCGCGTAGAAAACGCGCGCTTGAACCATGTCCCGGAGAACGACAAAATGTTTTTATTTAGAAGACAGATATAACAATGTGTAGCGAAAAGTAGTGGCAAATTAGTGTGCTAGTACGTTTAAATGTTAAAAACCAAAAGGTATAAATAACTGTGTAAGGGATGACATCTCATTTGTTTAATTTGTAAGATGTCTATGTTGTTTTAAAATAATATGGTACGAGCTACCTAAAGTGAGAACTTTTATAAACAATAATGTAACGTGCGATTCTACAACAAACAAGAACATTTACGGCACTCATACTACTGACGATGTTTAACTACTAGACTTCTGAGGACCTCAACGCTACTTCATCATGAACTAATCACTTCAGGAACTTCAACAGGAAAGTTAACTCCACTAAAGATCAACCTCTGACGAACACCACAAGGACCAAGGACCCGGACATCGAGTAAACTTCTGCATATCACAGGTGACACTGAGACTTGTCCTCCGTGATTAATTAAAATTCTAACAAATGAATTGTTAAAGACAGTTTAAAGAAATCTATAAAGACTTTAATGAAAATCACTTTATAAGATGTAGTATGTCTTAGGATTCAAAATATTTGTAGTACCAAGTAATGCTGATGTATAGCTACATATAAAGCTTCACTAATACAAAATTTCTTAGATTAAGTCCATTCTTCAAATGCCCCCCCCCCCCCCAAATAGTAAGATAGAATATGAATAAGTGAGCTTAACTCACAAACAAGTTTAAGGTCCCGGATCCGTGGATAATTCTAGCACTTATAAATCAATATGTTTTGGCCCCCGTTATTTACAAAATCTTTTATAAATTGTAATCTTTTATTTAGAAAACCTTATGTGGGAATATTTATGTAGAGCTGTTGTAGTAATGGTTTAATAAAGAGATGTCGTTACTTTACACTAAAACATTGAGTGAATAAATCGTCAGACCCCCACGTAAAAGTTCCTTTAGTTATAACTACAGCTGGTTTAATTAGTAATTAAAAGTTAATTACGAGTATGGCAGCCCGTGCAAGTGTTCTGAGGTAAGTATACACAGGTTCCCGATGTTATAACGTAGGTGAGACGTTATAGTACAGCGGTATATTTGTTTCCTTTGTGCAGTATTGCGGGACAGAATGCGGCTGGAATGTCAATGATAAAGCATTATAAACGGACGGCGTAACTAATTTAAAACGCAACAGAAATTAGGCAATACCACAATAAGACATTTCCTGGTTCTCTAAGTAGGTTCGTTTATTTGCTACGAAAAATGACAATAACATGAATTAGAACTTGTAATACAAATATGTACATTTGCAAAGAAGTAATTATAAATGATAATTGCATGTGAGAGAATCAGACACAATGACGAAGAGGTGAAAAGAGGCGTGGTGAGGGGGAGGAGAGAGAGAGAGACATATACAGAAAAGTGGGTTAGTTCATGGAAGAAAATAACTGCATTTTTTACTTCCATATTCCTTAAGGAAATGGAAGTATGGTGATGGCAAAAAAAATCGTGTTCGAGATTATTGCAGATTCTGATTGTACTACACTCAAAACATGAAAAAAAGTCGTTTTCCGAAAAGTGTCTGTCTGAGTGTAGATTTTTTTTCTATGGCAAACGATAACTGCCGCAAATTCAAACAGAATCAAATAATTTTTTGCATACAGCTCTGATTTGTAGAGTACTCACGACCTATTGTTTTTGGTGAAGATCGGTTAAGGGAAAGGGGTAGTTTACCTGCAACGGTTTTTTTTATCAAGGGAAATTTTTTTTTTTTGCAAACGATAACAGCCGCAAATTCAAACAGAATCAAATAATGTTTCGCATACAGCCCTGAATTGTAGATTTCTCAAGATCTATTATTTTTGGTGAAGATCGGTTAAGGGAAAGGGGTAGTTTACCTGTAACGTTTTATGTTTTAACAAGGGTATTTCCTATGGCAAACGATAACAGCCGCAAATTCAAACAGAATCAAAAGATTATTTGCATACAGCCCTGATTTGTAGAGTACTCAAGACCTATTGTTTTTGGTGAAGATCGGTTGAGGGGAAGGGGTAGTTTACCTGCAACGTTTTTTATCAATCGTATTTTCTATGGCAAACAATAACTGCCGCAAATTCAAACAGAATCAAATAATTTTTTGCATACGTCAGTGAATTGTAGAGGACTCGAGGCCTTTTGATTTTGGTGAAGATCGGTTAAGGGGAAGGGGTAGTTTACCTGCAACCTTTTATGTTTTAACAAGAGTAAAGTACTTGAAAATTCATTTAAACTTTTTCAAACAATGGTAATTGTTGAAAATAAAATAATTTTGTTGCCAGGCAATAAAATTATAATTTTTTCATTTTAATGTAAATTATGTATATATTAGAAAATATATCGTGCTTGGCAGGCAAGCATATTTCAGTTATGTACTGTTTACGTTTCCATTTTATTATTATGACTACTGCAGTAAAAAGGCAGGGAAGACACACACACACACACACACACACACACACACACACAAACACACACACACACACAAAATTCGCGTTATTTCTGGCCTCATTCATATTTATTTTCTTACATTTGCATGCTTTTTAAATGGAAAGTGCTGAACCCATACCAATATAACGCATGCAAGCCGAAAAAGTGTCCAGCGTGGATAGCGATTTGCTTCCTGTGGATCGCTGGGCAGTGTAACTGCACGTGTTTACAGAGGAACGATTCATAGACAGACTTTTCGTCTTTAGGGAATGAACCCTCTGCAAGATGCTGAGGGTCCATGAGTGACTTCGGAGCGCTCCTTCTTTTCCGCGTGTTTGTTCTGTGAAACGTACACTGTAGATTCGCAGCTTTATTCTAAGCAACGCTCAATAGGAAATGTTAAACATTTTTGTCCACGGTGTACCCTCATACACACTAAACCTGCTCTGATGTTTTAATTACGGACATCATAATATTAAAACTTTGGAAACTTGAGCACTACTTAATGGAGATCAATCATTAACTTATACAAGCCATTAATTTTATGCATATTTTTTATATATATGTGTACAACGTTATCGGCAACAAAGAAGTAGTTTTTGTTAAAATTCCTTCCCGGGATATTTGGCCGTAGTCCAATGTTTTCTACAAAACCAGACGTTTCGGCAATGCCATCGACTTCCATCATCAGTGAAAATCGAGTGCGATAACGTGAGGTGGTATATGTTAGTGACCACAGTACTGTGGTTAAGGCTGAAGCAGTAAGTAGAAAGAAGTAGTTTCTATGGTAATATTTCATTTCGAAAATTATTGTAATTATAAATCTTAGAATATGGAAGTCATGTATGGTTCTCCATACCGATATTTAAGTTAAAGCGTTTGCGTATCTTTGGCACCACAGAAAATTCAATATTTCGACGCTATCAGCAAAATTTTGTCACCCACTGTTTTGGCTCTGTCACATCGTTTTTATTTGATGTACTTTATGAATACAGCGATGCTACAATATTTCAGTACTTCTGCGCAATTTCAGACCCCACTCAGGATAAACGTTGTGTGAAACCGGATGCGGTTTGCCTTGTCCGAAATTCAAACGACGGATAAGGTACCACTATTTACGTAATGTCCATTGCGTACATATCGCAGATAAGGTACCGTAGAAGGTCAAGGACGTATACGGTAGGCCGTTGGGGCCCCGATACGGATCAATCCAATGTGGGTCCACTAACACGGGCGCACGCGTGTTACAAAACCGCTGGATGCGCTCATTATCATTTTAATTTTATACTAATGTACACGAAGATGTAGCCTATATAAGTAGGCCTGTATAAAACGAATTTTATGTGCTGTAAATATAAGATGAAACGAAAGTTACCATGTACGAATTTTTTGACGCGCGTGTGTGTGTGTGTGTGTGTGTGTGTGTGTGTGAAGAAAAAGGGGAGAAAATTAGACGGAGCTTTCTTACTTTTAGAAAGTGTTTTCGCGTAGACATAAGAGGTTTTCAAAACGTTTCCTTCCCTTCAAGACCTCCTTATTCTTTTTCATCTTCCTTTTTACTCTTTCCCATTCACACCATCTCTCTCTTTAACCTCATCGTGTTTATATGTTTCTCCGTCTTGCCATTTGCCTCAGTTGCATTATGTTCTTCTGTCTACTTGGCAGATCTCTGCTATTATCTTCCTACTGCAGTTTGGGTAGGCCGTCAGTCTTCTTGCGTGCACTTAAATGTTAATTTATTTTTTTTAATAGTTTTCTCGTTACATTACATTGGTACTACAGGCCCGTTATCACTGTATCATACTTTAAGAATCTTTGCCACGAATAATTTTCTCATCTTGTAAACATTTTAAATTATGTGATTAGATTCTTGTAAACAGACGGTGCCCTATAAAAAGTCTGCGTATACAGTGTTAGTTTAGTAAACTGTTAGAGACAACAAAACACATTTTATTTGCTCGAAAAGGCAATTAACGTTATCTTTAGTACCGTTAAGTCACACACGTGTTCCAGCCTAGTTAGATAGCTCTGTGAAAGTACATTTTTATAATTACAATAAAGTATGCAGATGCTTTGTAACAGTGGAAGTGCGTTAAACGACACACAGTTCAGATTGTGTATACTTACCTTCCCATTGTATCTCTTCTTAAAACTAACAAGTCATCATAATTATAAGAACTGATGCAGACTTCAAAAACGACCTCGTATGTTTCTATAGATGGAAAAGCATTAATCAACAGATCAATTATATGGCTCATGTTAAATACATAAGCACAGTACACTACATTAAGTATTCAATATGGTAAGTGTTAGTCTGTGAATTAAAAGTAACGATTTTTTTTTTTTTTTTCATTAAAAGTGACGAAGTAGTTCCGTAAATAATCGTAACTATTACCAAGTCTTTACATCATTTGCATTATAACCGCTATTTTGAACTCTCTAACTCCTCAGCCTCGATTTTCGGTGTCACTTCATTCCCACTCATCGCAATTTTAAATTCCTCGTGGCCTCTCCAACTAACTCCCTCCTTTCATTCCTATCCCAAAAGTATAGCCGCTGTTTTGAGCTCTCTGACACCTCAGCCTCAATGGTTGTGGCAAGGCACTTCACTCCAACTAAATTCCTCTTGGCCTCTTCTACTAACATCCCCTACTCATTCCAATCCCTCATATTCCCCTCCATCTTTCTGATGTATTTATAACCTGATCCAAGCAGCCTCGTCTTTGACCTTCCTTAATGTCTCCTTCCGTGTGGTCTTCATTTGTAAAGTTGTTTAGTCGTCTTGCCTATCCAAATGCCCATACCACACCATTAAACATGTGTCCTGGTGTACCTATTCGATATACCGGTATTATGTTTACGAGTCCAGGTTTGAATACATTTGCACAAAAATTCATTATAGTTGTGTTCTTGTAGGATAGAAATAACTGAGCCGATTTAAATGAAACAAACTTTACTTCACTCGTCACTTTCAAAGATTTGTCTAGAATAAATTCACAACAAGTAGAAATGGCGAACCATGAATTAATATTCTAAATCGAAAACAACATTATCCCCTCCCCATTGCTTTTGTACAGTTGGATAGAAAAATGTCCAAATGTCCAGTGACATTTGGGAGACGAAATTGAATCGTTTGATACATGATTCATAGACGTCGGTCAGCGGTTCACCAGCTCAACGTCCGTATAAGGAAACAAACTAACCTGTGAAAAACAGCAACCTGTGGACAAGTACGATAGGGTAATATTAATAGACCCTGACATTACATAAACGGTAACAGTCAACTACTTTTATTATTGGTAGCCTATTGCTAGGATACCTAACTTTCGAACATTGATCTGTTTTTCGTTTTAAGTACCGGTATTTAATTATGGCATTACATGAAATCTTGTTCTTCTTCTTCGTCACGGCTTAGACTGTTCAGTCTGTTCCAGCTCCAAACTGGTCGGACCATCTCTTCTTGGGTCTTCCCAGGCTTCTCTTCCCTTTTGGCTGATACAATAAGCAGGGGCGAATTATCCACAACGCTAGGGTATGCTGCAGCACCGGGCACCAGAGCCTCAGATGCCAGAGGGGGCACCATCCAGCTGAATTGACTAAGCGAAGCAAAGCTTATGATCACATTACGCAATTGTGTGGTTTTCGTATGTAGTTATTAACCATGGAGAGTGTCGAGTTGGAAAATCTAGCGAAAGCTCTTATAGACGTCTACTCGATCGATTTGAATAACGATCTTCTAACGAATTGAAGCAATTTGTGCTACAAGTAAAATTGCAAGAAAGAGGTTTTTTCATATCGTTCGAATGAAGATGATATGATACTACAGTTTGTCCGCTTAAAGTATTAAACTGAATTATTGACTGTAAAATGACTGATGTATTTCCAAATATATACATTGCTTATCGTCTGCTTTTGACGATTCCAATAGCTAAATGCGAATCTGAAAGATCATTTTCTGTATTAAACGCATTAAAGATATGTTTCGTTCAACTATGGGAGATGAGAGATTATCTTAGTTAGTAAGGTTGAATATTGAAAGCGAGACATTTGAATCGGTCGATTCATAAGAAATTATACAAAACTTTGTTAACGTAAAATAACAAAAAAAAAAATGGATTGATTGGTATTTTCTAAGCTTAAATATTATTATGCTGATCGTAATCACTAATTAGCTAAATATTTGTTGTAATTTCAGAGTTTAATAAAATAACTGTTAACTTTAAAAGTTGTCTATGCCATTTATCAGTGTAAATAATGGATAAAAGGTTGAATTTTTAATGGGGGAGCACCAGTCTTATGACAGCATAGGGCACCACGCGCTTCCAATCCGACCCTGACAATAAGGCTGCTTTGGGGAATCTGCCACTGCCCATTCTGCTGATGTGTTGTTTCCAGCTTTCTCTATACTTATTGATGATTCCGTTTACTTCTTCAACTTTCAGTTCCTCTCTTATGTAATTGTTTCTTTTCATATCTAATTTTGTGTACACAGCTATGGAACGCAAAAATATCATTTCTGTAGCCTGAATTCTTGATATTTGTCTAATTACATGAAATAGTGTACTAATTACTTTTTTAACTATATTAAATATGTACGAATTTATCTTAACCATGAACACTCAGCAAACGGCCCTAGCTCTACTCTAGGGTGTTATAGTAATCTGAAAATTTGGTAATCTGAGTTAAAGAAATAAAGCAGTTCAAAAATGTCTTAAGTATTTTAGTAACGAGTAACAAAAACCAGTGGTTTCAATTGTTGACCGTTTTCTGTGGATCTCGGTGGAACAAACGTTTGCATGTACAACGTCAGTTTTAATGAAATGCTGCAGACAAGAAAAAAAGATTTTATTTTCTTGCAAAGGTATTTAAAGGAAGAGCCGTGTTATCTTTAGTGTCGTTGGGCCATAACAAAAGCCTTACAACCACAGTCGTAATCGTAATGTTCCGGATTACCTTACAACAATTATTTTGATCCAAAATTACTGTTGCTAAATAATTTTTTACACTAAGGCAATTGACTAAGACAGAATTGCACTTCTAAAGGTTGGTACACAATGTTAGCGGATGTAATAAGTAAATATTGTGTATCAAATACTCCTCTGTTAGCAGTGACTCACAAGTACAAAAGAGCTAATGAAATTTCAAAATCTTAAGAAAAAAAGATTGGTTTAAAAATTAAGCATTGCAAATCGTATTTTATATCTTCGCAAGAAAATAGAGAAATGTTTGGCGCCTCAGAAAATGTTCTAAAAAAATGAATGTCTGTTTTATATTTCGATTATTAGTCTGTATGTATGCACTTTCGAACTTTACCATTAACAGTTATGTACGCATAAAAGTGGTTTGGGATAGTCCAATTTGCTATAATATTTTGAACACTGTAATAACCTCATAAATGTATTATTATGGGTGTTTATTTGCTTATTATTGTTATGAGTACTTGACATTGGTTGCAAATAGCCAAAATATTTATAATTTCTTTTATAATTATTTATTTGTAATGTGTAGCACATCGGGTTTCTATTGTTTTAACGTAATGCGTATATGCTACCTTGTTGTCTTCTTTGTCAGAAGGATAGGTAAATAGGATAAAGTGTAAGTACATCACTTAAATGCCCAGTATTATAAGTAGTATAAACAATTATGCTAAGCGGCGCAGTTCCTGTCCGTTTCGCCGTAATTATTTCTGTACACCGGTGAAAAAGTGAAATTACGAAACAGAATCCACTGAAAAAGAAAAGTAATAAAATAAAACGTGTGAGTGAACGTGGAAACGGCTGGGTCACGGAATCGAGGTAGCCGTGAAACCGGTGCCCATGGCAGTAGAGAACTGGAATGTGGAACAGATGTGACCAGTGACCGATCTCGGAAATGTGCGATACGCATCGGTGCACCCTCATCGCACACACGCACCGACGTCATTCACAATGCATATACACATCACAAAATGATACGACAGGGATGCGTGAACACAAACAAGATTCAACATTTATTTCAACAGGCAGCTATTGCGTATCATTACTATAGTTAATGGGAGGTTTAATTTTCAATGTATAGATGCCGAACGTTCTTAATGTAGCGATAATGTCAATACACATTAGTGCTAATAATGTTGCAGAGTTAACTGTAATTTCAGTCCTGATCGTAGCAGCGGCGTGTCCAGAATTTACCCTTGGGGGACCGGTCGAGTCGGCTTCACATAAAAGAAAAAACAAGTTAAGACTAATCAACATTATTATCTGAAAGTGCAATCAGAATGATCACTGTTGCACACCACTATATAAAAATTATTCCGATTAGCGCTTTCAAGCTTCACAGCTCATCGTCAGATCGGGAATAGACAGGAAATATCTCCTGTCTGTTCCTGTCTATTACCGATCTGACGATGAGCTGTGAAGCTTGAAAGCGCTAATCGGAATAATTTTTATATAGTGGTGTGCAACAGTGATCATTCTGATTGTGATTTCAACCACTAACACAAATTTCTTCATTAAATATCTGAAAGTGGTTGAAAAATGTATGATAACATCCTGAAATCAATCCCAGTAAATTAAACGGTAATAAATAACACAATCAAATTACGCCTTATTGAAACATTGTTTAGAACAGTGGTTCCCAAATTAGGGTCCGCAGACACTTTTAAGGAAAAAATAGAATTAACCGCAATTTTCTCAGATTTTTTATGCTCTAAAATCTAAATCTAAATTTTAGAATCTTAAAACAATTAGTACAAGAATCCAGTATTTTTTTTTTGTTCAAACTAATTGTAATTGTAAAAGTAATTTCAAACTAATGGCTTTAATAATGTCTTTAAATCATGTCGTGCAGCAGATCTGTTTGTCCACCGAACAGACTATACCCCTCTCTTACAGTACAAGAAGCACATTGGCAGAACTTTCAACTGACAGTTCATTAAAATTACACTTTTCGCAATTACAGCTAACTGACTTGTGGTTATATGTAATGAGCGACTATTATGAATTCGGAAAAAGAGTTTTGAAGTGTTTAACTGAGTTTTCCTAGTGACAGCGCAGTCTCCCTGATCACGTACTTAAAGGCAAAGTTAAGAAATAAACTTGATGTCGAGAGTTGCTTAGTATTAAAATTAACGGACATTAAACCCAATATTAAAAAGTTAAATTGTGCAAAATTGAGCTATTGTTCACATTAAACTATGTTCGTTATCGTTAATATTACAATTGTGCAAATTAAGGGAATTTTGATTTTAATAAATTTTAATTAAAATATAAGAGTTTCTATCATATTTACTGATTGTTTTACTTCAGAACTCAGGCCGGGTTCCTAAATTTTTAAAATTATTTGGGGAGATCCGCGGACTGAGAAGTTTGGGAACCACTGGTTTAGAAGATACTTATTGACTGGATTGACTTTCCTATGTTTCATATTTCAATCGTATACGCAAATGCTGTGTAATGAACATGTTTTATATATTTAAAAGAGTTACTACTATATTAGCGTACAGAAAAAAATAATGCAGACTAAAAATTAAGAGATTAACAAATTTTGTCTACTTTTTTCGATTCCCTGGGAGGGGGGTCTGGTCCCGTTCACCCCTCCCCGTAAGTATCGTAGATTCAGGGGCGTAACTACCGGGTGGCTAGACTGACAAATATCCAGGGGCTCACCTTCTTTCTTTTTAACACTGAGAAAAATATTATGTTAATATTACACTGAATAAATAACAATGAGAAGTTATTTTGCAATAGAGGGACAAAAAGTCGAACTTGGAGGTAATTTAACGACTTTCATGTAAATTGTACTTGGCAAAATTACGTATCCACATTGTGAAATTTGCAGAATTGGTGCCATTTCTAAAAAATTTTTACAACGTTGACCTAGCAAAATTTATACGAATGCTTTTTAATTACCCTCAAGTTCGACTTCTTGTCTCTCTATTGGAAAACGACTTGTTAATTTTTATTAGACAATTTTTCTTAGTAAATTTCATTTTTATATATTCAGTTACCTATTTAGTAAGAATAACTTGCTGCTCCATTCCTGACCCGGTTTGGGCTAGTAACAGGCCAGTAGATACAGTAGATATGGTAATTATTCGAACACTATAAAAACATGTAAACACAACATTCTGTAGAACTGGAATGGGGCCCACCTTGACACTTTGCCAGGGGCCCCACTGGTTACGCCACTGCGTAGATTGTGAGCTATTTTAATGTTATTTAGCTGAGGCGTATTGTCGAGTATTTCCACTTAACCCATCGTGTATTGGGCCCCGCCGTATCTGTGTGCTGTTGGCTTAAATGTCAACTTGAGAAAGGCCGACCATTCAGTTTGTTGATTCCTTTGTGTTCTTTGTCTGACCTCAATACAAGGCAACAGATAAATACCAGCGATTCGGTTCATTGTTCGTGTGTGTATTGTACATTTAATTCTCTACCTGCTTTGCCAAAGGACATATTTGTTAGCTGAAATATAGAAAATTTTCATTTCTTAATGTATTATAATCTTCAGAACCGTTTAACCAGCGTTAAAATGTTTGTAACGATATGTCAAGTTTACTAAATGAAAATTCGGTCATGAAAGTGGGTCACATGAACGTCACTGGAAAACATTTAATAAAGATTATTAACTTAGATTTTTTTTTGGAATTTAATGTTTTATGTTTATTTTAATTTTCCATATTTTATAACCGCTACTAGGTCTAATAACTGATTTTTGACTCAGAGATGAGAAGGTTACAAGACGCCCCCGCTAGGTATTTTTATACATATAATTCGTCTAATTATCTCGTTTAATAGACAAAACTATATAGAAACTATAGATATCAGCAGAGTTTAAATCGTATTACGTAAAAATCTGATTACATAAACTAAAACCAGTTTATTGAAAAATACCAGTATGAACAAGAGTGTCATAGATAATGAAACGATAGAACAAGTTCTGTGTACATTGGGTGCAGGGCCGGCCTCAGCGCTTCGACTCGCTGGGCTGTGCGGTTGTGCGTCGCAGAGACGAACCGCTCGGTAACTGAGTTCCAAGCTACCTTCTGGAGCTCCTGCCTCGTGGCCCTGCTCAAGTAGGGCGTGTGCTCTGTAGCAGGCCGGTTCTCGGCTGTTGTGCTAGCCTACACTAGCGCAGAGGGCGTTTCAACGAATCACCTGGACGTATACGGTACCTGCCCAGCCCAGCCACAAGAGTATTGTCTCGGAACCTCGCCGCACGTGCATAAAATTTGCATGCAAGCCGTCTGAATGTTTCGTCTAAGAAGCGGACGCCAAGTCCTCTCCTTAGAAGGCGTGATGAGAAACGACGGGGGACTTTGGCCGCTAGCCGAAGACCCCCGTCGAGGACGCTCTGCAACGTCTTTTTACTTCCATATTCCTTAAGGAATGGAAGTATGGTGATGGCAAAAAAAATCGTGTTCGAGATTATTGCAGATTCTGATTCTACTACACTCAAAACATGAAAAAAAGTCGTTTTCCGAAAAGTGTCTGTGTGTCTGTCTGTCTGTCTGTCTGTCTGTCTGTGTGTCTGTCTGTCTGTAGATTTTTTTTCTATGGCAAACGATAACTGCCGCAAATTCAAACAGAATCAAATAATTTTTTGCATGCAGCCCTGATTTGGAGAGTACTCGCGACCTATTGTTTTTGGTGAAGATCGGTTGAGGGAAAGGGGTAGTTTACCTGCAACGGTTTTTTTTTAGCAAGGGTAATTTTGTTTGTTTGGCAAACGATAACAGCCGCAAATTCAAACATAATCAAATAATGTTTCGCATACAGCCCTGAATTGTAGAGTTCTCAAGATCTGTTGATTTTGGTGAAGATCGGTTAAGGGAAAGGGGTAGTTTACCGGCAACGTTTTTTTAACAAGGGTATTTTCTATGGCAAACGATAACAGCCGCAAATTCAAACAGAATCAAATAATGTTTTGCATATAGCCCTGATTTGTAGAGTACTCAAGACCTATTGTTTTTGGTGAAGATCGGTTAAGGGGAAGGGGTAGTTTACCTGCAACGTTTTTTTATCAAGCGTATTTTCTATGGCAAACGATAACAGCCGCAAATTCAAACAGAATCAAATAATTTTTTGCATACGTCCCTGAATTGTAGAGGTCTCAATGACTTTCGATTTTGTTGAAGATCGGTTAAGGGGAAGTGGTAGTTTACCTGCAACCTTTTACGTTTTAACAAGAGTAAAGTACTTGAAAATTTATTTAAACTTTTTGAAACAATGGTAATTGTTAAAAATAAAATAATTTTGTTGCCAGGCAATAAAATTATAATTTTTTAATTTTAATGTAATATAATATTTTTCATTTAATACAGCAATAAAAAGGCAGGTAAGACACAGCCTGGCTGTTTGGGTGAAAATGATTTTAAATATAAATCTTAGAATATGGAAGTCATGTATGGTTCTCCATACCGATATTTATGGATTGCGGCGAGGTAACCCCAAACCGGGCAAGCGTAAGTAATGACCGGCAGCAAATACGCGCCGATGATCATCTTGCCCAATTTCCTGGTCATGGCTGAGCTGATCTGGAGTGGAAACAGTAAGGCCTCCCCCTACGACGACTAACCATTGTCTGTAGAGTCACGCTGTTGCGACATCAGTATGTCCAAAGCCTGGAGATTGTGCCGTCAGATGTTGTGATTTAAATTTACATAAATCGAGTTAGGTAAAATTAAAAGAAATGGGTCAACATATACGAGTATTAATTTAACTAAAATAATAACACTATCAAATAAATAATAATAATAATGATGATGATGATGATGATTCGACCTCCAAATCATTATCACGCGACCGCGGACATTTGATTAAGACGTTTTTCGGGTCTTTCACTGTTTCCTGCGGCCAAAGACAACTTCCGTCTCCACGTTTGTATTTTTTCCGTGTTCGATGTGTACTAGAACTGTTTTCTTCACAAGTAACTAATGCCAGTTTATGGAGGTTATGTAGACAATGTAACTTAAATAAAATTTACTTTGTTAGTGTACAATAAAAGGGTGTATTTACTGGAAGTACAGAAATAATTTTCCATTTATCGCACATAATTACGGTACACAGACGATTTTTGGAGGTTGTGTCTACGTTTAACAATGCAACTTAACCTTTTAGATTTTTAAAATTAATTAGATTTAACAAAAATTTCCTTTGTTAGTGTACATTAAATTATTGTATGCATACAAGGCTGCTGTACGTAACATTAAAGGCTGTATTTATTCGAAGTACCGGAATTAAAACCTAGTTCCAATTTAGAACGTAGACCTATAACCTATTTGCATATTTTATTGGAGTTTATTGCCACATATTTTATTAAAAGGGTGTATTTATTGGAAGTACAGAAATTATTTTCCATTTATCGCACATAATTACGGTACACAGACGATTTTTGGAGGTTGTGTCTACGTTTAACAATGCAACTTAACCTTTTAGATTTTTAAAATTAATTAGATTTAACAAAAATTTCCTTTGTTAGTGTACATTCAAAGGCTGTATTTATTGTATGGATAAAAGGCTGTATATACATTAAAGGCTGTATTTATTCGAATTAAAACCTATCGGTACTTCCAATTTAGAACGTATAACCTAGTAGGCTACGTTATTCGTACATACAGTATTTTATTGGAGTTATAAATGTAAATTTTAAATCTATTATGCTACGCGTTGGAAGCGCCATTTATAAAATGTAATAAATGGGTTAATTATTAATATGTAAATTTAATAATTTCTCAAATGTATCTAGCCCTTAAGTTGGACGCCATTTATAAATGTCATTTTATATGCGTATTGATTGCACAATAGATTAATTATTAAATATATAAATTTACCTATCTCTCACGATGTTTGTGTATAATTGAATCTTATTTATGACTCTGACTATGCTCATCAACACATACGTGATATCATTTAATAGATGGTAGTCATTGATTCATTTATTTAATTGAACACAAGAAACTCTTAAAATCTATTTGTATTCCTTCAAACTTTAGGTTAATATTTGGGTTGCATTGGTAATAATGAACGCATATTATGATCAACTAAAATACTAGTTTAATTATCACTCATGACATATTATAATAGTACATAGGTTACGTCGCTGTACCTGAAATACATACATATTTTATAATAAACAAAGACATATCTCAATATATGCTGAAAAACAAAGAAAACATACTTACATATATAAATCAAATGATATTACAATTCAATATTCTACTTATTTAATGCGTTCATTAAATCCCAAATAAGCTTTTGTTTATACGTTCATTAACTACTTTATTCAGATTTATTCATTACTTTTCTTAATAATTTTCTCAGGTGTGAATTCTTTGAAAGAAACCAGGTCAGTAGAAGTTACTAATTAGAAATAATTATAATAATGGTTACTTGGTTATTGAATATCCATTAGTTGTTGACGAAGTCTCGTTCTGGTGATGGAGATGGCTCGTAGACACATTCCGTCGGATGCTGCTTTATCACAACCACTTATCACTTTATTCTTCCGATCACTCGCGTAGGTGTTTGCATATGTGAATAATTGAAGTTCAGTGTTCAATCAATGTTTCATCTTACTGTGTATGCTGTGAGTTCGTTTTAATGTCAATATACATGTCTAGTTTCATTTGTCGCTGCTTCATTAAACGTTCATATAATTTATTAGTTTGTTTAATGTTTCGTGTTCATTATGTTGTTGATAATGTGTCGTACACAATATTAAGTTCAAATAATTTGTATATCGTTAAGTGATGCTGTCTGTTAGTGTAACGGTCTGATTGCTCACTTGGTGTAATTTTCACTAAGTCCGTTACTGCGCACACCGGTAAAGTATCACTACCGCGATATGAATGTATTATTAAGTCTTTTAAGTTACTTGTTACCGATCTAACTTCCGAACTCGAGTTAGCATTCCGCCGTTAATGTACTCTTCTGAACTTTGAATAATTTGAGTAAACAATTGAAAGTTTATGATATACCGTCTCTCGCACTTGAAGTTAAACTACTTGATATTTTGGATGTAAACTGTCTGAAAATTCTGACTGTAAAACTTTAGTATAACTGTTTCAAAAATTGAGTGTAGACTGTCTAAAAATTGAGTATCACTGACTCTCTGTCTTGGGCAGATAGTTTTTATTAATTCGTCCCTACTCAAAATTTTGTCTCTGGCGCGCTTCACGCCTACTTCATTTCGAGATTGGTCAGTTTTTGATTTTCTTGGAAAATACTGCCCTACCATGTCAAGATTCTACGTCATAGTTCTTCCGATAGGTTCTTCGTTTCAGTTGCTATGGAAACACCCCTCACCATCAAATTTCTCGCTGGCTGAAGGCCTCTGATAGGTCCTTAGGTCTCCCCGATTTCTGCTCTGACGATCGTTGACCCGCTTCGAAGAAACTACGGCTATTAAACACTTGTCTATCAGCCTATTGTCTGAGTAAACTCTGCGTTTCTATAGATTCCCATTATCTGTACTTACAGTCTCCCTGGCGTATTGTTCTATGCTCTAACCCCTTTTTTCTGGCTATTACTAATTTCGAACATCTGCTGGTCGTTGAAGTCACCCCAACTTTCCCTTCGTAAATTCTTGTCTGTCAATTAGACGATACCTCCAGCTGCGTAACATGACTTTAGTCTTTGTCAGCCTATCTTCCAGTATTGTTTCTTAAGGTGCAGCGCATCCGTTTCATTTTAGTATGGAGTCTCACTCGTTTTTGTCGCTTATCGTCTACTGACGTAACATGGTCAACATCTGCTACAATTCTCGGTACGGGTGTGAATGTCCTTACTTACTTTGTTACAGCTGCGGAGAGCAATACTTCTGGACGAAACTTTCCCTGTCATCTTACGCCACCAAATTCTATAGTTGGATTGAACTTAATGTGTTTCTATTGTCAAGTCAGCAACGCTTCACTGACACCTTCTCATTACTCCTTATTTATTGCTCCACCATAAGTCGTTGACACTTGCCTCGTGTGAACGTACTCTGCCGAGGTGAAAATTTAAAAATTTTAAAATTTTCTGCTCGTTACAGAGTTTATTGGTACATATTTTATTAAAAGGGTGTATTTATTGGAAGTACAGAAATTAGTTTCCATTTATCGCACATAATTACGGTACAGAGACGATTTTGGGAGGTTGTGTCTACGTTTAATTATCTAACTTAACCTTTTAGATTTTTAAAATTAATTAGACTTGTAGGGGTGTGCATGGCAGAACTACTTGTGCACCCACTTTATAATCATATTTTTGGTAACACTGAGAACTTTAAGCCTTCTTTTATGCTTAAACAAATTATATATACACTTAATTATAGAAAAGCAAAAAGCAAATATGTAATTCAAAAGACTAATTTGCTCTAATAAACACATGCTGAAGTTAAAAACAAAAGAGTTTTTACTTGCCTAACTAATCATTAGTTACTAATGTGACAGTTGGAGCTGCTTTTTCTGCAAAAGCTGGGGTATGTTGGATTCAAGAGTGGTTAAATTAAGTCATAAATCTGAGTGTGCGTCAAGTCTATTTGTGTGCTTGCTTTTCACTTGAGATGAAAATCCCATTTCACTCAAGAATGAGGTGGTGAATGGGATGAGCAACTCCGAAAGTTCAGGATATTCATCTCTTAAAGATATCCAGAACTTTGTTAAGTCAGAATCTAAAAGTTTATGGATTTTGTTGTCCATGACATGTCTCATGTTATCACTAACTATACAAAATAATTTACTAAAAATTTAGTTTTAATCCCAGCATCACAGATGATATCACACAATTGCTCATTTAGTTTTACTGACAACATGTTAGAACTTTCAAAATACAAGAATGGGTCTTGAATCCAATTGAATTCACTGTATCCCTCTGGGAAGCAACTTTCAATCTGGTTATAGAGAGTTAAACATCAGAGCTGGTAAAAACAATGGTAGAGCATGAATAACAAAAATGTACAGTTTAGACTATGTACAAAACAGGTTGAATTTAAATTGTTAAAATGATATATCTTAGTTATTTACATGTAGTAGCTTTTTAAGACACAGTAAATAAATTTCCGAACCTGACTTTGCAACCCACCAAATGCCCTCTCGGGACCCTGCAGTGGCTCATGCCCAATAGGTTAAGAAATGCTGAACTAAAGGCATGTTTGTGGAGTGAAACATAAAAGATAACCCAGACTTCTAAAATGCTCTTAGTGAAATGGGATTTTCAGGAGTAACAACACACTATTTGGTTAACAAGCACATTTTACTAATATTCTAATACCAAGTCAATTAGATAGCTTAAATGTGTAGTACTCTATGTGATGCTGATCACATACTGTTAATCAGCAGCACTGCAGAATATTCTAGAGCCACACTCTTGGCATTCATCTGGAACTTTATCACATTAGCCTGATAATTAGGATGTTGCCACCAGCTGAGTTTTAGAAAGTTGGTGTAGTAGGTTGTGCATTCATATAGGATGATATTAGACAGCAGTTTTTAATAAAAGTGACAAATGATCAATTGTTTACTTGTGTTGTAAACTATTGTGATTTTTTTATTACTGTTTGTAGGCTATACAGTGTGTCCTGGATAATTATATAAAGAGAACTGTTGTAATATAAGTGTGTTTGTTTTAGCAATTGAGAGTATCCGGTATTCAGTAATTCATTCCACTGTTTTAAGTTCATAATTCTTGTCACTGGTTGTAAGAATATTATTCTCATTAATTTTCCAATTCTATGAAGTCTTCAGTAGTTTTACCACGATGAGACTCAACTTTATCACTGAAGATGCCACATCACTGAATGAGCAAAACTTTTCTTTAATAATCTCAACAAAGCATGGTTATCAGCTGAAAAAAAGTTTTAGTATTAAAAGTTTTGATCACGCAAATCTATAAGGGATACTAAAAAGAAATAACATAATAATTGTATGGGACATAAAGTTATGTCCACAAAACAGATTTTGTTTGAAATAAATAAAACACAATTTGACACAAATATTAATTTTATGAATACTTGTTTGGCACATATTACAGAAGGTTACACCATTAAATGAGTTTGCCTAAGTATAAAATTCTTGTCAGATGAAAAACGTGTACAGTCAGAATACTATTTGTTATGTACAATACAAATGATTCACTATGGGTAGCAGTGACACATAAACACTAGACATTGACACTGAATTGTACTTCTTTTGAATGATTCATTGTGTCCTACCTGACCAGAGTACAGGTATTAACCAAGAGATGTTTAGTATACTGCTGTGTAACTGCTACAATGATGAATTATAAGTAGTACTTTTTGTTTTGGTCATCAACCTTGAAAAGGATAATAGAAACTTTGTATACCATGCTTCCAGCAGTTTTACATGATACATTCCTAGCACAAATAAGAAAAGTTTAAATCTGCTGATGATCTAAAGGAGTGATAGTTATTTGCAGACTGACAGGGTTATAAAATAATTCTGAAAGAATTGTTGCTTTTACAATACCATCCTTTATCAAGTGGCTACTCAAATCTGCCAGCTTTTCACAGAAACTGAAGTTTGATTATTAGATCCATCATGATGACCTACTGATGCTCCAAACATTTCAAGGATTCTCCTAGCCTTAAAAAACTAGACTGGCCTCATTGATTGACATGATTAATGTTAAATTTACTTTGGGATACTTCCAAACATAATACAGTTTAAAATAAACAAAAAAAATTGTATTTCTAATTTTTCCAGAACTGTATACACATAATTTGATCTGGATAGAACGTGTATTAAACAATAATACTATTTGATGCAAATAATGAAAATATCCGTGTGGAGAACTATACATGACTTCCATGTTTTAAGATTTATATTTAAAATCGTTTTAGAAATGAAATATTTCTACAGAAACTACTTCTATCTTCAGCCTCAACCACAGAATTGTGGTCACTAACATCTACCACCTCACATTAGCGCACTTGATTTTAACGGATGATGGCAGTCGATGGCACTTCCGAAACGTCTGGTTTTGCAGAATACATTGGACCACGGCCAAACAGCCTGGAAAGGAATTTTATCAACAAACTACTTCATCGTTGCCGATAATGTAGTACACATATAAAAAATTATCCCCTCCCCTTCACCTATCATTTTAAATTATAGAAAATTATACCCTCCCCCTTCAACTTCCCCCTACCCCTTTTCATTTATCGATATTTCATCTACCTTTCTAGAGTGGATTATTATGACCTTTTCAGGATACTTTATTTATCAAAATTAAGTACTTTACTCTTGTTAAAACATAAAACGTTGCAGGTAAACTACCCCTTCTCCTTAACCGATCTTCACCAAAATCAACTGACCTTGAGTCCTCTACAATATGCAAAAAATTATTTGAATTGGCGGCAATTATCATTCGCCATAGACAAAATTCTATACACAGACATATTTCAAAAAATTACTTCTTTATGTATTGAGGGTAGTACAATCAGAATCAGCCCTTATCTCGAACACGATTTTTTTCGCCATCCATTTCCTTATGGAACATGGAAGTAAAAACAATATCCTTCTTTTTATAATATGTATTGCACATGTTTTCTAACTCGGGACACTAATTATTAGATAAAATGTTTACCTTCATTTAAGCCAGCTTCCACTCACTGTGTTCTTTCTCAGAGGCCATAACATGTTTTTTTTTTTAACGTTGCTGAACATAAATTGATGTTGAATTAAAAATAAAGTAAAGGATTAGCACCTGAATTGTGCAACGTGCAAGTTTAAGAATCTATTTAATTATTGCACTTAACTTGATATAAGTACTGATTACATTTCAGGATTATTATTTTCAGAAATAATGTTATGTAAACCAGATTTCCCCATATAAAGTTAATTAAAATTCTTTAACGCATAGCATTCCAGGCCTTTATGGTAGTAGATTTGTATTACTAAATTTGAATTTACACAAATAATTCTCTTTGATTAACCAGAGTTACACACACAAACTTAAGGCTAGGAGAATCCTTGAAATGTTTGGAGCATCACTAGGTCATCATGATGGATCTAATAATCAAACTTCAGTTTCTGTGAAAAGCTGGCAGATTTGAGTAGCCACTTGATAAAGGATGGTATTGTAAAAGCAACAATTCTTTCAGAATTATTTTATAACCCTGTCAGTCTGCAAATAACTATCACTCCTTTAGATCATCAGGAGATTTAAACTTTTCTTATTCGTGCTAGGAATGTATCATGTAAAACTGCTGGAAATATGGAATACAAGAACAAATCAAACATTGTACATTGTTTGATCCAAGAAATTAAAAAAAAAACTTGTAAACTCTGAAAACATTTGTTCTAATACAGAATTCAAATTAAATAAAGAAAAAAAGGAATTGTGTGCGTGCTAGTGTGTGTGTTTTAATGGAGACATCTTTGCCCTTGCTCCTCAACCACTTTCAGAAAGTAAACAGACAGAACAATGCCTGACCTGCAAATGGTCTTGAAACATACTTGTGATCTTGCAAAAGAAGATCAGTCCTCTGTGTGTTTTAATGATAATTAGTTAATCAATGGACATGTCATGGTCAACAAAATCCAAGAATTTACAAACGAATAATGAAAACACAGAGATTAAAAACTAATAAGAAATCATTAAATAGACATAAAGAAACAAATTAGTAAAATTTATTAATGAATCAAAGGAATTCAGAAATTCAACTGATAATCACACATTAGTACATAGTGTTACTAATTTCACAAGTCCACAAAATTTGTAATTATTAAATTCCACTCTAACCCATTATTAATACTTAATCATTTGCGTGTTAACAGAAACTGCACATTGCTTTATTGCATTATGTTGAAAAAGGATTTTAATGTACTTGTTTGGTTATACGTTAGATTGTACTGGGTTCTAAATTGGAAGTAGAATTCTTGAAAAGAACGAATCCATAATATTTTTACCATGTGGGGCGCATTCCTTGAAACATGTGGGTGTTACTGCTGCAAAACTCAATGCAGATGTGATTTGACATTTTTCGGGCATGTTGCAAGTCTTTACTCATTTTTCTCTAGCAGCCCTAGAGAAAAATGTTGGGAAGTTTTGAAAAAGCACATTCCTTTATCACTGCAGAGCTTCCCTGAAACAAGATGAAGTGAGAGGATCCAAGCTGTCAAACCGATAGTTAACCACTACCCAGGAGTACTTAAATTGTTGGATATACTTTAGAAGAGATGTCTTCTAGTCTAACTCCCTCTGCCTACAACATCATATTAGGGTTTAAGAAATATTTCAATTCCACAAAGAGCTTAATGTTGGCATCATTTTGGTTCAAAGTGCTTTCATATATTGACTAAAAAAATGTTGTTATTCAAAGCAAAGGAATCACACTCGTTGAAATAACTCTAGTGGAAGATTTGCTGACAGAATTGAAATTGTTGCGTGATAACCCAGACAGCATAATTGAAGAACCAAACTTAATTGCAAAAGAACTAATAAAAGTTCCTCCTGAATCTCCCAAAAGGTGGAAAAAAAGTACAGATCAATCCAATAGTGATTTTTCAGTAAACAAAGATCAAGAAAATAAATTTAAAACCTCAGTCATGTACCCAGTATTAGAGTTTGTAATGGGCAACATAAAAACACGATTCACTGCAATTAGTTCAATTCGTGACTTGTTTCCACCAGTATTGAACTTTACGGACATGGAAAATGATGAATTAGAATTGAAAGTAAAAGTTCTCATTAGCAAGTTTAAAAAGGAATTGGCAATGGATCTATTTGAAGAAATATTACACTTGAAGAACATTTATAAAACAGAGTTTGAATCAGAAAAGAATCCACTAAGCCTACTCCAAAAACCTTCAAACTGTATTTGTGAACTTCTGTCTTGCCTATAGGCTTTTCTGTACTATTCCAGTTACAGTTTCGTCTCCTGAAAAATCTTTGAGCAGTATAGCGAATTCACTGAAAACTTGGCAGAGAAGCACTACCTACCAAGAAAGGCTTAATAATTTGGCAATTTTAGCTATTACAAATGAATTGGCTAACAGTATTCCACTCTAACCCATTATTAATACTTAATCATTTGGGTGTTAACAGAAACTGCACATTGCTTTTTATTGCATTATGTTGAAAAAAGGATTTTAATGTACTTGTTTGGTTATAGGCCTACGTTAGATTGTACTGCGTTCTAAATTGGAAGTAGGTTTTAATTCCGGTACTTCGAATAAATACAGCCTTTGAATGTACACTAAGTAAGGAAATGTTTGTTAAGTCTAATTAATTTTAAAAATCTAAAAGGTTAAGTTAGATAATTAAACGTTGACACACCCTCCCAAAATCGTCTCTGTACCGTAATTATGTGCGATAAATGGAAACTAATTTCTTTACTTCCAATAAATACACCCTTTTAATAAAATATGTGCCAGTAAACCCCAATAAAATATGCACCAATAACGAAGCCTACTATCTAAGTTAGATAATTAAACGTAGACACAACCTCCCAAAAACGTCTCTGTACCGTAATTATGTGCGATAAATGGAAACTAATTTCTGTACTTCCAATAAATACACCCTTTTAATAAAATATGTACCAATAAACTCCAATAAAATATGTACGAATAACGTAGCCTACTAGGTTATACGTTCTAAATTGGAAGTACGGATAGGTTTTAGTTCGAATAAATACAGCCTTTAATGTATATACAGCCTTTTATCCATACAATAAATACAGCCTTTGAATGTACACTAACAAGGAAATTTTTGTTAAATCTAATTAATTTTAAAAAATCTAAAAGGTTAAGTTACATTGTTAAACGTAGACACAACCTCCAAAAATCGTCTGTGTACCGTAATTATGTGCAATAAATGGAAACTAATTCCTGTACTTCCAATAAATACACCCTTTTAATAAAATATGTGCCAATACTCTGAATTCAAATTAAATAAAGAAAAAAGGAATTGTGTGTGTGTGTGTGTGTGTGTGTGTGTGTGTGTGTGTGTGTGTGTGTGTGTGTGTGTGTGTGTGTGTGTGTGTGTGTGTGTGTGTGTGTGTGTGTGTGTGTGTGTGTGTGTGTGTGTGTGTGTGTGTGTTTTCTGTGGTTGAGGCTGAAGATAGAAGTAGTTTCTGTAGAAATATTTCATTTCTAAAACGATTTTAAATATAAATCTTAAAACATGGAAGTCATGTATAGTTCTCCACACGGATATTTTCATTATTTGCATCAAATAGTATTATTGTTTAATACACGTTCTATCCAGATCAAATTATGTGTATACAGTTCTGGAAAAATTAGAAATACAATTTTTTTTGTTTATTTTAAACTGTATTATGTTTGGAAGTATCCCAAAGTAAATTTAACATTAATCATGTCAATCAATGAGGCCAGTCTAGTTTTTTAAGGCTAGGAGAATCCTTGAAATGTTTGGAGCATCAGTAGGTCATCATGATGGATCTAATAATCAAACTTCAGTTTCTGTGAAAAGCTGGCAGATTTGAGTAGCCACTTGATAAAGGATGGTATTGTAAAAGCAACAATTCTTTCAGAATTATTTTATAACCCTGTCAGTCTGCAAATAACTATCACTCCTTTAGATCATCAGCAGATTTAAACTTTTCTTATTTGTGCTAGGAATGTATCATGTAAAACTGCTGGAAGCATGGTATACAAAGTTTCTATTATCCTTTTCAAGGTTGATGACCAAAACAAAAAGTACTACTTATAATTCATCATTGTAGCAGTTACACAGCAGTATACTAAACATCTCTTGGTTAATACCTGTACTCTGGTCAGGTAGGACACAATGAATCATTCAAAAGAAGTACAATTCAGTGTCAATGTCTTACCTGTACTCTGGTCAGGTAGGACACAATGAATCATTCAAAAGAAGTACAATTCAGTGTCAATGTCTAGTGTTTATGTGTCACTGCTACCCATAGTGAATCATTTGTATTGTACATAACAAATAGTATTCTGACTGTACACGTTTTTCATCTGACAAGAATTTTATACTTAGGCAAACTCATTTAATGGTGTAACCTTCTGTAATATGTGCCAAACAAGTATTCATAAAATTAATATTTGTGTCAAATTGTGTTTTATTTATTTCAAACAAAATCTGTTTTGTGGACATAACTTTATGTCCCATACAATTATTATGTTATTTCTTTTTAGTATCCCTTATAGATTTGCGTGATCAAAACTTTTAATACTAAAACTTTTTTTCAGCTGATAACCATGCTTTGTTGAGATTATTAAAGAAAAGTTTTGCTCATTCAGTGATGTGGCATCTTCAGTGATAAAGTTGAGTCTCATCGTGGTAAAACTACTGAAGACTTCATAGAATTGGAAAATTAATGAGAATAATATTCTTACAACCAGTGACAAGAATTATGAACTTAAAACAGTGGAATGAATTACTGAATACCGGATACTCTCAATTGCTAAAACAAACACACTTATATTACAACAGTTCTCTTTATATAATTATCCAGGACACACTGTATAGCCTACAAACAGTAATAAAAAAATCACAATAGTTTACAACACAAGTAAACAATTGATCATTTGTCACTTTTATTAAAAACTGCTGTCTAATATCATCCTATATGAATGCACAACCTACTACACCAACTTTCTAAAACTCAGCTGGTGGCAACATCCTAATTATCAGGCTAATGTGATAAAGTTCCAGATGAATGCCAAGAGTGTGGCTCTAGAATATTCTGCAGTGCTGCTGATTAACAGTATGTGATCAGCATCACATAGAGTACTACACATTTAAGCTATCTAATTGACTTGGTATTAGAATATTAGTAAAATGTGCTTGTTAACCAAATAGTGTGTTGTTACTCCTGAAAATCCCATTTCACTAAGAGCATTTTAGAAGTCTGGGTTATCTTTTATGTTTCACTCCACAAACATGCCTTTAGTTCAGCATTTCTTAACCTATTGGGCATGAGCCACTGCAGGGTCCCGAGAGGGCATTTGGTGGGTTGCAAAGTCAGGTTCGGAAATTTATTTACTGTGTCTTAAAAAGCTACTACATGTAAATAACTAAGATATATCATTTTAACAATTTAAATTCAACCTGTTTTGTACATAGTCTAAACTGTACATTTTTGTTATTCATGCTCTACCATTGTTTTTTACCAGCTCTGATGTTTAACTCTCTATAACCAGATTGAAAGTTGCTTCCCAGAGGGATACAGTGAATTCAATTGGATTCAAGACCCATTCTTGTATTTTGAAAGTTCTAACATGTTGTCAGTAAAACTAAATGAGCAATTGTGTGATATCATCTGTGATGCTGGGATTAAAACTAAATTTTTAGTAAATTATTTTGTATAGTTAGTGATAACATGAGACATGTCATGGACAACAAAATCCATAAACTTTTAGATTCTGACTTAACAAAGTTCTGGATATCTTTAAGAGATGAATATCCTGAACTTTCGGAGTTGCTCATCCCATTCACCACCTCATTCTTGAGTGAAATGGGATTTTCATCTCAAGTGAAAAGCAAGCACACAAATAGACTTGACGCACACTCAGATTTATGACTTAATTTAACCACTCTTGAATCCAACATACCCCAGCTTTTGCAGAAAAAGCAGCTCCAACTGTCACATTAGTAACTAATGATTAGTTAGGCAAGTAAAAACTCTTTTGTTTTTAACTTCAGCATGTGTTTATTAGAGCAAATTAGTCTTTTGAATTACATATTTGCTTTTTGCTTTTCTATAATTAAGTGTATATATAATTTGTTTAAGCATAAAAGAAGGCTTAAAGTTCTCAGTGTTACCAAAAATATGATTATAAAGTGGGTGCACAAGTAGTTCTGCCATGCACACCCCTACAAGTCTAATTAATTTTAAAAATCTAAAAGGTTAAGTTAGATAATTAAACGTAGACACAACCTCCCAAAATCGTCTCTGTACCGTAATTATGTGCGATAAATGGAAACTAATTTCTGTACTTCCAATAAATACACCCTTTTAATAAAATATGTACCAATAAACTCCAATAAAATACTGTATGTATGAATAACGTAGCCTACTAGGTTATACGTTCTAAATTGGAAGTACCGATAGGTTTTAATTCGAATAAATACAGCCTTTGAATGTACACTAACAAAGGAAATTTTTGTTAAATCTAATTAATTTTAAAAATCTAAAAGGTTAAGTTGCATTGTTAAACGTAGACACAACCTCCAAAAATCGTCTGTGTACCGTAATTATGTGCGATAAATGGAAAATAATTTCTGTACTTCCAATAAATACACCCTTTTAATAAAATATGTGCCAATAAACCCCAATAAAATATGCAAATAGGTTATAGGTCTACGTTCTAAATTGGAACTAGGTTTTAATTCCGGTACTTCGAATAAATACAGCCTTTAATGTTACGTACAGCAGCCTTGTATGCATACAATAATTTAATGTACACTAACAAAGGAAATTTTTGTTAAATCTAATTAATTTTAAAAATCTAAAAGGTTAAGTTGCATTGTTAAACGTAGACACAACCTCCAAAAATCGTCTGTGTACCGTAATTATGTGCGATAAATGGAAAATTATTTCTGTACTTCCAGTAAATACACCCTTTTATTGTACACTAACAAAGTAAATTTTATTTAAGTTACATTGTCTACATAACCTCCATAAACTGGCATTAGTTACTTGTGAAGAAAACAGTTCTAGTACACATCGAACACGGAAAAAAAATACAAACGTGGAGACGGAAGTTGTCTTTGGCCGCAGGAAACAGTGAAAGACCCCGTTTTTCAGTCAAAAAGTTTGGCGCTAGAGTTTTGCCGATGAGCTTCACGAAGTAAATACCGTCCTTATATTGATCACTGCCGCTTTTCATTTGGGCTAAACCGAAGGACTATATATACCGTATATATGTAAAACCCACACTGATAATCAAAGGAAAATAAAACTGAAATGTGTAAATACAAAAAGGTGTAATCGCGTAAACGCTTATTAAGTAAAAACACCAATTCTAAATAATCAAAAAAGTGTACGGTTGTTAGTAATATTCACTAGAAACGAATAAGGCCATGACCAATGGCTGTGCAGGACGAAGGGCTTGCCCGTCGCCCGCTCGTATACTGCGTTCCGAGCTTCAAATAGAGCTCCTGCCGCAGGGACGACTGTGGTCTGGATTGAGGGTGTGGCCTGCTACCGGCCGTGGGTTTTCAATTAATTACTTAATTGAGGGTGAGTGTGCGCCGAGGCCGGGTCCAAGATTCTCCTGGCACTGATTGGTAGCAACCGAGAGCGGTAATCAGGTTGTTGCCCTGGAATCGGGCGGTGCGGCGATAAAATTTTCGGGACAGTGTCCGTATAGTGGCGTCCAGGGAACGGACACGCAGGGATTCACGGATCATTTTGTTTGATGTCAGGTAATGGGCTTTGCATGCCCAGCGCAATCCTCGGTCAAGGAGAGACTGAAGCTTCCGCTTGTGGGTCTTGGCCAAGTAGACGAATAAGGCCACGGTTCATTGAATACGAATTTTTGGCAGTTTTGTTTTGTCCGTTGGACCAACCACTTTTTCAAACCAAGTAAATGGTAATGGTTTTTATTATTGTTTTTATACATCGAAATAATGTTATACCCAAGCTTGGTAAAGTCGGAGATATCAAGTGAATTATTAACAACATTAACCAAACAATTTAACCATCTCGCACTTAAAGATTTGTTGAAGTGATAAGCCTGAAGTTTCGTCGGTAGGCCAAAAGTGAACGGTCGTTATCTGATAAGAATTCCCCGTCTTCCACTAGAAATGATTGATCACGCACGCATGCACGCACGTGTGTGTGTGTGTGTGTGTGTGTGTGCGGCAGGCTGAGTATTGCGACGGTGGCGGCGGCGGCGAGCCAGTAGACTCAGACTGTTTATGTTAGTGCGAGCGGCTCAGTGACAGTAGTAGTTAGTGCGTAGCGTTGGTGTGTTGTGTTCTTCAACCATGTCGGCTCAAGTCGTTACTACAACTCAGCGTGTCGAAATCATTGAAAGTAAGTTAATTCTTGATCAAACTCTTCACTTTGTTTAATTTCGTAGTTTTACTAATTTTTCTTCTTTATAATTTAAATATTGTTCATGGTGTGTTGTATTACGCGTCAGTGTAGAATTCGACCTTGTTTTGTTCGTGTTTACTACAGATCTCTTTGTGTAGGTATTGAGTTTTTTTACGTAGTGACGAATTATATTAATTTTGTACTCATTCTGTCTGTCTGTTTTGAATAAACTCATCTTCTTTAAAGTACGCGAATAAAGTTTTTTTTCAGTTTCGCTCTTTCTGGAAACCAAAATAATGTCTGTACAGTGCACAATAATTGGATGTATAAAAACGCGTACATATAATAAATATTAACTATCAAATAAATGTCGACTGTTGTATAAACTGTTGTAGAGTTATATGTTATGTAGTATGTTAGGGGCCTACGAATGTGTGCGCGAGTCTACGATTATGATGTGCAGTCATACGAAACGTACGCATATGAATGTTGTGAAACATTGTAACTGTAATTGTAACTCTGCATTAGAGAAAGTACTGTTTCTAAAACTATACAATATACTTATTCTTGTTTCTAAGGTTTTCTCTCGTTCAGATAAATTAGGCCTGTGTATCATTATCGTGACGGCGATGCATGGGTTTCACACTTTCTTGTATATACAATCGTAGGAAAAAGTATAGGCATACTGGAACTGGTATTTCGATTAATATGCATGTTACTGCAAATTAGTTGCTGTTGTCATCGCTGACACTATCACAACTATCACTTCACTGTACTTCAGTAACAGCCCATCATGTCCATGAAGTTTGACGACTGTGTGATAATTAATTAACGGATTTTAGTTTTTATTTGTTACTTTATCGCAGCAATCGTGGAGCATAGTATCTCACGTGGGTTACGATGACTAAACACTTCAGTGTGAAACCGCGCAGGGCCGTTGTATCGACTGAGTAGTCGCTATTCAATGACAATGGGTTTCTTGCCTCACTCCATTGTATTTATTTTCCCACCAAAGTGTGTTACTCGAGACACAGCCGCCGCAATGGCCTTACGGGTGGCGGCCGTTTTATCGATTTCGCAATACTGTATAAACAAACGGAGAACGCCGACTTGGATTGGGTCCGGGGCCGGAACGTCACAGCCGTGTCATGTGGCGTATAATTAACACCTATGGTATGGCGTATATACAGTACGTTCTGCACGGCGTAGTCTTCTGTTGTTACATGTGAAACGTTTTGTTTCCGAGAAATGTGTATTTTTAAACCGTAAAATCTATATAGCGTTTGGGGTTTTGTGCCGATCACGTAAACACTCTGGGGCTCCGGCACTTAGAAATACAATATTTATCTATGCAACGCACGCTTCATAGAGCTATTTACTGAATGTAGGGCTACTCAGTTTCATTTTATTTCTGTGTTAGGTTAAATATGTACCTAAATATTTTATTTTGTTCACATTACAAAGTTTTATTTACTACAAATGTAATTCGAAATTAAAATAACAAAGTTGTGACGTATTGCAATTGAATAAAGTGTGTGTGTGTGTGTGTGTGTGTGTGTGTGTGTGTGTGTGTGTGTGTGTGAGAGAGAGAGAGAGAGAGAGAGAGAGAGAGAGAGAGAGAGAGAGAGAGAGAGAGAGATCTTTTTCTAGCAACTTTTCAAAGACCGTTTATCGGTTTTTGAGACCTTTGTCCCAAGTAAGCATTGCGCGTCGCTTCCCGCTTTCGTGCCACACGGATCCCGTGAGAGAACGCCGTAGACAGCTTGTGTCGTATGAAATTTGCATGGGCATTGTTAGCAGAACTGTTACAGATAGAAAATATAGTCTTATTATCTTGTCTCGAAGAGGCAATTACAGGCAGCGTGTTATGCTGCAACACGTGGCTCAGTGTAGTAACAGTAACGTATAAAGGTACTCTCTACCCTTACTGAATTCGTTCCTTTGTTCCCTCTCGAATACTAACCCCCTCCCTTATAGCTGTGCAGCTGCTGAAATTCTATAACGTTTAACGAATACGTTTTCCTCAAGACTGTTTAAAATCTCTTCTTCAATGCATAGGCATGTTTCATCGGTTATTTGTATAAATCCTAAAAAACTTCCATTAATTTTTAAGTTGGTGAGTCTTCTTGCTGTACCTTCAGGAATTGAGACCTGCCTGATTATGAAACTCAGTTGATCTTTTTTGTTAATGTCATGTGTAGTATCCATTATTACAGAAAAGCCTGAGCAGATTCAATCTGTTTCAAAATAATATTTTCAACTTTTTTAGGTAAAAGTTGAATGAGTCCATTTTGAAATTTTGGATTCATATACTTCTTCCTAATCTTCGGGCTACTGATTGTTTCTTGAAACAGTGGGTCGTATTTACTCAAAAGATCAATAATTGCCAAAACGTTCCCGTTTTTGGGATGGCCTATCTTCTCTGTATTGCCTTTAAAGGTTAAATTTGAAGCTGCCAATGCCAGAATAACATTTACAACACGATACAGTACTTTGGCCCATTTGTTAGTTTCTTTACGTAGCTAATAACGAATAACAATTCAGTTCTGGCCAGTGGCATCGGTACATTATTTACCGGAATCTCCGCTCTATTATGCGGTTATCGAAATAATGTAAACTCTCAAAGTACATCATTAGGTAATAGTAAAGCAACAGTAAAATATAAATGTATTTGTTCTTGGTGTTTGTTGAATATGTACGGGGAAATTCAGTTTTGTTCAATGTTTCATACCCATTCGTAAAAAATTAAACCTTAAGATAAGTCTCTGTGTACGATGTAAATAAACACAAAAGTACCGGTAACTGCAACTTCAGGTGTGTAGGAGTGTGTGCTTTACGTTTATGAATTGTTACTAGGATGACTGTGTTACATCAAAGTAAAACTCGAAACCAGAGACTGTGAAACAATCGCAAACTATTTTACAATATGTACATAAATCAAATCTAAAAGTCCTTTTTCAAAAATACAAAATTCCACTACGTAAACTTATAATCCACAAATATTTATAATGAGGGAATACTATCACTAAACGAATTGACTTACAGTCCTTACTTGAGTCACGTGAATGACTTGATATCACGCTTCACTCCACTGCCGCTCGATACACACCGTACTAGAGTAAAGAGACTTGGAGATTACACGGGGACTCGTTTGCTACTGCTGTTCTGAGGTCATCATATGGTACTCTGCTATATGGCGGGTTCCAGTCACCGTCGTCGCTCCATTACTATCGCGTCGCCTTCCGCAGCAGAGACACGCCCTGTAGCCAATATCTCGGTATTGGAGCCGGAGAATCAACCCTCCACCTCCGCGGAACCACTAACTCCTACCTCTGACCCAGAGGTAGCCTCGCCACCTCCGCGATATCCGCGAGCAGGCAAAACAAAACATACAACTGAAGGGATAACCACACCGGATGCGCGGCCCGAGCTCCTGCCTGCCCACAGCCCAAGACCGGCTGGAAACTGCTGACCCAACTGAGAGGTTTATGCTCTTGGTGGAAGCTTGCAATGTCATAGATCTTCTATGAACCGAGCCCTTAGACGAGACCTCTCGCTCGTAGCCTGGAATGCTAACTCCATCGGTTCCAAGCATTCCGACCTTCTGGAATTCCTGGCTCGGTTCAAACCCGACGTACTTCTCACAGAAACCCACCTGACCTCGGCGAACCGGTTTCGATTACCGAATTACGTGGTTTATCGGGATGACCCAGTTGGCCGACAAGGAGGCGGCACGGCGATCGCGGTGAGGACCTCTATAGGTCATCATCGTGTCTCGTTTTGCCGCAGCGCACTAACCTAGAGGCCACCGCCGTTGAGGCCCACGGAGCTCGTGGCGGCGTCCTCGTGGTTTCAGTATACAAGTCCCCTCGCTCTGAACTCCTTGTCGACGACCTGGCCGTCATCTTCGATTCCCACCGAAGGGTAATTTTGGCCGGCAATCTGAATTGCAAGCATCGCGTTTGGAATAGTCGCTTGAATACTCCGAACGGGAAGCGCCTGCTCAGATATGTTAAATCGCTCCGGGCGATGGTGATTGGTCCAGCGCAACCTACGTTCTTTCCGATGCTACCTAACGCGGCTCCCGATGTTTTGGATATTGCGGTAACCCAAGGAATTGTCTGTCCGGTCGAGGTATTCTCGCTTACGGAGCTGACATCCGACCACAACTCCATCTTGGTCAACGTCGCTACCCAGCACGCCTATGCACGAGACGAGAAGAAGGTTATCGACTGGGACCGCTACGGCCCGGCTCTGTGCCGTAGATTGCCGCCAGCGGGCCCACTCGATTCCGTTCGCCTCCTAGACGAATCAGTTGCGGAAATCGAACAGGCAATCATCTCGGCTATAGGCGTCTCTTCACGTATGCGAGTCGGTTTCACGCCTGACTACCAACGCATCCCTGAGGAAGTCTCTCTTCTCGCTCGCGAGAGGAATTACTTCCGGAAACGTTGGCAGAGGACCGGTGATACGGCCGATAAGGCAGCATACAACCTGCTCACCAGACGACTGCGTGGAAGTCTGAAGGCGTTCCGACGTAGCTGTTGGGAACTCGCTGTGGCCCGAACGGGGGATGGGGACCCGCAAAGTCACCCGTACAGAATACCTTCCGCGATGACGGGACGGAGGCGACGACCTCCTCTCCCCGCCATCGTTGGGCCGTTCGGACAACGCTTGGGTCGCCCGGAGGAGAAGGCCGAGTACTTGGGCTTGTGTTTCGAGCGCGTTCGCTCCCAACCCGCCCATGGACTGGGACTTTGACGAAAAAGTCGAGATGGCTGTGGAAGACTTTCTATACTCTTCCGATCACGGCGGAGCCCGAACCCATCTCTTTGGAAGAGGTCTCAGTTCGGCTCGCTGAACTTCAGCCAAGAAAAGCTCCAGGCCCGGACGGTGTCACGAACACAGCTCCACGACTTCTCCCGGAGCCTGGAGTTCAATTTGTTCAACGCGTGTCTCAGACAGGCCTACTTTCCCAAGAAATGGCGAAAAGCGACGGTCTTCGTGATCCCGAAGCAGGGAAAGGATGCTTCCCGCCCCGACAACATTCGGCCCATCAACCTACTCTCTGCTACGTCCAAGGTTTTTGAGCGACTCGTGCAGCGTCGTGTGCGAGAACATCTAATTAACTTTGACGTGCTGGTCCCCGAACAGTTCGGCTTCCGTGTGGGGCATTCGACCACTCATCAACTGACGAGAATGGTGGAATACATCACGAACGCCGGGTGTCGGAGAGAACGGACCGTTGGCTGTTTCTTAGATGTTGAAAAAGCCTTCGATAGCGTATGGCATGATGGCCTATTATTCAAGCTTAGGGAAGTCGAGCTCCCGGACTGCTACCTTCAACTGATTGCTAGCTTTCTGACGGAGAGGACCTTCTGCGTGAGAGTTGGCGATTCAGTCTCTTCCGAGAGACGAATCACAGCCGGCGTCCCTCAAGGTAGTGTTCTTGGCCCCCTCCTGTTCTCAGTCTACGTCAACGACGTCCCGAGACAGCAGCCCAGGTGGCCCTCTTTGCGGACGACACGACCGTATTCACGGCCGATCATCATGTAGAAAGAACCATCTTACGACTGCAGCGCCAGCTCGACACGCTCGGGGACTGGACTGAAAATTGGAGAGTGCAACTCAACGCTACTAAGAGTGTAGCCGTCGAATTCTCAAAGCGACGGAAGCACCCTGTTAGGCAGTTACGTATCGGCAGAACGTACTTGCGCTGGTCCAGCGAGGTTTAGTACCTCGGATTACACCTCGACCGTCGGCTCACCTGGCGTACCCACGCTCAGACAGTTCTTAAGCGAGCATCCGCTCGTCTGAGCTTACTGTTTCCACTCCTGATCAGCTCAGCCATGACCAAGAAATTGGGCAAGATGATCATCGGCGCGTATTTGCTGTCGGTCATTACTTACGCTTTCCCGGTTTGGGGTTACCTCACCGCAATGCATAAAAACAAGTTGCAGAGCGTCCTCGACAGGGGTCTTCTGGTAGTGGCCAAAGTCCCCCGTCGTTTCTCATCACGCTTTCTAAGGAGAGGACTTGGCGTCCGCTTCTTAGACGAAACATTCAGGCGGCTTGCACGCAAATTTTATGCACGTGCGGCGAGGTTCCGAGACAATCCTCTTGTGGCTGGGGCGGACAGGTACCGTATACGTCCAGGTGATTCGTGGAAACGCCCTCTGCGCTAGTGTAGACTAGCAGAACAGCCGAGAACCGGCCTGCTATAGAGCACACGCCCTACTTGGGCAGGGCCACGAGGCAGGAGCTCCAGAAGGTAGCTCTGAACTCAAGTTACCGAGCGGTTCGTCTCTGCGACTCACAACCGCACAGCCCAGAGCGTCGTCGCTACCAAGTATTGCGCACCAGCAACAGGCAGTCATAGGAGAACCATCCGGACGCTGCAACTACTGGGGGCCACGCATGAATCTGTGCCCGCTGCATCTGGCATCTGGCATCCTTCCTCACCCGCAGCTGCTTCGACAGCAGTAATACAAACGAGTTGTCATACCAATTATGAGCTTTTAACTCGTGCGTTGGCAAAATGTTACTGAGTATGCAGAACTGATTCTGCGTACGGTTTTGAGATTCGTTGACGTAGCGAGACAGGTTTCTAAAATTATAACATATTTGTCTTGATATTTGTAATTATAGCATTAATAACACCACGCGCTAGCGCTTTGTTTGCCACGTGTGGAAGCGGGGTTTACGAACCTCACATCACCCTTTTTAATGGTGAAACAAAACAACAACGCGCGTTGACCGACACCTAAGCTTTGCAAATCACAGCTCCCTGAGTCTCCAGCGCGCCAGAGGCGTTAGAGCCAAACTATTTCCCTTTCTTTCTCATCGGGGTTCAGTGTCTGTGCGCACTAAACTCACCATTTACTTGCTCTTTCTTAGGGCAATCCTCACTTACGCAGCTCCCGCCTTTTGGGTGCTACTCAGTCCATCCGTTGTCGCCCGTTTGGAAGCTTTCCAATCCCGAACCCTCCGCTAAATCTTCAACTCTCCCTGGTTTGTCAGAAGTGATGCCATCAGGCGAGGGTTGAAGGTTCCTTCACTCATCGAATTCGTTCGGTCCCTTGCCCTCAAACTATTCCTCTGTCTCGACCCATCCCCCACATCCGTCGACTAAGCACAGATGTCGGCCCACCATCTAGACGACACAAACGCCCCCGAGCATTGCTCGATGACCCTCCCCCCAAAAGCAGTTTACAGAACGTCTGCGCCATCCCCCCGACGTTGAGTATTTTTACGTTCCTACTCCTTCCTTCTTTTCTCTTGTCCGTGTTGGCGCTCGGCGACAGACTAGGGGGGGGGGGAGTCTGCGCTTGCCTTAGGTGTGCTTAGTGCTGCCTGTGGTGGACGCTGCCTCCTCCTACGCTCTCTCCCGTGCGCCGACATTTCCGCTTGGCTGCTCTCGGCGACTTTTCCTGAGCGGTTAGTGTTCGAGGTCTCCCCCATTCTGCTGTCGCGGGTCTCTTCGAGGTCCCAGGATCCAACAAAATTAACATCATCCTGTCACTCCAAAATAAAATCGATGGAGGTTCCATTCTTATTATAGCGCGAGATCGCTAGTCATGGTAACAACATGCAGTCATCGGGCTCGCCCGGACACTGCGTTTAGGGGACCATGGTGCCGCGCCTCGGCGTGACAATTGGCTGAAGCTAAAGCATATGCTTGCTCCCGTGGTGGCCATGTTAATTTATCATGTACCCGCGGACTGCATCATAACTCTCTTGTGCAGAGCAAACGACCGCGCTGACCTGTTGGCACCTGGCGTTCATCAGGCCTAGGCCTGGACAACGCACACAAATTAGGGCGCAAGACGCCCGTGTATCCTCCATCCATCCATCCGGACACTGCGACCACCGGAGCACAAGCTGCTGCTCCGTCCACCTAAAACAACGCGCGGACTGCAACCCAAAGCAACACAACACTCTGTGCTCGCCTGTGTAAATCCTAACCTAATCCTCACCGACGCGACGTTAGAGTGTTAACGTTTTTGCACATGTCCCTAACTAGCGATCCAATTCTATGGACGCACTCTTGCTCCATAGTGAATCTTTTATATTTATCCCGGATCAAACCACTTTTACCGCGTTTGTGTACGGATCGACTATCGAGATAGAACGATTTGAATAAAGTGTTATCTAAAACTGTTCCCTTTCTGTCTTTCGTATAATGGATCGCGTATTGCTAGCTAGTAATCAAACTGGGCTAGTAACAGGAAAGTATAATTTGCCTACGTTATTGCGGTGTTAGCAATGAACAAAGTAAATTATAAAACATTCTATAAGGTTTTCCGACCCGGTAAGATTTTTGTGTCGGTTTAGTGGGGGAATACCTGTACAAATTGACTTAGTTCTAAATATGATTTTAACATCTGCATTCCTAGCCTATAATTAGTAACCTATATGTGTTCGTAGTAACAACACATTGTTGACATACGATCACGTTCCGAACAGATTCCAGGCGTTTGCTATCGTACATGCGTGCCGAGAATTTTTCTCAAGATACGCACGAGACATTAAAAATCGTTAAGATTAATAGAATGTCTTCGTTGCTTCCAGTCCACTCCGACGGTTCGTGGTTATCAGTGAAAATATGTGCTCGTTATCTTCATAATTATCAACACTTCTCCTTGAAAATACTATCTTACTTATCGAACGTTGCCTCATATCGACGTTTCTATTGTTTTCTGACACTGTTGATCGTGATGTCTATTGTCAGTACTACTATTCCTAAGAACAGTATCTTAAGTGTGGCACGTGTCCATTGTGAGCACACGTCACATTCGAATGCAGCGGCTTTGGAGCTTTCGTCATAGTGTGTATTTATACACAAACGAAAATGTATACAGTGCATTGTTCGCAACTTGTGTACAGGTTATGTTTGCATCTGAAGTACTGTAGGAATAATCAGCATACATTTATCATCGTAGGGTATAAATTATATACACAAATACTGGTTGTATTCTTTATAATAAAAACATGACATGTCATTATCTCACCCGTTGTTATTGTTACAGTGTAAATTGTTCCTCTTGATCAGCTATAGTTCTGTCTCCTGTAGGTACTGTAGTCTGTACACTGTAAACTCTTTACAGTATTTTGATGGTAACAATTTTAGTTTTTGCTCCAAAGGTTTTCTTTACATTTTTCTAAATTTACCAACTCACTATGCATGCTTCAGTATCACACACACACACACACACACACACACACACACACACACACACACACACACACACACACACACACACACACACACACACACACACACACACACACACACACACACACACACACACATATTACGTATAGTTTAACCAATGAATTTCGATGGTAGGTTTGGATATAGTAACACCGATTTATATTAAAGAAAACATACCTGTTCCACTGTTTTCAAAGGAGAAAGAGTGTCTGATATTAATAGTTTTATAATTTAACAATTTCTTTATGAAAAAATAATTGACATAATCTGACTATAAGCATAATCTGTCTATAACATAAAATAACTACAAGCATTTAATTGCAGTGGTTTTTAATATTTCTTCATGTTTCTTACAGTTATGATATATTGCATTAATAGACTTCTCCTAAAATTGTTATTTTATTGTGCGCAAAATCATTCTGCACCGTATGAGGATATTATTAACGAATCATTTATTTATATTTTAATTTAAATATTTCTACTTTTGTAAGTTTATCAGCTGTTTGACGGTTGCATTTAAAATACATTAATGTTCACGTTTCTAGTTATTAGAATTTTTTTATTAGTAGGCCTATTTAAGAGTTTAATTAAACCATATTATTTTCCGCGTATTCATTTGTGTCTTTTTGCAACGTTTTTAAGTAGTCTGGAAATGTTTTGCATGTCTGGAAATTGATTGTTACTATTTAGGCAGTGTGTGGTAAATTAGATTTGAAGATAACAAATTTATATATTCGACTTTAAGTCATCTTAATATTTAATATTAATATGACACTGGGCAGCAGAAATATGAAGGTTTGTAGTATAATCTGATGACAGAGACTAAAGCACCAAACTAACAGCTGTACTGCGTATTCAAGAACATAATGATTTTAATTAGAACATAAGGATTCAATAAAGTGGTAAAAACAATTTTCGAGAAACTGACGAAATACTGAAAGACCTGTAGTATTTCCGTTGGCCGACTGACCGACTTTGGTCCTCGTCACGGATTGTCAGTTATTTCGTTAGCAGCTAGGCACGCCCACCCCAAGAAAACAAATCGTTTCTCAAAATTGTATTTTATAAGGCAAGACATTTAAACATTTGTATTTCGTTGGAAAAATCGATCTTCAATCGGTTCCGAAACACCTCCGGTATTTCTTTCGTTTTCATTTATTTTCTATAAACAATATAGAAAGTAAATTTAGTAAAATAATAATCCAAATTGTGATCCTGATGTTATCGGTACTGTTTATGTTCACTATTTGACCCCAGAAATTACGTAATCTGTGATTAAAATTGAATTTAAATTATATTAATCAGTTAAACAATATTTCATTTTACTAATGATTTATGATTTTTCATAAATTACAGTTTGAAATTAACACACACAATACGCGCGCGCGCATTCACACACACACACACACACACACACACACCGCAATAGTTTAATAAATGTTGTTCTTTCTGTTCACTAATAAGTATACGCGCGCGTTCACGTTAGTGTTTCCAGTAGGTACCTTGAATTGGTTCCCACATGCCTGACGTGTCGACGAGGCATTACGTAATCCTCGAGGAAGTCGAGAAGGACACGAATATCGCAACAAGATTCTGTAAATGAATTTTGCCTGCCCTGTCGTTTCGCAAGTACTGATGGGAATGTTTGAGTGACCGTCGTGCGCTATACATGTAGTGGATGGTGCCTTTAACTATGGCCGAGAGCCTGGAGTGAAGAAGTCCTTCATAAAAAGAAAATGATTACTGGCCTAATTTGTTCCTCAGCGGATACCATTTCAGCGCCTCATGTTGCTTGGGTTGAGGAACTTTGTTATAATTAATTAAAAATTTTATAATTTTATTATTTTGGTATATAACAGCACTGATAATAAGTAATATTAGGATAAAGTTGGGAAACAAGATTTCCTAAGCGAGACAAATAGGGACTTCCCTGGTATCAAACAGAAATTTATATATTAAAAGATTGAGATCTAAATAATATTAAGGATATTCGTCGACATTTCTGAGATTTGTTGGGGCACCAAGCGTAAGAACCATAACCTATTAGGAACCGGGGCTTAGATTAAGAACTACCGTGGTTCTTTCTGTGTGATGCACTCACTGAGTGCAGCGAAGATGGAAACAACGCAACGCGTAAGAAATGTGTTAACCAGAACATTTTCAAAACAAACTGTGAAATATATTCCGGAAATTCCACTGGCCATTGTGTGGCTGTGGAAGTTGTCAACAACACAAAGTAAGAGACATAAATGTGTACACATTTATTACAAAAGACTCACAAAATAATGATATCTCTCCTAAGACTAGGATATTTTTTCGGGTGTAAAGGACTGCTACCATCTGGGATGTAACAAATAATATGGTAAAAAGTTACAGATTGAATATAATATGTTTTGTGCGCGTGGTTGCAAATATATTGTTACGACGGTCTCACTGGTATACAGACACTAACGAAGTCACTAATCACCAGGTGTAATTATCAGAAATAAGTAACAGTTTGCAATCAACAAGTTATTCAACAACATTATAGTCGTGCAATAATTCAAGTTAAACTTGTCCACACGCAATAATAATGTTAAATAATAGAGTTTCACACTAATTATAACACAGTAAACACTTTCCACTAATCTTCAACCTCCACTCGATCCGCACTAAGGAAAATCGCTCAACGTAACTGACTGACAAAGGCAACTGCTGTGGCTTTTATAGTTCGCGCAAGTGTTCTAGAATAACTTTCCATCCTTATCTGAGGCATGCGTATTTCAAGTGTGCTCTTGAACAATCTGCAAGTACTTTAAAGTACTACATGAGTGGACGGCCTTTATAGAGACGAGGCACGCTGGGCTAGTCGAGAAGCGCGTAGAACGACATTCTCGCCTTTTCGATAGTGTTCCGTAATTGCGTAACAGTATGTTGGTGGTATTGAAAAAACAGCTTTCTTAAACAACTCAACAGAATTTAATTATACGTCAGTGGGGAAGAGACCGGAAACAATTAGGCCTCGTCGCATTCATAAGTAAGAAACACAAAGAGAAGTTTGATCTAACTAATGGTAACATTATTATTATTAGCAGTAGTAGTAGTATACCTAGTAGTAGTAATAGTAGTAGTGGTAGTGGTAGTGGTAGGAGTGCTTGTTATTAGTATTTTATTATAGTTACAGATGTACAAGAATGATCATAATAGTTAATTGTGGCGGAGATCTTTTTTTACGTAGGCTATATTAAAATCCATTCGCCCGGGTCTAAATGCAAATTAGATGTATGCAGGTTACTTAAGTCAATGAATTCACCAAAACATCAGCATTGTACATCGGCGGTCTATCTTTACCGACGTTTCGGCGTACATTTCATAGTACGTCCAAGTTATTTCTGTAAACCCTTCGGTGGCGTATTGACCGCCCTGGATTAGTTGGCACAATGTGGCGTTGTTAATTGACGAATGAATAGCGGGAATTGTACGCGCAAGCTTCCGGTCGTCAGCGGTTATGACTCACTCCCTGTCGAGAGAACTAACGAGGGATTAATCGTTTAAACAACCAATTAAGATTTTTTTGTAATGCGATCGTTTTTACATAACTGATTACTTCAAGGACCTCAGCTCGGGAGTAGAGGTTACAACTGTTGTTACTGTGTAATTGTGTCATATGCTTGGCATCGCCAAGCGATGTAGCCTACTATACAGCTTTACGTTTACAAAACGTATCCTATACGTTTCCAGCATCTACCAACTACGTTCTTACATTTATCGATTGTATTTATTTATTTATTTTTTCACATTACTATCGAATACGTGATTTGTTCGAATTACTTATCCAAATCCAAAATAAATCCTTTTGATCATACTGTAGATTGGGAACACTGATATACGATAAGAACACAGATTCTTGTGTTCCACGTGTTTTATTATAAGTATCTGTTTTCGTACCCGTTTAACAACGGAGAGATATTCGGGAGTAATATTTCCGGAGGTGTTCTGGGACGAAAGCTGTAAATTAACTCTGATTTGCATCCAGAAAAGCGTGGTAAACGTTTTTAATTTTACAACTACTAAGATTTTATAATACTGTATTTGGACTATGTAGTAGACTATACGTGTATTAGAACATACCTGTAGAGATAACGCTTTTATTCGTCCGATCTGTATCCGTGCCTTCCAAATTCACTTATTTGGAACGTGTTGGAGAAAGTGCTCGTAAACTTTCGAGGATTGTAACTCCAGTATTATCCGTCAGACCCTTGTGTGATGTATCGATAAATATAATTTACAATCCTTTTTTTTTTAATTTTGTTTGAAAGATTAGTGCGCAGAAAACAATAATTCCAACGAGTGTTGAAGTGAAATGACTGTCGCGTTTTAGACGAATTTAAAATAACTAGTGGTCGCCCAGTGGTCGAAATTCGACCATAATTCATTAAATTTTTAAGTTTGAACGTTATTGAGGTTCTTTTGTCAAAGAGTATACCTCTATAATCATTGCATATAATTTTTTTGAATTTTGTTCTATTACGTCAGCTGCGAGCGTGTACAAATACGTCATTAGCGTGTGTTGTTTGCCTTAATTCCCTGCAATACCTATGAAATTTAAAATTTAATGTTAGTAACAGTTGAAAAAAAAACACAATTACAGCTTGTATTCGTATTTATTTTTTGATATAATTCATTGTCAGTTTTAATTTTTACTTCCATATTCCTTAAGGAATGGAAGTATGGTGATGGCAAAAAAAATCGTGTTCGAGATTATTGCAGATTCTGATTCTACTACACTCAAAACATGAAAAAAGGTCGTTTTCCGAAAAGTGTGTGTGTGTGTGTGTGTGTGTGTAGATTTTTTTTCTATGGCAAACGATAACTGCCGCAAATTCAAACAGAAACAAATAATTTTTTGCATACAGCCCTGATTTGTAGAGTACTCACGACCTATTGTTTTAGTGAAGATCGGTTGAGGGAAAGGGGTAGTTTACCTGCAACGGTTTTTTTTTTATCAAGGGAAATTTTTTTTTTGGCAAACGATAACAGCCGCAAATTCAAACAGAATCAAATAATGTTTCGCATACAGCCCTGAATTGTAGAGTTCTCAAGACCTATTGTTTTTGGTGAAGATCGGTTAAGGGAAAGGGGTAGTTTACCTGTAACGTTTTATGTTTTAACAAGGGTATTTCCTATGGCAAACGATAACAGCCGCAAATTCAAACAGAATCAAAAGATTATTTGCATACAGCCCTAAATTGTAGAGTTCTCAAGACCTGTTGTTTTTGGTGAAGATCGGTTAAGGGAAAGGGGTAGTTTACCTACAACGTTTTTTTAACAAGGGTATTTTCTATGGCAAACGATAACAGCCGCAAATTCAAACAGAATCAAATAATTTTCTGCATACAGCCCTGATTTGTAGAGTACTCAAGACCTATTGTTTTTGGTGAAGATCGGTTGAGGGGAAGGGGTAGTTTACCTGCAACGTTTTTTTATCAAGCGTATTTTCTATGGCAAACGATAACAGCCGCAAATTCAAACATAATCAAATAATTTTTTGCATACGTCAGTGAATTGTAGAGGACTCTATAGGAATTTTGATTTTGGTGAAGATCGGTTAAGGGGAAGGGGTAGTTTACCTGCAACCTTTTACGTTTTAACAAGAGTAAAGTACTTGAAAATTCATTTAAACTTTTCAAACAATGGTAATTGTTAAAAATAAAATAATTTTGTTGCCAGGCAATAAAATTATAGTTTTTTCATTTATGTATTTTTTTCTCAGTTATGTACTGTTTACGTTTCCATTTTATTATTATGACTACCGCAATGAAAAGGCAGGGAAGACACACACACACACACACACACACACACACACACACACAGTTCGCGTTATTTTTGGCCTCATTCATGTTTATTTTCTTACATTTGCACGGTTTTTAAATGGAAAGTGCCGAACCCATACCAACATAACGCATGCAAGCCGAAAAAGTGTCCAGCGTGGATAGCGATTTCCTTCCTGTGGATCGCTGGGCAGTGTAACTGCACGTGTTTACAGAGGAACGATTCATAGACAGACTTTTCGTCTTTAGGGAATATTTACGTAATATTTCATTTCGAAAATGATTTTAAATATAAATCTTAGAATATGGAAGTCATGTATGGTTCTTCCATACCGATATTTTCATGTTATTATTGAATCAGATAAACGCTAATAAAAATGAGACTTGACATTCATAGAAGTATAAGATACATTGTTTTCAATTCCAGTGGATTACATTTCATTTTTGGTAAGGTACAAAATTCGAAAACAGTTTGAAGATTATCTGCTACAAAGCTTATATAATTTTTTAATTTTTTTTTCTATGCATTAATTTTCGAGTTATTTGAAAAATATGAAAGATAGGAAAAATGAGGTTTAGCTTGGCTAAGCCATATTTAAAAAGCAATAACGCGTTTTTTGACATTTCCTTGGGTTTTTTTTATTGCCATACTGACCAGGTTTCGCCAAGGCTACACAGTTATTTTGCCTATCTTTTTCGAATTATATAAAATTTAAATAAAAAATTAATACAAAATAAAAAATGAAATAAAAAATACGTGCCTCATATTTGTTCATATATTTTTCATTAAATCAAAAAAACCGGGCGGTTAAAAAAATAAATGTTGTCCATTGAACTTAAAATAGTTTGAAAGTGAATTTAATGATTCAGAACTTCTGTGTAAACGATGTTTTTTGTAAAAACTCTTTCATTTGCTAAATGCCCTTGGCCATTATATTCGGAAATATAAAATCTCAAACCATCGAATGATCGAACTCTACTTGCTGCGACGTACAATTGACCATGTGTAAAAACTGGCTGCCTCAATAAAATTCCAATGTTTTTTTTCGAATGTTTGTCCTTGAGACTTATTTATTGTCATCGCAAATGCAGGTATAATTGGAAATTGAGTTCTTTGAAAGTTAAATGGTAAAACAGTACCGGAATATGTTAAATTTATACGTGGAATCAAAATTCTCTTATTGCGTGCGGTTCCAGTTAAAACTTCGCAATCAATAGCATTACGATGCATACACTTGATGCGCATTCTTGTTCCATTGACTAATGCTTCCTTTGTATTTAAGTTTCTGATCCGTAAAACGATGCAATTAACTTTCAATACTAACTTATGTGGTGGCAAACCACTAATAGTCAAAAAATTCAAAAACTACTGGATAGTTATTGATTTCATTGTCATCATCACAAATTATTTTATCGTAGCTATGATGTGTTTTCTGTTCACCTGGTATTCGATTAAGTATATCAGTATTAATAAAAGTACAATCATCATTTTTAGGTGCTAAAATAACTGACTTCAGTATGTTATCTGAGAGTATGTTTTCGGAAATATTTCCATACACCTCATTAATAATATTATTTTCATCTCCTATTAATTGCTGAGGTATTTCAATAATATTTTCACCAAACTGAGGGAATTGTGGGGCTTCATCATTACCAATTTTTTTCAAGAATTCGACAAATTCTATTTCACTTGGTAAGGCTCTCATATTTTGAGTAAACGTTACTTTATGAAAATAAACAAATTTATGCCAACTCGTGACACAATTTTCAATTAAAGTTGCACGTGATCCATGTGGGACAACTGGTAAGATTTGCCGAAAATCACCGCACAGAAGTATCGTTTTCACTCCAAATGGTTTATGTTTATCATTTTCATCGCATAGATCCTGCAATAATCTATCTATGATTTTCAACACTTACAGTGGGCACATAGAAATTTCATCAATAATTATCAATGATGATGAATTTATGTAACGTCCATAGCTACTATTTGCGGTAATATTCGCTACAGAATTTTCCACAATGGGTATAGGCAATTTAAACACATTGTGTAAAGTTCTATCCCCAAGTAATAGAGTTGAAGCTATGACACTGAACGCTGTTGCAATGCAACTAAGATTAAGCGAATTTAATTTGTGAATGATTGCTGTTTGTGTGAATGTTTTTCCACAACCTGCATGAGCGGTTAAACAAAAAACATTAGATCCAGTATCATGATGCAAAACTTCACGAATCACACGATCAATTAGTTTACGCTGTTCAATATTTGCAGTTTCATAATGCTCAGAAAACAGAAACTCTTGTTCTATTGGATCAATAGCATTTACTTCGTCTGTTCTCTGCGAATACGTGGGAACTGGTAAACCAAGTTCTTGACATGACAAATTATGAACATTCAAAATATCTTCAATTTCTAATAGAGCTGTATTAAAGGATACTTCTTCGTTGTAATCTCTCAAAAATTCTTCACTAAGATATACTTTAAATTCATTCCATAACGCCAATGCATGGCTGGCACATTTAATACACAAATGTAACCAAATAAATTTCGCATTTGTTTTGGTGAATGTAATTCTTTTGCTTCATTTAAACATTCGCGCCATTCATTATCATTTGAAGCAATGCCGCGAGCATGGCACGCTTCAACAAAAGAAGTGTGTATAATTCCATTGTATGTTCTAACATCCTCAAATGATTTTGGACCACAGACATGTAATAAAAGCAATCGTAAATGGAAAAGTTCGATGTCTTTTGGTGATACTACATATATGCGTGTAATGATTTTATCACCTCCACGCCTTCTCTTCTTCCATTTTTTTCGGGAATCTTCCCACACATAATGCAAAGGAATTTCAATATACTTATATTCATGCGCTGATGGATCTGATCGATTCAATTCAAAAAATGCTAATAATTTTGTTTGTCTTGCATTTTCAATTGCTTGACGTTCTTGCCCTTCTCGAAAGTAAACATTCTGTCTACGCGGTAAATGAATGTCAAGTCTAACGATGACACGTGATTGAAAATGCATTGGTAATTCATAGATGCGCCATAGGCCTACAGCTTCAGTTGATCCGACATAACGGCCATTTAAAAAATTTTTAACTTCATCAATTTGTATTTCTTGACCTGGTTCATTTCTCTCTGAACCTAATTCAACAGATGCACTGTCATAGCCTTTATACACGTATTTATAAATGTATTTAACACTTTTAACTGTAGTGCATACTTCAACATTTATATGGCAATTAAATTTGGCAAGTAAATACGGATTGTATGGTACAACATAACGATTGTCGAGGCAACTACCGCGAACTTCAGCATTAATACCATTATCACGCCTTCTGTATACTGGATATCCATTTAATGATTCACATGTAAATTCATTAAATCGTTTTGGATAATCTTTTGTGCATTTTCCATCTCTCATACATACAGAATTTGGATTAAGTACACCGCATGGACCATGCATCATGTGTTTTACAACATATTCATGTAATGTAGGATGTGTTTGAATGTTAGGAATCTCCGCAGATACAACTTTATCAATATCGGTAGCGTTAACAATTTTATCTTGCTCATTTAAAGAGAGTAAAATGTGAGCATGAGGCAATCCTCTCTTTTGAAACTCAATTGTGTAAATGAGTGCTTCAACTTTACCGAAGATTTTTTTTAGTGTAAGGCCCTCAATTAATGCTTTCAGTTTGGACTTGAATACACGCACAACAATATCAGGTCGAAAATTAGCTGACTCACCTACACCAATATTGCTAACTATTTCAGGCCAACTTGGATTGCAAGTCATTGTAATAAACAAAGAAGGCTTTCCGAAATGTTGTACAATTGACATTGCATCTAAATAATTCTGATACATATTTCTTGGAGATCCATTGAATGAAGATGGTAAAATTACTCTACGGCCAACATTATTGGCATTGGGGTTCAATTCTAAATAATCTGTTAAATTGTTGTAAACTTCAGACCTAAGACTTGTTTGATTTTGTCGAATGAAATGTAACCTTGTGCCCTCTATTCTCACATACATATCAACTATCCACTGCAGAAATAATTTTTGTGAATGGTGCAACATGCTAAAATCTTCTCTAATTGCAAGTCGATAGGCTGCATACTGAAGCATGGTTAATTTATTTCTGGGCGCTCTTGAATTACATGTAGTTGGTACATTATGAGAAATATTGATATACCACCCAGTATCACCATTTGGAAAAAGTAATGGCTACGCTAAAGGGTCCAATGATGAATCCAAAACAGAGATATTTTTAATGGTACCATTAACTTTTGAAAACGAAACCATGTTTCGTTCAAAGGGTGGCTCACCATCAGCTGTACTAAATATTACTGCATCATTGTAACGGCGTAGATCTAAATCACGATTTACTTTAATGAGCATACAAATTTCTTTATTTTGATTTTCAACTCTCTGACAATGATCTTTCATTGCAATGAATGACCGAACGAAAGGATTAATGCGTTCCAATTCAAGAGAGATTTCGCGCATTATATTGTTATTGCATGTTTGATTATAGTGTTCACGTAATCTATAATTGACAGCAGTGTCAACATCATAAAAATATAATTGCGCATAACATGGTGAGCGACCATATCCAGCAGTCATTGTACCTGATCTGTGATAAAAAACATCATGTATTTTAAAATGATACACTCCACGCGTAACTGTATCCGAAATTTTAGCTTCTGAGCTAACCATAGCAAATGATGAATTGTATTTACGAATGTTTTCAAAATAATTTTTTGACTTTCTTTTTATTGAAGGTTCATTTGAAGTAAGTCCATCATACAATGATTTAAAGTATTCATTTTGACTTAAGGCCGGTAATATTGCTTTACCCTTATGACAACATGAAGTGAATGCAGTCCTTTCACCTAAAGTGACCTCAGATTCGAAATGTTTTGCATTGCAAAACCTGCATTGTAAATGCATTAATCCACAATCAAAAGTATTAAAATTTCTTGGAATGACATTCAGTGCGCATTTAAATGTATCCCTCAAAATAATTTCATCATTTTGTATACTATTTACACTATTTAAATTTGCATTTGGTCTATTATCATTTTGACTTTCACGCGAATATATATTCCTTCTTCTTTGTCTCTCACTCCGACCCGTCAATGTTCTATGTCGAGGCATAATGGAAGTAGGTGCGAATATCTGAATGTAAAAAAAAAAACATGTAATGAAATTACTGAAACTTAGATTAGACAGGGTTTAATTTAAAAATTATAAAATGTACTCACTTTTTTGAAACCACCAATAATAATTAGGCGAGAGTAGGTCAATTCAAATTGCTGCTACAAAATTTTCCTTTTGCAACAGGTGTATATTAAGCAAGCTGTATTTCACTTTCAACTGCACATTAATATATAAAACGCAGATATCTAATATACAAAATATAAAATAAACGCTTTTTTGCCTTGACATACACTCCACAGACTATTGAAAAAGGAACATTTGAAATCACACAAAATTCACAGCTCATTCAGTCAGTCTGTCAGTATTAAGCAAGCTGTATTTCACTTTCAACTGCACATTAATATATACAACACAGATATCTAATATACAAAATATAAAATAAACGCTTTTTTGCCTTGACATACACTCCACAGACTGTTGTTACCTGGCAACAAAATTATTTTATTTTTAACAATTACCATTGTTTGAAAAAGTTTACATGAATTTTCAAGTGCAAATGAATGTTTTATTTTATTTTATTTAATGTATTTGTAACACATATTATATATAAATTTTAGCTTTCTGCACTCCTTCTCCATATAAACTTTAACTATCCCAAATCTCACTCCTCCGTGCGCGCAATATGCTTAAAAAGGGGTACAAAGTTTTCTCTTCACGTATTAATATATAGATTACTGCAAGTACAGTACTAAACGTCGTAGTCTTTTGTTGCTAGGCAAATGAAAGAACATTGTCAGTAACAATTTTTTTTTTCATTTATTATGTTATTGATTTTCAAATTATATATATGATTCTATAAATTGAAATTGCCGTGCATATCTTGCAACCTTTTAAAAGTAAAACAGTCAAGTGAATTTTTGAAAAAAAAATGCCGTTGAGATTTCTCGATATGTTAACTGTTTTCAGGGAACTATGAAGTTATTAACAAGAAGCTAACTGTAGCAGCTTTGGTAATTTTTGGCCGTCGCTATAGTGTTCATTTCCAATTCATTACAAGGCTTACACTTTTATTTTCATAATAAATCGTTTCTGATATCGTTGCTCAACATTCTGAAATCGCTTGGCTACTAACCCCGGGATTACTAGAAGTCCCGGGATGATTACCGGCTCACTATAAAATCAAAGTGCGTCTTCAGCCTCTGGTGATTGTGGAAATGAGTTCCTGGGATAACATCCTGTGGTAGTAATGGGCAAGTGAAGCGTAGTGTCGGCCACGCTACCTTCCTCGTATACCGAATGGCTTACTTTTCCGAAACTTCTTTGGTAGTATAAAAAGAACCAAACACTATTACTATTGTTATTGTGTTTGTTATTATCATTATTATTATATTTTGTATTTTTTCTAAGTAACAGAGCTTCCGCTTAATGAAAATATTTCATTAATTTAGGTGCTGGTCACCCGCTTCTCGGACGAGCGTGAAGCTCCACAGAAGATACAGCCGTCTTAACTTCAGATCATAAGGCTGAATACCTGTTTATAGTGTTATTTTCATACGAGCGTTCTGTCTCTTGTAAATTTTTGTTGTTTTTGTTATTGAGATTAACACAATATTGCCGCAATAATAGATAAAAAAAGAAGTTGTTGCGATGGTGGACACATCTTCTGTAGAATACTAACGTCTTCATTCAATAACATTTTAAACACATAAAATTAATATAAAATCTCAATATAACAGTTGTATAATTTTAATCAAACATGCATTTGAGGTGTTAATTTACTTTTAGAAGAATGAATTGTGTGCAGCAGTTATAGCCTATATACTGTACACCAGCCGTTCTCAACCTGGTGCTCGCGTAACTAAAAATGGTGCTCATCATGGATGTATAAAAAAGTGCTCGCGAGCAACAGTGACCCCTAATTTTCAATTATGAACTATATAGCACGGCCGTACAGCTGTTGTCCACCAACAACTGAGTATAGCAGAATACTGTTTGGAAACCTTTGTTACTTTTAAGAGCACTACTTGCAATGGTTTCCGGAATTGTCCGTAGTTTACAAGCCGATACCGACTCTATTGTTTGCAGCTTTAAAAGGCAGAGACAGCCTACGAGGGGTTTATTACTGTAGGCGCCAGGTTGTCTCATCTTGTAAATGGGCTGTTAAACACGTACTAGTACCCTCAAAAGAAGCGGTTATTCAAAATATTTTAATTTTATTGCCTCTGAAATCCCTAAACTTGGCAGCTTTAAGTACGTTCTCACAGAAATAGTCACGTAGCATACACTAAGCTCAACCAATCAATTTTCAGATTTTAAATAGAAATTTCGAAATTTGCCAATGAGACTTTAAGAGCAGCCACTACCATGGAGGTATATAGATAGAGGTGGTGAACTGGCTGAGAAACCGTCCGGCTGGAAAAGAGAGATGGAATCACGTAGGGGTCATTTCTGTCCTTGTCTGCCTCTAACGCTGAACTGACGCTGAATCAGCTGATCCGCGCGAGTTCCACTCTCGCGCATGCGTCAGTAGACAAGGATAGAAATGACCTCTATGAATGTTTCTGCGTGGACATTTCCACTTTCACGAGCGACATTTGTGACTGGAGTGACATAGTGTAGCGGTGTACACCAGTTTTGTAACGTATTTTGGTTGTAGTATTGCTGTTCTGTTATTTGTGAAATACGCGTAATTATTGTCAGTTTGCAATTTTCCTTTCGCCTCGAAGTGTGTTGTGAACGTTCTTAAAAAAGAGACATGGATAAATTTGTAATACGAAAACGTAGTGAAGAATCGATACCTAAGTTACCTTCTTCATCAACCCAAGATTCCAACAAAAGTAGCGAAGCAAAAAGAAAGAAACTGTATTCTTTTCAAGGTAACTGGGAGACAGATTTTTTGGTGGTCACTAATGACGAGAATACCGGAGTTATTTGCGTTTTGTGTCATGCACCTTTATCGGGTTTCAGAAAAGCAAATTGTCAAAGACATTATGAAACTCACATAGTGCGTTTTCTGATCAATATCCCACGGGATCAGATGCAAGGATACATAAAATCAAAGAGTTAAAATCACAACTCCAACGTCAACATAAGTCTTTTTCATTTAATGTTAATAGTTCTGTTAACAAACTTTCAACCGAAGTGTCTGTATCTGTGTCTCATAAACTTGTTCAGCATGGGATGCCATTTACAAGTGGAAAAATTGTGAAGGAGTGCATTAGTTTCCGCAGTGACAACTCTCGCTGAAAGTATACCTGAGAAATACAGAAGTGTTTTGATTAATGCGGCAAAAAATGTGCCACTTAGTAATGACACTGTTGCCAGGCGCGTTGACCTCATCGCGGCTAAAATTAAACAAAAAGCACTCCAGAAACTTTCTGAATGTAGTTATTTTTCTCTTGCTGTTGACGAATCAACAGACATTGCTTCTGTAGCACAATTGGCGTGCTTTGTACGTTGTACAGATAATGTGGGAATTCTAGGAGATTTCTTTTTAACAATTTTACCGCTCCCGGGTACAACTACGGGGCAAGACATTTACAACGCTGTCGCGAATTTCCTGAAACCTAATGGCATTGACTTATCAAAGCTCGTGTGTGTGGTTACTGATGGCGCACCTTCCATGGTAGGTAAAAATAAAGGATTTGTCGCTCTTCTGAAAAATGATGAACATTTTCCTCCCTTTGTTCACTATCATTGTTTAATTCACGTTGAAAACTTAGCCAGTCATCTTATATCTGTTCCTGAAATTTCAGAACAGTTAAAACTGATAGTTAAGTTGATCAACTTTTTGATTTCTAAACCCCTGAATAAACGCTTACTAAAAGTCTTCTTGCATGATTTATCAGCGCCACATTCAGAACTAATCCTACATGCGGATGTTCGTTGGCTAAGTCGCGGGGAAGCAATTACAAGGGTCTGGAAAGTTTTCGAAGAAATCAAAGCATTTATTTCTGCCAACGATTATGTCACTAAATTTCCAGAAATATTCGGGGATGATTTCAAGATCAATCTTGCTTTCATGGTAGACCTATTTCAATATCTCACCGAGCTGAACAAACGTCTTCAGGGTCAGAAAAACACAATTTGTGAACTGAAAGAAATTATATTTTCCTTTCGATCAAAGTTACAAAGATTCCTCGGGACGGCAAGTAAAAATGACTTGGTTCATTTTCCTGAACTGGCACATACACTCTCGAGTCTTGGTCGTCCCCACTCGGAGTGTCCTAAAATTGTCGTTCTGGCAATTCAAGATCTGTTGAAAGAGTTTGCTACACGTTTTCATGTACTCGAAGAAAGTGAGCCGTTGTTTAATATGGTGCTCAATCCATTTCAATTCAATGTGGACTCTCTCAGAAAATTCAGATTATTCAACAGCACAATCCTGCTCGCGCGGAACTTGAATTATTAGAGCTCCAGTCCCCTCAAGCCTTAAAATATCTTTTCGAAAAGGAAAGGATCACAGATTTCTGGGGTGCAAATGATACAATGAAATTTCCGACATTGCGAAATGCGTCTCTCAAATGCTTGGCGATGTTTGGGACAACTACCTGTGTGAAAAATGTTTTTCATTAATGAAATACATCAAGAACAAAGCACGATCAAGATTAAATGACTCACATTTGGAGGACTGTTTACGTGTGGCTGCAAGCGACTTCTCCTTAGATATTATTGAAATTCTGAGTAACATTCAGGGCCAAGGATCTCATTAGCCTGGTGAGTGTATTTATTATTATTATTATTAAATTTTCATGGTGCTCTCCCACTTGCCCCGGATTATGAAAGGTGCTCTCAATCACAAAAAGGTTGAGAATCCCTGCTGTACACTGTAGATAGGAGCGTGTATCACAGTTATGTCGATGACACTCTCTGCATCGTCCAAAAACAAAAATACAAGCATCTTTTGTTTACTGATGTGAATGTCATTACGAATTAAATTCACTAAAAAGTGTGCACTTTCACCCAGTGTTAAGTAGGTTAATGTAACTGTAAAATGCTCTGGTTACTTTTAATATGGTAATTAATTTTGGCTTTTATTTGAACAATTTTATTTACTTTTGGACTGTTTTAACTTTCTATGACTGTCTCTGACCCGTTTTTTGCCGTGGTCAAATGAGGATACATCCATTTTAATACGTGTTGTTAGTCCTGCTGTCTGCTTTCTCTCATGTTTCTTTTTAACATTTACTTGTACTTAAGTTCCAAGCAAAACATTTTTATCAGTCCTTTCAACGGAAAACATGGTTTCTGATTCGTTTATATTCGAATCGTGACGTCAACATTTAAATTTCGATTCTTGCTATATAGTGGTGTGTATTAGGCGTAATTAGCAGGACCTTCTTAGATTCCCTAATGTTTGAATATTTGCAACCAGTTAAGAGTATGTGAGACAGTATTTTTGTCGGCGTATAGAAAGTTTTAATTTTGTGACTGTGAATGTTCGTCGCTCTTAGACAATATAAAACAGTCATTGAAATTGTAAACATTTGTTTGTGAGTTAGTATACAGAATGTTCCAATAGATGCTGCTAAACTACGAGAGATGGTTCTACTCATTTAACTGAAGGAAAAATATCCAATAAACGTACGTCGAAAAATGCTTTATTTACCGTCAGTGTGTCTATATATGTTCTTAAAAAGTAATAATAATTACCGCCGAACGTACTGAGATTTGGAGTTGATATACACAGCACACTTATCATTTCGTATAATTTATTATTGTAGTGGAGTGTTAGTGGTCTCAAATAGTGGTTGGTAAATGACCTGAAGATGGCTTGACTGCCGAAAACGCTCGTTAATACCAAAGACAAGATAGTCGTTTGTACAAAATTACTAGCAGAAACATTTCTTATAGGCCTAAGTACAAGACAAACCAAAGTGTTAGTTTAAAATTTTCAAAATGGCGTGTAATTGAATGTTTAATTCTAAATTTTAAAGATATCAGTTTTTATAACAAAAATGTTTTATTGGGTAAAAAGGTAGCCCCTTTTTTCGTAATCCAATGGTATTCGCCTATTTCGCTTGTAGTTAGGCCCTTTTTGTTATAAAAAAGTGATGTCTCCGTTATTTTTTTATGAATTCCATAAACAAGGCACCATTGGATTACGAATAAAACTGCTCGTATTTTATGTAGGCCCCTACTAAGACATTTTTTGTTATTAAGTACGGTACGGTAATGATTTTTGTGAAATTTAGAATTAAATTTCAGTCAGCTGTTATTTATTTTAAAAAAATTTAAGATTTTACTTTGGTTTGTTTTGTAGTTACAAGAAATGGTAAACTTAATGTGTACCATTTCAAACTTACTGAGTAGACCTGTATCAAATTTCAACTTCACATCTAATTTTGTTCGGTGGTAATTAATTTTTTTTTAACACATACAGACAGACGGAAAACGAAGCATTTGTCAGCATATGTTTACTGGACATGTTTCCTTCAGTTTAACGGGTAGAATCGTTTCCCGAAGTTTGGCGTCATCTTGTGGAAACGCCCTGTATAACCAGTTTACACAATACTTAAAATTTACGAAAGTCTTAAAAGTAGACCGAAACGATGCAAAACATTTAACAGGTGCATAACAGATTTCCTTTTTCCGCGTTTCTGTTCAGGAGTGCTTGAAAAGGTGGTTAGTGTTCATTATAATCGAAATAATAAAAGTAAAACTTAACATTCGGATGCAGTGCTGTTTGTCTCCTGAAGAAAAACCTTTATCATTCGTCATAGGTTCGCTACTTAGTCTACGATATGATATTTGGCTGTTTACTACTTTGTACCTTTGTACTTCATATTTAGGAACAGCTATGTTGCCAGACACCGTGTTTTCCTACACATACAATATTATTAGTAGACTTCAGGATACTGGTAGACATTATTCACTTTGTCGTTTATCCAACCAGAATTTTGTTTCGTCTGCATCCGGCTGAGAGAATGAGCTGGCTGTTACGCGGAATACCAGACCACCTGGTTAAACAACAATACATCATCAATCAACCTATTTGATTTCATAATGTGAAGACCAGGCTGAAGCTAGTCTAATAATAACCTAACGACGATACTTTAATCACTAGTCTGTTTGTTAACGACTGGAGTTTTTAAGAAAATTAAATAGTAAACCGAGTGTGCAAACATAAAGCCGAATTTACGACATGGGTTGTGTAGGCATGTATGTGAGGAAGAGTTCAGGCTTAAGTTATTTACAAATAGTGTCATTTGCTGAAGTGGAAGTGTTTGTTACAAACCCTGTTATCATACAGTGGTGTAGGCTAGGGCAGGCAACATGTGGACATGTGTGCGCACATAATTTCTCCAACACCTCACCATTCAAGGCCTTATAACAAGGTTAATCGAAAAATTAACTCTTACCAAAAAGCGTTTTGCGATAGTGAGCTGATTTGATTATTTTTAAAGCGATAAAGAATAAATCATGTTTTTAAAAACTGGTCGCGGACGCAAGAATCACAGAAATATTCAGAGCACATTGCTGACCCTTAGTGAAGGGTGTATTTTGTATTCTTTAGTCTTTAATTCTATGCAGATGCCTTTCATTTTTTTTGTGCCAGGCTCTTCGCGTCACTCCATGTTATATATTTTCTTTCCATTGTTCTTATACTGTTCTATCCCTAGTTTGTCTAAACCTTCCTCTTTTCTTATTTTTGTCAATTCCTATTTCTTTCCCTGGACTTATATCCTTGTCTGATGTGTTCCTTCTATAAATTCAATCATAGATAGCATCTCCAAATATCTTATAACTTCTACAATTTCCGTTCTATCCTTCCTTGTAAGTCTCATGACACTTCTCAAGTACTACATTTGTACATTCTATATTTAGTGAGTGAAACAGCATTATTGCTTTAAAGTAATTAATTGATTTCACTGTGGTTATAGGAAAAAATTTGTAACCTTTGAAACAACTATTACAAGATTTTGTGTCCATTAGAATGCAAAACGTTATTCTTGAAGGGTGACAGTTATGATTTTGACAGACCTCTGAAAAAATTAATTTTATAAAGAATCCATTGTTCTGTCGATAACTACTTTTTATTGATACGTTGTTATTACAAAAATGTTTCTCCCATCCTGTGATACGGCATGTATGACGATCGCGTCATACAGACTGATTTTTACCAGAGATAGAAAATTCCAGGAACGTTGTTACGATAATCAACCTCAGCCTGAATGTCTTTTTACAGCGGATTTACACGGGCCATTTTAGTCCGTTATATGACTCATCTAAACTGATTCATTGGTTTACCGTCCAAGCAAACTGAAATTTTGTTAACATCGACTTCTATCGATCTCGAAGTACGGTTTTTAATCCACACAACTCCTTTATTTATTCATTTATTTATTCCACACAGTTGCATTCTTTCACGCATATTCTGCCCAGTGATCGGACTGGCCCTTAGCCTTGATGATTGTAACGCTAAAAATGCCTTCTCAGTTGTCTAAATGTTCTCATGACTTGACGAATATTCGAGATGTTACGTTGTTTCGTTTTTACTTCCATGTTCCTTAAGGAAATGGAAGTATGGTGATGGCAAAAAAAATCGTGTTCGAGATTATTGCAGATTCTGATTGTACTACACTCAAAACATGAAAAAAGTCGTTTTTCGAAAAGTGTCTGTGTGTCTGTCTGTCTGTCTGTCTGTAGAATTTTTTTCTATGGCAAACGATAACAGCCGCAAATTCAAACAGAATCAAATAATTTTTTGCATACAGCCCTGATTTGTAGAATACTCACGACCTATTGTTTTTGGTGGAGATCGGTTGAGGGAAAGGGGTAGTTTACCTGCAAGGGTTTTTTTTATCAAGGGTAATTTTGTTTGTTTGGCAAACGATAACAGCCGCAAATTCAAACAGAATCAAATAATGTTTCGCATACAGCCCTGAATTGTAGAGTTCTCAAGATCTGTTCATTTTGGTAAAGATCGGTTAAGGGAAAGGGGTAGTTTACCTGCAACGTTTTATGTTTTAACAAGGGTATTTTCTATGGCATTCGATAACAGCCGCAAATTCAAACATAATCAAATAATGTTCTGCATACTGCCCTGAATTGTAGAGTTCTCAAGACCTATTGTTTTTGGTGAAGATCGTTTACGGGAAAGGGGTAGTTTACCAGCCACGTTTTTTGTTTTATCAAGGGTATTTTGTATGGCAAACGATAACAGCCGCAAATTCAAACAGAATCATATAATATTTTGCATACAGCCCTGCATTGTAGAGTTCTCATGACCTACCGTTTTTGGTGAAGGTCGGTTAAGGGAAAGGGGTAGTTTACATGCAACGGTTTTATATCAAGGGTAATTTTTTGTTATGGTAAACGATAACAGCCGGAAATTCAAACAGAATCAAATGATGTTTTGCATACAGCCCTGTATTGTAGAGTTCTCAATACATATTGGTGTTGGTGAAGATCGGTTAAGGGAAAGGGGTAGTTTACCAGCAACGTTTTATGTTTTAAAAGGGTATTTTCTATGGCAAACGATAAGAGCCGCAAATTCAAACAGAATCAAATACGTTTTTGCATACAGCCCTGATTTGTTGAGTACTAAAGACCTATTGTTTTTGGTGAAGATCGGTTAATGGAAAGGGGTAGTTTACCTGCCACGTTTTTTGTTTTATCAAGGGTATTTTATATGGCAAAATATAACAGCCGCAAATTCAAACAGAATCATATAATATTTTGCATACAGCCCTGAAATGTAGAGTTCTCAAGACCTGTTGGTTTTGGTGAAGATCGGTTAAGGGAGTAGGGTAGTTTACCAGAAACATTTTATGTTTTATCAAGGGTAATTTTTTTTTATGACGAACGTTAACTGCCGTACATTAAAACAGAATCAACTACTCTTCTGCATACCTTTTTTAATTATACAGAACTCAAGGTCTGTTGATTTTGTTGAAGATCGGCTAAGGGAAAGGGGTAGTTTACCTGCAACGTTTTATGTTTTAACAAACGTATTTTTTCTATGACGAACGATAACTGCCGTAAATTCAAAGAGAATCAAATAATGTTTTGCATACAGACCTGAATTCTTGAGTTCTCAAGACCTGTTGTTTTTGGTGAAGATCGGTTAATGGAACAGGGTAGTTTACTAGCAACGTTTTATGTTTTATCAAGGGTGTTTTCTATGGCAAACGATAAGAGCCGCAAATTCAAACAGAATCAAATAATTGTTTGCATACAGGCCTGAATTGTAGAGTACTCAAGACCTGTCGTTTTTGGTGAAGATTGGTTAAGGGAAAGGGGTAGTTTACCCGCAGCGGTTTTTTATCAAGGGTAATTTTTTCTATGGTAAACGATAACAGCCGCAAATTCAAACAGAATCAAATAATTGTTTGCATACAGGCCTGAATTGTATAATACCAAGACCTGTCGGTTTTGGTGAAGATCGGTTAAGAGAAAGGGGTAGTTTACCTGCAACGGTTTTTTATCAAGGGTAATTTTTTTCTATAGTAAACGATAACAGCCGCAAATTCAAACAGAATGAAATGATGTTTTGCATACAGCCCTGTATTGTAGAGTTCTCAATACCTATTGGTGTTGGTGAAGATCGGTTAAGGGAAAGGGGTAGTTTACCTGCAACGTTTTATGTTTTAAAAGGGCATTTTCTATGCCAAACGATAAGAGCCGCAAATTCAAACAGAATCAAATACGTTTTTGCATACAGCCCTGTTTTGTTGAGTCCTAAAGACCTATTGTTTTTGGTGAAGATCGGTTAAGGGAAAGGGATAGTTTACCAGCAACGTTTTATGTTTTAACAAGGGTATTTTTTCTATGACGAACGATAACTGCCGTAAATTCAAAGAGAATCAAATAATTTTTTGCATACAGCCCTGAATTGTAGAGTACTCAAGTTTTGGTGAAGATCGGTTAAGGGGAAGGGGTAGTTTACCTGCAACGTTTTTTTTATCAGGGGTAATTTTTTTCTATGGCAAACGATAACAGCCGCAAATTCAAACAGAATCAAATAATATTTTGCATAAAGCCCTGTATTGTAGAGTTCTCAAGACGTATTGTTTTTGGTGAAGATCGGTTAATGGAATAGGTAGTTTACCAGCAACGTTTTATGTTTTATCAAGGGTGTTTTCTATGGCAAACGATAAGAGCCGCAAATTCAAACAGAATCAAATAATTGTTTGCATACTGGCCTCAATTGTAGAGTACTCAAGACCTGTCGTTTTTGGTGAAGATCGGTTAAGGGAAAGGGGTAGTTTACCTGCAACAGTTTTTTATCAAGGGTAATTTTTTCTATGGTAAACGATAACATCCGCAAATTCAAACAGAATCAAATGATGTTTTGCATACAGCCCTGTATTGTAGAGTTCTCAATACCTATTGGTGTTGGTGAAGATCGGTTAAGGGAAAGGGGTAGTTTACCAGCAACATTTTATGTTTTAACAAGGGTAATTTTTTATATGACGAATGATAACTGCCATAAATTCAAACAGAATCAATTATTTTTTTGCATACGTTTTTGAAGTAAAGAAAACTCAAGGTCTGTTGATTTTGTTGAAGATCGGTTAAGGGAAGGGGTAGTTTATCAGCAACGTTTTATGTCTTAAGAAGGGTAATTTTTTTGCGAAAGATAACTGCCGCAAATTCAAACAGAATCAAATAATGTTCTGCATACGCCCCTGAATTGTAGAGTTCGCAAGATCTGTTGTTTTTGGTGAAGATCGGTTAAGGGACAGGGGTAGTTTACCTGCAACGTTTTATGTTTTAACACGGGTAATTGTTTATATGTCGAACGATAACTGTCGCACATTCAAACAGAATCAAATATTTTTTTGCATGCATCCCTGAATTGTAGAGGACGGAAGGTCTATTGATTTTGGAGAAGATCGGTTAACAGAAAGGGGTAGTTTACCTGAAACTTTTTATGATTTAACAAGAGTAAAGTACTTATTTCTTATAAATAAGGTATCCTGATAAGAAGCTCATAGTAATCCACTGTAGAAACGTAGATGAAATATCTATAAATGAAGAGGTTAGGTGAACGGGGTGGGGGTAATTTTCTATTATTAAAAATTATAGTTGAAGGTGGAGGGGAGAATTTTTTATATGTGTACTACATTATCGGCAACAAAGAAGTAGTTTTTTGTTAAAATTGCTTCCCGGGCTCTTTAGCCGTAGTCCAATGTTTTCTGCAAAACCAGACTTTTCGGCAGTGCCATCGACTGCCATCAGCAGTGAAAATCGAGTGCGAAAACGTGAGGTGGTATACGTTAGTAACTTAATGCTGAAGCAATTAGTAGAAAAACGTAGTTTCTATAGAAATATTTCATTTCGGATATGATTTTAAATATAAATCTTAGAACATGGAAGTCATGTATGGTTCTCCATACCGATATTTAATTATTAAGTCGTAACAAATCGGTATTTCGGATATAATATTATGTTTGCCTGTAGTAATGTTGTACATTGGTATATCAATATGTACCATGTAATTCGTATTTTTTAAATGTTTTTTACAAACTTAGCTTAAAGTGACAGACATCCCTGCAAAAATTAAAAAAAAAACATTAAAGTAAAAGAGTAAGAAAACAGTAAAATTAAATGAAAAACTACAACAAATTAAAATATAAAAACTAACAACGTGCCAGTCAGTTTTAATTGGGCCGTTTGGCATTTGTCTATGTCTCACGTCAACTTTTGAACGTATTCCGATTTTCGTAAAAATAGGAATGCATGTCCACATGTTTACCCTACAGAACCCTATTGTTTTGAGATTGATTTCCCAAAAATTGGAAGGCAAAAGGCAAAATTCTCAAATTGTGGGGAGATCAAAATTATGAAAAAATCTAAAATTCCTATGTGGGGTATCAAATTAAAGGAACTTTAACCATAATGTGAATATATTATTCATTTTTGAAAATTTAAAATTTCTTGGACGTCAAAAAATGGGTGAAAATTTTGATAAATTCGCAAATATTCGTGTTCGTATCCAATTAAAGCGCATTTTAACCACAATCTAGGCACAGTATTAATTTTTGAAAATTTCAAAATTATGTGCTCCAGGGCCCAAAAACGAGACTACAAATTTGAAAAAATTGTAAAAATCTAGCAGGGTGTTAGACTAAAAGGAATTGTAACCCAAATCCGAATGTTTTGAATTTTTAGTGTTTATTGTATGATTGCGTTCTACAATTATTACATTATTACAGAAACTGTAGAATAAGCGAGATTTTTGTAGTTCTTCCCAAAACTAAAAAACGACCTAATATTGAAATTTGTGTAATAACAAATGTTCTTCATTCAGAATAGTGAACGAGTTCTGCAGCTCAGGAAGCATACTAGTATTAGTACGCAGAGGTGGGAATTGCTGCTTATTTAGTTCGAGTACCTAGGATTGTGAGGTGTAGAGCACAGTCCACTAACCAGGTGTACGGGTGTATAGCATTAAATTCATAAGGCTGCAAACAAAACTTTTACGGTGACGTCCCATTTCTTTCCCCTTTCGTTAGTGTACAACTAGTGCCAGCCGAATATCTATCAGAACGAGTTCAGTACATCGTTTACAAATTGTGATGCGGTACGCCTCGATGTAGGCAGCTTTGTTTTACTTGTGAACTTAATTCAGTTATGTATACGACATGTCACGGAAACTATTTTCATATGTACACAGAACTTTATTTACTGAACGATCGAAGCGAGTTCTCAGTTTTAACTCGACCGTTTGACATTTGTCTGACTGTATGGGACATGTCCGTCCATACTTTTACCCTACAGAAGTCTATTGTTTTTGAGATTGATCCCCAAAAATATATAAGGGGGGCAACAACGTGTGTGGAGCAAAATCGTAAAAAAAAATCGAAAAATCCTACGTGGGATATCAAATTAAAGGGAATTTAAGCCACAACCTGAATGTAATGTTCATATTGAAATTTTCAAAATTTTTTGCCATCAGGAGAACATTTTGATAAAATCGGAAAAATTCGTGCGGGGTATCAAATTAAAGATATTTTAACTAAAATCTGAACCTAGTGGTTAGGTTTTGGGATTTCCAAAATTTTGCGACTCAGGACCCAAAAACGAGGTAAAAAATTTGAAAAATTGTGAAATTCCACGCAGGATATCAGGCTAAAAGGTAACCCAGATCCGAATGTTTCGATTTTTAGTGTTCATCGTATGATTGTGTGTTCTACAATTGTTGTAGGCCTACAGTATTACCAAAGAACTAGTCGAGAAATCGGGATTTTGGTAGTTTTTCTCATAAATTACGTGTAAAAAATCATCTAATCTTGAAATGTATGTAATAATAAATGTACGTGGTTCAAAGTACGGAACGAGTTCTGCACCTCAGGGAGTTTACTAGTTTATTTTCCATAATTCTAGTACCACATAGTACACAACATTTGTGTACATTCCAGCACATACAATTACTGACTTAAGACTCAAAATGTAAAATTGTCGTAGTGTTATAACTTAGCATTGTAAGATTTGTAAAAAAATGTTTCAAACGTTGACGCTGTTTTACCAAACTAAAAATGTTTATGACATTATCAATTATCCTCTGTAGTTGCTTGTTTTATAAATAGTAGACCTATTTATAAGGTATTGCATATGGATGGATCTGTATTTATTTATATTAAGTTAAATAAATATTAAACAACATTAGTATGCTTTCACAAGAATATATTTTATTTTATTTATTTGTATTTTTGACACCGTTTCTACAGGTTTTCTTTACTGCCATCTTTAGAAGGTATTGGTTATTTTATTTGTTTTTTTAATTTTTATTTTGGTTATTTTGTTTGGTTATTAGATTTGTTATTTTCTGAATATGACAATAAAGAAAACCTGCCGAAAGAGTCTGAAAATATACAAATGTATAAAATATATTCTTGTGAAAAAATAAAACGTGTTGTTTATTATTAATATTTATTAATAACAAGAGTAGTTGTGATCAACTGTGATTATAAGGTTAATAAGCACTATTAAAGTAGCCAGTGAAAGCTACGAAGCGACCAGTAATTTCCTTGGGGTTGTCCAAAAATAACCGATGAAGGGTTATATGATAAGTGGTGGTAGGATGTATTAGTGGTGTTTGTGTATAAGACATCCTTGGCAAATTGGCAAACGCCAATCATCTCGCAGCCATTGGGCTCGACCCTGAGTGGGACCCTTTACGGGGTGCAAAAAGACAGCCCGCCACAATGACGCAACGCAACGGCTACTACGCCACTGGACGCGACGTGAAGAAACAACAGTATGAAAACATAATAATGAAATTCAAGTCACGGATGTTTATCAGGATGGTGCTACCAAATTCAAGACTTGCGTGACATGTTATTAAAAACACGATTGGTGTGCGAGTCGAGGTTAAATCACATTTAACCTTGGTGGTAGAGTTAACGTTTGAGATTAACCACGCTGTTATCTGTTGCTATTAGATTACCGCGCTCTGTTTGCTGACGCCTTGGAACAGGTGAACTGAACTACCGCTTTCCCCGTAAAATTGACGTAAATGGCATTTGGCTTGTAGGCGTCCAAGAAATGTTGATTAACTTAATGCGTGTCGGTGAGAAAATGATAGTTTTAAAATTGTTGCTTAGCATCTAAGTATTCTATTATTCTACTATTATACTATACTTAATGCGTGTCGGTGCGAAAATGGTAATTTAAAATTATTGTAGCTGCATTATAGTGCGTTCAGAGGTTTCAGTATAACACAGTAATTAATTACATAAAAAGCTATTAAGACATTCTGCTGGAGGATAATTTAGAGGATTCCACTAACAGTTCACTAAAGACAGTAAGGATTTCACTAATCCTCATTCCACAAGGATGAGGGGAACAGTGATGAAGTTGTAGGGACAAAGGTACATGAGAGATGAAAGTTGTGTAAAATACAGAAAGAGGGAGGATAGTTAATTAAGCAGAATGGTATTGTGGTATTGCAGGGAAAGCTTTATAAGAGAAATACTATAGAGACAAACCAAGAGAATATGTTCTTGGTTGAAGTGACTATAGAAGTATGGTTGTAAGGGTATAGACGGTCAGAATGCCTTCAACAGACGGCCAAGGGACCAACAGATCTTCAGAATATGGATGCCCATCAATGTCCGGATTGATGTTGCAAGATGTTGTAATGCGTTTACATCGTCCGTTTAAACTGATAAGCATCAATTTAAACTTGTAGCAAATCAGTAGTGTCAGACTTGACAATAATAACTATTTTTATGTTATCAAAGATAAAACGTGCAGAATAACAATTGGTAGAACATTTTTAATATTTACATTTTACAATTTATGATAAAAGATACGCTAAATTGTATAATAAAAAGTTGTAAATTATGGGGTTTTTAACATGTAGTAATATAATCCATTAATAATACACATGTTGTTGAAATATCCATAGAACTTTGGTGTCCGTTTGTAGGAAACGACGCATACGCGACGTATTTGTTTAATAGGCCACTGTATAGGCTACTGTTGCTGAACTTCAGCTGTACAATAATGCGTCTTCCAGAACATACTAAGCAGCTGATTTCTCTACGTATCCATGCGGGTAGGTTAGATTTTGTCAGAGGCTCATGTTTTAATAGTGATCATTAAACCTATATCGTTGTAGTTTGTTTATTTTTCCAAAGGAACCGGGGGATTGTAGAAAAAATAGAAATGGTCACCAGTTCTTTGTTAAGAGTTTAGTTTACGTTACTACTTGAGGACTGAAGACGCCAGATCTGTTTCTTCTACTGGCACCGGTTAACCACCTAACGAAAGATATATAATACAAGAGCATGCGAATATATTAACAGCGCTGGATACCACACATACACAGTAATTTTTTTAAACGTAGATACAAATGTTTTTGTTTACATTTGGTGTTAATGTCCGGCAGTAATGTAGTCAGCACCACTGTTTGATAGTGGTACAGTCATAACAGATAAGCGGCTGCATAGTAATCAGGCTGTGCTGTTCAGATATGCTAGTTACATAACTGTCCTGTCAGTGTTTATTTATATACTGTTTTTTAAGGCGTCCTTTGTTAAATTCAAAAGCTTTCATCGTCTGCATCCGGTTGACGGGAGTTTTGTTATCTGTTTACATTGTGTCCCTCTTAACTAGCACATATAATTCCTTAGTCCGATTCTTATCCGTCGAGTACGGATTTGGACCTCTCCAATCCGCCGTCGTGAAAAAGTAACAGATTTGAACATTTATTTCGTCAATGGACAGGTGTAGTTCACATTACTCGCCCAGGTGATGTGATTTTAGAACCTAATCAGACTATACTTTTATAAAACGGTCTTGACCGAGCAAACAAAACGATTGTATTCAGGTATCAGTAGACTGGGAAACACAGGACATATATATCAGTCTGTTAAGATCTCATGTAGTTTGTTACAGAGCATAACATTTTCTGGTAGTGACGGAAGGTGTTCGAGATGAAAGATCGCAAACATGTGTTTGCAAACTCGCACTGTAACAAACAATAAGGACCCGTTTCCATTTGTTCGGCCATAAAAAAACTTGAATTCAGTCTACAAATGACATTCTTCATGCACGCCGCGAAATCTGTTTTACCTTATATCTTCAGTCAGTGTCTGCTACGACGAAAACTGACCATGATAACTCCTCAATGTCCTGTGACTAAGATCTCCCTCTGGGGAAGAAATGTCAAAAAATGCCTCATGAGCATAAAGTCAAAAATATGCTATAGGCCTATAATTTAAAAAAAATCTTTTTTTTTAAGGACGCACTTTTCAACTGTAAAAATGCTACATATTTGCTTTATATGTTACGTGTCGCTATGGGACTGTATTATTAAAGAGTGTGTTATCAGATAGAAAGTAAACGCCATCATCAGTCTATGTAGATATCTCAAGTCTTACCTCATTACCTTTTGTAATGAATAGCATAATTATTGCTGAACAACATTACTTAAAATTATTAATGTAAAGCGTTCTGTTGGAATGCTGTAAATGGTGGTGGTGGAAAAGTGTTTACTAAAGGCTTAAATACTATGTGTTGTTCATTTCGACCTCAGGCCTACATGTGTCTAACATACGTCTCCAGGAATTGTATGTAACTGGATGCATATTGTGCGTCTAGTGTGTAGTGTGTACAGTAAACGATAAGGCGTTTGATCGTGTCTTATCAGCAACACACTAAATTGATTTTGTTGTTTTCTTGAAGCAAGTTTAAGGATTCTTTGTCGGGTGCTTTTTTTGATTATCAGTATTTGTTTTGTCTAAAAATTGTGAGCCGTCTGTCTGATCATAGAATAATATTTGTACACAATCAAGGTGAACGACCACTCCAAACGTTTAACAGGTCAATATATTTGTCGGTGTAAACTAATTGCTGGAAAACGCGCGCCGCACCTACCAATTGTTCTGTACAATGAATGTTCAAGGCATCGCTAAGTAAAATAACGCAATGGTTAGCATGTGACCTACTCTGGTGGCAATGAGCGCTTATGAAGAGTAATTATAACGAGTTAGAAATGCCAGCATCATCTTTCTGGAATTACAGAAACCGTCTGGAATAATAATAAAAAGGGTAGGCTGTATTTATACTTCTTATTTTGTCTAACTCCAGTCCAATGTGTTATTTGACACTTTCCCACTAATCTGAAAGGTTGAAAGGTCTATCTGAAATGGCAGCTACATTGCCATTGCCTTGGCAGTTCACAATTTTTTCTTTTTATTTTTTTAAATTTTATCTCTCTCTCTCTCTCTCTCTCTGACACACACACACACACACACACACACACACACACACACACACACACACACACACACACACACACACACACACACACACACACACACACACACACACACACACACACACACACACACACACACACACACACACACACACACACACACACACACACACACACACAAGTAAAAACCTACCTTTTTCTAATTTAAGTTTTTTTAAGTTGACTTTTTTAAGTTTTTACTAACCAATTACTCTTACGATTTTTAAATTCATTTTGTTATTCCTAATTGTTTCTATGTTTGTTATATGTTTATTCATTTTATATTTAATGCAGTATTTTTTTGTATGCACACTGTTCTGTAACTGTGTGTGTGTGTGGGGGGGGGGAGATAGATAGGGAGAGAGAGAGAGAGAGAGGTTTTGTAACACATTTATATGCGCGTGTGCATTTTTTTATGTAAACAGGCCCTGTAGTGTGTGTGTGTTCTTGTTGTAGGATTTTTCTTCGCCTGGTGGTTGACCGTGCACATACGTGCAACCAGCCATCTTCTACATCACACACTCGGGCGATCAGCCTGTGCTTTAAAGACGCCCGCGCCACTTGAACATCTTTGACTCTCTCCTAACTTTCTATAAGATTGTGCACTGCTTAAAATACAATGTGTTCCTTTCGTTGTTTCAGTAAATTCCTTATTGAAAATGAAATGAGTAAATTCAGTATGTGAGCAGTTGGATTTAGTAAATAGTAACGACTGCTTAGAAGAAGAGAGCAGCAAGCCTCAATGTTGTGCTTAGCAGTTGTATGTTGACTTCCCTTATCAGGAGCGACGGATGAGGAAAAGCGTTTTCAGTAGTTTTCGGCTATGAATAATGAGGTCAAAACAACTTAGCCTACTTGTCGATGACTCATGTTAAATCGTGAAGTGATTTTCAGTTTACATCAGTTATTTCAGTTGTTTAGACACTGAGCGTGTTACTTAAAGGTAAAGTGTAGTCTAACTTTAGAAAACACTTAGGCCTATACTTTATTTTACATATTATTGTTCTTTATTATTTTCTTAATACATTGGTCGATATTTTACGTACGTACGATACGTAATCATACGTAATTTAGAAATGACAGTGAGACACTCACGAGTATTTTTAATTCTTCATTAAAATTTTACGTTAATATGTTGTTGGTGACCGTAACGCAGTTATTGTTACGATATTACGGTGATCGCAAGTGGGACCCGTGTTGATAAGGATAATCACAAGTGGGAAGGAGCCCCCCGTAACCTGTGGTCGGATTGTGGTTTTAATTGTGGCTCTCAGAGCGCATGTAGTCTACCTGCTGCCTGAATAAGTTCGACCTACCAATAAGTAGCCTACATTTCTTCTTTCGGAAAGTAATCAGTAAGTTGTAAGTTGAAAGAAAACATCACTTTGCAAATATTTTGTTTGTTTTTCACCATGAAAATATGTATAAAACAATTAATTACTGAGCACAAATACGTGTGAAGTGAAGTAGTGGATAGTGTAACTTAATAATGAAGATGAAATTAGTGTGTTACTCTCCGAACAACTAAATTCAGCCATAGAATTATCAAAGTCAACGTTTTTTACTTTTAGCTTTAGGTGACAATTGACGATCGCACGTTTTGGTGTATACAACGTTATTGTTTTGTACAGTTTCAGCTGTCATATGTAAAAAGACGTGTACATACATTGATCTTAGATTATTGATTTTATTGGGTAGTTTCTTTTTTCCTTTGAAAATTGCGAAAAATATGTTAACAAGACTTTCTGTAATATGTCAAAATTGTGCACACAAGGCACGTGCACTGTTATGTACCATGTAGACTAATATTAAATTTGTTTTCATAACCATTGTCTTCAGTTGTTCAGTGGTATTTTACTGTCATAATAGTGACAGATATTTGTGCGGCAAAATACAGTTGTATATACGGTGCCGTTTAGTAGTTTCTTCGTATGTGCAGATTATAGATTCATGGTGGTAAAGTTTTTTTATTTTGTAGATTTTGATAGTTAATTATCGTTACAGTAATTTTGATAATTTTATTTTTAACCTGTGTGTGTGTGTGTGTGTGTGTGTGTGTGTGTTTTGTACTTCACTCTATTACCTGAGCCTGCTGTCCAATCACATTTACTTAACAGTGACTTGTTCATAGCTGATACACAGCTGATAAAAATTCATTGTTCATAATTCCAAACGGCATTCAACAGTTTTTTTGTCTTTCTAAGATTCGTCTTGTCTTCTCGTTACGTTTGATACAGTGCGGACAGTCAGCGGAGACGGAGAAAGAAACCGACGCTTGTAACTGCAATTAGGCGTAGCCCTCGAGATTCAGAAAATTAATTATTCAACTTTAGATAAAAAATACTCTCCACCCGTACGCTACACACATTCACAAAACACAGTTCATTCGTAAACTTCATGTAAATGTACAATATTCGTACACATTACTGTAATTCATTTTGATACCCAATCATACCGTCTTACCACTTACAGGAGTGTCAAAATCTTCTGCCCAATTATTAACCCTCTGCCCTTTAATGTCAAAAAGAGGTTCAGAATCTTATTCTCCCTACTGTGTGATAGTACCAACACGTTCGTGTCTGAACCCAATTATTATTCCATTCGTTGAGTGTGTGTTGATTGTATTCATTAACAGAAGTAGAACGATCCGTGCTTTTCTTGTTGCCCCCTTCACCATGTAAGAATATAGGCTGTGCCACTTGTAAAACTAATTAGAGAATCGTAGAAATGACTGTCATGTATAATGTATGTCACGCAGAAGTGGATGTGCGCAGAGGACTGTATATGACATTTTTTTAAGTAAGGAATATGTAATCCAAAAGTATCTGTGCAACATTCCATTGAAAAAATTCTTCTTAACACGCATGAACTTTAAATTATCGAAAACATGTAATTGCCTTCCCCGTTAACAATCCACATCTTTAACGTCAGAAAGCGGTTGGGAATCATATTCTTTGTACTGTGTGATAGTATACCGACACGTTCGTGTCTGAACCCAATTATTATAATATGTATTTTGACTTAGTTAAACGCTTACGTTACATACGTTTCCAAGGTCGGCTTGAAGACGTATCAACAAAAAAATAGTTATTTATACTTCACGTTAAGTAATAATAGAGTGGTGGAACTGTGAGGGTCGTCTGGTGCGAGGTTCACTATTGGTGGGGTAGCGGTGTTCTAAGAATAGTTGAGCAGTGCAACCCCACTCTTATCTCCAGTCGGTGACCTCGGCGGTTTACACGGTGTGTAACTCCGCGTATAGTTAAAATATTTCTGTCAATGAGCACGCTGAAGCACCTCTACTCCGCGACCCCATGCACACTCGTCGGATACCGATGTACAGTATGTCTGCTTTGAAATACCAGTCTTCTATGGCCATTCGTGGGGTGCGCCACAGTGTGAACAAGTATAGTAATCGAGCGTTGTATACTCGCCACACAAGTTCCCACATTATGTTTTCGAACTCCGTCTGTTAGATCACCTAGATTGGCGATCACCTAGGCTTTCTCCGTCTAAAACGGTGTATTAGGAAACTCTTGGTTGACTTCTTAAAAAGCTCATTCCTAACGAAAGCAGCTTTAACATCGTAGGCAGGAATCTCCGTACATTTCTCTCACTCGTATACCACAGTAGTGTGTGTGTGTTTTAATTAACTGGTTACGGAACTAGTTATGTAAGTGGAAGCTGCTCTTGAGGGGGGGTGAGACTAGTTGGAGCTGTGGCTCCCCATTTTCCTCAGGGCAAATCAGAATTTCAGGATTCTTTCTTTACAATTTTAAAAATACATTTTATGAAATGCACGTAAGTCTGCAAATACGTACTTTTTTTACCAAATGAGTGATTGTCATTAGTAAGAAAACTTTATTTACAAAAATCATAATTCCTTTTATTTCTACAATTATTTATATTTGAACACTGTAGCATAACGGAGATTTTGCCTTATTTTACAATTTAATATGACATAGAAAAAGAAGGGAAGAAGCAATCTGGAATGAGTAAAATAAACTTAAATAAAAGTAACAGAAAAGAAGTAATCACAATAATAAATAAAATGCCTTAACAGAACTATAAAAACTCTCGATTCAAAGAAATTATATACATTCAATTTAGAACAAAATGTGTTAAACCATATAGGATGATTATTATCCCAGTAACATCATCAGTATACCCAGTAAGATAAGGAGTAGTAAGGAAATACAGCCAAGAACAAATTGATTAAAATGAAAAATCTCCAAGGTACCAAAACCTATTTTAAAGACAGAACACTCTATCAAAGTAAACCAAAATAAAGGAATGAAATTAAACTATAGTTGTTGTACAAATTTAGAAACCCACATGAAAAAGTAAGAGAATACAATACCAGTAGTCTGATCTAATGTAAAGTTAATTATGAAGAAAACAGTATATAATTAAGGGGAAACGCCCCAAACCAATTGTGAAGGGACAGCAAAAGACTGTAATTAGGCTAAGACCGTAATTTGTTTATTTATCTAATTATTATGTTTAATTATTATCTGGGTATTCAATACCTACCATGTTGATATTAGTATATACTAGATGTTAGAAAATAAGTGTTTATTGTATTTAAAGAATGTTAGTTTATGTCAGAATTTTGTTAAGGAAGGAAAGACAAAATATTAATTCAAACGTCCTATAAATAGTGAATCAGAAAAGATAATAATAATAATGTGAAATGATTATAATATTGATAGGAAAAATGAAAGTTGATAATCATGCCAAATTCAACTTTGACTCTGTAATCAAATCAGAGGAGATATATTAATGAAAACTAGACCAAATTGATATAAATTATTCCCTTTAGCATACAAATACTTTATTATAATTATCACAACAACCTATAGTAGTAATTAAAAGAGTCAGAGGGTAAAATTGACTTAGATAGTGATTGTACAAGATAATGCCTAAGCAGTAAAGCAAGTCCAAGTAAAATGTAAATAAATCAGTAAATGTTTAGTATAATGACAAAATAATGAAGGCAAATTATAATGATTTAATTAGTGATCTTATTTGAGGACAATGGTAACATAAAACGTAGTGTAAACCATTTAATGGGTAATTATGTGAATCATGATAAGGCCTAGAAGTAAATTTCAAGGAATGTAACTTTTGAGTTTAATTCAAACCAAACTAGGTCATGTTTAGTATTAATTTGTATTAAATCAAAGCAGGAATATAATTATGTAATTAAAATTTCATAAAAAAATACTAAATAACTAAATTATAGCCAGTAAAATATAAAAAATGTCATTTATTTCTATAAAATCGAATTGGTAGTAAGTCAAACAGCTGATTGTAAACAATGAAAGGTGAGGCCAAAATCTTACAGAATTTTCTATATGAAGAAACAAATATAGTTAGTTGATTGTTAGACTCCAAGCAAGACGGACGTGTTAGAGTATTGAAAAGAAATCTGAATTAAAAAATTTTAACTAGCTCAAACCAAGATGTTTTATGGAATTATGAAAGAATGAAGAATATACAGTAAATTAATAAATACAATTTAAATAGTCATTGGAATAATAAAACAGAATTAAAAAAACACTAAACTAACTCCCAGAACGAATGGTGACGACGGAATTATAATCTAACCTAATATACGAACAGCGAACTGATTGAATAAACCATTCAGCACAATACACGTATTACCGGATGAAATCCAGTGGAGGACGAAAACCAAACACCACAATTTGAAGATCTTGTAATAACTACATCACAGAAGAGGAGTTTATCAACTACTGCACTTTATTGAAGTCAAATCTCAGAGACAGATTCTTAGCGTGGGACAACACATGGGAGCAGCCATCTTTTAATTTCAAACCAGCCCGTGGTGAAGAAGGCGTGACGTCAGCATGCCCATCCTGCGGTTCGAATATTTTACTATATACTATATTTTTTTAAATTATTATCGGTTAGTGAATAAGTCTTTTTTATTTTCTAATTGTAAGTATTGAATTCTCTCACTTGCCTTTCCTGACTATTTCGACAGTTTAAAGAATCCATGTTAAATAATAATTTAATTTGAAATAATTTTGGAATATGTACTAATCGACCTGAGATCCAGTCTCGACTCCGAGAGCAATAGTCGACGCAAGTCGAATAATCGCATTTATCATAATAAACTTAATTATTTGTGTTAAATTGTCGCTTTATTGATTAGTTAAGAACTAAAATAAAATACATTAATTATCAATTTATAAACGAGGACTTCAGAAAGGAAAAAGACGAGCAGAAGAAGAAATAAAGACACTGAATAGAGCGCTACATTCAATCGATTTGACTACGACAATCTATTTAACTCGGTGAAACAAATATTTCTTCAACTCGTACACAATTATCGTTTATTATTCTAATTAATTGAATAATAATAATAAAAAGAATAAAAATACTGAACATAATTAAATAATAATAAAATAATAAAATAAAAATAAAAATTGTATTAAACAATTAATAAAACACAAAAACAGAATTTATTTGTTTTATTACAACACACGTAACTGGCATAGAAATGGATGTACGTCAAGTGATTATGGAATTTCGGTGAATTGTTTTATTGGTCGGGGGGGGGGGCTAAGCCCTCCCTCCGGTAGTTACGCCACTGCTCTGACCAGTGAAACTACGAAAATTAATCTTTATCACATACTGACGTTTTTAGTACACCTACGTAATTTTTACATGGTCATAAGGGCGGACTTGACTCCGTTAATACTAAAAAATTCGATTATAACCTAGGGTTAGAATATAAAATAAACTAATAGATATAAATTAGACTGCGTTTTCACAGGTGACGTCACATTGATGAAAACGGCTGCAATGCTGTGGTCCAATGTTTGTGTTGTAGCAGACGTTTGCACTGTGGTTGCGGCTGCCATTCTCAGTGTAGGTGTCTCAACAAGGTCTCTGTGTCCACACCCGATCCTAAAGCCCGGACAATTCAGCTCTTCGTTACTAAATCAGAAAACGTTTTGGTTCTTTGTTGCTTTGCAGACCCGACGTTATTTCTATCATTGGCTATTTTGTTCACTCTTTATTCTAATGTAATGTAATGTAATGTAATAATAATAATAATAATAATATCCATCACGAGTGGTCATTAATGATTCTTGTATTTAACTAAAGCCCGGACAATTCAGCTCTTCGTCACTAAATCAGAAAACGTTTTGGTTCTTTGTTGCTTTTGCAGACCCGACGTTATTTCTATCATTGGCTATTTTGTTCACTCTTTATTCTAATGTAATGTAATGTAATAATAATAATAATAATAATAATATCCATCACGAGTGGTCATTAATGATTCTTGTATTTAACTAAAGCCCGGACAATTCAGCTCTTCGTCACTAAATCAGAAAACGTTTTGGTTCTTTGTTGCTTTTGCAGACCCGACGTTATTTCTATCATTGGCTATTTTGTTCACTCTTTATTCTAATGTAATGTAATGTAATAATAATAATAATAATGATTCTTGTATTTAACTAAAGCCCGGACAATTCAGCTCTTCGTCACTAAATCAGAAAACGTTTTGGTTCTTTGTTGCTTTTGCAGACCCGACTTTATTTCTATCATTGGCTATTTTTTTCACTCCTTATTCTAATGTAATGTAATAATAATAATAATAATATCCATCACGAGTGGTCATTAATGATTCTTGTATTTAAACATTAATAAACAGATAATAATAGCAATAATAATAATAATTATTATTACTATTATCATCATATTCTTATATTGATGTTATTATTTAATTATATTTTCAAATATTAGTGTGACATTATATTAAGGCATTTTAAAAGAAGTTTGAGCAATCAGGCCTATTGTCATACTATGATATTGATTTTTTAATGATTGTTAAACTTAGTGCGACCATTTAATGTTTTTCAGTATCATGGTTATTATACACGTATTTATTTATTTATTGTTGCTTATTACGTATACCACAAAGCTTTCATAATATTGCCATACAACGTCACACTAAAGCGAAAGTGCTTTAAAGCATAAAGCAAATGTATACACGAGAAATCGAATTCTAACATGATATAGTCTATTACTAAATTAAAATACTTTTGTGTTTAAATTCTAGGCAAGTCCATAAACGTTGCCTTTCGTATTCACATAGGGATACGTGCGCGCGCGCGTAGCCTAAAGGTTGTATAATCTCCAAAGCGTTATCTGTGAGTGAATGTATGGACTACGTTCGTGCTCGCTTTGCTTGGCGCCGTTTCTATTTCCCAAGCAGCCACCGTTGTTCAGCAATACCATTCTCCCAGCGTGCATTCTTTTTTTTATCTCCGTGCAAAGCACGAACTACATGGGCTAGTTCATGGTTACTGAGGTAAATAAGATTTTGTGTTTTCCTGTGATGTACGAATAACAATTAACCTAAATAAAATTAACAACGATGTACAATGAATGTTCCGAAAGTTTGTAAAGTACATTGCGCTGAAGTTCGTTATCATAAAGTATTAATTATCATAAAAGTAATATTTTCTTATTTTCTTCTTATGATTCCGACGTACTTTTCACGGACTCAGTATCCGCATCGTCTTTCTGACGATACGGATATTAGGCCCATTCTGTGAGAAGTACGTCAAGTTTTAAAGGCCTAACATTTAATATTTCCATAAGAGAATAACTTATTTTTACAACTGTCGTGTAACAATTGTCAGAAAGTGACGAGCAAAATGTATGAATATCCACACTTTTGTCCAAAGGTGTATTTACGGGGGGGACCGGACCCCCCCCCCCCCAGATGGTCAAAAAAGTTGACGAACTTTGTTAATCTCTTAACTTTAGGTTATTTTATTATTCTTCAGCTATGCACACTAATATGCGCTTAGTAACTCCTCTTCTAAATATACAAGACCAAATTCTAGATACGCCACTGATTTTGTCAATTCCCCTGCGCGATCTCAAATATATAAATCCTTCGTGTAAATTAGTTTTTGGATTTATTAATTTCAAATCCTCTTTTAATTAGATAGAATTCTGTTTCATTAATATGCTTTAAATAAAGGCACATGTGTATGTAATTCGCATCTGGAATTGCATAATTATCTTCATACAAAGTGACATGACGTTATTGTAATTACCCAATAAAATATTTTGGCATTATGTAAGTAATGTATTTATCGTTGTATTAAACTCCTTAAAGAAACCACAAATTGTCAGTTAGTTAATGTATTGATCAGAAATGTTCCTTTGTGTACTAATTAGAGTTCAGGTATATACTCATATTTTAATTCGTTTATCGATTTCCTTAGAAAATTTTTTATGATAATAACTTGTATTCAGTTTACTGTTTCGAGACCGTCTTGGGCCATAAGGTAATTCGCATTGAGCTCTTACTGGAAAACAAGGGAACCTCAAACAATGATACCGTTACGTCTGTGTGGATCCAAAATCGCTCTGTAAGCGTGAATCGTAAGACTAATCCACATCTGTTATGAGAGATTTAAATACGTCACTCCGCGAATCCGCAAAATGGAATACTGTGCAAGCGGCACATTATTGTACAAAAAATGAAGATACCGCTTTCTCAGCTGGGCCTTTATCGACCGATTCGTGTGTGTGTGTGTGTGTGTGTGTGTGTGTGTGTGTGTGTGTGTGTGTGTGTGTGTGTGTGTGTGTGTGTGTGTGTGAGAGAGAGAGAGAGAGAGAGAGAGAGAGAGCGCATGTGTTTAGAGGGGGTACACAAAATTCGTTCAATAAACTTGTACATTGCTTTTAATTTCATCCGTCACTGGCAAATTTTATCGCGTGTTCCACAAATTTTCTTTCAAAGTAAAGAAATGTATTAAAAGCGCTACTCCGAAACAAAACTCCAGGAAATTTGTCGTAATTATCGTCGTGCATGTGTTTTCATTTCTAATAAAACGAGATTAAACAGTAAGCAATAAAATTTTCCTGGTCTTTAAACCATCTCGAGGTATAGTCTACGGTAGTTCGTGTAACGGGGACCTACAATCTAACTTTCCAGTGTTGCAAACACATGGTAAACGCAGTACGTGAAGAACTGGCGCTAATCGGGTTTCGACCCAAGTGCTCACACACTCAGAGTGTTGAGAAACCCCGTATAGATTTTCTGCCTGCTTGTCTATGTGTTTGCCTGCCTCTTGTAGTTTCGTGCACCTTGGCTAAAGGAAGGATACTTTGTTACTTTATTCTGCTAAAGCTTCAACAAAATTAATAAATGTTTCTCCTAAATCTCCTTATCATTGGCAATTTATTCTCCTCAATCCAGCGTGCAATTTAAGTCAGAAATCAGACTGAGCGATGGTCGGTGAGGTCGCCTGCCTTATTTTTCCTTCTTTATCAGAGGCTTCAAATAGTTCCTCTATTGTCCTGTTTTCTTTTATATCACGTAATCTTCTTTGTTTGCATTGCATTGCATTATGGATGCGGGGTGTCTTTGCACCCGTGGCTTGATTGCAGCATCTGGAACGTGTCCAATGGCTGCCAGAAGTAAACTTAGTGCTGGTAACAATGTCGACTGGTTACCTAAAACTGGAAAAGGAAACCGCAAACCAGTTAACTGTGAAGGCGGGGGAGTATATATTTTGTTTGGTGCACTGCCGCTGGTACCGATTTGAGCAACAGATGTTGCCCGTTTCAAGTCCAGTCAGCAGACGCCCTGTCGGTCCTAGTGCCATATTTTAATAGCTACTACTTTATTTTCATTCAGTTGCTCCAGATCCGAGTAACATTATAAATAAACCAGGAGACTCTTCAAACTTTTTTCTTCTTTAAATGGCGAACTCGTGTAGAGTGTAGACTGCCTCTCTGCATGTACTTGTAGTGGATGTTTAAACAGATTATGTTGGAGCCAAAGTTCACTGGTAGCTCCCAACAGCTTACTGAAGAGCTACGACTACAGTTAAGGAGAAGTTACTCGCTGTCTTGGCACCGCTTTGTGAGGGGAGAACCGTGTGGTATAAGTGTAAATATATTATCTGCTATACCCCATAGAGAATCGTTCCATTCCTGGCGATAAAGAAAATGCGTGCGTTATCGGGAAGGCTGACACTGAAACTCCCAATGCTTGTTATAACAAAACAGTCTTGAGTACCGGATTCTGAGTATTTCGATAAATAAATTGATGTGTGTGTGTGTGCGCGCGCGCGCGCGTGATCTGATGGTTTTTTTTTCGGAATATATTATGGGATGTTTTTTATTTTATTTGTTGTTTTCATATGTACGCATATAACTGTAAACGGTAACAAAATAAAAGTAGTAATAACGACAAACAGAACTGATGGCACACACGAAGAATACGAATACATGGAAGCTAAATCGACAGTTTGAACAGCAGATCAAGTTGAACAGCGGATCAGTTATATTTTTATTGAGCGTACGAGATAAACAGTTTGGATCCGGAATGTCTAAATTAAATTCTCCAAGATGTGACGCCGCGGTATCGAGTCACGGAGGCAGCGTCAACTGCGCGTGATTGCGACCAGGATCGATAAGGCCTACCATCAACTCGGGAGTCCCACACAGGATTTCGCGGGTGTTACTTGTTCTTCAACGTTTTACCGGCAACTTTAAGGTTAGAATACTTTAGTTCTGTAGTTTTTTACTGTAAAAGTACGGTTTATCGATTCATGTTAATAAATCTGTGCATGTTTTCAGTAAAATCTGCCGCGTTGGAAACACTTTCAAACTGTAATCATCTGCACACATTGAGGCGTTGTCTGTTTGCACTTCTCTGCCATATGGTATAGTTAAAAATCGAAATATAAATAATCAACTAAACAGACACTTGTTGAATACTGATAACGCTATTGTCACACATTTGGCACCCGAAATTCCGTTACTGTTACAGTTAGTACTATCCATAAATTTTAAAAGATTTTTTTTATTTATTTTAATAATTGTTCAAGTAAGTATTATAGAATTAACGTTTTTATAATAATTATTGTTACACTAATTTAATGGTTTCCTATTTTCAAATGAAATCGACAACATTCTTTACACGATATTGTGAAAGGCTTAAAATTAGTATGTCTGCTGCCGGCGTGTGAATGTAACTGTAAAAATCATTTATAAATTCTAACTAATTTACATAGTTGTTGGTTTCTGTTAAATATTTGAATAGCATCTACTTGTTTGGAGACTTTTGTTATTTAACCTTTTTTTTAATTTGCCTTGAAAGTAACGTAAAATAGATTTTTTTACAGAACGTCTGTTAACGATAGTACGGGTATTACACATTATCTTATTAACGTTTGCTAGGCAACATTTGTTTACTTTTCAGAATTCAGAATAGTGACGCATCGTTTCTGTAATAGGGGTAACTTTACCGTCTGTTACTGTTTTCCACCTCCCGGCTGATGTGCCCGGTCGAGTTGCCAACGTGTCATTGGGTAGTGTTTGCCACGGAACAAGTAAAACATTCAGACTAAGTAATGAATAATTCACATAATAACGTGAATATAACTATAAATGGTTCCTCTGTATTCACCTTTGATTACTGAACGATTGCAACCGTGAGAAGGGCATTCAAATAAAAATTCACTTTTTTGGATTTGATTTTAAGATGACGTGTAATTTACTAGTATCGACTGAACGTATTAAATCTGTATTAATATTTTTGTTCAACAAACGATTGTATTGCCAGAGATTACGAACAGTTGGCACTAAAAATAATATGAATGTAAGGGTGTCCGGCTTAAACATAAAAACAGTGTTCCTGCAGGAGTTATGTTCGCTATAAAGCCAACAGTTGAGATTTCGGAATACCAGAAATTTTGTAGAGGTACGTACACTCGTGAAGCACAAAAATCCTGTCGAGAGAGTAAATGTTACGATGTGGTACAAAATACTGGAACTGTTTTTTAGCCAAAGATACAATATGTTATTGCGCGCGCGCGCGCGCGCGCGTGTGTGTGAAGAAGTTTGTTGTTTTAATGCGGGAATGTACTGAGATATAGAGTTGTAGAGACAACAGAGATCGTTATATAGGTATACGCTCTAAAGTTGCCATGTGGAGCCGTCAAGAAGACGCTACTAAAGCCAGCGGTGTCAGAATATGATAAAACAGCAACAGAAAGATACAGCATCAGTAGAGTAAATTGGAAGACATTTTTTCCATCCATAAAACATTGAACCCATATAGGTTTGTTTCATAAGAAGTAGAAACTACCTTAGAAACTATGTGGTCATATAGACTTCAAATAAGCTTCCTGTAAAGTTAAATTTTTCATTTTCGTTGTATCTTTCTAAAGTTTCTGCGACAACAGAAAGTTGAAAACCGGTAGACACGGAGGCCTGCTTTAAATATGGCTCTAGCAACGAAGCTTTGCAAGTGTCATGCTTTGAATGTTGATACTTGCTGGAAACCTTACTTTGCTTGTTTAGATTTGAGTTTTCCTTTACATTTTAACGCCTTTGTTGGAAGTGATATATAATTTACTTTTTTTGAACTAAATGGGTGTCAATTAAATGTGTGTACACATATTTCAAGTATTCTAAATTAGGTAGAAGTTGAATGCTAGCCGTTGTAAAGGTTAAACAGGCTGACCATTAATATACACTAATCTTTTACTTTCTTGGATTTCGTTGTCCATGACGTGTCCGTTACTTAACTAAATATCACTATAATATTGACGACTCGGAACACAAAGTTTTTTATAAGTAAAAACGTAAAGTTTTACCTTACAGCCTAAACCGGCTTTCACCTATAGAAGGCTTCATCAGAGGCTGTCGTTAGTAGCGCTGCTCGTCTTGTTGTTGGCGACGAGAAAGTGTTTCGAAAGATTGAAGCTGTGTGTGTGTGGTGAGATGTGTTCGAATAATGCGTGCGATTTGAATTGTGTCTGTTCGTTTAGGATGTCGTTTTTATTTGTTTTTGTGTGTTTGTATATTTCTAATTGTTCTAGAGTGTCTAGTTTTCGGCCTTTTGTGTGTACGTGTAGTATGTTCATGTTATTGTCGATGTTTTTATATGTGTGGTTTGCTTCAATGAGGTGGTTTGCGAAGGTAGATTCTGTAGTGGTGTGGAGTGCTTTTGTGTGTTCAATGTATCTCTGTTTGAAGCTACGTCCTGTCTGGCCTATGTAGAATTTATTGCAATTTGAACAATTTAGTTTATATACACCGGGTAGATCGAATTTGTTTTGTGCTTTGGGCATGCGTTTTGATAGTGTGTGTTCTGTTTTGTTAGTAGTTTTGTAAGCGATTCTGTATCCTGCTTTTTTGAATTTGTGGGCAATTTTTTCTGTTTGTTTGTTGATGTATGTTAGTGTTATGAATTTGTTGTTTTCTGTCTTTGTCTGTTGTTTGTTTTGTGTTTTGTGTAGGAGTTTACTGACTATTGTTCTGTCATAACCGTTAGATTCTGCTAGATATTTTATCGTGTTTAGTTCGTCTTTGTAGTCTATTTCATCTAAGGGGATGTTGTTAAGTCTATGTATCATGGTTCTAAAAGCAGCTAGTTTGTGTTGTATTGGGTGATTGGAGGTGTTGTGTATTAGTGTGTCAGTTGTAGTTGGTTTCCTGTATATACTGAATTTGTGCCTGTGTTCTAGTTTTGTGATGGAGAGGTCTAAGAAGTTTATGGTATTGTTGTGTTCGTATTCGGCAGTGAAGGTTATGTTTTTATGTATTTTGTTTATGTGCGTTAGTAACTGTTCACATTGTCTTTTGTTTCCCCTGTATAGTATTAGAATGTCATCAACGTATCTGTGCCAGTATAGTATTTTATGTGAGTGTCTGTCATTGTTTGTGAGTATTTGTCATTGTTTGTGAGTATTTTTGTTTTTTCTAAGTGTTGGAGGAAGACTTCTGCTAGAATGCTGGATATGGGGGAGCCCATGGGTAGGCCGTCGTTCTGTGTGTAGTATTTAGTGTTATAAGTAAAGTAGTTTTGTTTTGTGATAATGTTCAGAGTTTCTGTTATTTCATTGATAAGTTCGTCTGGTGTGTTGTTCTGTTTGAGTTTGTTTTGTAGGATGGTGATTGTTTCAGAGATGGGGATGTTTGTGTACAGGTTTTTAATGTCAAAGGAGGCTAATGTGGCGTTATGGGGGATGTGTATGTCTTTTATTTTTGTTACTAGGTCAGTGTTGTTTTTTACTGCAATGTTGTTGTCTATTTGTGTGTGTTGTCTAATAATTTTGTCTAGATATTTTGCCAGTTTGTGTGCAGGGGCATTACGGTAGTTGATAATGGGGCGGATCGGAATGTCTTCTTTATGGATTTTGGGAAGCGCTTGGAGTGTAGGTGCTGATGGTCGGATTTGTTTCATGTAGGGCTTTTGTTTATGTGTCATAATGTGTTTGGCTTTGTTGACTATTTGTTTTACTGAGTTTTGGTATCTGTCGGTGGGGTCGTGTTTTAGTTCTGTGATGTTGTTCTGTTCTATGAAGTCTTGTACTTTTTTGTGTAGGTTGTCTGTGGGGATAATTACAGTCGTGTTGCCTTTGTCAGCTTTTACAATTGTGATGTTGTGTTTGTGTGCCTTTTCCCTCAGTTTGATGGCTGTGTGTATTTCTGAGTTGTGGTTGTTGTTGTCTGGTGTCTTATGTACTCCTATTGTGTTGTTTATATTATGTCTTAATGTGTCTTGATGTTCTGGTGCTGTGTTTTGTATATTTGTTTCTGTGTCAATTATGAGCTTTGTTAGTGTTTGGTCACACTCACAAAAAACGAACAAACACTCCTTGATAAAGGCCTAAAACAACATACATTACAAACATAACAACCAAAACAGTTCTGTTTTGCTGTTTTGTATACAGTCGTACTATTACTGCCATGCATTTAGTAGAGTAATATAAATAAACATTCAATTGTAATGCCAGACAGTTGTTGATAACACTAGTTTCTACTGATTCTGTTGTAAATCTAAATTATTTTTACTTTAATTGTATGTTTAAGTGTGTGTGTGTGTGTGTGTGTGTGTGTGTGTGTGTGTGTGTGTGTGTGTGTGTGTGTGTGTGTGTGTGTGTGTGTGTGTGTGTCATTAAAATAATTATCTCAAATGCTGTGTTTTCATTAAATCGTGGTTTTTTTACTGAAAACATTACTGGTGACTTCATACCCATCAGTGAATGATAATGTGCTGACTAAATAAATTTTATCTGTTATTTGTTTTCTTTCAAGCAATACTGTTTTATTATGTTGTATATGATAATACACAATTTACAATTTGGATATTAGTAAGTGGCTGAATTCAATATTTATGAAGTTATAATGTTGGTACTATTGTATGTTATGTGAATGCAATTGTTCAATATATCAGTTGTTCAAATACCGTCTTCATGTGTATATATCTGTTGTATAGGGCCAGTAGTGGTTAAATTTTGCTTGAATTTATAAAACAAGAAAATGGGTTTTCATCATGTATGGCAAACATATGGTAAGAGTAAAACAGGACACCTATAACTTCTATAATTATTACTGCTTGTATGTACTGCAATCAGTATTAATTAAACTTTATGAGTTAATAAATTTTGTATCTAAAGCGCCCATTAATTTACAATGACATCAATGTTAAATTTTAAAATTTTTTTGTGAATTAAAGAATTGTTTGTTTTTCCTTTCAATTAAAATTCTGATGCATATTATCATCTGCGTTTCCATTCAACTAGATATCTTAATAATTTTCACAAGATTTTTAAAAGTGTAACTATTATTTCTTTGTGCTTCATAGAAGTTTTTAAAAATTAAACCAAAATTTTCTTCTTGTTTTACAAAATGTTTTTAAAAACTAACCACAATTTTCTTTTTGTTTGTAATTGTTTAAATTTAAGACAATATATATTCTCATTAAATTCAATGTTAATTAAATATTCACTAGATTCTTATATGAATATTCACATGGTAAATATATTGCTCTAAATGTGAATTGTCAGTTATGGAAGTGTTGTTTTGCCACGTGCGCACGCGTGCATGTGTGTGTGTGTGTGTGTGTGTATGTGTTATAAAAATATCAAAATGACACATCACAGATGGTTTATAAGTAAAATGTTTGTGAGAATAGATATACATTACTTTATCTGCTAAAAGGATAGACTTTTTTTTAATCTTGCATGTAATTAAATTAAAAATCAAACAATAGTAAATAACAAATAGTTCTTTCAATATACAGAAATGTCTTTATGCCATCAGATTGCTGTAGAAAACAGCAGATTAGGCAGGCCAACTAACTCATACAATATCTGAGTGTAGCAAGTATAATGATTCCGTTACCTCATTACTTCACTTACTACTGAGTTGATCTCAGTTGTAACAGGGTTAGCTTAATCTGAAGCTGATTTAATTCTCCAACACCAAGTTGATTTTATGATGTTGCCAGATGCTAGATTAGTAGTCGAACACTACACAGTATTTTAAGCACGACTTGTACTAATGTCGTGTTTAAAATATTCATTTAAGTAATGATTTTAATGTCAGTTGTTCCAACATAAGAAGCATTCAGGTGGTCACTTAATGATTAAGTCATTTTTGTTGTTGTTTTTTAATATAATGCAGAGAATTGTTCTTTTATTATTAGATAGAAGTAACAGTTCTTTCATAAACCACAAGAAGAGAATAATTATGGAACATAATTTTTATTTCTACTAGCAATTTTATACAAACAACTATGTTGCCTTTGGTATTTATGGCGTACTTATTACTTCGAGATATTTTTTTTGAATTTTGGACATGTTGAGGGAGTAACACCAGCAATTAGAGCCCATCAAAAGTGACACATGTTAGCGTTGTTCTAAGGGGAGCAACAAAAGGAACAAACCTTTCCTTTCCACGTAAACATAAGAAAGCCGTTAAGGGACAATACGCGCTACGACACATGTTGCAACGAACTGGACCATGCGTGGGAGCACATGGCTCTACAATTATAACAAAGGAACGTTACCCTTGCAACCATCCAGTAGCGAGAAAAACAGATAACCATCGCTAAGAGCATTGTTCCAAGCATGTGTGCGACTTACAGAAGAAAAATAGCTGATGCACAGACAATGAATCATGGGACGAAGAGGCACACTACGATGAACACATATGTTTGCACCCATAGGTTCGTCAGAGGAAGTCGATAGTGTCTTAACAATATGATAATTTGACTCGCTACACCAAAGGGGCAGATGTGACTGTAGAAGCGAGGCCTTGGTGAAAATTACAAGAAGGAGGCAACGTCCTGATGACAGCAACTCGTCGAGTCCACGTGGACCACGTAAGACTTAAGTAGAGATGCCAACCAGCCAATTAGAAAAGAGAATTCGAAGGGAAGTGACTGACGGGGATGGTGGTGACAGAAGCCGACGACCAGAGAACGAATCCCATGGAAGAACATCCCTCTCCAAATGACACTAGGTGGAGAATTCTCCAGAATCACTGACTTTAGACAAGAGGACATAGGAAGGTCCTAAGAACCGTCCTATCAGAGATAGTTTGGTTGGAAAGAGAAGCGTTCGTGGATGTAACGAGAGTGGGAATTATGAAGGAAATAAAAACTGAATGCACGAGAGGACGCGCTCTCAGTTGTATGGAATTTTAGCTCAGTTTTACTAAATTTTACACTCAGTCTTATTAATATTATAACTCAGTATTATTAAACTTTCTCAGTGATGTAAAGACTTTGTTCGGAGAATTATTAGAAGTAGTGTACGGAATCAATGGAAGTTCGGAAATAAGACTCAAACCGTCAAGCTGAAACGGTAGTGTTCGCGACGATGAGCGAATAACGGACTTCGTAAAAACTTTAAGCATCACGCTCATACGGTTAATACTGTCAGAAGTAATAATATACAGTGGTAACACACTTGAACTTTTCACCAACGAAATGAATCGGGTTATCTCATAATAAATTAGTGAGACTATGTTAGCTCGTAAAATAAAGTGAAGTGCTAAATGTTATATACGCCTAATAAACTTGAAAGAAGTGCGTGACCATATCGAACTGATAATCGCATAAATAGACTAACGCGAAACAACCAGTCGATGAATTCCTAGTAAGAGTACCGCGACTTGAACTGTGACGATTTCATAGAACTTATAACGAGTGTCGCGAAGTGCGGACTAGTGTTCCGGAAAATGTACGCATAATAATAAAAGTGCGAGTTACGAGTGTCCCATGGATTAACATCAACCGTCAGCAAATGGACCCTGGTGGACATAGGATGGGAGCGAGACACTACTACGCCATGAGTAACGTACAAAATTAATCACTTATATGATTACTAGTTTACCATAATTACCACTGACCTGTCACTTAGAACCAACTGCCTGAGATATATAATATAAAGAGTCAATAAATGATATATAAAGAGTCAATAAAATACGAATCCATAGTTAGGAATTAATAATGGCATAAGATATTACACATGTATTGTTTTATTAGTATAAGCATATGATTATTTCAATTATGTTTGTGTTTTAATATGTCTATTGCAGGTATCTGATTATTCAATATGTATATGTCTAATATGTTTTATTGCAACTATTTGAGTATTTTATGTGTGTAAATGTTTAAGTGTTTTGAAGTAGAATCACTTAGTGCCATTCGTAAGCACACTATGTTGATAGTTAATAACGTCACTATGCACGAATAAGTGCATACATTTGATTGTCCTTTCGATTACTAGAAATGTGTCTTAGAATTTAATTGCCTGTAGAAAATATTTATTGATATTCTTAAAATATGATTTATTTTATGATATGAAACCTATAAGATGCTATATTATAATAAATATACTGTAGAATGGATTCGATAGTGTTGGATTAATTTATTTAAGACCTGACTCACAAGATAACTTCTTAAATGATAGGATCCACAAGTAATAATTCTAATTTAACATGATTGAACGAGTACCAAATTCACAAATATTCTAGATTTTGAAGTTCTATTTGGCAGTAAAAGCCAGAATTAATTATTTTCAGTGATAACATTACTACTTACATATTTAATAAATTTGATTATGATTTATATAATGAACAAATTCAATTAATTTATGCAAATAAAGAGACTTGCATTACATTGTAAATTATTAACATCGTATATGGCGTCCAATTGCGGGGCTATATGAAACAGTGAGATACGATAAAAGTAATAAAATTAACTAATCATTAACTCTAAAATTATAATTAGATGAAATTAATCTATGCAATACAATTGACATAGAGAGAATTGCATCGTAGTATTGACGAGCGCTTTCGGCAGTCAAGCCATCTTCAGGTCATTTACCAACAGAGAAATATGATACTGTTCACTTCTTATATACCGTTTTTATTTTCAAATATTTATAGAAATCTTCTACTTCATTTCTCTACTCCATTATTCTTCTACTCCTTAGATTTGTCAATCTATTAATTTATTTTTTGTTTTCAAATATTTATAGAAATCTTCTACTTTATTTCTCTGCTCCATTATTCTTCTACTTATTAGATTTGTCAATCTATTAATTTATTTAGAAATTTATATTTGGAAACAAAAATAAATTAATAGATTGACAAAAATCTAAGGAGTAGAAGAATAATGGAGCAGAGAAATAAAGTAGAAGATTTCTATAAATATTTGAAAACAAAAATAAATTAATAGATTGACAAATCTAAGGAGTAGAATAATAATGGAGCAGATAAATAAAGTAGAAGATTTCTATAAATATTTGAAAACAAAAAATAAATTAACAGATTGACAAATCTAAGGAGAAGAAGAATAATGGAGCAGAGAAATAAAGTAGAAGATTTCTATACATATTTGAAAACAAAAAAATAAATTAACAGATTGACAAATCTAAGGAGTAGAAGAATAATGGAGCAGGTAAATAAAGTAGAAGATTTCTATAAATATTTGAAAACAAAAGTTTCATATTTCTCTGTTGGTAACTGACCTGGAGATGGCTTGACTGCCGAAAGCGCTCGTCAATACCAAAGACAACATAGTGGTTTGTATAAAATTACTAGTAGAAATATTTGAGACAACTAACACTCCAGTATAACAATAAAATAACTTTTATTATTTTCATTTTAATTATAAATTTCTAACCTTCTCAGATAGTGTTGTGAGAATTACAGTAAATACATTCAGGTTTCACTGTGATCAATATTTATGCAGATATTGTTAACTTGTTAAACTTCATACCTTGCACCACTGCCAATCTACTCATCTTCACAATCTACTGGTAGATATTCAGTAAAATGCTGAGCTTTGACATAAGCTGTTAGTTTGTACATTTTGTACAATACATCGTTTAGTTTTTCAGATATATTGTCTCAGTATACAATTAAACAGCCAAGACACACATTTCATTGGTTAACAACTTTAGGAATATGAATAATATGAAATGACATTGACTTTTTTATCTCTAAAGTAATATTATTTGGTGCCTAATGCAGATTAAATACAAGACTTTGTTACTTACATAAGAAGCTGATAGGTACTTAGTGTCAAATATAATATTTAGTCTCTATACTGCTTCCATTAGGTTTCCATTATTAAAAAATCAATCACATGAAACCATAAATTGTAAGGGCACCTCAACAACAAACAGCAATATTCAGAATGTTAACAGTATTGAGGAATGCATTCTATACAGGAATATGGCCTATTACGGACAAATTCAACCTTTCTGTTCTGAGATTTGTGTTTGTTTAATCTACTGAATAGATACGGTTAATTATTTGAACAAATTACTACAACTGTAGTAGATATTCATGTGTAGTAGAATTAGTCAGTAACTTTATTTATTTATTTTTCAGGGGAGGAAACAGTGAAACATGTTTTTAAATAAATTATCGTACAGTGATAATAGTTGATTATTATTGTCTTTGTGTGTTATATGTAACCTCACATATAAAATGTAATTTAAAAATGAAACATTCTGTCATGAGCATGGATGTTTCACGTGGATGAAACACTAAACAAATGTAATAGAATATGCTACAAGTAATATTTTACTGGACTGTGTCTAACCTGGAAAAAAATTAAACCAATCGATGCTCCCCTTATCTCATAGTAGACCAATGAAATGGCTCACAGCTGAATCACATTATGGAAGTGTTGTCTAATCTTGGAACTGTTTATTTATTAATAAAAATTGTCTCAGAAATGTATGTATAAAAAATTGTGATTTAGTGTTGTAGGAGTTTCAGCAACCTGCAACATGAGAATATTTGCATTTCTGGACTAGCCTACGAGCACAGGTTTAATGACACTTTTTTTGATTGGCAACCAGTTTATTTACAGTATTATTAACACCAAATGTTTTGCCTATCCTGTGATGTGGCAACTGTAGTGGTAAATCAAAGACTGGAGGACAGTCCATTACATCTTGTTATCTAATCCATATGCACCCACTAAACGGGTGGTGCCATTTCATATGTACATGAGGTTTACAGTTTAAACAATAATGGCTGTATGAAAACACAAATCGGCTGTAATACTACTACCAATGATAAAAATAAATTAAAATTAAGTCAAAAATAATATACAAGAAATAAATAATAATAAAATAAGAAGACGAATAACAAGAAATCAATATCCATTAATGTCAAACTTAGGCATTATTCAACAGTAATTCACCTGGAAGCACTTTATACAGCTGAGTGTCTAACTCTGAACAAGAAAATGATGATGGAAGAATTGGAAGTCACAGAACGGAAAATATTAAGAAAAATCTTGGACTCAATAAAAGATGGAGAACTGTACAGAAGGCGCCACAATAATGAGCTGTACACACATGTTGAGAAAGGCACAGACGTAATTAGAAAAAGAAGAACTATTTTCTATGGACGTGTTCAAAGAATGAATCTTGACGGACTAACAGGGAAGCTCTTTAACTATTTCAGAAAGCTCAGATGTCCAATACGTGATTCGAAGAAACAGAAAAAGATATAGAAGAACACCAGATTACTCAATAAGACATTGAAGAATGCTTGTCACTCAAAAAGAAATTAAAAAATGCCCAAGTTTTTCAGGAAAATCCTAAGAAGAGGTGCCATCGGACTAACGAAAGGAGGGAGAATCGATCAAGAACGAAGGAAATATGGGAGAGGAGAAGACGGGAGGAACCAATTGAACCAAACATAGTCCACAGTAGCTCATACGAAAAAATAAATAAATAAGAATACTAAGAAGAAGGTGTTTTGACCAGTACTACTACTTACAAATTACAAAAGTAATGTAATTTTTTTACGAGGACAGGTGGAAAAAAGTTTGCTTTACAGATGTCCAGAAGGGTGCACACTTCCAGGAATGTGGGTTGGATATTGATATTATATCCAACCCACTAAAAAATCCACCTCCCTTTCCTCTTCTTGGAACTGTTTGACACACTACTTCGACCTATTGTTCTTCAGCCCTAGGGCTCACATCTGGCTTCTTATTCTTCTATATCTTGTATTTCCAAATCTATCTTCTTTGCCCAAAGAATCTCTTTTGCAAACCATGCCACACATTTCCAGGTGTCATCCCCTTGAAGCATCACTTCAACAATGTTCTCCTGCCTAATATCTTCTTGCAATGATCTTCTATGTTGCTGCCATCTGTCACAGGTGAAAAAACAAAAGTAATATAATAATAATAGTAATAACAATAATCTTAAATTATAAATAATAAATAAAAATATTAAGTATTTACAAATTACATTTGTAATCAGTCCCATAATCCCATTCTGCTTGAAATTGCCTATGTACCCTTTCCCATATGCTAGGCAGTTTATATAAACATCGTCTTTACTGAAGTTATTTGGATTCATAATAACTTCTATTGACTCTCTGATTAGTGTCTGTGTACTTGATGTCTCATGCCACCAACTTCATTCCTGAAATTTTGCAATTTTCCAACCTTAATGAATGCAGGGAAGGATGAAAACATGTCATCATCTTGAAAACATAAAAGTCACTGGATAATTGAAGGAGTTATTTTTTTACTCAAATTGTCAGGTCTAAACCACTATACTATAACACTTTATTGCCTCTTTGTAACTGCCTAACTGAATTAGTTTCTAAAATCAGAAATCTGATTCTAATAATGGCACTACTGAATATACTGTATATTACAAACTCATTTGAGTAAGGAAAGTATATAATATAATATAAAAATTAACTACTGCTTATAAGCAGGCATGAACATCAGAATAGTTACTATATAGGTCTCTTATATTTTATTTAAAATTAACAAATTTAATTTCAATATAAAATTTAATTAATTATATAAATTCAATGTATTACTGCATTTTTATGTTTATAAGCATTCTGTCTTATTAACTTAATTAATATTAATTTAATTAATAAAATTAAAAGAGACGTACCATCTCTTCTTTGGCAAGTGACTGAATTTACTTATGGTTACTGGAACTGCTCTCTATTTGCTTTTCCCTTTTTCGGTATCACGCGCACTCTTGTAACGTAGTTGTTAATTTATTTTATAACTGTTGATGTAATTGTTAATTTGAAGGGGTGCACGGTTGCTTTTATATACTGTTGGTTCAAGAAAAGCTTTGTCACGTTCAAGTTAGTGATAAATTATAGTTATTAGTTTTTCAGTATGCCTATACTGTATTGCAATCGGTGTGTTCTATTTCGTGCAAACCATTTGTGTTTAGGTGATCTCTGTCATTATTTTGATTGTGTGTTTGTTTCGTGTGTTATATTAGTTTAAAATTTGCTTAATTTATTTTTATGTTGTATTGGAATTGGTAACTGTATTGCTTAATTGTGTTATTTTCTTACACATTTTCCTTTTTAATTTTTGTTCAGTTTTATTTGTTACATGTATATTATATCCTTTTTAATTTGCTTTTTTAGGCATATGATTTTCCTTCCCTTATTTATGTCTTGTGTGCTAAGTGTCTCCTCATACCGTTATGGTAATAAGTGAAAAAATATTTAATAAATATTAATACAATGATATCAACAGAAAATAAGTTTATAGGCTAATTTAATAGAACATGATATTCATAAATTTAGTAATTAAAATATCTTAGCTGAAATCTCCATAATAGAAAAATACAGAATTTGTTCTTACACAGTAGGGTGCTAATTAATATTGTGAAACTAAATTTATTTTCCACTGATAAACAAACCACACTTTACCAAAATAAACTGCAGATGAATGTGAATTATAATACAATAACCACCAAATAAATACACCATCTAAATATTGTTAATTGAATACTGTGTTCATTAAATAGAGTAATCTAAATATGTGTCCCATCATATGTACTAAATAAATTATAATAAAGAAAGCTACTACTAAATAAAAATTAGCAGCAAATCATTTTACAGTTTCCTTGTACTTACTTAGTACTGGCTGACTGCTCTTGGGTACAGGGGGGGCCCTCCTCCCTCAGAGAGTCAATAAAATTTGACTATTTTGTTAGTCTATTTAATTTTTAGGTTATTTTATTATATTGTTAGCTGTATATGCTGATACGCTAGTACCAGTAACTCTTTTTTTTTTTTTTAATATCCTAACAGGTTTATTATACAGCATTTGTGTGTATACATGTAAAATATGAAATGCAGGAAAACCAATTCAGTCAATAAGTATCTTCTAAACAATGTTTCAACAACGTGTATTTTCATTGTGTTATTAGCATTTAATGGGATTGATTTTAGGAAGTTTCACATGTTTTTCAACTACTTTAAAGATAGTAATCTTGATTAGTCTTAACTTGTTTTTTCTTTTATATGAAGCCTACTCCAACGCCCTAGACCAAATTCTAGATATGCCACTGCTTGGGTATACATCTGCCTCTATCAAGAAAAGATAATATTACCTACAGTTCTTTCATGTGTTACTTTACACATCCATTTGAATTGAAACAGGGTGTTTTTTTATAGACAATTATGTTTTATGTGTCAAAATCATCATGAATAATATGTCAATAAGTAATAAATACACAATGGTTATAATTTTGCAGTTTATTTCCATTTCTCTTGTTACATTTCCACACAAGTTATATAGTTTCAATACACTATTTATATAGTATGTATTGTAAGTACATTAAGCTACTACGAAACATGCTTTTGCTTATTATACGAACAGTAAAACAAATCATATAAATTCAATAATGTCTGCAGATTACAATGCCTAGTATAAAATTAGACAAATTTAAAATAAATAAAACAATTTTCTTTGTGGGTATACATTATGTTAATCCATTGTGCGATGCTGTTTGTATTATTGTTTGGATTTTGCCTACTGATATTTGAACTACTGGCACTCAGATTATCAATGCATTATATATTCTCAAACTAAGTACCTGCCTCTTAGTAACAGATGAATTATAATTCGCCAGACATCAGCTTCTTGAATGTTATAATTGGTTACTTTCTAAGTCACTTATAATGTTAATTTGTGTTAATAATTTAGTACAGTGTATTTTAAGTAAATCGTATATACACATATGACTTTCTGTTTGTTACAGCAAGGTCAGGTGCGAAGATGGACAACAGAGAAAACTTGAAAGGGTTCATGGGAGTGCTCATACTTACACAAGTAATTGGACTGATAGCAGTAATTTTGGTAGCCGTTTGGACAGTACATTATAAAGGTGGCTTTGCTTGGCGTAGTGATCCTGGACTTGAATTCAACTGGCATCCTTTGTTGATGACTGTTGGGATGATCTTCCTGTTTGCGAATTGTAAGTAACACCTTTAAAAATGAAATTTAGAAACATATTGCTGTTACCTGTGTAAGTAAATTTTTCAGAGTTTTCAGATCACTTTTAAATCTCAAAATTTGTACCAATACCATCTAACGTTACAGATGATGTCTGCTTTTCACAAACAGGTGCTCAAATTGTTCCAGTCACATAACAAAGAAACTAAAACAATTTGCAATCTTTTTGTATCTGTGTTAATTCCAATTCACCATTTCATATCATTGTTGCCATTTATTTAATAACGATACACTGTGTGTTTTATCAGCTCCTTCAAATCAAAGGCTGATGCAGCTAATACAATATCGAAGCACAGCATTATGTGGCTATGTGGTTGTGCAAAATCTATGATGTGGACAGTCTTTAGACTGCTCAGATAATACATTTTGTGATAATGCATGTTCAGATAATGAATCTCCAAATTCCCTACCTATTTTGTGTGTGTGTGTAGATACAAAATGTTGCTAGAAGTTTAAAAATGTATTGTGTTTATTATTTTAATTTATTAAATTTGTTTTTTATATTTTCAGCAACATAAATCAAAGCAGATATAAATATTTTGATGAAAATCAGATTCCTTCTTCTTTTGTCAAGAAGCACTGAAACTTAAAACCTGTGATTACACAGAATTCATATTTTATTTATTTGTACTGTTGAAACTTTCTTGATTCGGTATTATTATTACATTACAGTATTATGTAATTTAATATAGAGTGAGTTTTAATATCACTCCTGTTTCAAAACAGAGTGTAGTAGCTAAGTCAGCATTCTATACAAATGAACAAAACTAGTTTCCAAACTAATTTGAATCTAAATAAATTTATTCTAGAACTAATGCTTGTATTTAAGTATTTTTCTCCATGTCACTTAAAAATGCAAGTAAAGACAAATTAAAGAAACTGTAATAAAACATTTTGTTACAATATTTCATACTATGGAGCATTTCCTTACAGAAAAACTGAGCAGTTTGTAACCTAATAAAATTTTATTCCACAAAGGCCATATCTCTGCTGCCTCAGTTTTCTGTGGGAACACCATGATGACACACACAAAGAAACAACCCATTGTATTGTTACATAAAATTGGGAGAAACAGTATGGGGAAATGCAGTATATTTGTATGGATATTATTATAAGACGACTGCTCCGTCTATTTATTTTAATTATTTTTATTATTATTATTAAGTAGTAGTAGTCTCAGGGTTGTTTTTACTTAAAATGGGTCTTGCACTCGGCTGATTATTATTATTCAATATCGTGTTTTATTATTATTTATCTGTTTAGTGACTTATTCCCCTCAATTCAACCTATTGTTGAATCCAGGATTGAATAAGCCGGTTACTTACACTCTTTTCGACGTATTAGCTGTCTGTTTAAATGGTTTAATTATATGTATTATATTCAGTGTTTAGAATTATTCCAATCGAAGTTCCGTCGACTCTTCGTTGATCAGCGGTGGTGAGAAGATCAGTAGTTTTCTTCCTATATACTAACATACACATACATAGACATGACATTCATAGTAACTCATACTTTATAATATTATAAATATATAGGTCAGTACGGTTGTAAACAAAATATAAAATCACTCAATTTGAATGATTCGCACTTTAAGCATGGTAAAAATAATAATGGTTATTTATTCAATTCTAACACAATGAAATTTAGTACAATAATACGTTTTGCTCTTCTTTCTGGTTAACAATTAATATTTTAATGTGAACATGGACTCTAAAACAATTGATAAGCTCAAGTTGGCATGACTGCCTCTGGTTGGTTACAAAATGTGTGTTGATAAACATACAGGTTATGTCGTATTATTCGACTTGAAATGTCATTAATAATTATAATAATAAAAGTAGTAGGTTCTTTTAGACTGCAAAATACACTTATTTGAGATAATTGCAACGGCTAGAACAAAAATATAATATAAGAATTCATTGATTGTTAATTAAAAAAGACAAAATATGAACGACTGTTCATGGTTAGACATAAGATTTAAATATCGTTTAGTGCAACCTTGTTTGGTTAAAAGTGGTTACCTAGTTATTAATAATTGATAATGATTGTTATGATCCAGTGTCAGGGACTAAGATCATCTTTAAAATTGGATATTCCTATTTCAGGTAACGATAATTCATTTATTGTGGTTATCACTCTCTGGCGTAACTCTTACTTAAATTTAGCAACAAAATATTCAATACTCCTATCTGCTAATAGCATAAGAGCACATACACTCTTCATTGATGGTACAATGTCTTTACTTATTCTAAATATTTATAGAATACCAATCGTTGAAATTGTCGTTACTTAAATCGTTCAACTTCGACATTGTTTATTTGTATTCATTAGATCCCTTCTTTAAGAATAGGGAATATAATTGTTTACCATAGGTTAATTTAAATCGCTATTAGCGTTCAGTTATCTTTCTTATCATCTAATCATAACATTATAGCTGTGGGTATGAATACTTGCGTATCTTGTCGTTCGAAGGGTTACACTTTTTCTTATTAACACTTTTTAATTAATTAAAATTTCTTTTTTATTAATTAATTAATTAAATTTTATCACTGCACTGCACCCACTCCTATGCGCATTAACTCCGAATAAAGTACACTTAGAAATATACTGCACTGATTCTTCAATGTATGTAACCTATATCTCGGTTTGAGGTTAACGTTGTTTATGCCTGGTTGCTGTCAAAAGCATGTTTTTCTGGAGCGACGACGAGCATGCAGCTCGCTTCGTTGATGTTGAAAGCCTCTCTGGTTCCTCTGTCGGAATGATGAATTTCGGATTTTTTATAAGCTCTGATTGGTCAGTTTATTTTAATTCGTGTATCTACGGTGAACTTCGTCAAAACAGATGCTTCCAACGGCGTCAGTTTTTGGGAACAAGATTAAGAAATCGTGGCCGACATACCCACGCGAAAGGGCACAGCATAATACAATTATTCTTAAAAGTCCAATATCTTCCTTATAATTGTACTGATGATATTGTGATTACCCTCATTGTTCATGATTTTTAAAGACGATTAATTTGAACCCCCTCATCATATATTACTGATTAGGGATAGCTGACTTCGCACTTAGTATTTATACTTAGTGTCCATTAAGCCATTAATTATTAATATTATATTGTTTTTATTCCATTTTCCATGGTAATAACTTGTTCTTAAACTACTGTACAATTTTCACTTAAAACTATGCCTTAATATTAACACTATGTCCGTTTTCATAGATTCGAACTTAAACCTATTGTTATACATTTTTGTTTTTCTTATTCCCTAGCAATAATAATATTTAATTGAATTCTAACATTGTATAATTAAACATCGATGGGTTAAGTCACTACTGTCAGTGTTCTTTTTCCCTACATTATTGGTTTAGTGCCTTAATTATCATTTATTAATTAGGCTTGTCATGCCTATATGGAGTTACCTTGTTGTATGTTTGGTATCCTACACATATTATTCGCATTATTCTCTAATTGCTAATTAAAATAGTCACAATGGTCTTATCGTTATTGTGATGCAGTTCATTCTGCATTTGATTCTGTTATTATCTAGGTTTAGTGGCTGTAAACTTTACTTGCAGCTAACTGTTACAATGGTTTAGTTGTAATTACATTTATATAGATTATTTAGATAGTTATTTTGGTTGCATTTGCTCATCTGAACAGTATTCTGTCTGACATCAGGTCATTAGTTGAGTTACTATCTTTGTATAATGTGTTTATAACATGATTTTGGTTGCATAATGTCTCTTTGCCATTACAAGCATATTGTCATATTTGTATTACAAAAATATAGCGTTTAATTTCAGTTATACTATTAGCTACCATGTACAAAACATTCCTTATATGATCTATTTACTTCCTAGCTCATTACATTTTGGTTTAATATTGTTTTGATTTAGTTTTCATCAAGTTTTACTGAAAACTGGATGCCCAGATTAGGTTATGTTATAGGTTCAGTAAGCAGTAAGGTGTTGTTGATGGCTGTGTATTTCTACATTAGTCTATTCGACTGGTTTTCATTCAATGTTTGTACATTGGTTATTGGTTATTAATATTTCACATTTAGTTTACTCCTGAATTGTCTTATTTGTTGTTAATTAGTGGGTTTGTATTAACATCATTCCCACTGTACAATTGGTCATTCATTATTTTGGGACCTATTCTTCTGTTTATTCTATAACTACACATCATTTAGCTATCATAAACTTATCTTGTCCTTATTCAGTTTGCTTGTGACTCTTTATTTACAATATTTAGTCCTTATTTATAATAATGTGTTTCACATAGACAATGAATGTATTCATTAAATGAGTTGTGGTCAGTGTTGACTTTACCATACAGCTTAGGGATTTATATCATGTAATTAATTAACATTTCTTCTTTCTTCTTAATACCATTATTCTTTCAAAGGTTTATGTTAGTTTGTTATACTTCAGTTTCCTTCCCTTGTTCTTGTGTTTGGTCTGGATATCTACCTTCTTCTTTCTTCACTGATCTCCTTCTCACTGTTGTTCATTTTTATACATGATGTGGTTTTCACTTGTCTTCTTCACATTGTTTCTTCCTTCTTCTTTCTTGAAGTTGTTATTGTTGTGTTCTTCTCCCTGATTCTTCTTTCTTCTAGTGTTCTCATGTTCTTCTCACTGATTCTTCTTTCTTCTTTTTCTCTTGTGTCCTTCTCACTGATTCTTCTTTCTTCTTTTGTTGTCTTGTGTCCTTCTCACTGATCTATTGGGTAAAGTATGTCAGTCGTCTCGTCTTTATTCTTCTTTATTGGTGCATTTACTAGTGAATTCCTTTCAATGATGCTTCACTTATTTAAACTTATGGTACTTTCTTCTTCTGTATAATGGTGGTATCCTAGACCTTTTAATGTATTTTTACTAGTGGTGGCCTTTAAATTAATTTTCAGTACGTAGGTGGATGTGGTGTTATATGTACTGTTACAATATATGTGTGGTTGCATGCTTTAGCAAGTTTTCTATATTTTTGTTTCACTATTTTATTGTCTTTTTATGTGTAATTCTGTTACACTTCTTAAAAAACAATCTTGCTTCTACGTTTCTCAAGTAATAGAATGTTTTACTAGATTATTTTATGTACTTTCATAGTACCTAGGCAGGTGATCAGTTCCACTTTACAGAAAACCAAATTCTTAATATGAGGCCTTCTACTCCTGGGAAACTGTACTTCCGCAATTTGTATATTTTAAGAGGGTATTAAAAAATTAGCCTCTGACTGACTTATATACTCAAACTGATTGTCATAGCAAGATAGCAAGGCTTTTACCAACAAAGGACACAACATTACTAATATCAATCATTGGCTTTGTTATCTTTATGGTGATCGTGTAGATGACAGTGCTGTGAGAGAGTTATGTAGGAAATTCAGGAAGACGCAAACTACGCATGCATGTAGGAGAGGGAAAAGGGATAACACGCAACAGTGATTGATAATTTGTTTAAAATGTTGAACAAGTCATACTTGACAAATATCATTTCACGATTTATGAACTTTCTTATATAATTTTCCACAAATTTCAAGGACAGCTTTTTACAGATAGATTGGATTTTTGCAACTTCAGTACAAAGTGGGTACCATTACAACTGGCTAACATAACCGAACTCAAAGAGTGGCCACAACTTTGAATTTCTTTAAGCACTACAAAAAAGAGGGAGGCAAATGTCTTGACATAACTGTGACTGGAGACAAGACACTGTTAAGTTTGTGAATGTATAAACTAAGGAACAGTTGAAAGGGCAGATGACTGAATAGATCCAAAAAATTCAGGCAAGACCGTTAGAACAAAGAAATTCAGTTTGGACTACAGTGGAATTTTGCAAATTGAATTTGTAAAACCAGGGACCACAGTGACATCAGAGGTGTCTGTGAAATGCTCATTCATGGGTAGCTACAAACCAGCAACAAACAATTCCACTAAGGATGTTGCTCTTTTGTGTATCAGGGGATGGCTACACATTACAGCTCACAGGAGCTTTACTTAAACAGTTTGAATGGGATATTTTTTTACTACGTATATAGGCCAGAAATGGTACTGAACAACTACAACTTCACCTAGGTGAAGTTCTGGCTTGGATACCTTGGCAGTAGCCTTTTTCATCAAGAGACCACAAAATTTGACATTATAAGACCATGAAAGAGACCATGACATTATAAGTGCTTGATTGCTAGTGATGACTGTGTGGAAAAGTAATATAAACATGTAACTTTTGTACATAATAAATTTTTGTTTGTTTGTTTTTTCTTAACAAACCAGTCAGGGGTTAAACTTTTGTACAACTTTACATTTTTATGAATTTTTTGTAGCAGTCAGTTTGGTTCATAGTAGACTGCAGTAATTTAAAAAAAATTATACTTGTGTAGGGCAATGGAAAACACAAATAGAATTACAAGTTTTTGACAGAATTAAGCTGGAAAATCAGAATTACAAAAGTTTGTGAAAAGTTGCACAATAGTGTGGTATACAATAGTACCGTAATGAACTAGAGTAATAGTTGAATGAGTTGGCATGGGCAGTTTAATAACTCCTTTTTACAAAACATACTGGTGAGCATTTAAACCAGTTAAGCCAAAGGAGTTGAGTAAGTCCCTTTATCCCTACAGATCATAACTAGGCATCTAAGGCTGGATATGAAGGGGAGTGATTACTGGACTGCTGGTTGGATGGGGTCTGGTTGGTGGCTCTGTGACCTTTCCATATATTATTGGACTATATGTTACTGGACACTTCAACAAAACATTGAATGAGATAGGGCAGGAGTTCCTACTATACCTCCTCGCCACAACTGGCCAATCCTAGTTTTCCTTACTCATCCAAACCATACACAATGGGGCTCTAAAGTAAAGGCTTCCAGTTTTATTACTTATTCTGTATGGTATACCTCTAATGATCAGTTAATTATTCACATGAAAAGTACTTCTATATTACATAATTGATGGCTTTCTGAATAGGTTATAAGTTTCTGTTGAATGTTATATGTGCAAGAAATGATTAAGTAATGATAAATTTCTAACAATAATCATAGTTTTCCTTACTCATCCAAACCATACACAATGGGGCTCTAAAGTAAAGGCTTCCATTTTATTACTTATTTTGTATGGTATACCACTGATGATCAGTTAATTATTCACATGAAAAGTACTTCTATATTACATAATTGATGGATTTTGGAATAGGTTATAAGTTTCTGTTGAATGTTATATGTGCAAGAAACGATTAAGTAATGCTAAATTTCTAACAATCATAATAAATATTTAAGTAATTTATCCAGACTGTTTAGCACTAAAATATTTCATTATAATTCTGAGTTCATATGATCGATATTTTTCCATATGATTAATCTTAAACAAATGTTAAACTGACTCTGAGTTAATGATTAACTTTTGTTTGTTTTTTCATTTTTGTTATAAAAGATCATGTAAAAACATAATACAGTAGAGTCTCGTTTATCCGACCTTCGCTTATCCGACATTCCGTATTATCCGACGTCCCACCGCAAAAAAAAAAACAACAAAACGCATTAATCGGCAACAAGAACTGCAAGTTGCGAGCGTGAGTGTAGTCTATTTTTTGTTGCTCCCGACTCTACCGCAGCTAATTAGTTACCCCGACTGTACAGTCTACACTATGACTCACTGTCACAACTCACTACTCAGTGCAGTGGAGTTTATCATTGTATGCGGATCGGTTTATCCAGGACCGAGCCAAGGGTATCTGCCGCCCGGGTTCAAGATATAATTTGCTGTCCCTATATAGCTCCTTAGACATAAATAGTGTTAATTGTAAAATTCTGCATTTCCTTGATAACTGTTAACTTGTTTAAAAAATAAAATATCGGTATGGAGAACCATACATGACTTCCATGTTCTAAGATTTATATTTAAAATCATATTCGAAATGAAATATTACCATAGAAACTACTTCTTTCTACTTATTGCTTCAGCCTTAACCACGGTACTGTGGTCACTAACGTATACCACCTGACATTTTCGCACTCGATTTTCACTGATGATGGCAGTCGATGGACTGCCGAAAAGTCTGGTTTTGCAGAAAACATTGGACTACGGCTAAACAGCCTGGGAAGGAATTTTAACAAAGAACTACTTCTTTGGTGCCGATAACGTAGTACACATATAAAAAATTCTCCCCTCCCCAATCAACTATAATTTTCATTAATAGAAAATTACCCCCACCCCGTTCACCTAACCTCTTCATTTATAGATATTTCATCTACGTTTCTACAGTGGATTATTATGAGCTTCTTATTAGGATACATTATTTATCAAAATTAAGTACTTTACTCTTGTTACAACAAAAAATGTTTCAGGTAAACTACCCCTCTCCCTTAACCGATCTTCACCAAAAACAACAGATCTTGTGAACTCTACAATTCAGGGGTGTATGCAGAACATTATTTGATTCTGTTTGAATTTGCGGCAGTTATCTTTCGCAAAAAAAATTACCCTTCTTAAAACATAAAATGTTGCTGGTAAACTACCCCTTTCCCTTAACCGATCTTCAACAAAATCAACAGACCTTGAGTTCTCTTTAATTCAAAATGGTATGCAAAAACGTAGTCGATTCTGTTTGAATTTGCGGCAGTTATCATTCGTCATATAAAAATTACCCTTGTTAAAACATAAAATGTTGCAGGTAAACTACCCCTTTCCCTTAACCGATCTTCACCAACACCAATAGGACTTGAGAACTCTACAATTCAGGGCTGTATGCAAAACATTATTTGATTCTGTTTGAATTTGCGGCTGTTATCATTTGGCATAGAAAAAATTACCCCTGATAAAAAAACGTTGCAGGTAAACTACCCCTTCACCTTAACCGATCTTCACCAAAACCAGTAGGGCTTGAGAACTCTATTATTCAGAGCTGTATGCAAAAGAGTAGTTGATTCTGTTAGAAATTGCGGCTGTTATCGTTTGCCATAGAAAAAAATTACACTTGTTTAAAAAAAACTGTTGCAGGTAAATTACCCCTTTCCCTTAACCGATCTTCACCAAAATCAATAGGTCTTGAGTACTCTACAAACCAGGGCTACATGCAAAAAATTATTTTATTCTGTTTGAATTTGCGACTCTTATCGATTGCCATAAAAAAATACCCTTTTAAAACATAAAACGTTGCAGGTAAACTACCCCTTTCCCTTAACCGATCTTCACCTAAAACAATAGGTCTTGAGTACTCTACAGATCAGGGCTGTATGCAAAACATTATTTGATTCTGTATGAATTTGCGGCTGTTATCGTTTGCCATAGAAAATACCCTTTTAAAACATAAAATGTAGCAGGTAAACTACCCCTTTCCCTTAACCGATCTTCACCAAAAACAATAGGTCTTGAGAACTCTACAATTCAGGGCCGTATGCAAAAGAGTAGTTGATTCTGTTTGAATTTGCGGCTGTTATCGTTTGCTATAGAAAACAATTACCCTTGATTAAAAAAAAACCGTTGCAGGTAAACTACCCCTTTCCCTCAACCGATCTTCACCAAAAACAATAGGTCGTGAGTACTCTACAAATCAGGGCTGTATGCAAAAAGTGATTTGATTCAGTTTGAATTTGCGGCTGTTATCGTTTGCCATAGAAAAAAATCTACAGATAGATAGACAGACAACACACAGACAGACAGACAGACACACACACACAGACACTTTTCAAAAAATGACTTTTTTTCATGTTTTGAGTGTAGTACAAACAGAATCTGCAATAATCTCGAACACGATTTTTTTTGCCATCACCATACTTCCATTTCCTTAAGGGACATGGAAGTAAAAATCATTAAGGTTACTATAAACTTTATTTATATAAACTTAAAAAAAATATTTAATACAAACTTAATGCTTTTTGGAGTTATAACAAAGTACGCCTTATATTATTTATTATAATTAACTTAGAACTTATAAACATGAACTAAATTACATAAATTCTAAATTTAAATATCAAAAGCGACTTTTCTTGCTTTTTTAATTGCAAATTCTCTAATTAAATCCGTTACATCTAACGCCTCACAGATCTCTTCCTCAATGCTTATTACAGCCAAATTTGTAAGTCTATTCTGGCTCATAGTAGATCTCAAATAGTATTTAATTACTTTTAATTTTGAAAATGATCTCTCACCATGAGCAACAGTGACAGGCATCGTTACAAAAATTCGTAGGGCTACAGATAAATTCGGGAAAGTGCTAATTAAATCATTAGCCACAAGGTATTCTAAAACCTCCTTGACCGAAGTCGTATTGGGTTTATTATAAATGGACAATATTTCAATTTCATTGCACAAATCAATTCCATTAACATCCATTTGTTTTGTAGATGAATCGGTTAATTTAATTTGTAAATCCGTACAACATTTTATTAATTCTTCTTTATCTATAGATAAAGAGCCTAAATTATTTAAAAAGCCAAAATAGTCGTTGCACTCGTTTAACTGTTCAAATCTGTCATTTAATTTTTATACTACTATATCAAGAATATAAAAATAAAAATTAACTTTGAAATTCAACTCTGGTGATTCGACTGCTTCATCTCTATGTTCATAATCAAAAAAACTTTTTTTTTCTCGGTCTAACCAAGCCTATAGCTGGAAAAACAATTCACAGTCTATATTTTCAGCAATTTTTTTTGCCTCATTAAGCATAGCTGTAAAACTACTTTCAGATCGCATTTCAATGAAAAAATTTTGAATTTCTTTCAACATTTTTACAGCTTCTGGTAAAATAATATTAGATTTTGCTTACAATGTTTATTTTTGATAAAATATTGTACCAAATTACTAGAGAACACACAAATTTATATGATTTTATTTTATTAATTAGTGACTTTGCAAGGTTTTTTGTGTCATTGTCTCTTTATGTATCATTATAAAGGGAAAAGAGAGCATCATAAATTTTTTCTAAATGAAATCTAAGGGTTTTAATGGCATCGATTCTACTCTCCCACCGTGTATCAGATAAAGGTTTTACAGTTATGGTAGGAAGTTCTTTCATGAGAATATGCCAACGATAGGTGGAGCCTGAAAAAAAACCATATATTTCTTGAATAATACCAAAGAAATTTGTTACTTCAAGCGAACTTTTCGCAGCATCATTTACAACTAAATTAAGACTATGAGCTGCACAAGGGACAAAAAAGGCTCTAGGATTTATATCAAGAATTCTTTTTTGCAGCCCATTATGTTTGCCTTTCATATTGGTACCGTTGTCATATCCCTGCCCTCGCATATCCTTAATATCAATATTTAATTCTTTTAAATAATTCAATAAAAAGGCTGTTAGTCCTTCACCAGTTGTATCTAACTGGGCAGAACCCTAAAAATGCTCTCTAATTTCAATAGTCTTTGAAATATCATTAATGAAAACGAATCTGACAACTACAGTTATTTGTTCTTCGTGACTAACATCAGGTGTACAATCTAATATAATTGAATAATATTTACATAATTTTAATGTTTCGATTGTATTTTGCTTCACTTTTTCACCTATTAGACAAATTAATTCATTTTGGATTTTATCCCCTAAATAATGTGGCATATTATTGTAATCTTTTTGAATTCTGCCAATATGTTCCGCCATTATATTATCGAATTTTGAAATTGATTCAGTTAGCTTCAAAAAATTACCATTACCTTTTTCGAAAAGTTTCTGATTGCTTCCACTAAAAGCTCAACTTTGTCCAGCTAAATATTGAATGACAAATGATTCTTTCAATAATTGATGTCCATATTTTTTTTTTCTAACTGAATTAAATTTTGGTTGACTGAGTCAACAGTTGTACCTTTTTCAATCGGATTTTTTTAGCTCAGCATGTTTCTTATCATTCTCAAAATGCCCCTTACTTTTTTTGTGTCTGTCTAAAATTTGAGATAAGTGTCGCCAGTCAGTATAACCTTTATCATCATTAAAAACATTATCAGAAACTTGAATAATTTGCAACAAAAACAGAATACAGAATTATTTGACTTAGAACAAACCAGCCATGTTCTAGGAACTTTTTCATTATTGCTCAATTTTTTGTCATAATAAGTAGTTGAAAAAGATCCATTTGAATCGTCTAATGGAAATGCAATATTTTTCAATTGTAATGGCCCTATTTCAAGAATAGACATTTTAATCTTATCTGTTAAAACTTGCGGCCAAAGAGCTGGATCTTTCAATATTTCCACCCCAGCATCCTCAGCAGCAGCTTCGGTTGGTGTTGGTGGATCCGGTGTGTCCTGTGCATCCGCCTCGGATTTATTTTTTTCTTGTTGCTGCCCGATTTGTAGATTTTCCGTATGCGTGTCCTTGTTTGAATCAAGCTGTTCCTCCACTTGCTGGCTTGTTGATGGTTGTTCGGCTGTAGCCGTCATGGATACAAAGAATTTTTTTAAGGAGCCAGCCAGTCCTTTTCTAATTTCGTCTTTTTCCGACTTTCTTTGTCGATACTGAAAGCCGGAAAGTCTCTTTCTACCATCAGCCATCTGAATTAAGCACAAATAAATTTTAAGAATAGTGAAACAGAAAAATAAGAAGAATAGTTTAAATGTTTAAAATAATGAAAAATACTTACGTTTTAAAACTTTAAACTTAAAAAAACACTATATTAACTCTTGATTGAAACGTTTAGTCTTTTTATTTCTGCTTAGTTCAAAACAATCTTACTCGCATTCAATAGCAAACTAAACTAACCCCCGTTTTAAATTCTTTAAAGACCGCCGCTTAGCAAGCCAATTTCACCGAATCTATATAGTTTTGTGTATCTTGCCGCACCATAGCGAATATCGACCAAGAAGACTAGAGAGAAGGAGACTTAACTCGATCAAAATTTAGTGGTGGGGGTGGGACGAATTCTCTCGCGTATCATGACGTATTGCGAAGCGTGTTTGGGTTCTGCGCAAGCATATCGTGTTCAAAATATTTCCCTATTGGCCGAAAAAAAAAATTTCCAGCAATGAGGATGCAGAATTTAACAATACTGCCTGTGCAGATCCCACGCGCGCTTCGCAATTTGTCATGATAGCCGAGAGAATTCGTCCCACCCCCACTACTTGAGTTAAGTCTCCTTCTCTCTAGTCTTCTTGATAGCAACAAAGCGGTAACTCGTGTGTCAGCGTCTGTATAATCATGCTGACCCTGCATAACTTTGTATTTACAATAGCGATAGCGATCGGCACCGATGTGTTTGCTAATAAAAATAAATTATAAGTAGTAAGTTATTGTATGCGTGCCACCTTAAAAAAATGCAACACTTTTTCTGTATCAGGTTACCTTTATACCAAAAAAAACCAGATACAAGTCTAACTTGATAAAAAAAAGTTGCATTTTTTAATGCCACAAGCATATCTTAAATTTCTTTCATTTTTCATTTTGCCGCCCCTAGTAGGTTGCCGCCCGGGTGCTGTGCACCCCTTGCACCCCTGGCACGGCTCGGCCCTGGGTTTATCGTCTGTTACATGCGTATGCGTCTGTGTGTGTTAATTTGACAAACATTGTTGTGTTGTTTAAAAGTTGAAATTTACGCAAGTATGGCGATGAAAAGAAAGAAAGTTGTTGTATCGATGGAACAAAAACTTGAGGCAATCAAGAGACTGGACAAGGGAGAGACAATGCAGAAGGTAGCTGACGACTTTGGCATTGGACGGGTAACAGTAGGAGACTGAAAAAAAATGAATAGAAATAGAAAAATGGTGTGCATCAAGAGTTATGGAGGGTGCATTAAAAGAAAGAAAAACTATGAATAAATGTGACTATGAAAAAGTTAGTGAAGCTTTGTATGTTTGGTTTACACAGTTCAGGGACAAAGGTGTGCCTATTTCAGGGCCTATTTTATAGCAAAAGGCATTGCATTTTCGTTACGAATTCAATGAAGGGGACCCAGATTTCATAGCAAGTGTCGGTTGGCTCGACTGATGGAAGAAACGCTACGGTATCCATCAGTTAAGTGTTTGTGGTGAAAACTATCATCGAATTTTGAAGAAATGGAAGCATTCAAGAAAAGATTTCAGGAATTTATTGAAACTGAAAGCCTAACGAGTGATTAGAAGATATTTAACTGTGATGAGTCAGGCCTTAATTACAAAATGTTACTTAATAAGAGTCTTGCAGCCAGAACTGAAGCGGCAGCCCCTGGCTACAAGCGTAGTAAGGAAAGGCTGAGAATTTTAGCATGCAGCAATGCTACAGCAAACCTCAAAATGGACCTTGCAATGATTGGAAAGTCCACAAATCCTAGAGCCTTTAAAACAGTTTCAAAAAACGCTCTTCCTGTAAAATACTACAGTCAGAAAAGCGCATGGATGAGCAGTGAAATTTTCAAAGACTGGTTTTTTAAGGAATTCATTCCTTCAACAGAGAAGTTTTTGAAAGAAAATAATTTACCTAGAAAAGCAGTTTTGTTGGTAGATAATGCTCCAACGCACCCTGATGCAGAGGAGCTTCAAGATGGTGACATTAAGGAAATGTTTCTGCCCCCCAATGTAACCGCCATATGCCAACCTATGGATCAGGGCGTTTCGGAAACAATACAAAGGAACTATCGTAGGAAGCTACTGTCCACAGTGATAGAAGAAATTGAAGAAGGACAAGACATGATTAAAAAATTGAAACGCATCAATGTAAAGGATATTGCTTATTGGGTTGCAAGGGCCTGGGCTGACGTAAGGGCTCCAACAATTGCCAAATAATGGAAGAAGCTGCTAGGCGATGATGAAAGTATGGAAACGGAAAGCACAGATGAAACCGAAGAAACCATTCTACCTTTAGTGCAACGTATCCCTGGATGTGAGGAGGCATCTTTGCAAGAAATCGAAAGTTGGATGAAGGATGATGATCTGTATGTAACTGATGGAAAAATTGTTGCTCTTGTCAATTGCGATGACAACGAAATTGAAGATCAAGATCAAGCACCAACTGTTGAGCCTCTCACAATTTCATATAACGACGGAGTTAAGGCTCTAGAAACTGCAATTAAATACATTGAGCAACAAGAAGAAGGTACAGGAATCGACATAATGATGCTGCAAAGATGACGAGACTTGGCAGCGAAGAAATGGCACTTGTCAGGAAAGCAGACTACGATCAAAAATTTCTTTAAATCATCACAGGACTGAACTTTTTAAGTGTATTTAACTTCAGACAATTCTGTAACTGTAAGTTCAATTTTTCAGTTAATTTTTTCTGTTGTTTTGTTGTAAAACATGATTATTAGGTTCGTAATGTGTAAAATTATAACATAGTTTGAAATTATAACATAATTTGACATTTAATAGGCTTTTTCTTAACACCTCCCTATTATCCGACATTTTCGCTTATCCAACGTTCTGCTGGCCCGTTTATGTCGGATAAGCGAGACTCTACTGTATATCTTTTACAGCCACACACAAGAACTCAAGTCTAGCAGAATGCAGATTGTAATATACACATGTTGTTTGTTCACAGCCATTTTGATTTACCGATCACTGCGCAATTTAAGGAAAAAACAGCTGAAATTGATACATGCTGGTATACACTTTACAGTAATAGTTTTGATTCTGATTGCCCAAATCGCTGTGTTCGATTCACACAACTTCGCCAAGCCGCCAATTCCTAATTTGTATTCACTTCACAGTTGGGTTGGTTTGACTGCTATAATTATATTTGTTTTACAGGTTAGTATGACATGTGTGTGTAGTAGAAATAACAGTAGTTTAGTATTGATTAACTAAAACATAGTCTGATGGTATCAGAAATTAAAACATTTATGCAGATTCTACTTTGAAATGTACCTGCAAGAAACATGTTAGATTTTTATTACATTTTGGAATCCAATTTCAAGTTCTTTAAATTCAGATTGTTTGCTGTGATGATTATTTGTTTGCATATCTTTTGTAGGTACTTATAAAAGAAAACCTGTAGGACAATTTGAGATTATGACTTGATATTTAATTTTCATATTAGTAGCTGGTTTAGCCAATTAGAAGTGTTGTAATGATTAAACAAAATCAGTGGTGTGTGAACAGCTCTGCACGTCATTTTTAACTAATTACAAAGGCACAAAGAAATATAACTAAACAAACAATAATTTTATCTCTTTGTTATTAAACAGTTGTTATTCTTTGTTGTCTTTGTTATTCTCTCTATTGTTATTAAACAGTAATAGTATTTACAAACAGTTTTTCTTATCAAAATGTGTGTGTGTGTGTGTGTGTGTGTGTGTGTGTGTGTGTGTGTGTGTGTGTGTGTGTGTGTGTGTGTGTGTGTGTGTGTGTGTTCATGTGTATGTATGCATTTTAATCCAAATAGTGCCTCACAAATTGACCAAAAATTTGTACCTTATGAGTTGAGTACAGAGTGATCATCTGTAAAGGTATTTGTAGATGTTTTAAATAATTTTCTTTGCAAACATGTTGATTCCAGTAAAACAGTTCCTCAGATATAAGTTCGCTTTACTATAACTTGTTTCTTGGATTTCGTTGTCCATGACATGTCCGTTACTTAACTAAATACAACTATTATATTCACGACTCGGAACACAAAGTTTTTTATAAGTAAAAACATAAAGTTTTACCTTACAACCTGAACCGGTTTTCACCTTTAAAAGGCTTCTTCAGAGGTTGCCGCTGGTAGCGCTGTCCGTCCTGTTGTGGGCGATGGAATTGAATTTTGAAAGATCGATGTTGTGTGTGTGTGGGGTGAGATGTGTTCGAATAATGCGTGTGATTTGAATTGTGTCTGTTCGTTTAGGATGTCGTTTTTATTTGTTTTCGTGTTTTGTATATTTCCAATTGTTCTAGAGTATCTAGTTTTCGGCCTTTTGTGTGTACGTGTACAATGTTCATGTTATTGTCGATGTTTTTGTATGTGTGGTTTGCCTCGATGAAGTGGTTTGCAAAGGTGGATTCTGTAGTGGAGTGGAGTGCCTTTGTGTGTTCAATGTATCTCTGTTTGAAGCTACGTCCTGTCTGGCCTATGTAGAATTTGTTGCAATTTGAGCAATTTAGTTTGTAAACACCGGGCAGATCGAATTTGTTTTGTGTGTGTTTTGATAGTGAGTGTTTTGTTTTGTTAGTAGTTTTGTAAGCGATTCTGTATCCTGCTTTTTTGAATTTGTGGCTATTTTTTCAGTTTGTTTGTTGATGTATGTTAGTGTTATGAATTTGTTGTTTTCTGTCTTTGTCTGTTGTTTGTTTTGTGTTTTGTGTAGGATTTTACTGACTATTGTTCTGTCATAACCGTTAGATTCTGCTAGATATTGTATCGTGTTTAGTTCGTCTTTGTAGTCTTTTTCATCTAAGGGGATGTTGTTAAGTCTATGTATCATGGCTCTGAAGGCAGCTAGTTTGTTTTGTATTGGGTGATTGGAGGAGTTGTGTATTAGTGTGTCAGTTGTAGTTGGTTTTCTGTATATACTGAATTTGTGCCTGTGTTCAAGTTTTGTGATGGAGAGGTCTAAGAAGTTTATGGTATTGTTGTGTTGTTGTAATTGTTGTAACACAATACATAAAAACATAACCTTTACTGCCGAATACGAACTATTAAAACACACATTTGTATTCGGCAGTAAAGGTTATGTTTTTATGTATTTTGTTACAACAATTACAACAACACAACAATACCATAAACTTCTTAGACCTCTCCATCACAAAACTTGAACACAGGCACAAATCCAGTATATACAGAAAACCAACTACAACTGACACACTAATACACAACTCCTCCAATCACCCAATACAAAACAAACTAGCTGCCTTCAGAGCCATGATACATAGACTTAACAACATCCCCTTAGATGAAAAAGACTACAAAGACGAACTAAACACGATAAAATATCTAGCAGAATCTAACGGTTATGACAGAACAATAGTCAGTAAAATCCTACACAAAACACAAAACAAACAACAGACAAAGACAGAAAACAACAAATTCATAACACTAACATACATCAACAAACAAACTGAAAAAACAGCCACAAATTCAAAAAAGCAGGATACAGAATCGCTTACAAAACTACTAACAAAACAAAACACTCACTATCAAAACACACACACAAAAGAAATTCGATCTACCCGGTGTTTACAAACTAAATTGCTCAAATTGCAACAAATTCTACATAGGCCAGACAGGATGTAGCTTCAAACAGAGATACATTGAACACACAAAGCCACTCCACTCCACTACAGAATCCACCTTTGCAAACCACCTCATTGAGGCAAACCACACATACAAAAACATCGACAATAACATGAACATTGTACACGTACACACAAAAGGCCGAAAACTAGACACTCTAGAACAATTGGAAATATACAAACACACGAAAACAAATAAAAACGACATCCTAAACGAACAGACACAATTCAAATCGCATGCATTATTCGAACACATCTCACCCCACACACACAACATCGATCTTTCAAAATTCAATTCCGTCGCCCACAACAGGACGGACAGCGCTACCAGCGGCAACCTCTGAAGAAGCCTTTTAAAGGTGAAAACCGGTTCAGGTTGTAAGGTAAAACTTTATGTTTTTACTTATAAAAAACTTTGTGTTCCGAGTCGTGAATATAATATTTGTATTTAGATAACTTGTTTTTTGTAACTTCCGTATGTACAGCTGAAATAGTGGGAGTCCAGTATTATCAAGGTGTATACAAAACTACGTGTTTAAGATGAAAACTGGAATGTGTTACATGTATTGAAAACAAAGGATGTTTGTTTGATTATATGAGTTCATATCATGTGATGATTTTGAAGGGAGGGGGAAGGGGGTGTATCATAAACATACTTTACGGGCATGTTATAAACATCAGCATCAAGCAAAACCAAATCCACACTCCTTCAATTTTCCCAAGCGACTATATCAAAGTGAGAAGATTATTGAGAACCAAAAAAAAAAAAACTAAACAGGTTAACTGAAGTGAGAACTTCATATGTGGCACTACGGTGGCAGGCTCACTCCCTCACACCTCACGCATCTAGGGCAGTAAACTGATTCAACCTGTAATGAAATAGATGAAACAAAAAAGCAGTCAATCTGACCTCTTTTCCCCATATAACTACCCAACATTTCCCCACTACCACAAACATGTGGTTTAAGCAAAGCGTAATATTTTAAAGAACGTGAGCATATTCTAAATGTTTAAATACGAAAAATAATTTTATTGATGGTAACATAAAAAGTACTCACAAGCTGAGAGATCAAGCTGGAATACTTTTGAAATAATTTTCTTGTACATAGTTCATAGTTTGTACATAGTGTAATATATTTGCAGAACTTTCCATTTGTTTAATTCATAAAAGCAATTTCAAATCAGTGATACCATCTTTTTATTATAATATTTATAGTATCGTCAGTGAGAATGTTTGTGTACATGTTTGAAATGTTGAAATAGTATACTTTTGTTTGTACGTTTTTTAGTTAATCCATGAATTTGATTCTGGTCTTTATATTGTATTTGGCTGGAAGCTTTTTGTGTTTCAAAATTCAGTTTAGTTATTTAGCTGATTTATAGCTTGTAAAAAATTGAATTATTATGCTTCATATTTTAATTATAATATATAATATAAATATTATAATACATAATATAATTATCTTGTTGTTGCATCCTCTTCGTTCACTTTATTAATTTAATAATATATATATATATACTTTCACTTATGAACTTACTTTTGTCACTTCCCAAACATTTCGAGATGTTGTTTCTCTTCTTCAGTGGGTTTAATACTAACTGTCGATTACAGAATAACCGTTACGGAATGGAGTGTGTGGTGGGGGTTGATGGTGGGAAGGGATTGGCGCTGAGGTTCGAATTATGTGTGTGGATCAGTGTGTCAAATAGTGTATGTGATTTGTAATGTATCTGTTCATTTAATATGTTGTTTGGTTGTAGTGTGTGATATCTGTATATTTCAGCTGAACAATTTGAAATATACAGATATCACACACTACAACCAAACAACATATTAAATGAACAGATACATTACAAATCACATACACTATTTGACACACTGATCCACACACATAATTCGAACCTCAGCGCCAATCCCTTCCCACCATCAACCCCCACCACACACTCCATTCCGTAACGGTTATTCTGTAATCGACAGTTAGTATTAAACCCACTGAAGAAGAGAAACAACATCTCGAAACGTTTGGGAAGTGACAAAAGTAAGTTCATAAGTGAAAGTATATATATATTATTAAACATAATATAATGTATTATAATCTAATTATAAATGTATAATCAGTTTCACATTCTAATTTTCAACTAAATATTGGATAAATCATATTGTTACAGTGGAAAAAATGATTTGTTACATTGTTTATGTATGTATGTATACTAAAAATAAAATGACGTGTGATGTGATTCTATTTATCCTCATTGTAGATATTGATTTCTTATAATAAAATACACATAAACACTACTATCTCCTCATCTCATTTAATTCTTAGTTGAATCTTAATTCTTTATAAATCTCTCTTACTACAAAAATATATGAGCAGCCTTTTACATATTGAATCAGTTTACTAGCCACTCAGCACTGAAGTTCTCACTTCTGGCATGTCTCCTACAACACACCCAATTTTGTATTGTTCCTAACCATAAACAGTATATTTGAAACTTTGTTAGTGTGTTATTCATAAGACTGCACATTTTGAATCTATTCGGCCTACTAATTTTTGTATATGTAGTACTTAAAGTAATTTATCAGTATTTTGTAAAATGCATGTGGTATACATTGTATGCTAGGAACTGCATATACATTCTGCAGGTGAATGTAGTTCACAAACTGTGTAATATTTCCAATGGCAAGGCATGGGTGTGAAACTAGGAAAAGCGCTACTTGATCTCCATCTTCATACATTGTCTTATGTTTTTATATAAGATTGTACCAATTATGGTTAATTAAACAAAAAAGTAACTTTAAGTTTATTCATTATACAGTGCACGCCGCTTATTGTGATCACGGATAATGTTATCATTCGGATATTCTTATCACTTTCATGAAGACCCGTCCGGACGAATATTAAAACATTGAAAAAATGTCGCTTATTGTAATCAATAATTCGGTTTAAGTTATCACATTTTTGATTTCGTAAAACTTTTGTCTGAGAATATCTGGGGCGACTGTACTGCATTCATAAAACGAATTACACTGTCTGTGACTCTTTATCCCTCTGGTCATAGTGTTTACAAGTTCTGAAGGACGAAGTAGAAGGGGGTGCAGTCGGCCATTCACCCGCTCTACTTTCACTTTCGAGCAATAAACCCATGTTCGACCCTTCAGTATAGCTACAGCTTTTACATTGTGAAGTTTACGTTATTGCAGTGAAATTATGGCTAGTGTGGAGAATAAACGTAAAGATTTAAACCTTAAAGAAAAACTTTCAATCATAGAACGCTGTGACAAATTGCCTAAAATGAGTCAATGCAGTGCGGCAGTGCAGTTACAGATTTCACAACCTCTTCTGTGCAAATTGTTAAAAAATCAGGACAGTATTGTGAGGGCTGGAAAAGAAAACCAAAACGTGAATTGTAAGAGGTTTCGTGGTGGAAAAGACAATGAGGTTGAATCAGCTCTAAAACTTTGGTTCACTAATGGTTTTGTTATAAACCGTGGACCATGGCCAAACACCCCGGATATCATGAACAATTCATTTTGTTCACTAATGTTCGTGAACAAGATGCTCGTGTTGATGGACCTCTGATGCGACAAAAAGCAGAAGAACTTGCTAAGAAAATGGGAAAAGAAGATTTTGTAGCAACAGAAGAATGGTTTCATCGTTGGAAGAAACGAGAGAACATTGTGTACAAACGAATGCATGGTGAACAGAAGGATGCTGATTTCTCTGGTGCTGAAAGATGGATAGAAGAGGAGTGGCCAAAAATTATATCCATGTACTCTCCAGCTTGTGTGTTTAATGCAGACGAGACTGGACTGTATTATCGCGCCGGATATTATTATTGCCTGAGCATACTTATTTGTTCAAGAATGAAAGTGCTAAAGGGTGTAAGACATCCAAGGGACAGTTAACTGTCTTGTGCTGCGTAAATATGAATGGTGACAAAGAAAGGCTTTTGGTAATTGACAAGAACCCACGATGCTTTAAATGTGTGAAGAAATTTCCAGTAGACTATCATTCAAACTCTAATGCATGGATGACTGCATTAATATTCAAAGAATGGCTATTAAAATGGGATAGTAGGTTAAACAGGAAGATCGTCTTGCTGATTGATAATTGTACAGCACACAATATAAACTGTGAGTTAAAGAACATCAATCTTGTGTTCTTACCTGCCAACACGACTTCATTGATACAACCGTGCGACCAGAGGATCATTCGAACCCTAAAGGGATATTATCGCCATGAGATGCGCACAAGAATCCTAGAAAACATGGAGAATACAAAAGAACTGAGTGCAAATGACCTTGCAAAACAAACCAATGTTCTTGAGGCCCTGCATCTCCTGGCCATGTCATGGAATAATGTCTCAGGACGTACGATTCGGAATTGCTTCAAGCATGGAGGATTTTCAAAACAGGCCTCAGAATCTGAAGATACAGCAGAAATTCGTCCATTAGACATGACTGTAGATGAATTTCAAGAATGGATGGAGATCGACGAAGACAAAATTGTTGCTGCTAGCCAACAGAAGACAACGTGTATGAAGCTGCCACATCCTCAGCAGACTCAGAAGTGGGAGAAGAAGAGGATGAAGCAGAAGATGATGATGCTACTGAACCTCCTCAACCTCCAACAAACGCTGAAATGACAGAGGCATTAAAAAGTGTTACGATGCGGTGTCCAGCACAGGTCAGTAGATTTTCAGAAACATTATGAGTATGAACGCTTTATTAATGCTCTATTGAGAGAAAACCATAGGCAAACAACAATAAAAGACTTTTTTAATTGATGCCGATACAGTTGGCCTACATGTAAGTTTTTGTTGTACTGTACTACGTTTCATTATACTGTATGTAGTGTACTAGCAAGTGAATAAACAACTTTCCAAAGTTCTACTTGGTTCTTTCATTCATTGTTATCAATTGGTTAATGTTATCAGGCTAGCTTTGTCCTAAAGTGATCACAATAAGCAGCGTGCACTGTACGTATATTAAAAGTTAAATAGATTCAAATATTGTGTAAGGTGTTTATCTTATATTTATTATTTAGTTGGTAGTCCTTTGACTTTTGATATCAGTTATATTCACCATCATAGAATGATTGTTTCTGTTGTGAGTAATGAAATACAACTTTGGTTCCATGGACTAAATAAATGGTCTAGTGTTGTCTTAAAAGTGAACTCACAGAGTGGTCACTACCACTGCTATTGAATGACACATCACTTTACAGTGTTTCTGTTGTGAGTAATGAAATACAACTTTGGTTTCCATGGACTAAATAAATGGGCTAGTGTTGTCTTAAAAGTGAACTCATATAGTGGTCACTACCACTGCTATTGAATGACACATCACTTTACAGTGTTTCTGTTATAAGCTATAACATTAAATAAAATATTGTTGTTACACTATCTCTTTCTCCAATGCTAAACAATCATAATACTCCCATATTATGATTTTTGTTATTCACAAATTAAATAACAGTATTCATAGTGAAAACAGGAGTAGAGTATAACAGCATTCACGGAGACAAACAGATCGCCAGTGCAGATAGTATTCACTTTCTTATTTTGATTTATGCATGTACAAAAACAGAATGTTAGCACACACAGTAGTCACTTCCATACAATAACTTACATTCTGATTGGCATGACTGAATGCATTCTTATTGCACCATTGAATACTTTATCAAAATAAATCACTATGTATTTAATTGTTTGTAGTTGAGGCTTGTTAAAATTGAAAGCAGCATTTCCAATGCTTCCAGTGATACTAGGCCACTGAAATTTTTATGTAAAGGGCCATTTTATATTACTGTCTGGGTATAGGCTCTACATCTCACATTAATAAACGAACATTAACTAACATTTGTTTTACATTACATTAACATTTATTTCAGTTTTACATTACTAATTTAATATGTAGGTTAATTTAAGTTAAAAACACATTTTTATGGAGCATCATAGTCAGGTTTTTTTCTATGGTGGTGGGTTATTAATGATACTCAGATGGAGAGGCATACTGGCAAAAGTAAGAAATTCATCAATTACAGTCTCCTGTATATTATATTATAACTCATAATGTAGCTGCTGCCATATAATAGTGAGCTAGTACTGTCTGCCTTCAGAATCTGTATATAAGCCTGTATTGGCATTCTATCTAATAGGGGGGGGGGATTTTAGTGTATTCATGCATTCATTACATAATGATAAATGATTTCTAAATAATATAAATAACTTTCCAGTTTGTTGATATTTCAAAATTTTGTGTGGTTCTATATGTTGATATGCAGCCCTAATCAATGTTGTCCTGACATTTTTTATTTCCCTTGTAATTTTGTATATATTATTTATATAGAAATCATAATGTATTTAATAATTACTTTATTTTGTATCACATTGTGTAGTGGATTGTTGGGTTCCTCGCATTTTTGTATCCTGGATTTCCAAATTCACTTCGAGCATCAATCATGCCAGTTCATGTTTTCTTGGGCCTTTTCGCCTTTGTCTGTGCTATTGCAGCAGCATTAATGGGTATTACTGAGAAAACTCTCTGGACATTGCCGTAAGTATTGATTTTTCATTTAATGATACATAATATAGGTTAGTTCATGATTTGACATAAGTGGTTTCAGTGTTGCCAAGTTACTCCCAGTTCAAATTATTCAGTGATTCAACATAATTCTATAATTTTATACAGATGTATGTATTCATAATGACTCTTTATATCATTTTCTAAATGCATTTTAATAATATCCCCAATATTTTTCTTTTTTTTTTCAAGAACATTTTATATATTTTTATTTACACTGCTTTGACAGTTTTTCTTTGTTTACTGTCATCGTAGGTATATTCATTTAAATGCCATTATGCCAGATGAAAATATCGGTATGGAGAACCATACATGACTTCCATGTTCTAAGATTTATATTTAAAATCATTTTCGAAATGAAATATTTCCATAGAAACTACTTCTTTCTACTTACTGCTTCAGCCTTAACCACAGTACTGTGGTCACTAACGTATACCACCTCACATTATTGCACTCGATTTTCACTGATGATGGAAATCGATGGCGCTGCCGAAACATCTGATTTTGGAGAAAACATTGGTCTACGCCCAAACATGACGGGAAGGAATTTTAACAACAAACTACTTCTTTGTTGCCGATAACGTAGTACATATATAAAAAATTATCCCCTCCCCCTTCAACTGTAATTATCATTTACAGAAAATTACCCTCACCCCGTTCAACTAGCCTCTTCATTTATAGATATTTCATCTACGTTTCTACAGTGGATAATTAAGATCTTCTTATCAGGATACTTTATTTTTCAAAATTAAGTACTTTACTCTTGTTACAACAAAAAATGTTTCAGGTAAACTACCCATTCCCCATAACCAATCTTCACCAAAATCAATAGGCCTTGAGTCCTCTACAACTCAGGCACATATGTAAAAAATTATTTGATTCTGTTTGCATTTACGGCAGTTATCGATCGTCATGAAAAAATTTCTCTTGTTACAACATAAAATGTTGCAGGTAAACTACCTCTTTTCCTTAACCGATCTTCACCAAAATCAACACGCCTTGAGTTCTCTACAATGTAACGAGGTATGCAAAACATTATTTGATTCTGTTTGTATGTGCGGCAGTTATCGTTCGTCATAGAAAAAATCATGTTCCATAAGGAAATGGAAGTATTGGTGATGGCAAAAAAAAATCGTGTTCGAGATAATTGCAGATTCTGATTGTACTACCCTCAAAACATGAAAAAAAGTCATTTTTCGAAAAGTGTATGTTTGTGTGTCTGTCTGTCTTGTGATTGTCTGTAGATTTTGTTTTCTATGGCAAACTATAACATCAGCAAATTCAAACAGAATCAAATAATTTTTTGCATACAGCCCTGAATTGTAGAGTACTCAAGATCTATTATTTTTGGTGAAGATCGGTTAAGGGAAAGGAGTAGTTTACCTGCAACTTTTTTTTGTCTGATCAAGGGTAATTTTTTTATAAACAGAATCAAATAATGTTTCGCATTCAGCCCTGAATTGTAGAGTTCTCAAGACCTATTGTTTTTGGTGAAGATCGGTTAAGGGAAAGGGGTAGTTTACCGGCAACGTTTTATGTTTTAAAAAGGGTAATTTTTTTCTATGGCAAATGATAACAACCGCAACTTCAAACAGAATCAAATAATGTTTCGCATACAGCCCTGAATTGTAGAGTTCTCAAGACCTATTGTTTTTGGTGAAACTCGGTTAAGGGAAAGGGGTAGTTTACCTGCCACATTTTATGTTTTAAAAGGGTAATTTTATTTTTATGACAAAAGATAACTGCCGCATATTCAAAGATAATCAAATAATTTTTTGCTTACATTTCCTGAAGTTTTAAGTACTCAAGGCCTGTTGATTGTGGTGAAGATCGTTTAAGAGAAAACGGTAGTTTACCTGCAATGTTTTGTTTTAAAAGAGTAATTTTACTTCCATGTTCCTTAAGGAAATGGAAGTATGGTGATGGCAAAAAAAACCGTGTTCGAGATTATTGCAGAATATGATAGTACTACACTCAAAACATGAAAAAAAGTCATTTTTCCAAAAGTGTCTGTGTGTGTGTCTGTAGATTTTTTTCCTATGGCAAACGATAACAAATTCAAACAGAATCAAATAATTGTTTGCATGCAGCTCTGATTTGTAGAGTACTCACGACCTATTGTTTTTGGTAAAGATCGGTTGAGGGAAAGGGGTAGTTTACCTGCAACGGTTTTTTTTTATCAAGGGTAATTTTGTTTGTTTGGCAAACGATAACAGCCGCAAATTCAAACAGAATCAAATAATGTTTCGCATACAGCCCTGAATTGTAGAGTTCTCAAGATATTTTGATTTTGGTAAAGATCGGTTAAGGGAAAGGGGTAGTTTACCTGCAACGTTTTATGTTTTAACAAGGGTATTTTTTATGCCAAATGATAACAGCCGCAAATTCAAACGTAATCAAATAATGTTTTGCATACTGCCCTGAATTGTAGAGTTCTCAAGACCTTTTGATTTTGGTGAAGGTCGGTTAAGGGAAAGGGGTAGTTTACCTGCAACGTTTTATGTTTTAAAAGGGTATTTTCTATGGCAAACGATAAGAGCCGCAAATTCAAACAGAATCAAATAAGTTTTTGCATACAGCCCTGATTTCTTGAGTACTAAAGATCTATTGTTTTTGGTGAAGATCGTTTAAGGGAAAGGGGTAGTTTACCTGCCACGTTTTTTGTTTTATCAAGGGTATTTTGTATGGCAAACGATAACAGCCGCAAATTCAAACAGAATCATGTAATATTTTGCATACAGTCCTGAATTGTAGAGTTCTCAAGACCTATCGTTTTTGGTGAAGATCGGTTAAGGGAAAGGGGTAGTTTACCTGCAACGGTTTTTTATCAAGGGTAATTTTACTTCCATGTTCCTTGAGGAAATGGAAGTATGGTGATGGCAAAAAAAATCGTGTTCGAGATTATTGCAGATTCTGATTGTACTACACTCAAACATGAAAAAAAGTCGTTTTTCAAAATGTGTGTGTGTGTGTGTGTGTGTGTGGATTTTTTTCTATGGCAAACGATAACAGCCGCAAATTCAAACAGAATCAAATAATTTTTTGCATACAGCCCTCATTTGTAGAGTACTCGCGACCTATTGTTTTTGGTGAAGATCGGTTGAGGGAAGGGGGTAGTTTACCTGCAACGATTTTTTTTAACAAGGGTAATTTTGTTTGTTTGGCAAACGATAACAGCCGCAAATTCAAACAGAATCAAATAATGTTTCGCATACAGCCCTGAATTGTAGAGGTCCCAAGATCTGTTGATTTTGGTAAAGATTGGTTAAGGGGAAGGGGTAGTTTACCTGCAACGTTTTATGTTTTAACAAGGGTATTTTCTATGGCAAACGATAACAGCCGCAAATTCAAACATAATCAAATAATGTTTTGCATACTGCCCTGAATTGTAGAGTTCTCAAGACCTTTTGTTTTTGGTGAAGATCGGTTAAGGGAAAGGGGTAGTTTACCAGCAACGTTTTATGTTTTAAAAGGGTATTTTCTATGGCAAACGATAAGAGCCGCAAATTCAAACAGAATCAAATACGTTTTTGCATACAGCCCTGATTTCTTGAGTACTAAAGACCTATTGTTTTTGGTGAAGATCGTTTAAGGGAAAGGGGTAGTTTACCTGCCACGTTTTTTGTTTTATCAAGGGTATTTTGTATGGCAAACGATAACAGCCGCAAATTCAAACAAAATCATATAATATTTTGCATACATCCCTAAATTGTAGAGTTCTCAAGACCTATCGTTTTTGGTGAAGATCGGTTAAGGGAAAGGGGTAGTTTACCTGCAACGGTTTTTTATCAAGGGTAATTTTTTCTATGGTAAATGATAACAGCCGCAAATTCAAACAGAATGAAATGACGTTTTGCATACAGCCCTGTATTGTAGAGTTCTCGATACCTATTGGTGTTGGTGAAGATCGGTTAAGGGAAAGGGGTAGTTTACCTGCAACGTTTTATGTTTTAAAAGGGTATTTTCTATGGCAAACGATAAAAGCCGCAAATTCAAATAGAATCAAATACGTTTTTGCATACAGCCCTGTTTTGTTGAGTACTAAAGACCTATTGTTTTTGGTGAAGATTGGTTAAGGGAAAGGGGTAGTTTACCAGACACGTTTTTTGTCTTATCAAGGGTATTTTATATGGCAAACGATAACAGCCGCAAATTCAAACAGAATCATATAATATTTTGCATACAGCCCTGAAATGTAGTGTTCTCAAGACCTGTTGGTTTTGGTGAAGATCGGTTAAGGGAATAGGGTTGTTTACCAGCAACATTTTATGTTTTATCAAGGGTAATTTTTTTTTTGACGAACGATAACTGCCATACATTAAAACAGAATCAACTACTCTTCTGCATACCTTTTTGAATTATACAGAACTCAAGGTCTGTTGATTTTGTTGAAGATCGGTTAAGGGAAAGGGGTAGTTTACCTGCAACGTTTTATGTTTTAACAAAGGTATTTTTTCTATGACGAACGATAATAGCCGCAAATTCAAACAGAATCAAATAATTGTTTGCATACAGGCCTGAATTGTAGATTACTCATTACTCAAGACCTATCGTTTTTGGTGAAGATCGGTTAAGGGAAAGGGGTAGTTTACCTGCAACGGTTTTTTATCAAGGGTAATTTTTTTCTATAGTAAACAATAACAGCCGCAAATTCAAACAGAATCAAATGATGTTTTGCATACAGCCCTGTATTGTAGAGTTCTCAATACCTATTGGTGTTGGTGAAGATCGGTTAAGGGAAAGGGGTAGTTTACCAGCAACATTTTATGTTTTAACAAGGGTAATTTTTTATATGAAGAACAATAACTGCCGTAAATTGAAACAGAATCAACTAGGTTTTTGCATACCTTTTTGAACTAAAGAGAACTCAAGGTCTGTTGATTTTGTTGAAGATCAGTTAAGGGAAGGGGTAGTTTTATCAGCAAAGTTTTATGTTTTAAAAAGGGTATTTTTTTTATGACGAACGATAACTGCCGAAAATTCAATGAGAATCAAATAATTTTTTGCACCCTTTCCTGAGTTGCAGAGAGCTCAAGGTCTATTGATTTTGGTGAAGATTGGTTAAGGGAAAGGGGTAGTTTACCTGCTACATGTTATGTTGTAACAAGAGAAATGTTTCCATGACGAACGATAACTGCCGCACATTCAAACAGAATCAAATATTTGTTGCATGCTTCCCTGAATTGTAGAGGACGGAAGGTCTATTGATTTTGGAGAAGATCGGTTAAGAGAAAGGGGTAGTTTACCTGAAACATTTTATGATTTAACAAGAGTAAAGTACACTACTTAATTTTTATAAATAAAGTATCCTGATAAGAAGCTCATAGTAATCCACTGTAGAAACGTAGATGAAATATCTATAAATGAAGAGGTTAGGTGAACGGGGTGGGGGTAATTTTCTATTATTAAAAATTATAGTTGAAGGTGGTGGGGAGAATTTTTTATATGTGTACTATGTTATCGGCAACAAAGAAGTAGATTTTGTTAAAATTGCTTCCCGGGCTCTTTAGCCGTAGTCCAATGTTTTCTACAAAACCAGACTTTTCGGCAGTGCCATCGACTGCCATCATCGGTGAAAATCGAGTGCGAAAACGTGAGGTGGTATACGTTAGTGACCACAGTACTCTGGTTAATGCTGAAGCAATAAGTAGAAAGACGTAGTTTCTATGGAAATATTTCATTTCGAATATGATTTTAAATATAAATCTTAGAACATGGAAGTCATGTATGGTTCTCCATACCGATATTTTCTATGGTAAACGATAACAGCCGCAAATTCAAACAGAATCAAATGATGTCTTGCATAAAGCCCTGTATTGTAGAGTTCTCAATACTATTGGTGTTGGTGAATATCAGTTAAGGGAAAGGGGTAGTTTTCCTGCCACGTTTTTTTTTTTTTATCAAGGGTATTTTATATGGCAAACGATAACGGCCGCAAATTCAAACAGAATCATATAATATTTTGCATACAGCCCTGAAATGTAGAGTTCTCGAGACCTGTTGGTTTTGGTGAAGATCGGTTTAGGGAATAGGGTAGTTTACCTGCAACATTTTATGTTTTATCAAGGGTAATTTTTTTTATGACGAATGATAACTGCTGTACATTAAAACAGAATCAACTACTCTTCTGCATACCTTTTTGAATTATACAGAACTCAAGGTCTGTTGATTTTGTTGAAGATGGGTTGAGCGAAGGGGTAGTTTATCAGCTACGTTTTACGTTTTAAAAAGGGTAATTTTTTTTGACGAACGATAACTGCATAAATTCAAAGAGGATCAAATAATTTTTTGCACCCTTTCCTGAGTTGCAGAGAGCTCAAGGTCTATTGATTTTGGTGAAGATCGGTTAAGGGAAAGGGGTAGTTTACCTGCAACATTTTATGTTGTAACAAGAGAAATGTTTCCATGACGAACGTTAACTGCTGCACATTCAAACAGAATCAAATATTTTTTTGCATGCATCCCTGAATTGTAGAGGACGGAAGGTCTATTGATTTTGGAGAAGATCGGTTAAGAGAAAGGGGTAGTTTACCTGAAACATTTTATGATTTAACAAGAGTAAAGTACACTACTTAATTTTTATAAATAAAGTATCCTGATAAGAAGCTCATAGTAATCCACTGTAGAAACGTAGATGACATATCTATAAATGAAGAGGTTAGGTGAACTGGGTGGGGGTAATTTTCTATTATTAAAAATTATAGTTGAAGGTGGAGGGGAGAATTTTTTATATGTGTACTACGTTATCGGCAACAAAGAAGTAGTTTTTTGTTAAAATTGCTTCCCGGGCTCTTTAGCCGTAGGCCAATGTTTTCTGCAAAACCAGAGTTTTCGGCAGTGCCATCGACTGCCATCATCGGTGAAAATCGAGTGCGAAAACGTGAGGTGGTATACGTTAGTGCCACAGTACTCTGGTTAATGCTGAAGCAATAAGTAGAAAGACGTAGTTTCTATGGAAATATTTCATTTCGAATATGATTTTAAATATAAATCTTAGAACATGGAAGTCATGTATGGTTCTCCATACCGATATTATTTTTATGATGAATGATAACTCCCCCATATCAAATAATTTTTTGCATACATTTCTGAAGTTTTACGTTAAGGGAAAGGGGTAGTTTACTTCCGTTTTATGTTTTAACAAGGGTAATTTTTTCTATGACGAACGATAACTGCCGTAAATTCAAACAGAATCAAATCCTTTTTTGCATCCCTTCCTGAATTATAGAGTACTCAAGGTTTTTGATTGTGGTGTAGATCGGTTAAGAGAAAAGGGTAGTTTACCTTCAACGTTTTATGTTTTAACAAGGGTAATTTTTTCTATGACGAACGATAACTGCCCTAAATTCAAAGAGAATCAACTTTTGCATACTTTCCTGAATTGTAAACAGCTGAAGGCCTATTGATTTTGGTGAAAATCGGTTAAGGGAAAGGGGTAGTTTACCTGCCACATTTAATGTTTATCTAGAGTAATTGTTTCTATGACGAACGATAACTGCCACACATTCAATCAGAATCAAATAATGTTTTGCATGCATCCCTCAATTGTAGAGGACTCAAGACCTATTGATTTTGGTGAAGATCGGTTAAGAGAAAGGGGTAGTTTAGCTGCAACGTTTTATGTTTTAACAAGGGTAATTGTTTCTATGACGAACGATAACTGCCGTAAATTCAAACATAATCAAATAATGTTTTGCATGCATCCCTACATTGTAGGTAACTCAAGGCCTGCCGATTTTGGTGAAGATCGGTTAAGGGAAATGGATAGTTTACCTGCAACATTGTATGTTGTAACAAAAGAGATTTTTTCATGACGAATGATAACTGCCGTAAATGCAAACACAATCAAAGAATTTTTTACATATGTGCCTGAGTTGTAGAGGACTCACGGCCTATTGATTTTGGTGAAGATCGGTTATGGGGAAAGGGTAGTTTACCTGAAACATTTTTGTTTTAATAAAAGTAAAGTACTTAATTTTGATAAATAAAGTATCCTGATAAGAAGATCTTAATAATCCACTGTAGAAACGTAGATGAAATATCTATAAATGAAGAGGCTAGTTGAACGGGGTGGGGGTAATTTTCTATAAATAAAAATTATAGTTGATGGGGGAGGGGATAATTTTTTTATATATGTACTACGCTATCGGCAACAAAGAAGTAGTTTGTTGTTACAATTACCGTTGTTAAAACATAAAACGTTGCAGGTAAACTACCCCTTTCCCTTAACCGATCTTCAACAAAATCAACATACCTTGAGATATCTACAATTGAGGAAGGTATGCCCAAATTATTTGATTGTGTTGAAATGTGCGGCAGTTATCGTTCGTCATAAAAATAATTACTCTTGTTAAAACATATAATGTAGCAGGTAAACTACCCCTTTCCCTTAACCGATCTTCACCAAAACCAATAGGTCTTGAGAACTCTACAATTTAGGGCTGTATGCAAAACATTATTTGATTCTGTTTGAATTTACGGCTGTTATCGTTTGCTATAGAAAAAAATATACAGACAGACAGACACACACACAGACAGACACACATACACTTTTCGAATGGTGATGGCAAAAAAAAAATCGTGTTTCTAGATAATTACAGATTTTGACTGTACTACTCTCAAAACATGAAAATATCGGTATGGAGAACCATACATGACTTCCATATTCTAAGATTTATATTTAAAATAATTTTCGAAATGAAATATTACCATAGAAACTACTTACTGCTTCAGCCTTAACCACAGTACTGTGGTCACTAACATATACCACCTCACGTTATCGCACTCGATTTTCACTGATGAAGGAAGTCGATGGCATTGCCGAAACGTCTGGTTTTTTAGAAAACATTGGACTACGGCCAAATATCCCGGGAAGGAATTTTAACAAAAACTGCTTCTTTGTTGCCGATAACGTTGTACACATATATATAAAAAATATGCATAAAATTAATGGCTTGTATAAGTTAATGATTGATCTCCATTAAGTAGTGCTCAAGTTTCCAAAGTTTTAATATTATGATGTCCGTAATTAAAACATCAGAGCAGGTTTAGTGTGTATGAGGGTACACCATGGACAAAAATTTTCAACATTTCCTATTGAGCGTTGCTTAGAGTAAAGCTGCGAATCTACAGTGTACGTTTCACAGAACAAACACGCGGAAAAGAAGGAGCGCTCCGAAGTCACTCATGGACCCTCAGCATCTTGCAGAGGGTTCATTCCCTAAAGACGAAAAGCCTGTCTATGAATCGTTCCTCTGTAAACACGTGCAGTTACACTGCCCAGCGATCCACAGGAAGCAAATCACTATCCACGCTGGACACTTTTTCGGCTTGCATGCGTTATGTTGGTATGGGTTCGGCACTTTCCATTTAAAAAGCGTGCAAATGTAAGAAAATAAACATGAATGAGGCCAGAAATAACGTGAATTGTGTGTGTGTGTGTGTGTGTGTGTGTGTGTGTGTGTGTGTGTGTGTGTGTGTGTGTGTGTGTGTGTGTGTGTGTGTGTGTCTTCCCTGCCTTTTTAATGCGGTAGTCATAATAATAAAATGGAAACGTAAACAGTACATAACTGAGATATGCTTGCCTGCCAAGCACAATATATTTTCTCTTTACATTAAAATGAAAAAATTATAATTTTATTGCCTGGCAACAAAATTATTTTATTTTCAACAATTACCATTGTTTGAAAAAGTTTAAATGAATTTTCAAGTACTTTACTCTTGTTAAAACGTAAAAGGTTGCAGGTAAACTACCCCTTCCCCTTAACCGATCTTCACCAAAATCAAAAGGCCTTGAGATCTCTACAATTCACTGACATATGCTAAACATTATTTGATTCTGTTTGAATATGCGGCAGTTATCGTTCGTAATAGAAAATTACCCTTGATAAAAAACGTTGTAGGTAAACTACCCCTTCCCCTCAACCGATCTTCACCAAAAACAATAGGTCTTGAGTACTCTACAAACCACAGCTGAATGCAAAAAATTATTTGATTCTGTTTGAATTTGCGGCTGTTATCGTTTGCCATAGAAAATACCCTTGATAAAAAAACGCTGCAGGTAAACTACCCCTTTCCCTTAACCGATCTTCACCAAAAACAATAGGTCTTGAGAACTCTGCAACGTAGGGCTGTATGCAAATAATCTTTTGATTCTGTTTGAATTTGCGGCTGTTATCATTTGCCATAGAAAATACCCTTGTTAAAACATAAAACAATGCAGGTAAACTACCCCTTTCCGTTAACCGATCTTCACCAAAAACAATAGGTCTTGAGAACTCCATAATTCAAGGCTGTATGCGAAACATTATTTGATTCTGTTTGAATTTGCGGCTGTTATCATTTGCCCAAAAAAAAAAAATTACCCTTGATAAAAAAAAAACCGTTGCAGGTAAACTACCCCTTTCCTTCAACCGATCTTCACCAAAAACAATAGGTTGTGAGTACTCTACAAATCAGGGCTGTATGCAAAAAATTATTTGATTCTGTTTGAATTTGCGGCAGTTATCGTTTGCCGTAGAAAAAAAATCTAAGAGACACAGACACTTTTCGAAAAACGACTTTTTTCATGTTTTGAGTGTAGTACAATCAGAATCTGCAATAATCTTGAACACGATTTTTTTTGCCATCACCATACTTCCATTTCCTTAAGGAATATGGAAGTAAAAAAGTCATTTTTCGAAAAGTGTGTGTGTGCGTGCGTGTGTGTGTGTGTGTGTGTGTGTGTAGATTTGTTTACTTCCATGTTTCTATGGTAAACGATAACAGCCGCAAATTCAAACCGAATCAAGTAATGTTTTGCATACAGCCCTGAATTGTAGAGTTCTCAAGACCTTTTGTTTTTGGTGAAGATCGGTTAAGGGAAAGGGGTATTTTACCAGCCACATTTTATGTTTTAAAAAGAGTAATTTTTTCTATGACGAACGATAACTGCCGTAAATTCAAACATAATCAAATCATTGCTTGCATACATGCCTGAATTGTTAAGTACTCAAGGTCTGTTGATTTTGGTGAAGATCGGTTATAGGAAAGGGATAGTTTACCTGCAACATTTTATGTTTTAACAAGGGTAATTTTTCTTATGACGAATGATACCTGCCGCACATTCAAAGAGAATCAAATATTTTTTTGCATATGTTCCTGAATTGTTAAGTACTCAAGGTCTGTTAATTTTGGTGAAGATCGGTCAAGGGAAAGGGGTAGTTTACCTGCAACATTTTATGTTTTAACAACAGTAATTTTTTCTATTACGAACGATAACTGCCGCACTTTCAAACTGAATCAAATTTTTTTTTGTACGTTTCTGAATTGTAAAGGAATGGAGGCCTATTGATTTTGGTGAAGATCGGTTAAGGTAAAGGGGTAGTTTACTTGCAACGTTTTATGAGATAACAAGGGTAATTTTTTGTATGACGAACGATAACTGCCGCACATTCAAACAGAATCAAATAATTTTTTGCATACAGCCCTGAATTGTAGAGTACGCAAGACCTATTGTTTTTTTATGAAGAACGGTTAAGGGAAAGGGGTAGTTTACCTGCCACCTTTAATGTTTTAACAAGAGTAATTGTTTCTATGATGAACGATAACTGCCACACATTCAAACAGAATCAAATAATGTTTTGAATGCATCCCTAGAGGACTCCACGGCCTATTGATTTTGGTGAAGATCAGTTAAGAGAAAGTTGTAGTTTACCTGCAACGTTTTATGTGATAACAAGGTTAATTTGTTCTATGACGAACGATAACTGCCGTACATTCAAACATAATCAAATAAGTTTTTGGATGTGTCACTAAATTATAGAGAACTCAAGGCCTGTTGATTTTGGCGAAGTTCGGTTACGGGGAAAGGGTAGTTTACGTAAAACATTTTTTGTTGTAACAAGAGTAAAGTACTTAATTTTGATAAATAAATTATCCTGATAAGAAGATATTAATTATCCACTGTAGAAACGTATATGAAATATCTATAAATGAAGAGGCTAGTTGAACGGGGTGGGGGTAATTTTCTGTAAATGAAAATTATAGTTGAAGGGGGAGGGGATAATTTTTTATATATGTACTACGTTATCGGCAACAAAGAAGTAGTTTGTTGTTAAAATTCCTTCCCGTCATGTTTTGGTGTAGACCAATGTTTTCTGCAAAACCAGACGTTTCGGTAGTGTCATCGACTTCCATCATCAGTGAAAATTGAGTGCGATAACGTGAGGTGGTATACGTTAGTGACCACAGTACTGTGGTTAAGGCTGAAGCAGTAAGTAGAAAGAAGTAGTTTCTATGGAAATATTTCATTTCGAAAATGATTTTAAATATAAATCTTAGAACATGGAAGTCAGGTATGGTTCTTCATACCGATTTTTTTCTATGGGAAACGATAACAGCCGCAAATTCAAACAGAATCAAATAATGTTTCGCATACAGCTTTGAATTGTAGAGTTCTCAAGACATATTGTTTTTGGTGAAGATCAGTTAAGGGAAAGGGGTAATTTACCTGCTACGTTTTATGTTTTAACAAAGGTAATTTTTTTCTATGGAAAACGATAACAGCCACAAAATAAAACAGAATCAAATAATGTTTCGCATACAGTCCTGAATTGTAGAGTTCTGAATATTGAATTAGTCACACACACACACACACACACACACACACACACACACACACACACACACACACACACACACACACACACACACACACACACACACACACACACACACACACACACACACACACACACACACACACACACACACACACACACACACACACACACACACACACACACACACACACACACACACACACACACACACACACACACACACACACACACACACACACACACACACACACACACACACACACACAGTGCATGTGTATGTGTGTATAAAATATGTATCTTGATAATGTATACATTAAATATATACCCCAGTTTAAAATTATAATAATGCGTAATATAAAGTCCATCAATATGAAGTGATATATAATTAACAGAAAATAAATGAAGAAACCATTATGTTATATTTAGATGGAATTCTTTTTCAAGTGTTTATTATGTATGTTATCAGTCAGTAAACAAGCTATATGTTTTCATTATCTTATGATGATAAGTCATCATTTTAAATGCTAATTTTCTCTTAAATAGTATTAAATAGTAGCATCCAGTTAGATTAGTTATATCCATCAGTTTTGAATAAGCTAAATAATTGTAATATTTTATTGTAGCATAAAAAAAAATTTACGAACATTAACCAGTTATATTAATGAAAAAAAGTGGCCATACGTTTATCCGTTATATTGATCTGTGAAAACTTTCATTATGGTAAACGATGTGTAGTAAATTGTTGTAAATTATTTTTTATTTTTCAGAACGTACTCACAGCTGCCAGGAGAAGGAATACTGGTGAACTTTATTGGCTTGTTTTATGTAGTTTTTGCTGCTTTGGTTGTTTACATCGCAACAGAAACAAAATACAAGCGATACCCGAGACCTGAAGATGGAGTCCTATTGAGTGGTGCTGCTGAGTAGAAAGTTGGTTGATGAAGACACCAAACATGCACAATACTTTCTGTATACTTTGTAGTACCTCAAAAACTATGAAGCCAGTCTGTGAATGTTCTTACTAGGCATATAATCATAATGAACAATGTTGTAAGCACATTATTAGGACCATAATTCACTGTGTTGATTACTTGACAACATGATGATTGTAGTCAACTATGATCACTTTATAATGCAACTCTGTTACTGAATGGAACTCATGATTTGTTATAAACTATTTGCAACTATAAAGACATTAATATACAACCAAAGCATAATTAATTATAGTTTAAGATTATCCCAGACTGCACCATATAAACATAACATCTACCTCATCATGGTATTCATACACATCATGCTTTGAATATGTTTACAGGTATTGAAGTATTGATTCTTTAACACAAGTAATTGCTGTGCTGATAGTTGACATGTTTCATTTTCTGGATGTTAACTGGCATGAAAATTCTGAAACAAGAATTTTTAAAATTATAAGGTGTAAATTCATAAATCCATAAATTCATACACATGCTGGTATTTTATTTGGTTGTTATCTGTTTTATAATATTTTAAATTTATATTTCAATGCAAATTAAATGTTGTGAAGGTGACCCATCCCACTTAGTTCTTCACTGTACCTCATGTGCACTTTGCTGAAAATAAATCGATTTATTTTAGGTATAAACTTAAGTCTATCCAGTATGGCAGATTGGAGTTTTATTTACTAGTAAAATTCATTAATATGAATCATTTTTTAAGTAGCTATATGTATGTTTTTGCATTGTATGCCTATTTTGGATGTGCAATACAGTTTTGGACATGTGTTTGTTATACCAAGCAGCATGTATCCAGTAAAATTGGCAGTATTATACTATACACATCACGTAAGTCACAAGCAGAGAATACTACAAGTCTAGTGTTGTGGTGCTGTATACATAATATATGTGCATGCTGTAGTTGAAATACATACCACATCTTAACACACACACACACACACACACACACAATTTATATCTTTATTGTATAATCTATACTCATAGTCATTTTGTAATAAGGAACAAATGTACATACCAAAAATTCACTGTATAAAGTTCAGTCTTGAGTAATGTAGTTTCCTTGTTAGCGGGTAAATTTTCAGGTATTTTTTTTTAGAGAATCAAATGATAATTTACATTTTTGGTACTGTATATGAGTATGTGAAGCTAGACTTGATAATGTAAAATTAAGTATTTATAAATTAAAATATATTAAATATAAAGAAGGAAAATTCACACATTAATGTATAGATTTATTGGATGTGTTATAAATGTTGTGTACATTATTGCATCAAAAAGAAATAATTTATTTAAGTTGCTTTTTGAAATTTCTTATAAGATTATATGCAAAAGTTTGTACATATATAATATGGCTACACACACACACACACACACACACACACACACACACACACACACACACACACACACACACACACACACACACACACACACACACACACACACACACACACACACACACACACACACACACACACACACACACACACACACACACACACACAAAGACTGTCTGTCTGGCCATTTAAGCAACTGGTGTACCTTGATTATTTGAGTAAAGATTATAAACGTCATGTAAAAGTTGGCTAAACAGAGGTTATGAACAAATTGCTGCAGGTTGCTTAAAGGGATTTCAGTTTCTTTGTGTATTTATAAAATATGTCTGTGAAAGAAGTTCACATGGATAACATTATTGCAGAAGTAATTTTACTTAGAGATTTTAGTTAGTAATTTTAACAATATGCTGCCTAGCCATTTCTTTGGTGTTACTGTAACAGTTATTGAAATTTGCCAATGAGTTTTATTCCTTTAGGCTAATGGAATGTTTCTCCTTCTCCCACTTTCACCATATCTCTGCATTAGTTTCACTCTCTTCTAGATACCATTAAAGTTAAAAAAATAAAATTGACTAATTATTATTTGACCTGTTGCAACTTTTCCTTCTTTATTGTGTTCTTGAGAAAATGACCATATTACTTTTAAAGTAAATAAAATTTTGTTTGGTGATACTTCAAAGTAGGTAAGATTTGTTCTCTGAGTACTAAATTAAGGCACAAGACCTAATATTATTTCTAAATCACTTTCTACTATTCTATGCTTTTTGGAACATAGCTGGGAGAGAGCTTATAGTCATATTTATAACAGGATTTTATGACATAATTGGATTTTATGATACATAAAGAGCTGTTAGTAATGTTTTGACATTTCACCTCATATGGCAAAATATATTTAAATAGATACTCTCTGCGTGGTACATTGTATTTCAGACAAAATAAACATTTCCTATAATAAATAATATTTTAAAGACTGTAAAACATGCAACTAGTGTGCCAAAGCTGCAGATGTGCTGAGATATGATGATACTGTTTTGTAAGATCCCTTCAGGTACTAACTATGTTATTTTTTTTTAAATTAATCATTTAAATTATTTAGACTGTAGTATGGTCACATGGTTATAGCATACGGGTCCGCTTTGTAAAGTCATTTGTGTTATGCATGAGTACAGAAACCTGACAGATGGCCACATGGCAGCTCAGTGGCCAGGCACATCTGTACTCGAAAGGGTAGATTGAGGAAGGTTGTTACAATTAAATTATTTAAATTCATAACTTTCTAGTACTCATTATGGTAATACCTTAGTTTTTAATTCCAAAGTGACAAGTTTTTTAATGATAAGTAGCAGATTTCTGAAGTCTGTGTATAGTAACAGCAGAGATTTCGAATTAGTCTTTTGTTTTGTGCATTAGTACATCAACTTATTCCATCTACCTAAATATTGGAATTTTATTTATGAAAATAATTAAAAACAGGTCAGAATTTTCAGTTTTTTTTTTAACTTAAAAAGTCAAGTGAAAACAACAATTTGTTTATTTCTGTATGTACCAAAATAGCTTATGTAATCCTTAAGTCTTTCCAGTTGTATATAGTAAATGTGTTTAATTATTTTAGCTTATAGGAACCTTAGCTGGATTGTATTAACTCTTTGCTATTGCCACTGTGGTGAAATACTATGAATTTTATGTAATTAATGAGGTACTAAATACTAAGTGTTTTGATAATTAATTAGCCTTAATTTTGTGATTTCCGTAAGATATGCATGTAAACTTGAGAATATATTCTTTTTTTTTATTATTATTTATGTTTTGATTTCTTTAAAAAATATTATTGTTTATAAGTAAAGTAAAAAAGGTTATATTTTTATAATACCTGTTGTATAAATGAGTAAAATAAAATATTTTTAAATTGGAATTGGATTTATTATTTATATTGTACAAATATCATTCTTAACTCCAACTGGAATTGATTCTAATATTTCTAAATCCAGTTCTAACTATAATTCTAATAATTAATTTTAGTAAATTTTTATAATTTTACTGTCTATTTTGCATGCAGTTTAATAATTGTATTAAGTACAGGAATGTGTGATAAAAATATTTTTTGTTTAATTCCTTAACTTTGCTTGAATAGTTCTGCCACAAGTATATTAGCACCAAACTAGTTAGCACTGTTTCTTATTGAGTTTTAGGTAGTTTATAAAAATATACCATTGTGATGCTCTATAATTTGAGTAAGTTGTCAAATCAAATAATTTTCTGAACCAGCAAATTACCATTATTCTGGATAGCTGTTGATCTCTCAACTATCAAAGATGGTTATGTAATAACATGCTGCCTGTAAACATGTATATGGTATACAAATAATGGTGTGAAAATATAACTGTGAAAAATTGTTACTTTTGAAAGAACTTTGTGAATTTTTATTGAAACAAAACACAGAATCATAGAACAGTATTTTGTATTATATAAAAATATAAGTTTAAGAGGAACAAGGACCAAGTCAACTCAGTACATCAGTTTGAAAGTTATCAGTCCCACTTCATCCTAGTTTTCCCTAGTTTTTGTATCCTTTGTTTTTCTCAGCTTTCCACCACTTTCATATATTTGTAATGTTTTTTCATATTTATTTTAAATACAATTAAATATTTTATTATCTGATAAGAATTTTTTAGTGTTACCCTGTAAAATTTTTTTGTTAGATCTATTTTGAACACATTTTTGTGAACTTGTTACAGATGATCAGATTCACATTAAGTTAATGCCAGTTTAAAGTTTTCATTAAGTAGTTAAGAAATTTGCTCTTTTAAAATTTAAGAGCAAATTTCTTTTTTACTGGCCTAATTAATAGTACCAGTATATAGGCCTCCGAGTAAATAATTTAAAGTGTATGTATTATGTTTCTGAACAACTTTCATATTTTTAACCCATGACTGCCCAAGTTTTTTTTTTACTGAATTTTGGATTTTGGTTTCCTGAAATTGTTTTACAGTGATGAAAACCAACATACAAATTATTTTAAGTTACGAGGGCTATCCAGAAAGTAACAGACGTTTTGACCGAGCGCGGCGGTGGGCGGGGATAGAACCGCCATCTTGGTGTCAGAACGTTCCTACACTCAGTACGCATCCAGCTGTGGTAGCGTGCGGTCTGTGCCCCTCTTACTTTGCTCTCTGTGACGTGTTAAAATGTGCGCTGCAACAGAAAATCCCGCCACTTGTGAGGTGCGTTCTGTGATTAGGTTTTTGTTGGCAAAAATCACAAACCAATTGAAATTTATCGCCAACTTTGTGATGTGTACGGAAAAGGAATAATGAGTGAAAGCCAAGTGAGGCAATGGTGCATTGATTTTAAAAATGGCCGTACCAATGTTCACGATGAGGACCGCAGTGGTAGACCTAGCCTTGTGACTGATGAACTGGTGATGAAAATCAACGACAAAATTCGTGAAGATCGTCGTTTCACGATTACGGAACTTTCGAAACATTTTCCCCAAATTTCACGGAGTTTGGTGCATGAAATTGTGGCGGAAAAGCTTGGTTACCACAAATTTTGTGCTAGGTGGATTCCGAAAATCCTAACGGAAGACCACAAAAAACAGAGACTGGCTGCAGCACTAACTTTCCTCGAAGATTACGACAAAAATGGTAACAAAGTTATCGATCGTAGTATCGTAACTGGGGACGAGACTTGGGTGAAGCATGTCAATAGTGAAACAAAAAGGCAGTCGATGGAATGGGGACACACAAATTCTCCCAAGAAACCAAGGAAGTGTTTGCAAACGCTGTCAGCAAGAAAGATCATGGCTACTGTGTTTTGGGACTCTGAAGGAGTGATTCTCGTTGATTTTCTTGAACGTGGCACAACAATTAACTCGGAGAGGTATTGTGAAACACTGAGAAAGTTAAGGCGCGCGATACAAAACAAGCGTCGGGGAAAACTTAGTGCGAAGGTTTTGTTTTTTCACGACAACGCACGTCCACACACGGCCAATCGTACCCGAGAGCTCTTCGATGGTTTTGGATGGGAGGTGTTCGATCATCCACCATACAGCCCGGATTTGGCGCCGAGCGACTATCACCTCTTCCCAGCGATGAAGACATGGCTCGCTACACAACGCTTTGATACTGACGCCGAACTGCATGCCGGTGTAAACCAGTGGTTGAAATCGCAGGCGGCAGATTTCTACAGAGACGGTATTGAAAAACTTGTGCCACGGTATGATAAGTGCCTTAATTTGAATGGCGATTATGTAGAAAAATAGCTTAAGCGTGTACCTTTCAAATGTATATAATAAAATTTTGTTTTTTCATTTTGTAAATTTTTTATTTCAAAACGTCTGTTACATTCTGGATAGCCCTCGTATATAACCTTATCAGTTTATTAGGGATATGGACACGCTGGGCAGTTATGTATGCAAAATAAATTAAGTTTATATATATATATATATACACACACACACACACACAGTGGAACCCCTCAAATCCGAACTAATTGGGGCTGTGTTATGTTCTATTCTTTTACTTACCAATTTCCACCGCGTTTCTTGTACTTACCTCAAGCAATACCTTCACTTACCCATCACACTTACACGCCACCCTGACTTACCCAACACAGAAGATTCCAAATTATTTATAGGTCGCCACGATATTTTGTGGTTTAATATCGAAACCTTGAAACACTTTTACTTATTTGCCACGTTCGTTAGGCGAAATTTTTTATACGGGATAGGTGATGTTAATGTGGCATAATAATTTACTTAACACATGGTTACGCTACTAATTCATTTTATTGATATTCATTTTTGAACTTTACTTTTCTGTTTGTAACTCTTTAACAATTTATCAAATTCTTTGCTTAATGTTGTACTTTAAAACATTCTGTGAAAACTAAATTGATTACTCCAACTAAGCAGTCTACATTTTAGTTTGTTGGACAAATGCTACATTTCTTTTCTATTTTTTCTTCCAACACATTTACGTTAATCATTAAAAAATGCAAAATAATAATATGGTGTATTACCTCTTTTTAGTACAAAACATATATCGAAAAACAAACAAAAAAACTTAAACTATTTTAACTCTATTTTTAAGACGACTCAGTTTGCTGACACACTCATTCACAACTTTCCCCATTTAAGTTTAATTTAGCGCTTTTTGAAGGATTAATTTGTATTTAAATTGAAAATATAAATTTCCTTTCCTGCCATCGCCTCAAATCCGTGTTGCAGTCATTACCGGTTATTTGTTCTGATTGTAGATTAAAGTTGCACTGATTTCTTTTAAAACACTATCACATTTTACTTGTAATTTACACACAAAATTTGTAGGTCGGCCGACCATAATTAAACTCGAGTAAAGATTTTTATGACCGCATGCGGTCTGGAGGTGAAGTCGACTGGCGGTAACTACGCACACACTTTCCTACCACCATTCTGTGTGGCAGACGGAAATGCACACTGCCTTCTTATGACGAATTGTTAGTCACCGTACAGGGAACATGGGTTGTTAATGTTCCCAAGGTGTTGACGATATTCCATTGTGACAAGGCCGTAGACTCAGATGGGCAGAGTCTTACCTTGACTTCCGTCATCACGAACCACATGTCGACTAAAATTTTATACTCTAGCCATTTTGGTTGGCGTCGTTTCAGTCTGAGTAGCGTCATCTGCGTGCATGATGGTGTTGCGCGTACTCTGTGTGTAACACAACACTGGAATTCTCAGAATCGTATTGCGTTCTTACCACACCCGCTTTCAAAGCTATATCACTGTTCACTGTTTGACTGCTGCCGTATTTTACGTGGGCGTTACAATTGAAAATTAAATAAAATTGATAAAAAATAAAACCTCCCATTCTGCCACATTACAAGCCCCCCCCCCCCAATGAGAGGTCTTCTGCTGAAACAGAAGAACTCTCATTGCTAAACCCCTAAGAGGATCGGTGAGGATATGGTGCCAACAACCCCCCGTTAATTCTTAAACACATCATGGGTAAACTACCCCCCTAGCTCAGCGACCATGGCTGCACCTGAACGAGATTACTGGACTTCTCTGTTCGAGATCCCAACACCATAACATCGGACAGACACTCACCATAGTACACCTAACCTTCTATCATTCCACCCAAAAAAATTAAAATACTGGCCTTATACCATACCAGATCCTCAACCGATATGTCTCCCCTTACATGCATACTGGGTTGCCTTTAGCAAATACTGGGTGTATACACATACTCATTGTTATACTATACCTAAATTCCATATTCAAAACTCATAAAATGTTTTATCTCTTAAACTTAATTTCTTTTTTCAATTTACTTGACTGGACGGTACAGTGTCAAATCCAAAATAAATTACACAAATCAAACTGAAATCATTTAAATTTCATTCGCCTAGAGAAATTGCTCTAAGTCCATTATCAAAGATCTATTAATTTGATCATTTCTTTCCATTTACTTTCAAAAATTTAAAAATCTTTTGATTGGATTCATAACTCTTCTTATTTATTTACTAACAATCCTAATAACCACATAAAAATATACAACTTACTTCTACTATAAAGTCAAAATTCAAAAATAACTGCTCTTGAGTACCAAAAAGAACATAAAATACATATCATAAATCAGCTGACACCTTCACTACTGATAATGAACATTACAATTTACAATGACGTTCTTTAATACGAGAAATAGAAAATAAATTTTTTTTTTTCAAAAAAATTTTAATTTTCCAAAATATTTCTTTTATTAATTTCAAGAAAAAATAAAATTATTTAATTTAATTGAAGTAACAAAATTCATGAGTTAATCACTATAAACCTATCCTGGCTCTAACATCAGTTATCAGCTGATCTCTCTGGGTCAGGTGACTGACCTTGCCCTATATACACCATACAAAACTATACCATGAAAATTACACAACATCTGTTCATAATCCTTACACTCTAACATAATAACAATAAAGACACAATAAAACATAATAAACAAACTCTGATAAACATCTTCTATACTTGACATATAGTCTTTTCAGAATCAGTAGAGTCCTTTATGAAATCATTACACAGAGTACAACACATTGAAATCACTTACTTATAAACAGCCTATCTATTACAATAATATTTCTTGAATCAAAATAAAACCATTTAGTTAGCTTATCAGCTAGTCAACATCATTAAGTTTTCAAATTTTAGTTCGTTACTCCCCTGAGTAACCACCTTACACACACACTATGGCCCCCCCCTAAACTGTTGCGTTCAGTTGCTTCCACAAGGACTGAATTTGAGGAGGAATTTTGGCATCTCCTGTCCTTGCTTCAGCCTTACATGTTTAAAATTATCAGATATCATAATATCTGGAAGTTACATATTTAAAACCTTAATGCGGGTCTATCACCTTTTTTTACTGTTCGTACGCGAACAGAGTGATAGCCGCTGTTCCATAATTTGGTGATTCCCCTGAATTACCCCCTTTAAATTTCTAAATTCACCTTTACAACGATAACAGCTATGGTCAGTTAAGGCAGAACGTGACGCAATGAGCCCCAACCATAGCTGTCAAAGCTAAACCAATTCCACGGTCAGGGTTCGGTGAGGCCGTGACCGCCCGAAAAGTGGGGAATCACAAGTAAAAAATATTTGTTTATGATATGGTTACACTTTAAAGTTACAATTTTCATTACATGACATTTCTAGTCTTAGTTGTGTGTTTTAACATCATACATTTCTTTCTTAACTTTCCCTACCTTGACCTTCATTAACATAAAATAGTGAGTACTACAAACTATTTACTTATTCATTTGAACTGATCTATTCGTACTTTCATAGGCTATCATCAACTAACGATTGAAACTTTCATTACAACTTAATTTACCATTTAATAAAAAGAATTTACTCCCTCTCACGCCATTAAAATAAACATTTACTTTGCATCTGAATAAAATTTACAAACATTTCAAATTTATTTTTATTTTTATTTTATTTATTTTTCATTAACATAAAATAGTGAGTACTACAAACTATTTACTTATTCATTTGAACTGATCTATTCGTACTTTCATAGGCTATCATCAACTAACGATTGAAACTTTCATTACAACTTAATTTACCATTTAATAAAAAGAATTTACTCCCTCTCACGCCATTAAAATAAACATTTACTTTGCATCTGAATAAAATTTACAAACATTTCAAATTTAGGTTTAGTTTCAAATTCTATTAAATTCTTACTTGTTTCATTTATTGTTACATTTTACCTATGATTTTCTCTTTAACATTTTCATTATCAATTATTTTGGGTGACTCTTAATTATTCATAATAATACGATTTATAAATGGGTGATTAAATATAACCTCAACCCCCTTCTGACTCTAACACTTGCTAACAGATTTACATAGTCTGACACCACTCTCGCAAAATATTTATCTCCATTAACGCTCTAACTCCACTTATAATAAAATACCCTCTACCCTCTTTGTACTTAGGATGTGTTCCCTCCCTCCGCAATTCCATTCATAACCGTTTGCCTCTCCACCAAATATCGGCAAGCACTCTACTAAAACCCTCTACTACCCGCCACAACGCCTGTCGTTGAGGACTCCTTATCACACCACCCACCTTACAAAATTCCACCATCTGTTTATTACCTAAATATACCACTCTCATTACTCTACCTATAATCACTCTCGCTACTATGTCACTACTAATACTCAGTTTTCTATCTTACTTATATTCCCAAAATCTTATTTCTGTTTAACACCCGTTTAACCTTAACTCTGACCAACTTAAATGCCTTATTGAAATAATTATTGTCACCCAAACTCTAACTTTTACAACCTTTTACATTAAATTGCTCTTTGAAAATTACATTAGAAAACTCGTAACTACCTCAAATTAATTTCATTATTTAATTTAAAACCTTTTAAACATATGTAAACATTTTACTTTATTTAACTGTATTATAAAATTCATACTTACAGTACATCACACATATACTGTCATAGACACAAAATATAAACATTTGTCACCACCAGATCATGTACACAACTCCGTGTATCTTCTGAAACATTGAAACCCCCCTTTTTAATTTTTAAAGTTTTTGTAATTTTTTTTGAATTTTTTTTTTATTTTATTTAATTTTTTTTATTTAAGTTTTTTTGTAAAGGGGAGAGACATCATATTTAGAACTAGGTGGAAAACCTAGAGGAAGCAAAAGTGTGCAAGGCCCAATTACAATTACAGACATGTCCCCCCAGGTGAATGACAGGACTTGCAAATGAAAAAGTCTTTTAACCAACAAGCGTATGCTTTATTAAACCTGCAAGATGTTACATAAAATGACAAGTTCTCGATTGTGTAAGCACACAATTAATGGCAGGATTATTTATATATATGTATATCAATTAATATTCAGAATGTCAAAAAAATAAGTGAATTTGATATTAACATAATTGCAAAATTTCTGCCTGATTATGTATGAGTCAATGATAACAATAATCTCATTCATAAAGCAATTGACCAATCCATAAGTGTTGTATAGTTTCAAATAGGCTAGCCTTTTGTCTTGGTAAGCACATTTATGGTTTTTTCTTTTTTAAATTCATTACATATTCCCCCAGCAAAATATAGTAAAATTACACACACAAACACATACACGACATAAATAACAAAACATCCCTCATTTCAGTACTAACTTCCTCCTAAACCCATTCCAACTACAGTAAATGAATGCACCATAATATGTATAGATATGTACAAATATAAATGACAGCGTAAACTGATAATCACAGCTCCTAAGTATAGATTTGCCTTGGTAATTAACACCAGAGGATGTAAGTGACCGCCCCCAGACTCAACCTGCTAAACGACCCTGACTTTAATCGTTAAAGCGCTAAGTATATGTGGGAAAGAAAATAGTTTCTCATCTAAAGCATCAGACAGCCCCCGTTACGTGATTAAAACTCAGCCATGACCAGATGACATGATAGCACAAGATAATTAACTCCCTAATGGTCTTAATTAGATGAAAAGTTAGATCTTACAGCAAACTGCGGATATGTGTGTATGTGTGTAATTTCTTACACATTATAAACAGTTATAAGATATTTCATTAGGTGTACTGCTGTAATGTTCACACATGCAATAACATAATTGAACATGAGAGTTTGTGCTAGAGTATAACGGTCAAAACTTCACGAGTGAGCTTCTGGCGGCTTCTGTGCATTCACCATGTTGTGGAGAGAGAAATAGATAATTAGAATGTTCCCACCTGGATTGTCCGGTGTACTTAGTCCATATTGGCGCTGATCAGTAATGTAACGGTCGTATCACAAGTCCTGGGGCAGCGTAGCTTTGGAGGAGTTTCCCAACAGTTGTCCTCGACTGACGGCAATCGTGGCTAGAAGATCATCTCTGCCAGTAGGGTGGACAGTTCTACGTCACACCCGACACCCATCTCGCCTTTGTTCGAGCACCTGTGACATGTAATAGGTTGTAGAGGGTGTCATAAGAAAAAATACGCCACATAGGCCGTCCACATTAAACTCCAACACCAACTTTAAACATCAACAGCGCACACACACACATCGCCACTAAGTCATTTTAATCAGTATTAAGCTCCCCAGCTGTGACTTATTTCACTCATGTACCAACTACCTCTTAAGTATTTCGTTGAAATATAACAATTAATTAATTACGTATTTCATAATTGTTAATAACACCAAACACAGCTGAGTGCGAGATGCATTAGCATTTGCTTTATTGAAGTCAATTTGGCCCACAACATTTTCATTCATATTAATTTAATTTTTGTAATTGCGTTAACGCACACATTGAAAACTGCTCTACGCACACACACACACACACACACACACACACACACACACACACACACACACACACACACACACACAAGTATAGATTATAATAGACGCTGAAACACAAAAATATTTTTGGGGTTAGAATATTTTCAGAACCCGCTAACTTGTACATACCTGGAGCTATACTTTATTTAGCCAACCATAGCGATAGCCGAGGAAGTCCAGAACAGAAGGTTACCGCCAGTCGAGAGCAGATGACCAGGTCGGAGGATCGAACAGAAATGAGGCCGATACAATGTGTTTGTCAACCCAAGTAAACTCTGGATGCAGGAATGTACAGAAACAGCTGGACAGGCCAACTGAATTGCGTTGCTGCACAGCATTTGTGTGTATAAACAGACGACAACTACCGTATGGCCGTGCGTGACGTCACCGCCGCTCGTTTTAAAATACTTATAATACGCTGCCGAACCCAGTACGGCACACCCTCACCCCAAAAGGGCAACATGGTTGACCCAAAACAAACAAGTCTTCAAGCACGACAGCTGCGGGAAAACCTGGAAAATCTCAGACCCTAAATCGCTCTTGGTGGATTCAGTAGCACAAGAAAACGAAAAAGCAGAAGGAAGAGGTGTGAGTCAGTGAATGTGTGTCTGAAAGAGAAGGTGTAAGTGTGAGTCCTGCATGCTCGCCGGGCCCTGGTCCGCATGCAGATATAAGGGACAGAAAAGAACAGCAGAAAGACAAGAATTGCTGCGCCAGCTCTGAGTACCGACCACCAAGGCCTCCCAAATCTAATAACTGAGACCCAGGACCATTAACACTATTCCTCCCTTCCCAGGACTGAAAATCTCTACCACACTGCGACCATCCCCCACGCGAGTCCTCTCCTCCATGCCAACTCTCGGGACCGCCCCAACACGTCACCATTCCAGTGACCACCTCCTAACTCTCCTGGTACTCACATATTCACGCCCGAAGGCTAACAAGGTGTTACAAACCTTGATATGCGAGTACCCTTCGAGAACCGTCCACCGTCGTGGACCGACCAGCCATGTGAAGCAAACAAGGCATCCTCCATCCTTGACACATGACTGGCCCACCTTCCCCACACTAGGATGGGCGGACCCTATTCACAAGGCAGAGAAGACCGTGCAGAGGGCACGCGAACATCAATCCGATTTCTTAACTTTTCAAAGCAGCTTAACTAGCAAGAGGGGGGTTTACTTTTCCACCGTCTAAACAAACCACACTTAATCCAAAACTGACACACCAGAGAAATCAAACGATGAATGCGGCATGGACCGACACTACAATAATCGACAACCAAATTCAACCTCTATGACCAAGGAAACAGCACATAACTTCTCCATCTTATTTTTAGAACAGTCGAAACTGATAATCTACAGGACCAGGTCCGAGAAGAGCAACAACCTGTTCTCATCTACTCCATCCAATACTGAAAGTTTCTGGAAAATCCCTGAAATGGGGTGGGACAATTCCCGGTAACATACCGTCGCCAGAGTTGCACAATTCTCAACCACAACACAATAACTTAAATCCGCATGAAACATCTAACACAAACTTAACATACAAAACATAATGACAAAGAATCCGGAAAAAACTCAAGTACTCTTCTTCCTTTGAGCCGCTCCACAGTGCTCTAGCGATGCGATGAGATGGGTGTGATAAAGGCAGAGAAACAGCCATGTAAAATTTCCAGAAGAGAACACGACACAAAACCACAAAACTGACTCACTAAATACCATCCACAAAGTACACATAAAATTCGATGTAATCGAAAATATAACTATCACATCCATGCCCCTGGTCGGACCAGGACCGAATTCCGAATACATGATACCGCCACGTAACGCCCTCAATAAACAAGTACTATATAACGGGAATGCTATAAAACACGTTGTCTAATGCAGGAGACAAATCACAATCAAAATCGACAAGTACTGACGGCCCTCATCACGTCCAGAATCTGTTTGAGCTCCAGGGTATGTGCAAGTGAAATCAATCAGCACACATTCATAAAAAAAAATCAATCACATTCTTATAACCCCTTTTTAAAATTCATCTCACACTCAACATCACAAAATAATCACTTAAACACTAACACATATTAAATTATTTTAAACTTCATCAACCCCTTATTCATTTTATAAAATGTGCTATTTTTCTGGTTATTCTTTCTATTAATTCTTTACACTACCATTAAGTTTTCTTGCAACACTTGGATTCCAATTAAAAAATAATTTGAGATAACTTGCAAGTCCTAACACCAACTGACATGTCTGTAGCCACACCAAGTTTCATTTAAGGAAATAAATGTAAGTCCCCAGATTCTAAAATTTCTCAAGTTCAAAAGAAAAAAATAAGGCAGAAATAATACCTACTACCTACCTAGAATCATAACCACGCTCTGCTACCATTTGAAACCCCCCTTTTTATTTTTTAAAGTTTTTGTAATTTTTTTTGAATTTTTTTTGTATTTTATTTAATTTTTTTTTATTTAAGTTTTTTTGTAAAGGGGAGAGACATCATATTTAGAACTAGGTGGAAAACCTAGAGGAAGCAAAAGTGTGCAAGGCCCAATTACAATTACAGACATGTCCCCCCAGGTGAATGACAGGACTTGCAAATGAAAAAGTCTTTTAACCAACAAGCGTATGCTTTATTAAACCTGCAAGATGTTATATAAAATGACAAGTTCTCGATTGTGTAAGCACACAATTAATGGCAGGATTATTTATATATATGTATATCAATTAATATTCAGAATGTCAAAAAAATAAGTGAATTTGATATTAACATAATTGCAAAATTTCTGCCTGATTGTGTATGAGTCAATGATAACAATAATCTCATTCATAAAGCAATTGACCAATCCATAAGTGTTGTATAGTTTCAAATAGGCTAGCCTTTTGTCTTAGTAAGCACATTTATGGTTTTTTCTTTTTTAAATTCATTACATATTCCCCCAGCAAAATATAGTAAAATTACACACACAAACACATACACGACATAAATAACAAAACATCCCTCATTTCAGTACTAACTTCCTCCTAAACCCATTCCAACTACAGTAAATGAATGCACCATAATATGTATAGATATGTACAAATATAAATGACAGCGTAAACTGATAATCACAGCTCCTAAGTATAGATTTGCCTTGGTAATTAACACCAGAGGATGTAAGTGACCGCCCCCAGACTCAACCTGCTAAACGACCCTGACTTTAATCGTTAAAGCGCTAAGTATATGTGGGAAAGAAAATAGTTTCTCATCTAAAGCATCAGACAGCCCCCGTTACGTGATTAAAACTCAGCCATGACCAGATGACATGATAGCACAAGATAATTAACTCCCTAATGGTCTTAATTAGATGAAAAGTTAGATCTTACAGCAAACTGCGGATATGTGTGTATGTGTGTAATTTCTTACACATTATAAACAGTTATAAGATATTTCATTAGGTGTACTGCTGTAATGTTCACACATGCAATAACATAATTGAACATGAGAGTTTGTGCTAGAGTATAACGGTCAAAACTTCACGAGTGAGCTTCTGGCGGCTTCTGTGCATTCACCATGTTGTGGAGAGAGAAATAGATAATTAGAATGTTCCCACCTGGATTGTCCGGTGTACTTAGTCCATATTGGCGCTGATCAGTAATGTAACGGTCGTATCACAAGTCCTGGGGCAGCGTAGCTTTGGAGGAGTTTCCCAACAGTTGTCCTCGACTGACGGCAATCGTGGCTAGAAGATCATCTCTGCCAGTAGGGTGGACAGTTCTACGTCACACCCGACACCCATCTCGCCTTTGTTCGAGCACCTGTGACATGTAATAGGTTGTAGAGGGTGTCATAAGAAAAAATACGCCACATAGGCCGTCCACATTAAACTCCAACACCAACTTTAAACATCAACAGCGCACACACACACATCGCCACCAAGTCATTTTAATCAGTATTAAGCTCCCCAGCTGTGACTTATTTCACTCATGTACCAACTAACTCTTAAGTATTTCGTTGAAATATAACAATTAATTAATTACGTATTTCATAATTGTTAATAACACCAAACACAGCTGAGTGCGAGATGCATTAGCATTTGCTTTATTGAAGTCAATTTGGCCCACAACATTTACATTCATATTAATTTAATTTTTGTAATTGCGTTAACGCACACATTGAAAACTGCTCTACACACACACACACACACACACACACACACACAAGTATAGATTATAATAGACGCTGAAACACAAAAATATTTTTGGGGTTAGAATATTTTCAGAACCCGCTAACTTGTACATACCTGGAGCTATACTTTATTTAGCCAACCATAGTGATAGCCGAGGAAGTCCAGAACAGAAGGTTACCGCCAGTCGAGAGCAGATGACCAGGTCGGAGGATCGAACAGAAATGAGGCTGATACAATGTGTTTGTCAACCCAAGTAAACTCTGGATGCAGGAATGTACAGAAACAGCTGGACGGGCCAACTGAATTGCGTTGCTGCACAGCATTTGTGTGTATAAACAGACGACAACAACTACCGTATGGCCGTGCGTGACGTCACCGCCGCTCGTTTTAAAATACTTATAATACGCTGCCGAACCCAGTACGGCACAACATTTTAACAACCATGATTCCCTAACTAAACACATTTTACATTCATTTATTCATTTACTGTTTATTCTCAAGTTTAATCGTATACAATCATTTAAATAATTATCTAAATCTCTTTATACCACATTTTAAATTAATCAGTTACTTCGTCTCAAATTATTTTAATTCCATCAATTATTAAAACACAACATATTTTAATTACCTTATCCAAAACAATTACAATTCATTTATTATCACCTTTGTAATCATTTATTTAATCTGACAAAATATCATTATTATTATTATTAAATTAATTTCAGCTACACACACATATTGTTTACATAAAACATTTTACAATACAAACACAATCAATTTCACTAGAATTTATTTACAAATTCTTGTCATTATTTTTCTGTTTACCACACTTCATTTCATAATCTAGCCAGGTCATAACCATAAACTAAAATATTTAAAATGTCCATTCACTGATTTTTTAATTAACCTCCATCATCGTATATTAGTCTTACTTTTATATAATAATTATCGTCCTTACTCACACTCGTTACACTATTATTATTATTATTGTAATGATTACTTTCGTTAATTACACTAACACAATAATTAATTACATTTTTGTCTACCAATAATTCATAAAACCTGTCTACATTGGTGATCTTAGTTCTGTCTCTGTCAGTATTTTTAGTTAACATAAGGTAAGTTATTTGTCATCATATTCCTCCACTACATTCATCACAACATCAGCTAAGTTTTTATCATTTATAAAGGTATCATCAAAATAATCATCTATCTCCTTCAATTCTAACCGCTCTTTCAACTCATCATAACTCCTTCTCAACGTAAATAACTCTATTATTCTCTCTCGCTCTCTCTCTCTCTCTCTCTCTCTCTCTCTCTCTCAAAATACTTCTCACAACCCCCTTGAACTATCTTATTCCATGCCAAGGGCACCACAAAAAACACTTTTTACCTCTCCTAGTTTACCGGGTTAATCACAAAAAACTAATGGACCATACGAAGACACCTCGTCTTCCACACCACCACCAGAGGAAACTCTGTCCTCATAAAACACCTGTGAAACCTTTGTTTCACTATAAACTTGGGAAAAATCTGCCCTTTGCCCATCTAACCTCTCTACACACACTCTCACAACCTCATCAACACTTTCTCTGCTCACAACCTTACTCTCTAACACCACGTTTTTAATTACACCACTGTTATCACTCGTTAATCCATTATTATAATTATTGTTATTACTCACCTTGTCTACCGTCACCTGTTTTGTATCTAATCTACTACCACTACCATTAATACATATATTTCCATCACTTTTCTTTGTGTTGTTCTTACCTGTATTTATTCCCCACACTCCCATTCTCTCAATATTCTGTTCTAATTTGTTAAAGTTATTCTCAAATATTTCATTGGTATTTTCTAAACGCTTATTGACCTCATTAATATGGTTTTTTAATTCACGAAAATTGCTTTCACATTTTACTTTTTGTTCATGTATTTCACTACTCAATTTATGAAATTTTTTGTCATTATTATCAAGACGTTGATTTACTTCATTAAATTTGTTATTCTGTTCATTGAATTTACTATCGTTAATGTCAAAACGATTATTTATGTCACTACTCATTTCATTAAATTTAGTGTCAAAACGATCATTTAATGCATCAAATTTCTTATTGTTATCACTAGACATCAGTTTAATTTCCCCCATTATCTCACGCAACCAATCCTCAGTTTTATTACTTTCTCTAGCCGAGACGGGAGTTGAATGAACTCTCGCCTCATCATAACAGCTGATTCTGTCCAGCTTTCTTGATTTACTATAGGAGTTTCTGACTGAATTTCTGATTCACTTATAACAGTTGAGTCAGACAAACTGACTTCGTTCTCTGTATTTTCCATTTTTTATAAATTTAATTATTCTTTATTATATAACTTAGTTATTATCTAAACAATATCTCATAACTTAACTCTAACAGTATTTTACGTCTTAATCTCTACTCACACATCTCGTAATTTTTTCTATTATAAAAAACCGCCTACTATCACCACCTATTTCGTACTTCAAATCAGGCCTAAACCCATATGACTTAATTCATTTGAGTTATCCTGGCAGGGTCGCCATTTGTTACGTTCTATTCTTTTACTTACCAATTTCCACCGCGTTTCTTCTACTTACCTCAAGCAATACCTTCACTTACCCATCACACTTACACGCCACCCTGACTTACCCAACACAGAAGATTCCAAATTATTTATAGGTCGCCACGATATTTTGTGGTTTAATATCGAAACCTTGAAACACTTTTACTTATTTGCCACGTTCGTTAGGCGAAATTTTTTATACGGGATAGGTGATGTTAATGTGGCGTAATAATTTACTTAACACATGGTTACGCTACTAATTCATTTTATTGATATTCATTTTTGAACTTTACTTTTCTGTTTGTAACTCTTTAACAATTTATCAAATTCTTTGCTTAATGTTGTACTTTAAAACATTCTGTGAAAACTAAATTGATTACTCCAACTAAGCAGTCTACATTTTAGTTTGTTAGACAAATGCTACATTTCTTTTCTATTTTTTCTTCCAACACATTTACGTTAATCATTAAAAAATGCAAAATAATGATATGGTGTATTACCTCTTTTTAGTACAAAACATATATCGAAAAACAAAAAAAACAAAAAACTATTTTAACTCTATTTTTAAGACGACCCAGTTTGCTCACACACTCATTCACAACTTTTCCCCATTTAAGTTTGATTTAACGCTTTTTGAAGGATTAATTTGTATTTAAATTGAAAATATGAATTTCCTTTCCTGCCATCGCCTCAAATCCGTGTTGCAGTCATTACTGGTTATTTGTTCTGATTGTAGATTAAAGTTGCACTGATTTCTTTTAAAACACTATCACATTTTACTTGTAATTTACACACAAAATTTGTAGGTCGGCCGACCATAATTAAACTCGAGTAAAGATTTTTATGACCGCATGCGGCGGTCTGGAGGTGAAGTCGACTGGCGGTAACTATGCACACACTTTCCTACCACCACTCTGTGTGGCAGACGGAAATGCACACTGCCTTCTTGTGACGAATTGTTAGTCACCGTACAGGGAACATGGGTTGTTAATGTTCCCAAGGTGTTGACGATATTCCATTGTGACAAGGCCGTAGACTCAGATGGGCGGAGTCTTACCTTGACTTCCGTCATCTCGAACCACGTGGCGACTAAAATTTTATAGTGTAGCCATTTTGGTTGGCGTCGTTTCAGTCTGAGTAGCGTCATCTGCGTGCATGATGGTGTTGCGCGTACTCTGTGCGTAACACAACACTGGAATTCTGAGAATCGTATTGCGTTCTTACCACACCCGCTTGCAAAGCTATATCACATTTCACTGTTTGACTGCTGCCGTATTTTACGTGGGCGTTACAATTGAAAATTAAATAAAATTGATAAAAAATAAAACCTCCCATTCTGCCACATTACAGCTGTAGCCTGTTCGGATTCGGAAAAGTTCGGATTAGCCGAAAAATCTGCATACATAGTACTCAACACTAGTTACGGTGTACGCGCCGCCCGGTAATGTTGCGTAGGGGTGAGACGAAGCCGCCGGAGGTTGCTGACCTTGACTGGCCATGAATCACTGTTGCTGTCAGATGGAAGTGCGCTAAAAGTAGCCCAGTCCTACAACAATAGGTCTAGAAATCTTTGTATTCCAGTTAGTCCTCTGGCGTTTGTTGTCCTGTGCATTTGTCTGGTGTTACTGTTTCCATCCAGTGTACATAGTTTGTTCGAGTTTTCGTGTAAGGTTTATTGTTTTTGCATTTGAAGTGAGCAGTGTAGATCGGGTTTTTTAGTTTTCTTAAATTATGGCAAGCAAACGAAAACATAGTTCTTGTACTTTAAAAGAAAAACTCGAAGTGTTAATGCGACTAGACAAAGGGGAAAGTTTGACGAAGTTGGCTGTTGAATTTGTTGTTGGTAAGGCAACAATCAGTGACTGGAAAAAGAATCATGCGAAAATTGAACAGTTTTGCAGTGCAACAAGTGAAAAAACTTTGAAACAACGCCACCACGCAAAAGTTTCTGTAAATGAAGAAATTGACGAAGCAGTGTTTTTGTGGTTTACACAAGAGAGGCAGAAAGAAGTTCCTATTAGTGGTCCATTAATTCAAGAAAAGGAATTGCGGCTGAACAAACTAATGAATGGAGATTTGGCATTTACTGCTAGCAATGGGTGGTTGGGTCGATGGAAGAGAAGGCATGGAATCAGACAACTGACGATAAGCGGAGAGAAGTTATCAGCTGATGGTACTGCTGCAAAAGAATATTTAGATGAATTCGCCGATTTGATTTTGTCAGAAAATTACTTGCCCCAGCAAGTGTACAATGCGGACGAGACTGGATTGAATTGTAAAGCACTTCCCACTAAAAGTCTTGCTTCTAAAGAGGAATATTCTGCGCCAGGCTTTAAAATGAACAAACAGTGTCTCACAGTTTTGGCCTGCAGTAACGCCGCGGGAACAAACAAGCTACCATTAATGGTGATTGGAAAATCTGCCAAGCCACGAACCCTTAAAAATATGAACATGAATTCTCTCCCTGTTTATTACAGAAATCAGAATAAGGCGTGGATGACTGGTAATCTTTTTAAGGAGTGGTTTGAAAAGAAATTTGTTCCTTCGGTAACAAGATTTAATGAAGAAAATGGACTGCCACCTTGAGCTCTACTTTTGATAGACAACGCTCCGTCACATCCTTCAGACATGCAGTTGGTGTGCAGAGACATAAAAGCAATTTTTCTACCACCTAACGTGACATCGCTGCAGCAGCCTATGGATCAAGGTGTGCTACAGAACATAAATCTAAGCTACAGAAAAATGCTTCTTCAAATTCATATTGAAGAAGATTGTTCTCTTTCTATTCTTGAGAAGCTAAAGAAGATAACAATAAAAGATGTGATTTACTGGGTTGCAGAATCCTGGAACAATACCAGTAAAAATTTACTGCAGCGATCTTGGACGAAGCTTTGGCCCAGCCTCGAATTTGTGGAAACACCACGTACAACATGAGATGATGAAACTGAGCTCCTTCATCTCTTTCAAAAAGTACCAGGATGTGAGGATGCTGAAAAAGGTTGTCTGGAGGAGTGGGCAGCACTAGACGACAATGAAGAATGCACCGAGCATGACATAGTGTCTGTGGTCCAAGATCAACATGACAGTGTATCAGGTAGCGATAGCGAGGGAGAAGATGCCTCAACAAACGTGACTCATTCTGATGCTGCCGTCGCTCTCGACATCGCGTTGCGCTACATAGAACAACATGCAGCTGCTGCACCCAATGATGTCTTGTTTATGCGACGCTGGCGCAACATCGCATCCTCGGGAACGTTTATGTCACTTCGCCAGATGAAGATCACTGATTTTAAGTGAAATATCGGTATGGAGAACCATACATGACTTCCATGTTCTAAGATTTATATTTAAAATAATTTTCGAAATGAAATATTACTATAGAAACTACTTCTTTCTACTTACTGCTTATGCCTTAACCACAGTACTGTGCTCACTAACGTATACCACCTCACGTTATCGCACTCGATTTTCACTGATGATGGAAGTCGATGGCATTGCCGAAACGTCTGGTTTTGTAGAAAACATTGGACTACGGCCAAACATCCCGGGAAGGAATTTTAACAAAAACTACTTCTTTGTTGCCGATAACGTTGTACAATATATATAAAAAATTTCATAAAATTAATAGCTTGTATAAGTTAATGTTTGATCTCCATTAAGTAGTGCTCAAGTTTCCAAAGTTTTAATATTATGATGTCGGTAATTAAAACATCAGAGCAGGTTTAGTGTATATGAGGGTACACCGTGGACAAAAATTTTCAACATTTCCTATTGAGCGTTGCTACAGTGTTCCTAGTTGCAGCGTTCCTATCAAGCTGCGAATCTACAGTGTATGTTTCACAGAACATACACGCGAAAAAGGAGCGCTCCGAAGTCACTCATGGACCCTTCCATGAGCAGGAAGCATCTTGCAGAGTATTCATTCCCTAAAGACGAAAAGTCTGTCTATGAATCGTTCCTCTGTAAACACTAAACACGTGCAGTTAAACTGTCCAGCGATCCACAGGAACAAATCGCTATCCACGCTTTACACTTTTTCGGCTTGCACGCGTTATGTTGGTATGGGTTTCGGCACTTACCATTTAAAAAGCATGCAAATGTAAGAAAATAAACATGAGTGAGGCCAGAAATAACGCGAATTGTGTGTGTGTGTGTGTGTGTGTGTGTGTGTGTGTGTGTGTGTGTGTCTTCCCTGCCTTTTGATTGCGGTAGTCATAATAATAAAATGGAAACGTAAACATTATATAACTGAGATATACTTGCCTGCCACAAACGATATATTATTTTATACATGTATATTAACTCGTACATAATTTACATTAAAATGAAAAAATTATAATTTTATTGCCTGGCAACAAAATTATTTTATTTTTAACAATTACCATTGTTTCAAAAAGTTTAAATGAATTTTCAAGTACTTTACTGTTGTTAAAACGTAAAAGGTTGCAGGTATACTACCCTTTCCCCTTAACCGATCTTCACCAAAATCGAAAGTCCTTGAGATCTCTACAATTCAGGGACGTATGCAAAAAATTATTTGATTCTGTTTGAATTTGCGGCTGTTATCGTTTGCCATAGAAAATTACCCTTGATAAAAAAACGTTGCAGGTAAACTACCCCTTCCCCTTAACCAATCTTCACCAAAAACAATACGTCTTGAGGACTCTACAAGTCAGTACAGTATGCAAAAAATAATTTGATTCTGTTTGAATTTGCCGCTGTTATCGTTTGCCATAGAAAATTACCCTTGATAAAAAAACGTTGCAGGTAAACTATCCCTTCCCCTCAACCGATCTTCACCAAAAACAATAGGTCTTGAGAACTCTACAATTTAGGGCTGTATGCAAATAATCTTTTGATTCTGTTTGAATTTGCGGCTGTTATCGTTTGCCATAGAAAATACCCTTGTTAAAACATAAAACGTTGCAGGTAAACTACCCCTTTCCCTTAACCGATCTTCACCAAAATCAATAGGTCTTGAGAACTCTACATTCAGGGCTGTATGCGAAACATTATTTAATTCTGTTTTAATTTGCGGCTGTTATCGTTTGCCAGAGAAAAAAAAATCTAAGACAGACACACACAGACACTTTTCGAAAAACGACTTTTTACTTCCATATTCCTTAAGGAATGGAAGTATGGTGACGGCAAAAATAATCGTGTTCGAGATTATTGCAGATTCTGATTCTACTACACTCAAAACATGAAAAAAAGTCGTTTTCCGAAAAGTGTCTGTGTGTCTGTCTGTCTGCAGATTTTTTTTCTATGGCAAACGATAACTGCCGCAAATTCAAACAGAATCAAATAATTTTTTGCATACAGCTCGGTTTTGCAGAGTTCTCGCGACCTATTGTTTTTGGTGAAGATCGGTTGAGGGAAAGGGGTAATTTACCTGCAACGGTTTTTTTTTAGCAAGGGTAATTTTGTTTGTTTGGCAAACGATAACAGCCGCAAATTCAAACAGAATCAAATAATGTTTCGCATACAGCCCTGAATTGTAGAGTTCTCAAGACCTATTGTCTTTGGTGAAGATCGGTTAAGGGAAAGGGGTAGTTTACCTGTAACGTTTTATGTTTTAACAAGGGTATTTCCTATGGCAAACGATAACAGCCGCAAATTCAAACAGAATTAAAAGATTATTTGCATACAGCCCTAAATTGTAGAGTTCTCAAGACCTTTTGTTTTTGGTGAAGATCGGTTAAGGGAAAGGGGTAGTTTACCTACAACGTTTTTTTAACAAGGGTATTTTCTATGGCAAACGATAACAGCCGCAAATTCAAACAGAATCAAATAATTTTCTGCATACAGCCCTGATTTGTAGAGTACTCAAGACCTATTGTTTTTGGTGAAGATCGGTTGAGGGGAAGGGGTAGTTTACCAGCAACGTTTTTTATCATGCGTATTTTCTATGGCAAACGACAACTGCCGCAAATTCAAACAGAATCAAATAATTTTTTGCATACAGCCCTGATTTGTAGAGTACTCGCGACCTATTGTTTTTGGTGAAGATCGGTTGAGGGGAAGGGGTAGTTAACCTGCAACGGTTTTTTTTATCAAGGGAAATTTTTTTTTTTTGGCAAACGATAGCCGCAAATTCAAACAGAATCAAATAATGTTTCGCATACAGCCCTGAATTGTAGATTTCTCAAGACCTATTGTTTTTGGTGAAGATCGGTTGAGGGAAAGGGGTAGTTTACCTGCAATGTTTTTTTAACAAGGGTATTTTCTATGGCAAACGATAACAGCCGCAAATTCAAACAGAATCAAATAATGTTTTGCATACAGCCCTGATTTGTAGAGTACTCAAGACCTATTGTTTTTGGTGAATATCGGTTAAGGGGAAGGGGTAGTTTACCTGCAACGTTTTTTTATCAAGCGTATTTTTTATGGCAAACGATAACAGCCGCAAATTCAAACAGAATGAAATAATTGTTTGCATACGTCCCTGAATTGTAGAGGTCTCAACGACTTTCGATTTTGGTGAAGATCGGTTAAGGGGAAGGGGTAGTTTACCTGCAACCTTTTACGTTTTAACAAGAGTAAAGTACTTGAAAATTTATTTAAACTTTTTGAAACAATGGTAATTGTTAAAAATAAAATAATTTTGTTGCCAGGCAATAAAATTATAATTTTGTCATTTTAATGTAATATAATATTTTTCATTTAATACAGCAATAAAAAGGCAGGTAAGACACAGCCTGGTTGTTTGGCTGAAAATGATTTTAAATATAAATCTTAGAATATGGAAGTCATGTATGGTTCTCCATACCGATATTTACTTCCATATTCCTTAAGGAATGGAAGTATGGTGATGGCAAAAAAAATCGTGTTCGAGATTATTGCAGATTCTGATTCTACTACACTCAAAACATGAAAAAAAGTCGTTTTCCGAAAAGTGTCTGTGTGTGTGTCTGTGTGTGTGTCTGTGTGTCTGTGTGTCTGTAGATTTTTTTCTATGGCAAACGATAACTGCCGCAAATTCAAACAGAATCAAATAATTTTTTGCATACAGGCCTGATTTGCAGAGTACTCGCGACCTATTGTTTTTGGTGAAGATCGGTTGAGGGAAAGGGGTAGTTTACCTGCAACGGTTTTTTTTTAGCAAGGGTAATTTTGTTTGTTTGGCAAACGATAACAGCCGCAAATTCAAACAGAATCAAATAATGTTTCGCATACAGCCCTGAATTGTAGAGTTCTCAAGATCTGTTGATTTTGGTGAAGATCGGTTAAGGGAAAGGGGTAGTTTACCTGTAACGTTTTATGTTTTAACAAGGGTATTTCTTCTGGCAAACGATAACAGCCGCAAATTCAAACAGAATCAAAAGATTATTTGCATACAGCCCTAAATTGTAGAGTTATCAAGACCTATTGTTTTTGGTGAAAATCGGTTGAGGGAAAGGGGTAGTTTACCTGCAACGTTTTTTTAACAAGGGTATTTTTTTCTATGGCAAACGATAACTGCCGCAAATTCAAACAGAATCAAATAACGTTTTGCATACAGCCCTGATTTGTAGAGTACTCACGACCCTTTGTTTTTGGTGAAGATCGGTTGAGGGAAAGGGGTAGTTTACCTGCAACGGTTTTTTTTTATCAAGGGAAATTTTTTTTCCAAACGATAACAGCCGCAAATTCAAACAGAATCAAATAATGTTTCGCATACAGCCCTGAATTGCAGAGTTCTCAAGATCTGTTGATTTTGGTGAAGATCGGTTAAGGGAAAGGGGTAGTTTACCTGTAACGTTTTATGTTTAAACAAGGGTATTTCCTATGGCAAACGATAACAGCCGTAAATTCAAACAGAATCAAAAGATTATTTGCATACAGCCCTAAATTGTAGAGTTCTCAATACCTATTGTTTTTGGTGAAGATCGGTTAAGGGAAAGGGGTAGTTTACCTACAACGTTTTTTTAACAAGGTTATTTCCTATGGCAAACGATAACAGCCGCAAATTCAAACATAATCAAATAATTTTCTCCATACAGCCCTGGTTTGTAGAGGACTCAAGGCCATTAGATTTTGGTGAAGATCGGTTAAGGGGAAGGGGTAGTTTACCTGCAACCTTTTACGTTTTAACAAGAGTAAAGTACTTGAAAATTCATTTAAACTTTTTCAAACAATGGTAATTGTTAAAAATAAAATAATTTTGTGCCAGGCAATAAAATTATAATTTTTTCATTTTAATGTAAATTATGTATATATTAGAAAATATATCGTGCTTGGCAGGCAAGCATATTTCAGATTATAAGTCTTAGAATATGGAAGTCATGTATGGTTCTCCATACCGATTTTTCATTTTTTGAGTGTAGTACAATCAGAATCTGCAATAATCTCGAACACGATTTTTTTTTTGCCATCACCATACTTCCATTTCCTTAAGGAAATATCGGTATGGAGAACCATACATGACTTCCATGTTCTAAGATTTATATTTAAAATCATATTCGAAATGAAATATTTCCGTAGAAACTACGTCTTTCTACTTATTGCTTCAGCATTAACCACAGTACTGTGGTCACTGACGTATACCACCTCACGTTTTCGCACTCGATTTTCACCGATGATGGCAGTCGATGGCACTGCCGAAAAGTCTGGTTTTGCAGAAAACATTGAAATACGGCTAAAGAGCCCGGGAAGCAATTTTAACAAAAAACTACTTCTTTGTTGCCGATAACGTAGTACACAAATAAAAAATTCTGCCCTCCACCTTCAACTATAATTTTTAATAATAGAAAATTACCCCCACCCCGTTCACCTAACCTCTTCATTTATAGATATTTCATCTACGTTTCTACAGTGGATTACTATGGGCATCTTATCAGGATACTTTATTTATAAAAATTAAGTACTTTACTCTTGTTAAATCATAAAATGTTTCTGGTAAACTACCACTTTCTCTTAAACGAACTTCTCCAAAATCAACAGACCTTCCGTCCTCTACAATTCAGGGAAGCATGCAAAAAAATATTTGATTCTGTTTGAATGTGCGGCAGTTATCGTTCGTCATGGAAACATTTCTCTTGTTACAACATAAAATGTTGCAGGTAAACTACCCCTTTCCCTTAACTGATCTTCGCCAAAATCAATAGACCTTGAGCTCTCTGCAACTCAGGAAAGAGTGCAAAAAATTATTTGATTCTCATTGAATTTTCGGCAGTTATCGTTCGTCATAAAAAAATTACCCTTTTTAAAACATAAAACGTTGCTGATAAACTACCCCTTCCCTTAACCGATCTTCAACAAAATCAACAGACCTTGAGTTCTCTTTAGTTCAAAAAGGTATGCAAAACATCATTTGATTCTGTTTGAATTTGCGGCTGTTATCGTTGACTATGGAAAAAAATTACCCTTGAAAAAAAAAACCGTTGCTGGTAAACTACCCCTTTCCCTTAACCGATCTTCACCAAAAACGACAGGACTTGGGTACTCTACAATTCAGGCTTGTATGCAAACAATTATTTGATTCTGTTTGAATTTGCGGCTGTTATCGTTTGCCATAGAAAACACCCTTAATAAAACATAAAACGTTGCTGGTAAACTACCCTATTCCATTAACCGATCTTCACCAAAAACAATAGGTCTTTAGTACTCATCAAAACAGGGCTGTATGCAAAAACGTATTTGATTCTGTTTGAATTTGCGGCTCTTATCGTTTGCCATAGAAAATACCCTTTTAAAACATAAACGTTGCAGGTAAACTACCCCTTTCCCTTAACCGATCTTCACCATCACCAATAGGTATTGAGAACTCTACAATACAGGGCTGTATGCAAAACATCATTTGATTCTGTTAGAATTTGCGGCTGTTATCGTTTACCATAGAAAAAGGGGTAGTTTACCTGCTAAATTTTATGTTGTAAAAAGAGAAATGTTTCCATGACGAACGATAACTGCCGCACATTCAAACAGAATCAAATAATTTTTTGCATACAGCCCTGATTTGTAGAGTACTCACGACCTATTGTTTTTGGTGATGATCGGTTGAGGGAAAGGGGTAGTTTACCTGCAACGGTTTTTTTATCAAGGGAAATTTTTTTTTTGGCAAACGATAACATCCACAAATTCAAACAGAATCAAATAATGTTTCGCATACAGCCCTGAATTGTAGAGTTCTCAAGACCTATTGTTTTTGGTGAAGATCGGTTAAGGGAAAGGGGTAGTTTACCTGTAACGTTTTATGTTTTAACAAGGGTATTTCCTATGGCAAATGATAACAGCCGCAAATTCAAACAGAATCAAATAATTTTTAGCATACGTCCCTGAATTGTAGAGGTCTCAAGGACTTACGATTTTGGTGAAGATCGGTTAAGGGGAAGGGGTAGTTTACATGCAACCTTTTACGTTTTAACAACAGTAAAGTACTTGAAAATTTTTATTTTTAACAATTACCATTGTTTGAAAAAGTTTACATGCATTTTCAAGTACTTTACTGTTGCTAAAACGTAAAAGGTTGCAGGTAAACTACTCCTTCCCCTTAACCGATCTTCACCAAAATCGAAAATCTTTGAGATCTCTACAATTCAGGGACGTATGCAAAAAATTATTTGATTCTGTTTGAATTTGCGGCTGTTATCGTTTGCCATAGAAAATACGCTTGATAAAAAACCGTTGCTGGTAAACTACCCCTTCCCCTTAACCGATCTTCACCAAAAAAAAACAGGTCTTGAGAACTCTACAATTCAGGGCTGTATGCGAAACATTATTTGATTCTGTTTGAATTTGCGGCTGTTACCGTTTGCCAAAATAAAAAAATTTCCCTTGATAAAAAAAACCGTTGCTGGTAAACTACCCCTTTCCCTTAACAGATCTTCACCAAAAACAATAGGTCGTGAGTACTCTACAAATCAGGGCTGTTTGCAAAAAATTATTTGATTCTGTTTGAATTTGCGGCAGTTATCGTTTGCCATAGAAAAAAATCTACAGACAGACACACAGACAGACACACACACAGACACTTTTCGGAAAACGACTTTTTTTCATGTTTTGAGTGTAGTACAATCAGAATCTGCAATAATCTCGAACACGATTTTTTTTGCCATCACCATACTTCCATTCCTTAAGGAATATGGAAGTAAAAGCTGTATGACGTTGTTTTTATACAGTGTTAATTCCAATATTTTTTACATTTCAATTCTGTTTTACGTAATTAGCAATACTTGTACATACTTTATTAATTTTTCAATGATTCTTTACGTAAAATTAGGTTACATATGATAGTTTTATGTAATAATAAATGTGTTTCTTATGTCTTTGTGTTTTTACTTCCATGTTCCTTAAGGAAATGGAAGTATGGTGATGGCAAAAAAAATCGTGTTCGAGATTATTGCAGAATATGATTGTACTACACTCAAAACATGAAAAAAGTCATTTTTCGAAAAGTGTCTGTGTGTGTGTCTGTCTGTCTATAGATTTTTTTCTATGGCAAACGATAACAGCCGCAAATTCAAACAAAATCAAATAATTTTTTGCATACAGCCCTGATTTGTAGCATACTCGCGACCTATTGTTTTTGGTAAAGATCGGTTGAGGGAAAGGGGTAGTTTACTTGGAACGGTTTTTTTTATCAAGGGTAATTTTGTTTGTTTGGCAAACGATAACAGCCGCAAATTCAAACAGAATCAAATAATGTTTCGCATACAGCCCTAATTTCTTGAGTACTAAAGATCTATTGTTTTTGGTGAAGATCGTTTAAGGGAAAGGGGTAGTTTACCTGCCACGTTTTTTGTTTTATCAAGGGTATTTTGTATGGCAAACGATAACAGCCGCAAATTCAAACAAAATCATATAATATTTTGCATACAGCCCTGAATTGCAGAGTTCTCAAGACCTATCGTTTTTGGTGAAGATCGGTTAAGGGAAAGGGGTAATTTACCAGCAACAGTTTTTTATCAAGGGTAATTTTACTTCCATATTCCTTAAGGAATGGAAGTATGGTGATGGCAAAAAAAATCGTGTTCGAGATTATTGCAGATTCTGATTCTACTACACTCAAAACATGAAAAAAAGTCGTTTTCCGAAAAGTGTCTGTGTGTGTGTCTGTGTGTCTGTCTGTCTATAGATTTTTTTTCTATGGCAAACGATAACTGCCGCAAATTCAAACAGAATCAAATAATTTTTTGCATACAGCCCGGTTTTGCAGAGTTCTCGCGACCTTTTGTTTTTGGTGAAGATCGGTTGAGGGAAAGGGGTAGTTTACCTGCAACGGTTTTTTTTTAGCAAGGGAAATTTTGTTTGTTTGGCAAACGATAACAGCCGCAAATTCAAACAGAATCAAATAATGTTTCGCATACAGCCCTGAATTGTAGAGTTCTCAAGATCTATTGTTTTTGGTGAAGATCGGTTAAGGGAAAGGGGTAGTTTACCTGTAACGTTTTATGTTTTAACAAGGGTATTTCCTATGGCAAACGATAACAGCCGCAAATTCAAACAGAATGAAAAGATTATTTGCATACAGCCCTAAATTGTAGAGTTCTCAATACCTTTTGTTTTTGGTGAAGATCGGTTAAGGGAAAGGGGTAGTTTACCTACAACGTTTTTTTAACAAGGGTATTTTATATGGCAAACGATAACAGCCGCAAATTCAAACAGAATCAAATAATTTTCTGCATACAGCCCTGATTTGTAGAGTACTCAAGACCTATTGTTTTTGGTGAAGATCGGTTGAGGGGAAGGGGTAGTTTACCAGCAACGTTTTTTATCATGCGTATTTTCTATGGCAAACGACAACTGCCGCAAATTCAAACAGAATCAAATAATTGTTTGCATACAGCCCTGATTTGTAGAGTACTCGCGACCTATTGTTTTTGGTGAAGATCGGTTGAGGGGAAGGGGTAGTTTACCTGCAACGGTTTTTTTTATCAAGGGAAATTTTTTTTTTTTTGGCAAACGATAACAGCCGCAAATTCAAACAGAATCAAATAATGTTTCGCATACAGCCCTGAATTGTAGATTTCTCAAGACCTATTGTTTTTGGTGAAGATCGGTTGAGGGAAAGGGGTAGTTTACCTGCAACGTTTTTTTAACAAGGGTATTTTATATGGCAAACGATAACAGCCGCAAATTCAAACAGAATCAAATAATGTTTTGCATACAGTCCTGATTTGTAGAGTACTCAAGACCTATTGTTTTTGGTGAAGATCGGTTAAGGGGAAGGGGTAGTTTACCTGCAACCTTTTACGTTTTATTTTCTATGGCAAACGATAACAGCCGCAAATTCAAACAGAATCAAATAGTGTTTTGCATACAGCCCTGATTTGTAGAGTACTCAAGACCTATTGTTTTTGGTGAAGATCGGTTAAGGGGAAGGGGTAGTTTACCTGCAACGTTTTTTTATCAAGCGTATTTTCTATGGCAAACGATAACAGCCGCAAATTCAAACAGAATCAAATAATTTTTTGCATACGTCCCTGAATTGTAGAGGTCTCAATGACTTTCGATTTTGGTGAAGATCGGTTAAGGGGAAGGGGTAGTTTACCTGCAACCTTTTACGTTTTAACAAGAGTAAAGTACTTGAAAATTTATTTAAACTTTTTGAAACAATGGTAATTGTTAAAAATAAAATAATTTTGTTGCCAGGCAATAAAATTATAATTTTGTCATTTTAATGTAATATAATATTTTTCATTTAATACAGCAATAAAAAGGCAGGTAAGACGCAGCCTGGCTGTTTGGCTGAAAATGATTTTAAATATAAATCTTAGAATATGGAAGTCATGTATGGTTCTCCATACCGATATTTTACTTCCATATTCCTTAAGGAATGGAAGTATGGTGATGGCAAAAAAAATCGTGTTCGAGATTATTGCAGATTCTGATTCTACTACACTCAAAACATGAAAAAAAGTCGTTTTCCGAAAAGTGTCTGTGTGTGTGTCTGTGTGTCTGTCTGTGTGTCTGTGTCTGTCTGTCTGTCTGTCTGTAGATTTTTTTTCTATGGCAAACGATAACTGCCGCAAATTCAAACAGAATCAAATAATTTTTTGCATGCAGCCCTTATTTGCAGAGTACTCGCGACCTATTGTTTTTGGTGAAGATCGGTTGAGGGAAAGGGGTAGTTTACCGGCAACGGTTTTTTTTTAGCAAGGGTAATTTTGTTTGTTTGGCAAACGATAACAGCCGCAAATTCAAACAGAATCAAATAATGTTTCGCATACAGCCCTCAATTGTAGAGTTCTCAAGATCTGTTGATTTTGGTGAAGATCGGTTAAGGGAAAGGGGTAGTTTACCTGTAACGTTTTATGTTTTAACAAGGGTATTTCCTATGGCAAACGATAACAGCCGCAAATTCAAACAGAATCAAAAGATTATTTGCATACAGCCCTAAATTGTAGAGCTCTCAAGACCTATTGTTTTTGGTGAAGTTCGGTTGAGGGAAAGGGGTAGTTTACCTGCAACGTTTTTTTAACAAGGGTATTTTCTATGGCAAACGATAACAGCCGCAAATTCAAACAGAATCAAATAATGTTTTGCATACACCCTGATTTGTAGAGTACTCAAGACCTATTGTTTTTGGTGAAGATCGGTTAGGGGAAAGGGGTAGTTTACCTGTAACGTTTTATGTTTTAACAAGGGTATTTCCTATGGCAAACGATAACAGCCGCAAATTCAAACAGAATCAAAAGATTATTTGCATACAGTCCTAAATTGTAGAGTTCTCAAGACCTATTGTTTTTGGTGAAGATCGGTTAAGGGAAAGGGGTAGTTTACCTGCAACGTTTTTTTAACAAGGGTATTTTCTATGGCAAACGATAACAGCCGCAAATTCAAACAGAATCAAATAATGTTTTGCATACAGCCCTGATTTGTAGAGTACTCAAGACCTATTGTTTTTGGTGAAGATCGGTTGAGGGGAAGGGGTAGTTTACCAGCAACGTTTTTTATCATGCGTATTTTCTATGGCAAACGACAACTGCCGCAAATTCAAACAGAATCAAATAATTTTTTGCATACAGCCCTGATTTGTAGAGTACTCGCGACCTATTGTTTTTGGTGAAGATCGGTTGAGGAGAAGGGGTAGTTTACCTGCAACGGTTTTTTTTATCAAGGGAAATTTTTTTTTTTTGGCAAACGATAGCCGCAAATTCAAACAGAATCAAATAATGTTTCGCATACAGCCCTGAATTGTAGATTTCTCAAGACCTATTGTTTTTGGTGAAGATCGGTTGAGGGAAAGGGGTAGTTTACCTGCAATGTTTTTTTAACAAGGGTATTTTCTATGGCAAACGATAACAGCCGCAAATTCAAACAGAATCAAATAATGTTTTGCATACAGCCCTGATTTGTAGAGTACTCAAGACCTATTGTTTTTGGTGAATATCGGTTAAGGGGAAGGGGTAGTTTACCTGCAACGTTTTTTTATCAAGCGTATTTTTTATGGCAAACGATAACAGCCGCAAATTCAAACAGAATGAAATAATTGTTTGCATACGTCCCTGAATTGTAGAGGTCTCAACGACTTTCGATTTTGGTGAAGATCGGTTAAGGGGAAGGGGTAGTTTACCTGCAACCTTTTACGTTTTAACAAGAGTAAAGTACTTGAAAATTTATTTAAACTTTTTGAAACAATGGTAATTGTTAAAAATAAAATAATTTTGTTGCCAGGCAATAAAATTATAATTTTGTCATTTTAATGTAATATAATATTTTTCATTTAATACAGCAATAAAAAGGCAGGTAAGACACAGCCTGGTTGTTTGGCTGAAAATGATTTTAAATATAAATCTTAGAATATGGAAGTCATGTATGGTTCTCCATACCGATATTTACTTCCATATTCCTTAAGGAATGGAAGTATGGTGATGGCAAAAAAAATCGTGTTCGAGATTATTGCAGATTCTGATTCTACTACACTCAAAACATGAAAAAAAGTCGTTTTCCGAAAAGTGTCTGTGTGTGTGTCTGTGTGTGTGTCTGTGTGTCTGTGTGTCTGTCTGTGTGTCTGTGTGTCTGTAGATTTTTTTCTATGGCAAACGATAACTGCCGCAAATTCAAACAGAATCAAATAATTTTTTGCATACAGCCCTGATTTGCAGAGTACTCGCGACCTATTGTTTTTGGTGAAGATCGGTTGAGGGAAAGGGGTAGTTTACCTGCAACGGTTTTTTTTTAGCAAGGGTAATTTTGTTTGTTTGGCAAACGATAACAGCCGCAAATTCAAACAGAATCAAATAATGTTTCGCATACAGCCCTGAATTGTAGAGTTCTCAAGATCTGTTGATTTTGGTGAAGATCGGTTAAGGGAAAGGGGTAGTTTACCTGTAACGTTTTATGTTTTAACAAGGGTATTTCTTCTGGCAAACGATAACAGCCGCAAATTCAAACAGAATCAAAAGATTATTTGCATACAGCCCTAAATTGTAGAGTTATCAAGACCTATTGTTTTTGGTGAAAATCGGTTGAGGGAAAGGGGTAGTTTACCTGCAACGTTTTTTTAACAAGGGTATTTTTTTCTATGGCAAACGATAACTGCCGCAAATTCAAACAGAATCAAATAACTTTTTGCATACAGCCCTGATTTGTAGAGTACTCACGACCCTTTGTTTTTGGTGAAGATCGGTTGAGGGAAAGGGGTAGTTTACCTGCAACGGTTTTTTTTTATCAAGGGAAATTTTTTTTCCAAACGATAACAGCCGCAAATTCAAACAGAATCAAATAATGTTTCGCATACAGCCCTGAATTGCAGAGTTCTCAAGATCTGTTGATTTTGGTGAAGATCGGTTAAGGGAAAGGGGTAGTTTACCTGTAACGTTTTATGTTTAAACAAGGGTATTTCCTATGGCAAACGATAACAGCCGTAAATTCAAACAGAATCAAAAGATTATTTGCATACAGCCCTAAATTGTAGAGTTCTCAATACCTATTGTTTTTGGTGAAGATCGGTTAAGGGAAAGGGGTAGTTTACCTACAACGTTTTTTTAACAAGGTTATTTCCTATGGCAAACGATAACAGCCGCAAATTCAAACATAATCAAATAATTTTCTCCATACAGCCCTGGTTTGTAGAGGACTCAAGGCCATTAGATTTTGGTGAAGATCGGTTAAGGGGAAGGGGTAGTTTACCTGCAACCTTTTACGTTTTAACAAGAGTAAAGTACTTGAAAATTCATTTAAACTTTTTCAAACAATGGTAATTGTTAAAAATAAAATAATTTTGTGCCAGGCAATAAAATTATAATTTTTTCATTTTAATGTAAATTATGTATATATTAGAAAATATATCGTGCTTGGCAGGCAAGCATATTTCAGATTATAAGTCTTAGAATATGGAAGTCATGTATGGTTCTCCATACCGATTTTTCATTTTTTGAGTGTAGTACAATCAGAATCTGCAATAATCTCGAACACGATTTTTTTTTTGCCATCACCATACTTCCATTTCCTTAAGGAAATATCGGTATGGAGAACCATACATGACTTCCATGTTCTAAGATTTATATTTAAAATCATATTCGAAATGAAATATTTCCGTAGAAACTACGTCTTTCTACTTATTGCTTCAGCATTAACCACAGTACTGTGGTCACTGACGTATACCACCTCACGTTTTCGCACTCGATTTTCACCGATGATGGCAGTCGATGGCACTGCCGAAAAGTCTGGTTTTGCAGAAAACATTGAAATACGGCTAAAGAGCCCGGGAAGCAATTTTAACAAAAAACTACTTCTTTGTTGCCGATAACGTAGTACACAAATAAAAAATTCTGCCCTCCACCTTCAACTATAATTTTTAATAATAGAAAATTACCCCCACCCCGTTCACCTAACCTCTTCATTTATAGATATTTCATCTACGTTTCTACAGTGGATTACTATGGGCATCTTATCAGGATACTTTATTTATAAAAATTAAGTACTTTACTCTTGTTAAATCATAAAATGTTTCTGGTAAACTACCACTTTCTCTTAAACGAACTTCTCCAAAATCAACAGACCTTCCGTCCTCTACAATTCAGGGAAGCATGCAAAAAAATATTTGATTCTGTTTGAATGTGCGGCAGTTATCGTTCGTCATGGAAACATTTCTCTTGTTACAACATAAAATGTTGCAGGTAAACTACCCCTTTCCCTTAACTGATCTTCGCCAAAATCAATAGACCTTGAGCTCTCTGCAACTCAAGAAAGAGTGCAAAAAATTATTTGATTCTCATTGAATTTTCGGCAGTTATCGTTCGTCATAAAAAAATTACCCTTTTTAAAACATAAAACGTTGCTGATAAACTACCCCTTCCCTTAACCGATCTTCAACAAAATCAACAGACCTTGAGTTCTCTTTAGTTCAAAAAGGTATGCAAAACATCATTTGATTCTGTTTGAATTTGCGGCTGTTATCGTTGACTATGGAAAAAAATTACCCTTGAAAAAAAAAACCGTTGCTGGTAAACTACCCCTTTCCCTTAACCGATCTTCACCAAAAACGACAGGACTTGGGTACTCTACAATTCAGGCTTGTATGCAAACAATTATTTGATTCTGTTTGAATTTGCGGCTGTTATCGTTTGCCATAGAAAACACCCTTAATAAAACATAAAACGTTGCTGGTAAACTACCCTATTCCATTAACCGATCTTCACCAAAAACAATAGGTCTTTAGTACTCATCAAAACAGGGCTGTATGCAAAAACGTATTTGATTCTGTTTGAATTTGCGGCTCTTATCGTTTGCCATAGAAAATACCCTTTTAAAACATAAACGTTGCAGGTAAACTACCCCTTTCCCTTAACCGATCTTCACCATCACCAATAGGTATTGAGAACTCTACAATACAGGGCTGTATGCAAAACATCATTTGATTCTGTTAGAATTTGCGGCTGTTATCGTTTACCATAGAAAAAGGGGTAGTTTACCTGCTAAATTTTATGTTGTAAAAAGAGAAATGTTTCCATGACGAACGATAACTGCCGCACATTCAAACAGAATCAAATAATTTTTTGCATACAGCCCTGATTTGTAGAGTACTCACGACCTATTGTTTTTGGTGATGATCGGTTGAGGGAAAGGGGTAGTTTACCTGCAACGGTTTTTTTATCAAGGGAAATTTTTTTTTTGGCAAACGATAACATCCGCAAATTCAAACAGAATCAAATAATGTTTCGCATACAGCCCTGAATTGTAGAGTTCTCAAGACCTATTGTTTTTGGTGAAGATCGGTTAAGGGAAAGGGGTAGTTTACCTGTAACGTTTTATGTTTTAACAAGGGTATTTCCTATGGCAAATGATAACAGCCGCAAATTCAAACAGAATCAAAAGATTATTTGCATACAGCCCTAAATTGTAGAGTTCTCAAGACCTATTATTTTTGGTGAAGATCGGTTAAGGGGAAGGGGTAGTTTACCTGCAACGTTTTTTTATCAAGCGTATTTTCTATGGCAAACGAAAACGGCCGCAAATTCAAACAGAATCAAATAATTTTTAGCATACGTCCCTGAATTGTAGAGGTCTCAAGGACTTACGATTTTGGTGAAGATCGGTTAAGGGGAAGGGGTAGTTTACATGCAACCTTTTACGTTTTAACAACAGTAAAGTACTTGAAAATTTTTATTTTTAACAATTACCATTGTTTGAAAAAGTTTACATGCATTTTCAAGTACTTTACTGTTGCTAAAACGTAAAAGGTTGCAGGTAAACTACTCCTTCCCCTTAACCGATCTTCACCAAAATCGAAAATCTTTGAGATCTCTACAATTCAGGGACGTATGCAAAAAATTATTTGATTCTGTTTGAATTTGCGGCTGTTATCGTTTGCCATAGAAAATACGCTTGATAAAAAACCGTTGCTGGTAAACTACCCCTTCCCCTTAACCGATCTTCACCAAAAAAAAACAGGTCTTGAGAACTCTACAATTCAGGGCTGTATGCGAAACATTATTTGATTCTGTTTGAATTTGCGGCTGTTACCGTTTGCCAAAATAAAAAAATTTCCCTTGATAAAAAAAACCGTTGCTGGTAAACTACCCCTTTCCCTTAACAGATCTTCACCAAAAACAATAGGTCGTGAGTACTCTACAAATCAGGGCTGTTTGCAAAAAATTATTTGATTCTGTTTGAATTTGCGGCAGTTATCGTTTGCCATAGAAAAAAATCTACAGACAGACACACAGACAGACACACAGACAGACACACACACAGACACTTTTCGGAAAACGACTTTTTTTCATGTTTTGAGTGTAGTACAATCAGAATCTGCAATAATCTCGAACACGATTTTTTTTGCCATCACCATACTTCCATTCCTTAAGGAATATGGAAGTAAAAGCTGTATGACGTTGTTTTTATACAGTGTTAATTCCAATATTTTTTACATTTCAATTCTGTTTTACGTAATTAGCAATACTTGTACATACTTTATTAATTTTTCAATGATTCTTTACGTAAAATTAGGTTACATATGATAGTTTTATGTAATAATAAATGTGTTTCTTATGTCTTTGTGTTTTTACTTCCATGTTCCTTAAGGAAATGGAAGTATGGTGATGGCAAAAAAAATCGTGTTCGAGATTATTGCAGAATATGATTGTACTACACTCAAAACATGAAAAAAGTCATTTTTCGAAAAGTGTCTGTGTGTGTGTCTGTCGGTCTGTAGATTTTTTTCTATGGCAAACGATAACAGCCGCAAATTCAAACAAAATCAAATAATTTTTTGCATACAGCCCTGATTTGTAGCATACTCGCGACCTATTGTTTTTGGTAAAGATCGGTTGAGGGAAAGGGGTAGTTTACTTGGAACGGTTTTTTTTATCAAGGGTAATTTTGTTTGTTTGGCAAACGATAACAGCCGCAAATTCAAACAGAATCAAATAATGTTTCGCATACAGCCCTAATTTCTTGAGTACTAAAGATCTATTGTTTTTGGTGAAGATCGTTTAAGGGAAAGGGGTAGTTTACCTGCCACGTTTTTTGTTTTATCAAGGGTATTTTGTATGGCAAACGATAACAGCCGCAAATTCAAACAAAATCATATAATATTTTGCATACAGCCCTGAATTGCAGAGTTCTCAAGACCTATCGTTTTTGGTGAAGATCGGTTAAGGGAAAGGGGTAATTTACCAGCAACAGTTTTTTATCAAGGGTAATTTTACTTCCATATTCCTTAAGGAATGGAAGTATGGTGATGGCAAAAAAAATCGTGTTCGAGATTATTGCAGATTCTGATTCTACTACACTCAAAACAAGAAAAAAAGTCGTTTTCCGAAAAGTGTCTGTGTGTGTGTCTGTGTGTCTGTCTGTCTATAGATTTTTTTTCTATGGCAAACGATAACTGCCGCAAATTCAAACAGAATCAAATAATTTTTTGCATACAGTCCGGTTTTGCAGAGTTCTCGCGACCTTTTGTTTTTGGTGAAGATCGGTTGAGGGAAAGGGGTAGTTTACCTGCAACGGTTTTTTTTTAGCAAGGGAAATTTTGTTTGTTTGGCAAACGATAACAGCCGCAAATTCAAACAGAATCAAATAATGTTTCGCATACAGCCCTGAATTGTAGAGTTCTCAAGATCTATTGTTTTTGGTGAAGATCGGTTAAGGGAAAGGGGTAGTTTACCTGTAACGTTTTATGTTTTAACAAGGGTATTTCCTATGGCAAACGATAACAGCCGCAAATTCAAACAGAATGAAAAGATTATTTGCATACAGCCCTAAATTGTAGAGTTCTCAATACCTTTTGTTTTTGGTGAAGATCGGTTAAGGGAAAGGGGTAGTTTACCTACAACGTTTTTTTAACAAGGGTATTTTTTATGGCAAACGATAACAGCCGCAAATTCAAACAGAATCAAATAATTTTCTGCATACAGCCCTGATTTGTAGAGTACTCAAGACCTATTGTTTTTGGTGAAGATCGGTTGAGGGGAAGGGGTAGTTTACCTGCAACGTTTTTTTATCAAGCGTATTTTCTATGGCAAACGATAACAGCCGCAAATTCAAACAGAATCAAATAATTTTTTGCATACGTCCCTGAATTGTAGAGGTCTCAATGACTTTCGATTTTGGTGAAGATCGGTTAAGGGGAAGGGGTAGTTTACCTGCAACCTTTTACGTTTTAACAAGAGTAAAGTACTTGAAAATTTATTTAAACTTTTTGAAACAATGGTAATTGTTAAAAATAAAATAATTTTGTTGCCAGGCAATAAAATTATAATTTTGTCATTTTAATGTAATATAATATTTTTCATTTAATACAGCAATAAAAAGGCAGGTAAGACGCAGCCTGGCTGTTTGGCTGAAAATGATTTTAAATATAAATCTTAGAATATGGAAGTCATGTATGGTTCTCCATACCGATATTTTACTTCCATATTCCTTAAGGAATGGAAGTATGGTGATGGCAAAAAAAATCGTGTTCGAGATTATTGCAGATTCTGATTCTACTACACTCAAAACATGAAAAAAAGTCGTTTTCCGAAAAGTGTCTGTGTGTGTGTCTGTGTGTCTGTCTGTGTGTCTGTGTCTGTCTGTCTGTCTGTCTGTAGATTTTTTTTCTATGGCAAACGATAACTGCCGCAAATTCAAACAGAATCAAATAATTTTTTGCATGCAGCCCTGATTTGCAGAGTACTCGCGACCTATTGTTTTTGGTGAAGATCGGTTGAGGGAAAGGGGTAGTTTACCGGCAACGGTTTTTTTTTAGCAAGGGTAATTTTGTTTGTTTGGCAAACGATAACAGCCGCAAATTCAAACAGAATCAAATAATGTTTCGCATACAGCCCTCAATTGTAGAGTTCTCAAGATCTGTTGATTTTGGTGAAGATCGGTTAAGGGAAAGGGGTAGTTTACCTGTAACGTTTTATGTTTTAACAAGGGTATTTCCTATGGCAAACGATAACAGCCGCAAATTCAAACAGAATCAAAAGATTATTTGCATACAGCCCTAAATTGTAGAGCTCTCAAGACCTATTGTTTTTGGTGAAGTTCGGTTGAGGGAAAGGGGTAGTTTACCTGCAACGTTTTTTTAACAAGGGTATTTTCTATGGCAAACGATAACAGCCGCAAATTCAAACAGAATCAAATAATGTTTTGCATACACCCTGATTTGTAGAGTACTCAAGACCTATTGTTTTTGGTGAAGATCGGTTAGGGGAAAGGGGTAGTTTACCTGTAACGTTTTATGTTTTAACAAGGGTATTTCCTATGGCAAACGATAACAGCCGCAAATTCAAACAGAATCAAAAGATTATTTGCATACAGTCCTAAATTGTAGAGTTCTCAAGACCTATTGTTTTTGGTGAAGATCGGTTAAGGGAAAGGGGTAGTTTACCTGCAACGTTTTTTTAACAAGGGTATTTTCTATGGCAAACGATAACAGCCGCAAATTCAAACAGAATCAAATAATGTTTTGCATACAGCCCTGATTTGTAGAGTACTCAAGACCTATTGTTTTTGGTGAAGATCGGTTGAGGGGAAGGGGTAGTTTACCAGCAACGTTTTTTATCATGCGTATTTTCTATGGCAAACGACAACTGCCGCAAATTCAAACAGAATCAAATAATTTTTTGCATACAGCCCTGATTTGTAGAGTACTCGCGACCTATTGTTTTTGGTGAAGATCGGTTGAGGAGAAGGGGTAGTTTACCTGCAACGGTTTTTTTTATCAAGGGAAATTTTTATTTTTGGCAAACGATAGCCGCAAATTCAAACAGAATCAAATAATGTTTCGCATACAGCCCTGAATTGTAGATTTCTCAAGACCTATTGTTTTTGGTGAAGATCGGTTGAGGGAAAGGGGTAGTTTACCTGCAATGTTTTTTTAACAAGGGTATTTTCTATGGCAAACGATAACAGCCGCAAATTCAAACAGAATCAAATAATGTTTTGCATACAGCCCTGATTTGTAGAGTACTCAAGACCTATTGTTTTTGGTGAATATCGGTTAAGGGGAAGGGGTAGTTTACCTGCAACGTTTTTTTATCAAGCGTATTTTTTATGGCAAACGATAACAGCCGCAAATTCAAACAGAATGAAATAATTGTTTGCATACGTCCCTGAATTGTAGAGGTCTCAACGACTTTCGATTTTGGTGAAGATCGGTTAAGGGGAAGGGGTAGTTTACCTGCAACCTTTTACGTTTTAACAAGAGTAAAGTACTTGAAAATTTATTTAAACTTTTTGAAACAATGGTAATTGTTAAAAATAAAATAATTTTGTTGCCAGGCAATAAAATTATAATTTTGTCATTTTAATGTAATATAATATTTTTCATTTAATACAGCAATAAAAAGGCAGGTAAGACACAGCCTGGTTGTTTGGCTGAAAATGATTTTAAATATAAATCTTAGAATATGGAAGTCATGTATGGTTCTCCATACCGATATTTACTTCCATATTCCTTAAGGAATGGAAGTATGGTGATGGCAAAAAAAATCGTGTTCGAGATTATTGCAGATTCTGATTCTACTACACTCAAAACATGAAAAAAAGTCGTTTTCCGAAAAGTGTCTGTGTGTGTGTCTGTGTGTGTGTCTGTGTGTCTGTGTGTCTGTCTGTGTGTCTGTGTGTCTGTAGATTTTTTTCTATGGCAAACGATAACTGCCGCAAATTCAAACAGAATCAAATAATTTTTTGCATACAGCCCTGATTTGCAGAGTACTCGCGACCTATTGTTTGTGGTGGAGATCGGTTGAGGGAAAGGGGTAGTTTACCTGCAACGGTTTTTTTTTAGCAAGGGTAATTTTGTTTGTTTGGCAAACGATAACAGCCGCAAATTCAAACAGAATCAAATAATGTTTCGCATACAGCCCTGAATTGTAGAGTTCTCAAGATCTGTTGATTTTGGTGAAGATCGGTTAAGGGAAAGGGGTAGTTTACCTGTAACGTTTTATGTTTTAACAAGGGTATTTCTTCTGGCAAACGATAACAGCCGCAAATTCAAACAGAATCAAAAGATTATTTGCATACAGCCCTAAATTGTAGAGTTATCAAGACCTATTGTTTTTGGTGAAAATCGGTTGAGGGAAAGGGGTAGTTTACCTGCAACGTTTTTTTAACAAGGGTATTTTTTTCTATGGCAAACGATAACTGCCGCAAATTCAAACAGAATCAAATAACGTTTTGCATACAGCCCTGATTTGTAGAGTACTCACGACCCTTTGTTTTTGGTGAAGATCGGTTGAGGGAAAGGGGTAGTTTACCTGCAACGGTTTTTTTTTATCAAGGGAAATTTTTTTTCCAAACGATAACAGCCGCAAATTCAAACAGAATCAAATAATGTTTCGCATACAGCCCTGAATTGCAGAGTTCTCAAGATCTGTTGATTTTGGTGAAGATCGGTTAAGGGAAAGGGGTAGTTTACCTGTAACGTTTTATGTTTAAACAAGGGTATTTCCTATGGCAAACGATAACAGCCGTAAATTCAAACAGAATCAAAAGATTATTTGCATACAGCCCTAAATTGTAGAGTTCTCAATACCTATTGTTTTTGGTGAAGATCGGTTAAGGGAAAGGGGTAGTTTACCTACAACGTTTTTTTAACAAGGTTATTTCCTATGGCAAACGATAACAGCCGCAAATTCAAACATAATCAAATAATTTTCTCCATACAGCCCTGGTTTGTAGAGGACTCAAGGCCATTAGATTTTGGTGAAGATCGGTTAAGGGGAAGGGGTAGTTTACCTGCAACCTTTTACGTTTTAACAAGAGTAAAGTACTTGAAAATTCATTTAAACTTTTTCAAACAATGGTAATTGTTAAAAATAAAATAATTTTGTGCCAGGCAATAAAATTATAATTTTTTCATTTTAATGTAAATTATGTATATATTAGAAAATATATCGTGCTTGGCAGGCAAGCATATTTCAGATTATAAGTCTTAGAATATGGAAGTCATGTATGGTTCTCCATACCGATTTTTCATTTTTTGAGTGTAGTACAATCAGAATCTGCAATAATCTCGAACACGATTTTTTTTTTGCCATCACCATACTTCCATTTCCTTAAGGAAATATCGGTATGGAGAACCATACATGACTTCCATGTTCTAAGATTTATATTTAAAATCATATTCGAAATGAAATATTTCCGTAGAAACTACGTCTTTCTACTTATTGCTTCAGCATTAACCACAGTACTGTGGTCACTGACGTATACCACCTCACGTTTTCGCACTCGATTTTCACCGATGATGGCAGTCGATGGCACTGCCGAAAAGTCTGGTTTTGCAGAAAACATTGAAATACGGCTAAAGAGCCCGGGAAGCAATTTTAACAAAAAACTACTTCTTTGTTGCCGATAACGTAGTACACAAATAAAAAATTCTGCCCTCCACCTTCAACTATAATTTTTAATAATAGAAAATTACCCCCACCCCGTTCACCTAACCTCTTCATTTATAGATATTTCATCTACGTTTCTACAGTGGATTACTATGGGCATCTTATCAGGATACTTTATTTATAAAAATTAAGTACTTTACTCTTGTTAAATCATAAAATGTTTCTGGTAAACTACCACTTTCTCTTAAACGAACTTCTCCAAAATCAACAGACCTTCCGTCCTCTACAATTCAGGGAAGCATGCAAAAAAATATTTGATTCTGTTTGAATGTGCGGCAGTTATCGTTCGTCATGGAAACATTTCTCTTGTTACAACATAAAATGTTGCAGGTAAACTACCCCTTTCCCTTAACTGATCTTCGCCAAAATCAATAGACCTTGAGCTCTCTGCAACTCAGGAAAGAGTGCAAAAAATTATTTGATTCTCATTGAATTTTCGGCAGTTATCGTTCGTCATAAAAAAATTACCCTTTTTAAAACATAAAACGTTGCTGATAAACTACCCCTTCCCTTAACCGATCTTCAACAAAATCAACAGACCTTGAGTTCTCTTTAGTTCAAAAAGGTATGCAAAACATCATTTGATTCTGTTTGAATTTGCGGCTGTTATCGTTGACTATGGAAAAAAATTACCCTTGAAAAAAAAAACCGTTGCTGGTAAACTACCCCTTTCCCTTAACCGATCTTCACCAAAAACGACAGGACTTGGGTACTCTACAATTCAGGCTTGTATGCAAACAATTATTTGATTCTGTTTGAATTTGCGGCTGTTATCGTTTGCCATAGAAAACACCCTTAATAAAACATAAAACGTTGCTGGTAAACTACCCTATTCCATTAACCGATCTTCACCAAAAACAATAGGTCTTTAGTACTCATCAAAACAGGGCTGTATGCAAAAACGTATTTGATTCTGTTTGAATTTGCGGCTCTTATCGTTTGCCATAGAAAATACCCTTTTAAAACATAAACGTTGCAGGTAAACTACCCCTTTCCCTTAACCGATCTTCACCATCACCAATAGGTATTGAGAACTCTACAATACAGGGCTGTATGCAAAACATCATTTGATTCTGTTAGAATTTGCGGCTGTTATCGTTTACCATAGAAAAAGGGGTAGTTTACCTGCTAAATTTTATGTTGTAAAAAGAGAAATGTTTCCATGACGAACGATAACTGCCGCACATTCAAACAGAATCAAATAATTTTTTGCATACAGCCCTGATTTGTAGAGTACTCACGACCTATTGTTTTTGGTGATGATCGGTTGAGGGAAAGGGGTAGTTTACCTGCAACGGTTTTTTTATCAAGGGAAATTTTTTTTTTGGCAAACGATAACATCCGCAAATTCAAACAGAATCAAATAATGTTTCGCATACAGCCCTGAATTGTAGAGTTCTCAAGACCTATTGTTTTTGGTGAAGATCGGTTAAGGGAAAGGGGTAGTTTACCTGTAACGTTTTATGTTTTAACAAGGGTATTTCCTATGGCAAATGATAACAGCCGCAAATTCAAACAGAATCAAAAGATTATTTGCATACAGCCCTAAATTGTAGAGTTCTCAAGACCTATTATTTTTGGTGAAGATCGGTTAAGGGGAAGGGGTAGTTTACCTGCAACGTTTTTTTATCAAGCGTATTTTCTATGGCAAACGAAAACGGCCGCAAATTCAAACAGAATCAAATAATTTTTAGCATACGTCCCTGAATTGTAGAGGTCTCAAGGACTTACGATTTTGGTGAAGATCGGTTAAGGGGAAGGGGTAGTTTACATGCAACCTTTTACGTTTTAACAACAGTAAAGTACTTGAAAATTTTTATTTTTAACAATTACCATTGTTTGAAAAAGTTTACATGCATTTTCAAGTACTTTACTGTTGCTAAAACGTAAAAGGTTGCAGGTAAACTACTCCTTCCCCTTAACCGATCTTCACCAAAATCGAAAATCTTTGAGATCTCTACAATTCAGGGACGTATGCAAAAAATTATTTGATTCTGTTTGAATTTGCGGCTGTTATCGTTTGCCATAGAAAATACGCTTGATAAAAAACCGTTGCTGGTAAACTACCCCTTCCCCTTAACCGATCTTCACCAAAAAAAAACAGGTCTTGAGAACTCTACAATTCAGGGCTGTATGCGAAACATTATTTGATTCTGTTTGAATTTGCGGCTGTTACCGTTTGCCAAAATAAAAAAATTTCCCTTGATAAAAAAAACCGTTGCTGGTAAACTACCCCTTTCCCTTAACAGATCTTCACCAAAAACAATAGGTCGTGAGTACTCTACAAATCAGGGCTGTTTGCAAAAAATTATTTGATTCTGTTTGAATTTGCGGCAGTTATCGTTTGCCATAGAAAAAAATCTACAGACAGACACACAGACAGACACACAGACAGACACACACACAGACACTTTTCGGAAAACGACTTTTTTTCATGTTTTGAGTGTAGTACAATCAGAATCTGCAATAATCTCGAACACGATTTTTTTTGCCATCACCATACTTCCATTCCTTAAGGAATATGGAAGTAAAAGCTGTATGACGTTGTTTTTATACAGTGTTAATTCCAATATTTTTTACATTTCAATTCTGTTTTACGTAATTAGCAATACTTGTACATACTTTATTAATTTTTCAATGATTCTTTACGTAAAATTAGGTTACATATGATAGTTTTATGTAATAATAAATGTGTTTCTTATGTCTTTGTGTTTTTACTTCCATGTTCCTTAAGGAAATGGAAGTATGGTGATGGCAAAAAAAATCGTGTTCGAGATTATTGCAGAATATGATTGTACTACACTCAAAACATGAAAAAAGTCATTTTTCGAAAAGTGTCTGTGTGTGTGTCTGTCGGTCTGTAGATTTTTTTCTATGGCAAACGATAACAGCCGCAAATTCAAACAAAATCAAATAATTTTTTGCATACAGCCCTGATTTGTAGCATACTCGCGACCTATTGTTTTTGGTAAAGATCGGTTGAGGGAAAGGGGTAGTTTACTTGGAACGGTTTTTTTTATCAAGGGTAATTTTGTTTGTTTGGCAAACGATAACAGCCGCAAATTCAAACAGAATCAAATAATGTTTCGCATACAGCCCTAATTTCTTGAGTACTAAAGATCTATTGTTTTTGGTGAAGATCGTTTAAGGGAAAGGGGTAGTTTACCTGCCACGTTTTTTGTTTTATCAAGGGTATTTTGTATGGCAAACGATAACAGCCGCAAATTCAAACAAAATCATATAATATTTTGCATACAGCCCTGAATTGCAGAGTTCTCAAGACCTATCGTTTTTGGTGAAGATCGGTTAAGGGAAAGGGGTAATTTACCAGCAACAGTTTTTTATCAAGGGTAATTTTACTTCCATATTCCTTAAGGAATGGAAGTATGGTGATGGCAAAAAAAATCGTGTTCGAGATTATTGCAGATTCTGATTCTACTACACTCAAAACATGAAAAAAAGTCGTTTTCCGAAAAGTGTCTGTGTGTGTGTCTGTGTGTCTGTCTGTCTATAGATTTTTTTTCTATGGCAAACGATAACTGCCGCAAATTCAAACAGAATCAAATAATTTTTTGCATACAGCCCCGTTTTGCAGAGTTCTCGCGACCTTTTGTTTTTGGTGAAGATCGGTTGAGGGAAAGGGGTAGTTTACCTGCAACGGTTTTTTTTTAGCAAGGGAAATTTTGTTTGTTTGGCAAACGATAACAGCCGCAAATTCAAACAGAATCAAATAATGTTTCGCATACAGCCCTGAATTGTAGAGTTCTCAAGATCTATTGTTTTTGGTGAAGATCGGTTAAGGGAAAGGGGTAGTTTACCTGTAACGTTTTATGTTTTAACAAGGGTATTTCCTATGGCAAACGATAACAGCCGCAAATTCAAACAGAATGAAAAGATTATTTGCATACAGCCCTAAATTGTAGAGTTCTCAATACCTTTTGTTTTTGGTGAAGATCGGTTAAGGGAAAGGGGTAGTTTACCTACAACGTTTTTTTAACAAGGGTATTTTCTATGGCAAACGATAACAGCCGCAAATTCAAACAGAATCAAATAATTTTCTGCATACAGCCCTGATTTGTAGAGTACTCAAGACCTATTGTTTTTGGTGAAGATCGGTTGAGGGGAAGGGGTAGTTTACCAGCAACGTTTTTTATCATGCGTATTTTCTATGGCAAACGACAACTGCCGCAAATTCAAACAGAATCAAATAATTGTTTGCATACAGCCCTGATTTGTAGAGTACTCGCGACCCCTATTGTTTTTGGTGAAGATCGGTTGAGGGGAAGGGGTAGATTACCTGCAACGGTTTTTTTTATCAAGGGAAATTTTTTTTTTTTTTGGCAAACGATAACAGCCGCAAATTCAAACAGAATCAAATAATGTTTCGCATACAGCCCTGAATTGTAGATTTCTCAAGACCTATTGTTTTTGGTGAAGATCGGTTGAGGGAAAGGGGTAGTTTACCTGCAACGTTTTTTTAACAAGGGTATTTTATATGGCAAACGATAACAGCCGCAAATTCAAACAGAATCAAATAATGTTTTGCATACAGTCCTGATTTGTAGAGTACTCAAGACCTATTGTTTTTGGTGAAGATCGGTTAAGGGGAAGGGGTAGTTTACCTGCAACCTTTTACGTTTTATTTTCTATGGCAAACGATAACAGCCGCAAATTCAAACAGAATCAAATAGTGTTTTGCATACAGCCCTGATTTGTAGAGTACTCAAGACCTATTGTTTTTGGTGAAGATCGGTTAAGGGGAAGGGGTAGTTTACCTGCAACGTTTTTTTATCAAGCGTATTTTCTATGGCAAACGATAACAGCCGCAAATTCAAACAGAATCAAATAATTTTTTGCATACGTCCCTGAATTGTAGAGGTCTCAATGACTTTCGATTTTGGTGAAGATCGGTTAAGGGGAAGGGGTAGTTTACCTGCAACCTTTTACGTTTTAACAAGAGTAAAGTACTTGAAAATTTATTTAAACTTTTTGAAACAATGGTAATTGTTAAAAATAAAATAATTTTGTTGCCAGGCAATAAAATTATAATTTTGTCATTTTAATGTAATATAATATTTTTCATTTAATACAGCAATAAAAAGGCAGGTAAGACGCAGCCTGGCTGTTTGGCTGAAAATGATTTTAAATATAAATCTTAGAATATGGAAGTCATGTATGGTTCTCCATACCGATATTTTACTTCCATATTCCTTAAGGAATGGAAGTATGGTGATGGCAAAAAAAATCGTGTTCGAGATTATTGCAGATTCTGATTCTACTACACTCAAAACATGAAAAAAAGTCGTTTTCCGAAAAGTGTCTGTGTGTGTGTCTGTGTGTCTGTCTGTGTGTCTGTGTCTGTCTGTCTGTCTGTCTGTAGATTTTTTTTCTATGGCAAACGATAACTGCCGCAAATTCAAACAGAATCAAATAATTTTTTGCATGCAGCCCTGATTTGCAGAGTACTCGCGACCTATTGTTTTTGGTGAAGATCGGTTGAGGGAAAGGGGTAGTTTACCGGCAACGGTTTTTTTTTAGCAAGGGTAATTTTGTTTGTTTGGCAAACGATAACAGCCGCAAATTCAAACAGAATCAAATAATGTTTCGCATACAGCCCTCAATTGTAGAGTTCTCAAGATCTGTTGATTTTGGTGAAGATCGGTTAAGGGAAAGGGGTAGTTTACCTGTAACGTTTTATGTTTTAACAAGGGTATTTCCTATGGCAAACGATAACAGCCGCAAATTCAAACAGAATCAAAAGATTATTTGCATACAGCCCTAAATTGTAGAGCTCTCAAGACCTATTGTTTTTGGTGAAGTTCGGTTGAGGGAAAGGGGTAGTTTACCTGCAACGTTTTTTTAACAAGGGTATTTTCTATGGCAAACGATAACAGCCGCAAATTCAAACAGAATCAAATAATGTTTTGCATACACCCTGATTTGTAGAGTACTCAAGACCTATTGTTTTTGGTGAAGATCGGTTAGGGGAAAGGGGTAGTTTACCTGTAACGTTTTATGTTTTAACAAGGGTATTTCCTATGGCAAACGATAACAGCCGCAAATTCAAACAGAATCAAAAGATTATTTGCATACAGTCCTAAATTGTAGAGTTCTCAAGACCTATTGTTTTTGGTGAAGATCGGTTAAGGGAAAGGGGTAGTTTACCTGCAACGTTTTTTTAACAAGGGTATTTTCTATGGCAAACGATAACAGCCGCAAATTCAAACAGAATCAAATAATGTTTTGCATACAGCCCTGATTTGTAGAGTACTCAAGACCTATTGTTTTTGGTGAAGATCGGTTGAGGGGAAGGGGTAGTTTACCAGCAACGTTTTTTATCATGCGTATTTTCTATGGCAAACGACAACTGCCGCAAATTCAAACAGAATCAAATAATTTCTTGCATACAGCCCTGATGTGTAGAGTACTCGCGACCTATTGTTTTTGGTGAAGATTGGTTGAGGGGAAGGGGTAGTTTACCTGCAACGGTTTTTTTTATCAAGGGAAATTTTTTTTTTTTGGCAAACGATAGCCGCAAATTCAAACAGAATCAAATAATGTTTCGCATACAGCCCTGAATTGTAGATTTCTCAAGACCTATTGTTTTTGGTGAAGATCGGTTGAGGGAAAGGGGTAGTTTACCTGCAATGTTTTTTTAACAAGGGTATTTTCTATGGCAAACGATAACAGCCGCAAATTCAAACAGAATCAAATAATGTTTTGCATACAGCCCTGATTTGTAGAGTACTCAAGACCTATTGTTTTTGGTGAAGATCGGTTAAGGGGAAGGGGTAGTTTACCTGCAACGTTTTTTTATCAAGCGTATTTTTTATGGCAAACGATAACAGCCGCAAATTCAAACAGAATGAAATAATTGTTTGCATACGTCCCTGAATTGTAGAGGTCTCAACGACTTTCGATTTTGGTGAAGATCGGTTAAGGGGAAGGGGTAGTTTACCTGCAACCTTTTACGTTTTAACAAGAGTAAAGTACTTGAAAATTTATTTAAACTTTTTGAAACAATGGTAATTGTTAAAAATAAAATAATTTTGTTGCCAGGCAATAAAATTATAATTTTGTCATTTTAATGTAATATAATATTTTTCATTTAATACAGCAATAAAAAGGCAGGTAAGACACAGCCTGGTTGTTTGGCTGAAAATGATTTTAAATATAAATCTTAGAATATGGAAGTCATGTATGGTTCTCCATACCGATATTTACTTCCATATTCCTTAAGGAATGGAAGTATGGTGATGGCAAAAAAAATCGTGTTCGAGATTATTGCAGATTCTGATTCTACTACACTCAAAACATGAAAAAAAGTCGTTTTCCGAAAAGTGTCTGTGTGTGTGTCTGTGTGTGTGTCTGTGTGTCTGTGTGTCTGTCTGTGTGTCTGTGTGTCTGTAGATTTTTTTCTATGGCAAACGATAACTGCCGCAAATTCAAACAGAATCAAATAATTTTTTGCATACAGCCCTGATTTGCAGAGTACTCGCGACCTATTGTTTGTGGTGAAGATCGGTTGAGGGAAAGGGGTAGTTTACCTGCAACGGTTTTTTTTTTAGCAAGGGTAATTTTGTTTGTTTGGCAAACGATAACAGCCGCAAATTCAAACAGAATCAAATAATGTTTCGCATACAGCCCTGAATTGTAGAGTTCTCAAGATCTTTTGATTTTGGTGAAGATCGGTTAAGGGAAAGGGGTAGTTTACCTGTAACGTTTTATGTTTTAACAAGGGTATTTCTTCTGGCAAACGATAACAGCCGCAAATTCAAACAGAATCAAAAGATTATTTGCATACAGCCCTAAATTGTAGAGTTATCAAGACCTATTGTTTTTGGTGAAAATCGGTTGAGGGAAAGGGGTAGTTTACCTGCAACGTTTTTTTAACAAGGGTATTTTTTTCTATGGCAAACGATAACTGCCGCAAATTCAAACAGAATCAAATAACTTTTTGCATACAGCCCTGATTTGTAGAGTACTCACGACCCTTTGTTTTTGGTGAAGATCGGTTGAGGGAAAGGGGTAGTTTACCTGCAACGGTTTTTTTTTATCAAGGGAAATTTTTTTTCCAAACGATAACAGCCGCAAATTCAAACAGAATCAAATAATGTTTCGCATACAGCCCTGAATTGCAGAGTTCTCAAGATCTGTTGATTTTGGTGAAGATCGGTTAAGGGAAAGGGGTAGTTTACCTGTAACGTTTTATGTTTAAACAAGGGTATTTCCTATGGCAAACGATAACAGCCGTAAATTCAAACAGAATCAAAAGATTATTTGCATACAGCCCTAAATTGTAGAGTTCTCAATACCTATTGTTTTTGGTGAAGATCGGTTAAGGGAAAGGGGTAGTTTACCTACAACGTTTTTTTAACAAGGTTATTTCCTATGGCAAACGATAACAGCCGCAAATTCAAACATAATCAAATAATTTTCTCCATACAGCCCTGGTTTGTAGAGGACTCAAGGCCATTAGATTTTGGTGAAGATCGGTTAAGGGGAAGGGGTAGTTTACCTGCAACCTTTTACGTTTTAACAAGAGTAAAGTACTTGAAAATTCATTTAAACTTTTTCAAACAATGGTAATTGTTAAAAATAAAATAATTTTGTGCCAGGCAATAAAATTATAATTTTTTCATTTTAATGTAAATTATGTATATATTAGAAAATATATCGTGCTTGGCAGGCAAGCATATTTCAGATTATAAGTCTTAGAATATGGAAGTCATGTATGGTTCTCCATACCGATTTTTCATTTTTTGAGTGTAGTACAATCAGAATCTGCAATAATCTCGAACACGATTTTTTTTTTGCCATCACCATACTTCCATTTCCTTAAGGAAATATCGGTATGGAGAACCATACATGACTTCCATGTTCTAAGATTTATATTTAAAATCATATTCGAAATGAAATATTTCCGTAGAAACTACGTCTTTCTACTTATTGCTTCAGCATTAACCACAGTACTGTGGTCACTGACGTATACCACCTCACGTTTTCGCACTCGATTTTCACCGATGATGGCAGTCGATGGCACTGCCGAAAAGTCTGGTTTTGCAGAAAACATTGAAATACGGCTAAAGAGCCCGGGAAGCAATTTTAACAAAAAACTACTTCTTTGTTGCCGATAACGTAGTACACAAATAAAAAATTCTGCCCTCCACCTTCAACTATAATTTTTAATAATAGAAAATTACCCCCACCCCGTTCACCTAACCTCTTCATTTATAGATATTTCATCTACGTTTCTACAGTGGATTACTATGGGCATCTTATCAGGATACTTTATTTATAAAAATTAAGTACTTTACTCTTGTTAAATCATAAAATGTTTCTGGTAAACTACCACTTTCTCTTAAACGAACTTCTCCAAAATCAACAGACCTTCCGTCCTCTACAATTCAGGGAAGCATGCAAAAAAATATTTGATTCTGTTTGAATGTGCGGCAGTTATCGTTCGTCATGGAAACATTTCTCTTGTTACAACATAAAATGTTGCAGGTAAACTACCCCTTTCCCTTAACTGATCTTCGCCAAAATCAATAGACCTTGAGCTCTCTGCAACTCAGGAAAGAGTGCAAAAAATTATTTGATTCTCATTGAATTTTCGGCAGTTATCGTTCGTCATAAAAAAATTACCCTTTTTAAAACATAAAACGTTGCTGATAAACTACCCCTTCCCTTAACCGATCTTCAACAAAATCAACAGACCTTGAGTTCTCTTTAGTTCAAGAAGGTATGCAAAACATCATTTGATTCTGTTTGAATTTGCGGCTGTTATCGTTGACTATGGAAAAAAATTACCCTTGAAAAAAAAAACCGTTGCTGGTAAACTACCCCTTTCCCTTAACCGATCTTCACCAAAAACGACAGGACTTGGGTACTCTACAATTCAGGCTTGTATGCAAACAATTATTTGATTCTGTTTGAATTTGCGGCTGTTATCGTTTGCCATAGAAAACACCCTTAATAAAACATAAAACGTTGCTGGTAAACTACCCTATTCCATTAACCGATCTTCACCAAAAACAATAGGTCTTTAGTACTCATCAAAACAGGGCTGTATGCAAAAACGTATTTGATTCTGTTTGAATTTGCGGCTCTTATCGTTTGCCATAGAAAATACCCTTTTAAAACATAAACGTTGCAGGTAAACTACCCCTTTCCCTTAACCGATCTTCACCATCACCAATAGGTATTGAGAACTCTACAATACAGGGCTGTATGCAAAACATCATTTGATTCTGTTAGAATTTGCGGCTGTTATCGTTTACCATAGAAAAAGGGGTAGTTTACCTGCTAAATTTTATGTTGTAAAAAGAGAAATGTTTCCATGACGAACGATAACTGCCGCACATTCAAACAGAATCAAATAATTTTTTGCATACAGCCCTGATTTGTAGAGTACTCACGACCTATTGTTTTTGGTGATGATCGGTTGAGGGAAAGGGGTAGTTTACCTGCAACGGTTTTTTTATCAAGGGAAATTTTTTTTTTGGCAAACGATAACATCCGCAAATTCAAACAGAATCAAATAATGTTTCGCATACAGCCCTGAATTGTAGAGTTCTCAAGACCTATTGTTTTTGGTGAAGATCGGTTAAGGGAAAGGGGTAGTTTACCTGTAACGTTTTATGTTTTAACAAGGGTATTTCCTATGGCAAATGATAACAGCCGCAAATTCAAACAGAATCAAAAGATTATTTGCATACAGCCCTAAATTGTAGAGTTCTCAAGACCTATTATTTTTGGTGAAGATCGGTTAAGGGGAAGGGGTAGTTTACCTGCAACGTTTTTTTATCAAGCGTATTTTCTATGGCAAACGAAAACGGCCGCAAATTCAAACAGAATCAAATAATTTTTAGCATACGTCCCTGAATTGTAGAGGTCTCAAGGACTTACGATTTTGGTGAAGATCGGTTAAGGGGAAGGGGTAGTTTACATGCAACCTTTTACGTTTTAACAACAGTAAAGTACTTGAAAATTTTTATTTTTAACAATTACCATTGTTTGAAAAAGTTTACATGCATTTTCAAGTACTTTACTGTTGCTAAAACGTAAAAGGTTGCAGGTAAACTACTCCTTCCCCTTAACCGATCTTCACCAAAATCGAAAATCTTTGAGATCTCTACAATTCAGGGACGTATGCAAAAAATTATTTGATTCTGTTTGAATTTGCGGCTGTTATCGTTTGCCATAGAAAATACGCTTGATAAAAAACCGTTGCTGGTAAACTACCCCTTCCCCTTAACCGATCTTCACCAAAAAAAAACAGGTCTTGAGAACTCTACAATTCAGGGCTGTATGCGAAACATTATTTGATTCTGTTTGAATTTGCGGCTGTTACCGTTTGCCAAAATAAAAAAATTTCCCTTGATAAAAAAAACCGTTGCTGGTAAACTACCCCTTTCCCTTAACAGATCTTCACCAAAAACAATAGGTCGTGAGTACTCTACAAATCAGGGCTGTTTGCAAAAAATTATTTGATTCTGTTTGAATTTGCGGCAGTTATCGTTTGCCATAGAAAAAAATCTACAGACAGACACACAGACAGACACACAGACAGACACACACACAGACACTTTTCGGAAAACGACTTTTTTTCATGTTTTGAGTGTAGTACAATCAGAATCTGCAATAATCTCGAACACGATTTTTTTTGCCATCACCATACTTCCATTCCTTAAGGAATATGGAAGTAAAAGCTGTATGACGTTGTTTTTATACAGTGTTAATTCCAATATTTTTTACATTTCAATTCTGTTTTACGTAATTAGCAATACTTGTACATACTTTATTAATTTTTCAATGTTCTTTACGTAAAATTAGGTTACATATGATAGTTTTATGTAATAATAAATGTGTTTCTTATGTCTTTGTGTTTTTACTTCCATGTTCCTTAAGGAAATGGAAGTATGGTGATGGCAAAAAAAATCGTGTTCGAGATTATTGCAGAATATGATTGTACTACACTCAAAACATGAAAAAAGTCATTTTTCGAAAAGTGTCTGTGTGTGTGTCTGTCTGTCTGTAGATTTTTTTCTATGGCAAACGATATCAGCCGCAAATTCAAACAAAATCAAATAATTTTTTGCATACAGCCTGATTTGTAGCATACTCGCGACCTATTGTTTTTGGTAAAGATCGGTTGAGGGAAAGGGGTAGTTTACTTGGAACGGTTTTTTTTATCAAGGGTAATTTTGTTTGTTTGGCAAACGATAACAGCCGCAAATTCAAACAGAATCAAATAATGTTTCGCATACAGCCCTAATTTCTTGAGTACTAAAGATCTATTGTTTTTGGTGAAGATCGTTTAAGGGAAAGGGGTAGTTTACCTGCCACGTTTTTTGTTTTATCAAGGGTATTTTGTATGGCAAACGATAACAGCCGCAAATTCAAACAAAATCATATAATATTTTGCATACAGCCCTGAATTGCAGAGTTCTCAAGACCTATCGTTTTTGGTGAAGATCGGTTAAGGGAAAGGGGTAATTTACCAGCAACAGTTTTTTATCAAGGGTAATTTTACTTCCATATTCCTTAAGGAATGGAAGTATGGTGATGGCAAAAAAAATCGTGTTCGAGATTATTGCAGATTCTGATTCTACTACACTCAAAACATGAAAAAAAGTCGTTTTCCGAAAAGTGTCTGTGTGTGTGTCTGTGTGTCTGTCTGTCTATAGATTTTTTTTCTATGGCAAACGATAACTGCCGCAAATTCAAACAGAATCAAATAATTTTTTGCATACAGCCCCGTTTTGCAGAGTTCTCGCGACCTTTTGTTTTTGGTGAAGATCGGTTGAGGGAAAGGGGTAGTTTACCTGCAACGGTTTTTTTTTAGCAAGGGAAATTTTGTTTGTTTGGCAAACGATAACAGCCGCAAATTCAAACAGAATCAAATAATGTTTCGCATACAGCCCTGAATTGTAGAGTTCTCAAGATCTATTGTTTTTGGTGAAGATCGGTTAAGGGAAAGGGGTAGTTTACCTGTAACGTTTTATGTTTTAACAAGGGTATTTCCTATGGCAAACGATAACAGCCGCAAATTCAAACAGAATGAAAAGATTATTTGCATACAGCCCTAAATTGTAGAGTTCTCAATACCTTTTGTTTTTGGTGAAGATCGGTTAAGGGAAAGGGGTAGTTTACCTACAACGTTTTTTTAACAAGGGTATTTTCTATGGCAAACGATAACAGCCGCAAATTCAAACAGAATCAAATAATTTTCTGCATACAGCCCTGATTTGTAGAGTACTCAAGACCTATTGTTTTTGGTGAAGATCGGTTGAGGGGAAGGGGTAGTTTACCAGCAACGTTTTTTATCATGCGTATTTTCTATGGCAAACGACAACTGCCGCAAATTCAAACAGAATCAAATAATTGTTTGCATACAGCCCTGATTTGTAGAGTACTCGCGACCTATTGTTTTTGGTGAAGATCGGTTGAGGGGAAGGGGTAGATTACCTGCAACGGTTTTTTTTATCAAGGGAAATTTTTTTTTTTTTTGGCAAACGATAACAGCCGCAAATTCAAACAGAATCAAATAATGTTTCGCATACAGCCCTGAATTGTAGATTTCTCAAGACCTATTGTTTTTGGTGAAGATCGGTTGAGGGAAAGGGGTAGTTTACCTGCAACGTTTTTTTAACAAGGGTATTTTATATGGCAAACGATAACAGCCGCAAATTCAAACAGAATCAAATAATGTTTTGCATACAGTCCTGATTTGTAGAGTACTCAAGACCTATTGTTTTTGGTGAAGATCGGTTAAGGGGAAGGGGTAGTTTACCTGCAACCTTTTACGTTTTATTTTCTATGGCAAACGATAACAGCCGCAAATTCAAACAGAATCAAATAGTGTTTTGCATACAGCCCTGATTTGTAGAGTACTCAAGACCTATTGTTTTTGGTGAAGATCGGTTAAGGGGAAGGGGTAGTTTACCTGCAACGTTTTTTTATCAAGCGTATTTTCTATGGCAAACGATAACAGCCGCAAATTCAAACAGAATCAAATAATTTTTTGCATACGTCCCTGAATTGTAGAGGTCTCAATGACTTTCGATTTTGGTGAAGATCGGTTAAGGGGAAGGGGTAGTTTACCTGCAACCTTTTACGTTTTAACAAGAGTAAAGTACTTGAAAATTTATTTAAACTTTTTGAAACAATGGTAATTGTTAAAAATAAAATAATTTTGTTGCCAGGCAATAAAATTATAATTTTGTCATTTTAATGTAATATAATATTTTTCATTTAATACAGCAATAAAAAGGCAGGTAAGACGCAGCCTGGCTGTTTGGCTGAAAATGATTTTAAATATAAATCTTAGAATATGGAAGTCATGTATGGTTCTCCATACCGATATTTTACTTCCATATTCCTTAAGGAATGGAAGTATGGTGATGGCAAAAAAAATCGTGTTCGAGATTATTGCAGATTCTGATTCTACTACACTCAAAACATGAAAAAAAGTCGTTTTCCGAAAAGTGTCTGTGTGTGTGTCTGTGTGTCTGTCTGTGTGTCTGTGTCTGTCTGTCTGTCTGTCTGTAGATTTTTTTTCTATGGCAAACGATAACTGCCGCAAATTCAAACAGAATCAAATAATTTTTTGCATGCAGCCCTGATTTGCAGAGTACTCGCGACCTATTGTTTTTGGTGAAGATCGGTTGAGGGAAAGGGGTAGTTTACCGGCAACGGTTTTTTTTTAGCAAGGGTAATTTTGTTTGTTTGGCAAACGATAACAGCCGCAAATTCAAACAGAATCAAATAATGTTTCGCATACAGCCCTCAATTGTAGAGTTCTCAAGATCTGTTGATTTTGGTGAAGATCGGTTAAGGGAAAGGGGTAGTTTACCTGTAACGTTTTATGTTTTAACAAGGGTATTTCCTATGGCAAACGATAACAGCCGCAAATTCAAACAGAATCAAAAGATTATTTGCATACAGCCCTAAATTGTAGAGCTCTCAAGACCTATTGTTTTTGGTGAAGTTCGGTTGAGGGAAAGGGGTAGTTTACCTGCAACGTTTTTTTAACAAGGGTATTTTTTTCTATGGCAAACGATAACAGCCGCAAATTCAAACAGAATCAAATAATGTTTTGCATACACCCTGATTTGTAGAGTACTCAAGACCTATTGTTTTTGGTGAAGATCGGTTAGGGGAAAGGGGTAGTTTACCTGTAACGTTTTATGTTTTAACAAGGGTATTTCCTATGGCAAACGATAACAGCCGCAAATTCAAACAGAATCAAAAGATTATTTGCATACAGTCCTAAATTGTAGAGTTCTCAAGACCTATTGTTTTTGGTGAAGATCGGTTAAGGGAAAGGGGTAGTTTACCTGCAACGTTTTTTTAACAAGGGTATTTTCTATGGCAAACGATAACAGCCGCAAATTCAAACAGAATCAAATAATGTTTTGCATACAGCCCTGATTTGTAGAGTACTCAAGACCTATTGTTTTTGGTGAAGATCGGTTAAGGGGAAGGGGTAGTTTACCTGCAAAGTTTTTTTATCAAGCGTATTTTTTATGGCAAACGATAACAGCCGCAAATTCAAACAGAATCAAATAATTTTTTGCATACGTCCCTGCATTGTAGAGGTCGCAATGACTTTCGATTTTGGTGAAGATCGGTTAAGGGGAAGGGGTAGTTTACCTGCAACCTTTTACGTTTTAACAAGAGTAAAGTACTTGAAAATTTATTTAAACTTTTTGAAACAATGGTAATTGTTAAAAATAAAATAATTTTGTTGCCAGGCAATAAAATTATAATTTTTTCATTTTAATGTAATATAATATTTTTCATTTAATACAGCAATAAAAAGGCAGGTAAGACACAGCCTGGTTGTTTGGCTGAAAATGATTTTAAATATAAATCTTAGAATATGGAAGTCATGTATGGTTCTCCATACCGATATTTACTTCCATATTCCTTAAGGAATGGAAGTATGGTGATGGCAAAAAAAATCGTGTTCGAGATTATTGCAGATTCTGATTCTACTACACTCAAAACATGAAAAAAAGTCGTTTTCCGAAAAGTGTCTGTGTGTGTGTCTGTGTGTGTGTCTGTGTGTCTGTCTGTGTGTCTGTGTGTCTGTCTGTGTGTCTGTAGATTTTTTTCTATGGCAAACGATAACTGCCGCAAATTCAAACAGAATCAAATAATTTTTTGCATACAGCCCTGATTTGCAGAGTACTCGCGACCTATTGTTTTTGGTGAAGATCGGTTGAGGGAAAGGGGTAGTTTACCTGCAACGGTTTTTTTTTAGCAAGGGTAATTTTGTTTGTTTGGCAAACGATAACAGCCGCAAATTCAAACAGAATCAAATAATGTTTCGCATACAGCCCTGAATTGTAGAGTTCTCAAGATCTGTTGATTTTGGTGAAGATCGGTTAAGGGAAAGGGGTAGTTTACCTGTAACGTTTTATGTTTTAACAAGGGTATTTCTTATGGCAAACGATAACAGCCGCAAATTCAAACAGAATCAAAAGATTATTTGCATACAGCCCTAAATTGTAGAGTTATCAAGACCTATTGTTTTTGGTGAAAATCGGTTGAGGGAAAGGGGTAGTTTACCGGCAACGTTTTTTTAACAAGGGTATTTTTTCTATGGCAAACGATAACTGCCGCAAATTCAAACAGAATCAAATAACTTTTTGCATACAGCCCTGATTTGTAGAGTACTCACGACCTTTTGTTTTTGGTGAAGATCGGTTAAGGGAAAGGGGTAGTTTACCTGCAACGGTTTTTTTTTATCAAGGGAAATTTTTTTTTTCCAAACGATAACAGCCGAAAATTCAAACAGAATCAAATAATGTTTCGCATACAGCCCTGAATTGCAGAGTTCTCAAGATCTGTTGATTTTGGTGAAGATCGGTTAAGGGAAAGGGGTAGTTTACCTGTAACGTTTTATGTTTTAACAAGGGTATTTCCTATGGCAAACGATAACAGCCGTAAATTCAAACAGAATCAAAAGATTATTTGCATACAGCCCTAAATTGTAGAGTTCTCAATACCTATTGTTTTTGGTGAAGATCGGTTAAGGGAAAGGGGTAGTTTACCTACAACGTTTTTTTAACAAGGTTATTTCCTATGGCAAACGATAACAGCCGCAAATTCAAACATAATCAAATAATTTTCTCCATACAGCCCTGGTTTGTAGAGTGCTCAAGACCCTTTGTTTTTGGTGAAGATCGGTTGAGGGGAAGGGGTAGTTTACCTGCAACGTTTGTTATAAAGCGTATTTTCTATGGCAAACGATAACTGCCGCAAATTCAAACAGAATCAAATAAGTGAATTGTAGAGGACTCAAGGCCATTAGATTTTGGTGAAGATCGGTTAAGGGGAAGGGGTAGTTTACCTGCAACCTTTTACGTTTTAACAAGAGTAAAGTACTTGAAAATTCATTTAAACTTTTTCAAACAATGGTAATTGTTAAAAATAAAATAATTTTGTGCCAGGCAATAAAATTATAATTTTTTCATTTTAATGTAAATTATGTATATATTAGAAAATATATCGTGCTTGGCAGGCAAGCATATTTCAGATTATAAGTCTTAGAATATGGAAGTCATGTATGGTTCTCCATACCGATTTTTCATTTTTTGAGTGTAGTACAATCAGAATCTGCAATAATCTCGAACACGATTTTTTTTTTTGCCATCACCATACTTCCATTTCCTTAAGGAAATATCGGTATGGAGAACCATACATGACTTCCATGTTCTAAGATTTATATTTAAAATCATATTCGAAATGAAATATTTCCGTAGAAACTACGTCTTTCTACTTATTGCTTCAGCATTAACCACAGTACTGTGGTCACTGACGTATACCACCTCACGTTTTCGCACTCGATTTTCACCGATGATGGCAGTCGATGGCACTGCCGAAAAGTCTGGTTTTGCAGAAAACATTGAAATACGGCTAAAGAGCCCGGGAAGCAATTTTAACAAAAAACTACTTCTTTGTTGCCGATAACGTAGTACACAAATAAAAAATTCTGCCCTCCACCTTCAACTATAATTTTTAATAATAGAAAATTACCCCCACCCCGTTCACCTAACCTCTTCATTTATAGATATTTCATCTACGTTTCTACAGTGGATTACTATGGGCATCTTATCAGGATACTTTATTTATAAAAATTAAGTACTTTACTCTTGTTAAATCATAAAATGTTTCTGGTAAACTACCACTTTCTCTTAACCGAACTTCTCCAAAATCAACAGACCTTCCGTCCTCTACAATTCAGGGAAGCATGCAAAAAAATATTTGATTCTGTTTGAATGTGCGGCAGTTATCGTTCGTCATGGAAACATTTCTCTTGTTACAACATAAAATGTTGCAGGTAAACTACCCCTTTCCCTTAACTGATCTTCACCAAAATCAATAGACTTTGAGCTCTCTGCAACTCAGGAAAGAGTGCAAAAAATTATTTGATTCTCATTGAATTTTCGGCAGTTATCGTTCGTCATAAAAAAATTACCCTTTTTAAAACATAAAACGTTGCTGATAAACTACCCCTTCCCTTAACCGATCTTCAACAAAATCAACAGACCTTGAGTTCTCTTTAGTTCAAAAAGGTATGCAAAACATCATTTGATTCTGTTTGAATTTGCGGCTGTTATCGTTTACTATGGAAAAAAATTACCCTTGAAAAAAAAAACCGTTGCTGGTAAACTACCCCTTTCCCTTAACCGATCTTCACCAAAAACGACAGGACTTGGGTACTCTACAATTCAGGCTTGTATGCAAACAATTATTTGATTCTGTTTGAATTTGCGGCTGTTATCGTTTGCCATAGAAAACACCCTTAATAAAACATAAAACGTTGCTGGTAAACTACCCTATTCCATTAACCGATCTTCACCAAAAACAATAGGTCTTTAGTACTCATCAAAACAGGGCTGTATGCAAAAACGTATTTGATTCTGTTTGAATTTGCGGCTCTTATCGTTTGCCATAGAAAATACCCTTTTAAAACATAAACGTTGCAGGTAAACTACCCCTTTCCCTTAACCGATCTTCACCATCACCAATAGGTATTGAGAACTCTACAATACAGGGCTGTATGCAAAACATCATTTGATTCTGTTTGAATTTGCGGCTGTTATCGTTTACCATAGAAAAAGGGGTAGTTTACCTGCTACATTTTATGTTGTAATAAGAGAAATGTTTCCATGACGAACGATAACTGCCGCACATTCAAACAGAATCAAATAATTTTTTGCATACAGCCCTGATTTGTAGAGTACTCACGACCTATTGTTTTTGGTGATGATCGGTTGAGGGAAAGGGGTAGTTTACCTGCAACGGTTTTTTTATCAAGGGAAATGTTTTTTTTGGCAAACGATAACATCCGCAAATTCAAACAGAATCAAATAATGTTTCGCATACAGCCCTGAATTGTAGAGTTCTCAAGATCTGTTGATTTTGGTGAAGATCGGTTAAGGGAAAGGGGTAGTTTACCAGTAACGTTTTATGTTTTAACAAGGGTATTTCCTATGGCAAACGATAACAGCCGCAAATTCAAACAGAATCAAAAGATTATTTGCATACAGTCCTAAATTGTAGAGTTCTCAAGACCTATTGTTTTTGGTGAAGATCGGTTAAGGGAAAGGGGTAGTTTACCTGCAACGTTTTTTTAACAAGGGTATTTTCTATGGCAAACGATAACAGCCGCAAATTCAAACAGAATCAAATAATGTTTTGCATACAGCCCTGATTTGTAGAGTACTCAAGACCTATTGTTTTTGGTGAAGATCGGTTAAGGGGAAGGGGTAGTTTACCTGCAACGTTTTTTTATCAAGCGTATTTTTTATGGCAAACGATAATAGCCGCAAATTCAAACAGAATCAAATAATTTTTTGCATACGTCCCTGCATTGTAGAGGTCGCAATGACTTTCGATTTTGGTGAAGGTCGGTTAAGGGGAAGGGGTAGTTTACCCGCAACCTTTTACGTTTTAACAAGAGTAAAGTACTTGAAAATTTATTTAAACTTTTTGAAACAATGGTAATTGTTAAAAATAAAATAATTTTGTTGCCAGGCAATAAAATTATAATTTTTTCATTTTAATGTAATATAATATTTTTCATTTAATACAGCAATAAAAAGGCAGGTAAGACACAGCCTGGTTGTTTGGCTGAAAATGATTTTAAATATAAATCTTAGAATATGGAAGTCATGTATGGTTCTCCATACCAATATTTACTTCCATATTCCTTAAGGAATGGAAGTATGGTGATGGCAAAAAAAATCGTGTTCGAGATTATTGCAGATTCTGATTCTACTACACTCAAAACATGAAAAAAAGTCGTTTTCCGAAAAGTGTCTGTGTGTGTGTCTGTGTGTGTGTCTGTGTGTCTGTCTGTGTGTCTGTGTGTCTGTCTGTGTGTCTGTAGATTTTTTTCTATGGCAAACGATAACTGCCGCAAATTCAAACAGAATCAAATAATTGTTTGCATACAGGCCTGATTTGCAGAGTACTCGCGACCTATTGTTTTTGGTGAAGATCGGTTGAGGGAAAGGGGTAGTTTACCTGCAACGGTTTTTTTTTAGCAAGGGTAATTTTGTTTGTTTGGCAAACGATAACAGCCGCAAATTCAAACAGAATCAAATAATGTTTCGCATACAGCCCTGAATTGTAGAGTTCTCAAGATCTGTTGATTTTGGTGAAGATCGGTTAAGGGAAAGGGGTAGTTTACCTGTAACGTTTTATGTTTTAACAAGGGTATTTCTTATGGCAAACGATAACAGCCGCAAATTCAAACAGAATCAAAAGATTATTTGCATACAGCCCTAAATTGTAGAGTTATCAAGACCTATTGTTTTTGGTGAAAATCGTTTGAGGGAAAGGGGTAGTTTACCGGCAACGTTTTTTTAACAAGGGTATTTTTTCTATGGCAAACGATAACTGCCGCAAATTCAAACAGAATCAAATAACTTTTTGCATACAGCCCTGATTTGTAGAGTACTCACGACCTTTTGTTTTTGGTGAAGATCGGTTAAGGGAAAGGGGTAGTTTACCTGCAACGGTTTTTTTTATCAAGGGAAATTTTTTTTTCCAAACGATAACAGCCGCAAATTCAAACAGAATCAAATAATGTTTCGCATACAGCCCTGAATTGCAGAGTTCTCAAGATCTGTTGATTTTGGTGAAGATCGGTTAAGGGAAAGGGGTAGTTTACCTGTAACGTTTTATGTTTTAACAAGGGTATTTCCTATGGCAAACGATAACAGCCGTAAATTCAAACAGAATCAAAAGATTATTTGCATACAGCCCTAAATTGTAGAGTTCTCAATACCTATTGTTTTTGGTGAAGATCGGTTAAGGGAAAGGGGTAGTTTACCTACAACGTTTTTTTAACAAGGTTATTTCCTATGGCAAACGATAACAGCCGCAAATTCAAACATAATCAAATAATTTTCTCCATACCGCCCTGGTTTGTAGAGTGCTCAAGACCCTTTGTTTTTGGTGAAGATCGGTTGAGGGGAAGGGGTAGTTTACCTGCAACGTTTGTTATAAAGCGTATTTTCTATGGCAAACGATAACTGCCGCAAATTCAAACAGAATCAAATAAGTGAATTGTAGAGGACTCAAGGCCATTAGATTTTGGTGAAGATCGGTTAAGGGGAAGGGGTAGTTTACCTGCAACCTTTTACGTTTTAACAAGAGTAAAGTACTTGAAAATTCATTTAAACTTTTTCAAACAATGGTAATTGTTAAAAATAAAATAATTTTGTGCCAGGCAATAAAATTATAATTTTTTCATTTTAATGTAAATTATGTATATATTAGAAAATATATCGTGCTTGGCAGGCAAGCATATTTCAGATTATAAGTCTTAGAATATGGAAGTCATGTATGGTTCTCCATACCGATTTTTCATTTTTTGAGTGTAGTACAATCAGAATCTGCAATAATCTCGAACACGATTTTTTTTTTGCCATCACCATACTTCCACTTCCTTAAGGAAATATCGGTATGGAGAACCATACATGACTTCCATGTTCTAAGATTTATATTTAAAATCATATTCGAAATGAAATATTTCCGTAGAAACTACGTCTTTCTACTTATTGCTTCAGCATTAACCACAGTACTGTGGTCACTGACGTATACCACCTCACGTTTTCGCACTCGATTTTCACCGATGATGGCAGTCGATGGCACTGCCGAAAAGTCTGGTTTTGCAGAAAACATTGAAATACGGCTAAAGAGCCCGGGAAGCAATTTTAACAAAAAACTACTTCTTTGTTGCCGATAACGTAGTACACAAATAAAAAATTCTGCCCTCCACCTTCAACTATAATTTTTAATAATAGAAAATTACCCCCTCCCCGTTCACCTAACCTCTTCATTTATAGATATTTCATCTACATTTCTACAGTGGATTACTATGGGCATCTTATCAGGATACTTTATTTATAAAAATTAAGTACTTTACTCTTGTTAAATCATAAAATGTTTCTGGTAAACTACCACTTTCTCTTAACCGAACTTCTCCAAAATCAACAGACCTTCCGTCCTCTACAATTCAGGGAAGCATGCAAAAAAATATTTGATTCTGTTTGAATGTGCGGCAGTTATCGTTCGTCATGGAAACATTTCTCTTGTTACAACATAAAATGTTGCAGGTAAACTACCCCTTTCCCTTAACTGATCTTCACCAAAATCAATAGACTTTGAGCTCTCTGCAACTCAGGAAAGAGTGCAAAAAATTATTTGATTCTCATTGAATTTTCGGCAGTTATCGTTCGTCATAAAAAAATTACCCTTTTTAAAACATAAAACGTTGCTGATAAACTACCCCTTCCCTTAACCGATCTTCAACAAAATCAACAGACCTTGAGTTCTCTTTAGTTCAAAAAGGTATGCAAAACATCATTTGATTCTGTTTGAATTTGCGGCTGTTATCGTTTACTATGGAAAAAAATTACCCTTGAAAAAAAAAACCGTTGCTGGTAAACTACCCCTTTCCCTTAACCGATCTTCACCAAAAACGACAGGACTTGGGTACTCTACAATTCAGGCTTGTATGCAAACAATTATTTGATTCTGTTTGAATTTGCGGCTGTTATCGTTTGCCATAGAAAACACCCTTAATAAAACATAAAACGTTGCTGGTAAACTACCCTATTCCATTAACCGATCTTCACCAAAAACAATAGGTCTTTAGTACTCATCAAAACAGGGCTGTATGCAAAAACGTATTTGATTCTGTTTGAATTTGCGGCTCTTATCGTTTGCCATAGAAAATACCCTTTTAAAACATAAACGTTGCAGGTAAACTACCCCTTTCCCTTAACCGATCTTCACCATCACCAATAGGTATTGAGAACTCTACAATACAGGGCTGTATGCAAAACATCATTTGATTCTGTTTGAATTTGCGGCTGTTATCGTTTACCATAGAAAAAGGGGTAGTTTACCTGCTACATTTTATGTTGTAATAAGAGAAATGTTTCCATGACGAACGATAACTGCCGCACATTCAAACAGAATCAAATAATTTTTTGCATACAGCCCTGATTTGTAGAGTACTCACGACCTATTGTTTTTGGTGATGATCGGTTGAGGGAAAGGGGTAGTTTACCTGCAACGGTTTTTTTATCAAGGGAAATGTTTTTTTTGGCAAACGATAACATCCGCAAATTCAAACAGAATCAAATAATGTTTCGCATACAGCCCTGAATTGTAGAGTTCTCAAGATCTGTTGATTTTGGTGAAGATCGGTTAAGGGAAAGGGGTAGTTTACCTGTAACGTTTTATGTTTTAACAAGGGTATTTCCTATGGCAAACGATAACAGCCGCAAATTCAAACAGAATCAAAAGATTATTTGCATACAGTCCTAAATTGTAGAGTTCTCAAGACCTATTGTTTTTGGTGAAGATCGGTTAAGGGAAAGGGGTAGTTTACCTGCAACGTTTTTTTAACAAGGGTATTTTCTATGGCAAACGATAACAGCCGCAAATTCAAACAGAATCAAATAATGTTTTGCATACAGCCCTGATTTGTAGAGTACTCAAGACCTATTGTTTTTGGTGAAGATCGGTTAAGGGGAAGGGGTAGTTTACCAGCAACGTTTTTTTATCAAGCGTATTTTTTATGGCAAACGATAACAGCCGCAAATTCAAACAGAATCAAATAATTTTTTGCATACGTCCCTGCATTGTAGAGGTCGCAATGACTTTCGATTTTGGTGAAGATCGGTTAAGGGGAAGGGGTAGTTTACCTGCAACCTTTTACGTTTTAACAAGAGTAAAGTACTTGAAAATTTATTTAAACTTTTTGAAACAATGGTAATTGTTAAAAATAAAATAATTTTGTTGCCAGGCAATAAAATTATAATTTTTTCATTTTAATGTAATATAATATTTTTCATTTAATATAGCAATAAAAAGGCAGGTAAGACACAGCCTGGTTGTTTGGCTGAAAATGATTTTAAATATAAATCTTAGAATATGGAAGTCATGTATGGTTCTCCATACCGATATTTACTTCCATATTCCTTAAGGAATGGAAGTATGGTGATGGCAAAAAAAATCGTGTTCGAGATTATTGCAGATTCTGATTCTACTACACTCAAAACATGAAAAAAAGTCGTTTTCCGAAAAGTGTCTGTGTGTGTGTCTGTGTGTGTGTCTGTGTGTCTGTCTGTGTGTCTGTGTGTCTGTCTGTGTGTCTGTAGATTTTTTTCTATGGCAAACGATAACTGCCGCAAATTCAAACAGAATCAAATAATTTTTTGCATACAGCCCTTATTTGCAGAGTACTCGCGACCTATTGTTTTTGGTGAAGATCGGTTGAGGGAAAGGGGTAGTTTACCTGCAACGGTTTTTTTTTAGCAAGGGTAATTTTGTTTGTTTGGCAAACGATAACAGCCGCAAATTCAAACAGAATCAAATAATGTTTCGCATACAGCCCTGAATTGTAGAGTTCTCAAGATCTGTTGATTTTGGTGAAGATCGGTTAAGGGAAAGGGGTAGTTTACCTGTAACGTTTTATGTTTTAACAAGGGTATTTCTTATGGCAAACGATAACAGCCGCAAATTCAAACAGAATCAAAAGATTATTTGCATACAGCCCTAAATTGTAGAGTTATCAAGACCTATTGTTTTTGGTGAAAATCGGTTGAGGGAAAGGGGTAGTTTACCGGCAACGTTTTTTTAACAAGTGTATTTTTTTCTATGGCAAACGATAACTGCCGCAAATTCAAACAGAATCAAATAACTTTTTGCATACAGCCCTGATTTGTAGAGTACTCACGACCTTTTGTTTTTGGTGAATATCGGTTGAGGGAAAGGGGTAGTTTACCTGCAACGGTTTTTTTTATCAAGGGAAATTTTTTTTTTCCAAACGATAACAGCCGCAAATTCAAACAGAATCAAATAATGTTTCGCATACTGCCCTGAATTGCAGAGTTCTCAAGATCTGTTGATTTTGGTGAAGATGGGTTAAGGGAAAGGGGTAGTTTACCTGTAACGTTTTATGTTTTAACAAGGGTATTTCCTATGGCAAACGATAACAGCCGTAAATTCAAACAGAATCAAAAGATTATTTGCATACAGCCCTAAATTGTAGAGTTCTCAATACCTATTGTTTTTTGTGAAGATCGGTTAAGGGAAAGGGGTAGTTTACCTACAACGTTTTTTTAACAAGGTTATTTCCTATGGCAAACGATAACAGCCGCAAATTCAAACATAATCAAATAATTTTCTCCATACAGCCCTGGTTTGTAGAGTGCTCAAGACCCTTTGTTTTTGGTGAAGATCGGTTGAGGGGAAGGGGTAGTTTACCTGCAACGTTTGTTATAAAGCGTATTTTCTATGGCAAACGATAACTGCCGCAAATTCAAACAGAATCAAATAAGTGAATTGTAGAGGACTCAAGGCCATTAGATTTTGGTGAAGATCGGTTAAGGGGAAGGGGTAGTTTACCTGCAACCTTTTACGTTTTAACAAGAGTAAAGTACTTGAAAATTCATTTAAACTTTTTCAAACAATGGTAATTGTTAAAAATAAAATAATTTTGTGCCAGGCAATAAAATTATAATTTTTTCATTTTAATGTAAATTATGTATATATTAGAAAATATATCGTGCTTGGCAGGCAAGCATATTTCAGATTATAAGTCTTAGAATATGGAAGTCATGTATGGTTCTCCATACCGATTTTTCATTTTTTGAGTGTAGTACAATCAGAATCTGCAATAATCTCGAACACGATTTTTTTTTTGCCATCACCATACTTCCATTTCCTTAAGGAAATATCGGTATGGAGAACCATACATGACTTCCATGTTCTAAGATTTATATTTAAAATCATATTCGAAATGAAATATTTCCGTAGAAACTACGTCTTTCTACTTATTGCTTCAGCATTAACCACAGTACTGTGGTCACTGACGTATACCACCTCACGTTTTCGCACTCGATTTTCACCGATGATGGCAGTCGATGGCACTGCCGAAAAGTCTGGTTTTGCAGAAAACATTGAAATACGGCTAAAGAGCCCGGGAAGCAATTTTAACAAAAAACTACTTCTTTGTTGCCGATAACGTAGTACACAAATAAAAAATTCTGCCCTCCACCTTCAACTATAATTTTTAATAATAGAAAATTACCCCCACCCCGTTCACCTAACCTCTTCATTTATAGATATTTCATCTACGTTTCTACAGTGGATTACTATGGGCATCTTATCAGGATACTTTATTTATAAAAATTAAGTACTTTACTCTTGTTAAATCATAAAATGTTTCTGGTAAACTACCACTTTCTCTTAACCGAACTTCTCCAAAATCAACAGACCTTCCGTCCTCTACAATTCAGGGAAGCATGCAAAAAAATATTTGATTCTGTTTGAATGTGCGGCAGTTATCGTTCGTCATGGAAACATTTCTCTTGTTACAACATAAAATGTTGCAGGTAAACTACCCCTTTCCCTTAACTGATCTTCACCAAAATCAATAGACTTTGAGCTCTCTGCAACTCAGGAAAGAGTGCAAAAAATTATTTGATTCTCATTGAATTTTCGGCAGTTATCGTTCGTCATAAAAAAATTACCCTTTTTAAAACATAAAACGTTGCTGATAAACTACCCCTTCCCTTAACCGATCTTCAACAAAATCAACAGACCTTGAGTTCTCTTTAGTTCAAAAAGGTATGCAAAACATCATTTGATTCTGTTTGAATTTGCGGCTGTTATCGTTTACTATGGAAAAAAATTACCCTTGAAAAAAAAACCGTTGCTGGTAAACTACCCCTTTCCCTTAACCGATCTTCACCAAAAACGACAGGACTTGGGTACTCTACAATTCAGGATTGTATGCAAACAATTATTTGATTCTGTTTGAATTTGCGGCTGTTATCGTTTGCCATAGAAAACACCCTTAATAAAACATAAAACGTTGCTGGTAAACTACCCTATTCCATTAACCGATCTTCACCAAAAACAATAGGTCTTTAGTACTCATCAAAACAGGGCTGTATGCAAAAACGTATTTGATTCTGTTTAAATTTGCGGCTCTTATCGTTTGCCATAGAAAATACCCTTTTAAAACATAAACGTTGCAGGTAAACTACCCCTTTCCCTTAACCGATCTTCACCATCACCAATAGGTATTGAGAACTCTACAATACAGGGCTGTATGCAAAACATCATTTGATTCTGTTTGAATTTGCGGCTGTTATCGTTTACCATAGAAAAAGGGGTAGTTTACCTGCTACATTTTATGTTGTAATAAGAGAAATGTTTCCATGACGAACGATAACTGCCGCACATTCAAACAGAATCAAATAATTTTTTGCATACAGCCCTGATTTGTAGAGTACTCACGACCTATTGTTTTTGGTGATGATCGGTTGAGGGAAAGGGGTAGTTTACCTGCAACGGTTTTTTTATCAAGGGAAATTTTTTTTTTGGCAAACGATAACATCCGCAAATTCAAACAGAATCAAATAATGTTTCGCATACAGCCCTGAATTGTAGAGTTCTCAAGACCTATTGTTTTTGGTGAAGATCGGTTAAGGGAAAGGGGTAGTTTACCTGTAACGTTTTATGTTTTAACAAGGGTATTTCCTATGGCAAATGATAACAGCCGCAAATTCAAACAGAATCAAAAGATTATTTGCATACAGCCCTAAATTGTAGAGTTCTCAAGACCTATTATTTTTGGTGAAGATCGGTTAAGGGGAAGGGGTAGTTTACCGGCAACGTTTTTTTATCAAGCGTATTTTCTATGGCAAACGAAAACGGCCGCAAATTCAAACAGAATCAAATAATTTTTAGCATACGTCCCTGAATTGTAGAGGTCTCAAGGACTTACGATTTTGGTGAAGATCGGTTAAGGGGAAGGGGTAGTTTACATGCAACCTTTTACGTTTTAACAACAGTAAAGTACTTGAAAATTTTTATTTTTAACAATTACCATTGTTTGAAAAAGTTTACATGCATTTTCAAGTACTTTACTGTTGCTAAAACGTAAAAGGTTGCAGGTAAACTACTCCTTCCCCTTAACCGATCTTCACCAAAATCGAAAATCCTTGAGATCTCTACAATTCAGGGACGTATGCAAAAAATTATTTGATTCTGTTTGAATTTGCGGCTGTTATCGTTTGCCATAGAAAATACGCTTGATAAAAAACCGTTGCTGGTAAACTACCCCTTCCCCTTAACCGATCTTCACCAAAAACAACAGGTCTTGAGAACTCTACAATTCAGGGCTGTATGCGAAACATTATTTGATTCTGTTTGAATTTGCGGCTGTTACCGTTTGCCAAAAAAAAAAAATTTCCCTTGATAAAAAAAACCGTTGCTGGTAAACTACCCCTTTCCCTTAACAGATCTTCACCAAAAACAATAGGTCGTGAGTACTCTACAAATCAGGGCTGTTTGCAAAAAATTATTTGATTCTGTTTGAATTTGCGGCAGTTATCGTTTGCCATAGAAAAAAATCTACAGACAGACACACAGACAGACACACAGACAGACACACAGACAGAGACACACACAGACACTTTTCGGAAAACGACTTTTTTTCATGTTTTGAGTGTAGTACAATCAGAATCTGCAATAATCTCGAACACGATTTTTTTTGCCATCACCATACTTCCATTCCTTAAGGAATATGGAAGTAAAAGCTGTATGACGTTGTTTTTATACAGTGTTAATTCCAATATTTTTTACATTTCAATTCTGTTTTACGTAATTAGCAATACTTGTACATACTTTATTAATTTTTCAATGATTCTTTACGTAAAATTAGGTTACATATGATAGTTTTATGTAATAATAAATGTGTTTCTTATGTCTTTGTGTTTTTACTTCCATGTTCCTTAAGGAAATGGAAGTATGGTGATGGCAAAAAAAATCGTGTTCGAGATTATTGCAGAATATGATTGTACTACACTCAAAACATGAAAAAAGTCATTTTTCGAAAAGTGTCTGTGTGTGTGTCTGTCTGTCTGTAGATTTTTTTCTATGGCAAACGATAACAGCCGCAAATTCAAACAGAATCAAATAATTTTTTGCATACAGCCCTGATTTGTAGCATACTCGCGACCTATTGTTTTTGGTGAAGATCGGTTGAGGGAAAGGGGTAGTTTACCAGCAACGGTTTTTTTTATCAAGGGTAATTTTGTTTGTTTGGCAAACGATAACAGCCGCAAATTCAAACAGAATCAAATAATGTTTCGCATACAGCCCTAATTTCTTGAGTACTAAAGATCTATTGTTTTTGGTGAAGATCGTTTAAGGGAAAGGGGTAGTTTACCTGCCACGTTTTTTGTTTTATCAAGGGTATTTTGTATGGCAAACGATAACAGCCGCAAATTCAAACAAAATCATATAATATTTTGCATACAGCCCTGAATTGCAGAGTTCTCAAGACCTATCGTTTTTGGTGAAGATCGGTTAAGGGAAAGGGGTAATTTACCAGCAACAGTTTTTTATCAAGGGTAATTTTACTTCCATATTCCTTAAGGAATGGAAGTATGGTGATGGCAAAAAAAATCGTGTTCGAGATTATTGCAGATTCTGATTCTACTACACTCAAAACATGAAAAAAAGTCGTTTTCCGAAAAGTGTCTGTGTGTGTGTCTGTGTTTCTGTGTGTCTGTGTGTCTGGGTGTCTGTGTGTCTGTCTGTCTGTAGATTTTTTTTCTATGGCAAACGATAACTGCCGCAAATTCAAACAGAATCAAATAATTTTTTGCATACCGCCCGGTTTTGCAGAGTTCTCGCGACCTATTGTTTTTGGTGAAATTCGGTTGAGGGAAAGGGGTAGTTTACTTGGAACGGTTTTTTTTATCAAGGGTAATTTTGTTTGTTTGGCAAACGATAACAGCCGCAAATTCAAACAGAATCAAATAATGTTTCGCATACAGCCCTGAATTGTAGAGTTCTCAAGACCTATTGTTTTTGGTGAAGATCGGTTAAGGGAAAGGGGTAGTTTACCTGTAACGTTTTATGTTTTAACAAGGGTATTTCCTATGGCAAACGATAACAGCCGCAAATTCAAACAGAATGAAAAGATTATTTGCATACAGCCCTAAATTGTAGAGTTCTCAATACCTTTTGTTTTTGGTGAAGATCGGTTAAGGGAAAGGGGTAGTTTACCTACAACGTTTTTTTAACAAGGGTATTTTTTATGGCAAACGATAACAGCCGCAAATTCAAACAGAATCAAATAATTTTCTGCATACAGCCCTGATTTGTAGAGTACTCAAGACCTATTGTTTTTGGTGAAGATCGGTTGAGGGGAAGGGGTAGTTTACCAGCAACGTTTTTTATCATGCGTATTTTCTATGGCAAACGACAACTGCCGCAAATTCAAACAGAATCAAATAATTTTTTGCATACAGCCCTGATTTGTAGAGTACTCGCGACCTGTTGTTTTTGGTGAAGATCGGTTGAGGGGAAGGGGTAGTTTACCTGCAACGGTTTTTTTTATCAAGGGAAATTTTTTTTTTTTTTGGCAAACGATAACAGCCGCAAATTCAAACAGAATCAAATAATGTTTCGCATACAGCCCTGAATTTTAGATTTCTCAAGACCTTTTGTTTTTGGTGAAGATCGGTTGAGGGAAAGGGGTAGTTTACCTGCAACGTTTTTTTAACAAGGGTATTTTATACGGCAAACGATAACAGCCGCAAATTCAAACAGAATCAAATAATGTTTTGCATACAGTCCTGATTTGTAGAGTACTCAAGACCTATTGTTTTTGGTGAAGATCGGTTAAGGGGAAGGGGTAGTTTACCTGCAACCTTTTACGTTTTATTTTCTATGGCAAACGATAACAGCCGCAAATTCAAACAGAATCAAATAATGTTTTGCATACAGCCCTGATTTGTAGAGTACTCAAGACCTATTGTTTTTGGTGAAGATCGGTTAAGGGGAAGGGGTAGTTTACCTGCAACGTTTTTTTATCAAGCGTATTTTCTATGGCAAACGATAACAGCCGCAAATTCAAACAGAATCAAATAATTTTTTGCATACGTCCCTGAATTGTAGAGGTCTCAATGACTTTCGATTTTGGTGAAGATCGGTTAAGGGGAAGGGGTAGTTTACCTGCAACCTTTTACGTTTTAACAAGAGTAAAGTACTTGAAAATTTATTTAAACTTTTTGAAACAATGGTAATTGTTAAAAATAAAATAATTTTGTTGCCAGGCAATAAAATTATAATTTTGTCATTTTAATGTAATATAATATTTTTCATTTAATACAGCAATAAAAAGGCAGGTAAGACGCAGCCTGGCTGTTTGGCTGAAAATGATTTTAAATATAAATCTTAGAATATGGAAGTCATGTATGGTTCTCCATACCGATATTTTACTTCCATATTCCTTAAGGAATGGAAGTATGGTGATGGCAAAAAAAATCGTGTTCGAGATTATTGCAGATTCTGATTCTACTACACTCAAAACATGAAAAAAAGTCGTTTTCCGAAAAGTGTCTGTGTGTCTGTCTGTCTGTCTGTCTGTGTGTGTGTGTGTGTGTGTTTGTCTGTCTGTCTATGTGTCTGTGTGCCTGTAGATTTTTTTTCTATGGCAAACGATAACTGCCGCAAATTCAAACAGAATCAAATAATTTTTTGCATACAGCTCTGACGTGCAGAGTACTTGCGACCTATTGTTTTTGGTGAAGATCGGTTGAGGGAAAGGGGTAGTTTACCAGCAACGGTTTTTTTTTAGCAAGGGTAATTTTGTTTGTTTGGCAAACGATAACAGCCGCAAATTCAAACAGAATCAAATAATGTTTCGCATACTGCCCTGAATTGTAGAGTTCTCAAGATCTGTTGATTTTGGTGAAGATCGGTTAAGGGAAAGGGGTAGTTTACCTGTAACGTTTTATGTTTTAACAAGGGTATTTCCTATGGCAAACGATAACAGCCGTAAATTCAAACAGAATCAAAAGGTTATTTGCATACAGCCCTATATTGTAGAGTTCTCAAGACCTATTGTTTTTGATGAAGATCGGTTAAGGGAAAGGGGTAGTTTACCTACAACGTTTTTTTAACAAGGTTATTTTCTATGGCAAACGATAACAGCCGAAAATTCAAACATAATCAAATAATTTTCTGCATGCAGCCCTGGTTTGTAGAGTACTCAAGATCTGTTGTTTTTGGTGAAGATCGGTTGAGGGGAAGGGGTAGTTTACCTGCAACGTTTGTTATAAAGCGTATTTTCTATGGCAAACGATAACTGCCGCAAATTCAAACAGAATCAAATAATGGTTTGCATACCTAAGTGAATTGTAGAGGACTCAAGGCCATTAGATTTTGGTGAAGATCGGTTAAGGGAAAGGGGTAGTTTACCTGCAACAGTTTTTTATCAAGGGTAATTTTTTTCTATGGTAAACGATAACAGCCGCAAAATCAAAGAGAATCAAATGATGTTTTGCATACAGCCCTGTATTGTAGAGTTCTCAATACCAATTGGTGTTGGTGAAGATCAGTTAAGGAAAAGGCATAGTTTACCGACAACGTTTTAAACGTTTTATGTTTTAAAAGGGTATTTTCTATGGCAAACGATAAAGAGCCTCAATTTCTAACATAATCAAATACGTTTTTGTATGCAGCCCTGTTTTGTTGAGTACTAACTTCCTATTGTTTTTGGTGAAGATCGGCTAAGGGAAAGGGGTAGTTTACCAGACACGTTTTTTGTTTTATCAAGGGTATTTTATATGACAAACGATAACAGCCGCAAATTCAAACAGAATCATATAATATTTCGCATACAGCCCTGAAATGTAGAGTTATCAAGACCTGTTGGTTTTGGTGAAGATCGGTTAAGAGAATAGGGTTGTTTACCAGCAACATTTTAAGTTTTATCAAGGGTAACTTTTACGAACGATAACTGCCGTACATTAAAACAGAATCAACTACTCTTTTGCATACCTTTTTGAATTATACAGAACTCAAGGTCTGTTGATTTTGTTGAAGATCGGTTAAGGGAAAGGGGTAGTTTACCTGCAACGTTTTATGTTTTAACAGGGGAATTTTTTCTGTGACGAACGATAACTGCCGTAAATTCAAAGAGAATCAACTAATGTTTTGCATACAGCCCTGAATTGTAGAGTTCTCAAGACCTATTGTTATTGGTGAAGATCGGTTAATGGAATAGGGTAGTTTACCAGCAACGTTTTATGTTTTGTCAAGGGTGTTTTCTATGGTAAACGATAACAGTCGCAAATTCAAACAGAATCAAATGATGTTTTGCATACAGCCCTGTATTGTAGAGTTCTCAGTACCTATTGGTGTTGGTGAAGATCGGTTAAGGTAAAGGGGTAGTTTCCCAGCAGCATTTTATGTTTTAACAAGGGTAATTTTTTATATGACGAACGATAACTGCCGTAAATTCAAACAGAATCAACTAGGTTTTTGCATACCTTTTTGAACTAAAGAGAACTCAAGGTCTGTTGATTTTGTTGAAGATCGGTTAAGGGAAGGGGTAGTTTGTCAGCAACGTTTTATGTTTTAAAAAGGGTAATTTTTTTTATGACGAACGATAACTGCCGAAAATTCAATGAGAATCAAATAATTTTTTGCACCCTTTCCTGAGTTGCAGAGAGCTCAAGGTCTATTGATTTTGGTGAAGCTCAGTTAAGGGAAAGGGGTAGTTTACCTGCAACATTTTATGTTGTAACAAGAGAAATGTTTCCATGACGAACGATAACTGCCGCAGATTCAAACAGAATCAAATATTTTTTTGCATGCTTCCCTGAATTGTAGAGGACGGAAGGTCTGATGATTTTGGAGAAGATCGGTTAAGAAAAAGGGGTAGTTTACCTGAAACATTTTATGATTTAACAAGAGTAAAGTACTTAATTTTTATAAATAAAGTATCCTGATAAGAAGCTCATAGTAATCCACTGTAGAAACGTAGATGAAATATCTATAAATGAAGAGGAAATGTGAACGGGGTGGGGGTAATTTTCTATTATTAAAAATAATAGTTGACGGTGAGGGGAGAATTTTTTATATGTGTTCTACGCTATCGGCAACAAAGAAGTAGTTTTTTGTTAAAATTGCTTCCCGGGCTCTTTAGCCGTAATCCAATGTTTTCTGCAAAGCTAGAATTTTCGGCAGTGCTATCGACTGCCATCATCGGTGAAAATCGAGTGCGAAAACGTGAGGTGGTATACGTTAGTGATCACAGTACTGTGGTTAATGCTGAAGCAATAAGTAGAAAGACATAGTTTCTATGGAAATATTTCATTTCGAATATGATTTTAAATATAAATCTTAGAACATGGAAGTCATGTATCGTTCTCCATACCGATATTTTCAAATGTTGTTACTTCCATGTACCTTAAGGAAATGGAAGTATGGTGATTGCAAAAAAAATCGTTTTCGAGATTATTGCAGATTCTGATTGTACTACACTCAAAACATGAAAAAAAGTCGTTTTTCAAAAAGTGTCTGTGTGTGTGTCTATCTGTCTGTCTATAGATTTTTTTTCTATGGCAAACGATAACAGCCGCAAATTCAAACACAATTAAATAATTTTTTGCATACTGCCCTGATTTGTAGAGTACTCACGACGTATTGTTTTTGGTGTAGATCGGTTGAGGGAAAGGGGTAGTTTACCAGCAACGGTTTTTTATCAAGGGTAATGGTTTTCTTTGGCAAACGATAACAGCCGCAAATTCAAACAGAATTAAATAATGTTTCGCATACAGCCCTGAATTGTAGATTTCTCAAGTCCTATTAATTTTGGTGAAGATCGGTTAAGGGAAAGGGGTAGTTTACCTGCAACGTTTTATGTTTTAACAAGGGTATTTTCTATGGCAAACGATAACAGCTGCAAATTCAAACAGAATCAAAAGATTATTTGCATACAGCCCTAAATTGTAGAGTTCTCAAGACTTATTTTTTTTTGGTAAATATCGGTTAAGGGAAAGGGGTAGTTTACCTGCAATGTTTTTTTATCAAGGGTAATTTTCTATGGCAAACGATAACAGCCGCATATTCAAACAGAATCAAATAATTTTTTGTATACGTTCCTGAATTGTAGAGATCTCAAGGACTTTCGATTTTGGTGAAGATCAGTTAAGGGGAAGGGGTAGTTTACCTGCAACCTTTTATGTTTTAACAACAGTAAAGTACTTGAAAATTTTTTAAACTTTTTGAAACAATGGTATTTGTTAAAAATAAAATAATTTTGTTGCCAGGCAATAAAATTATAATTTTTTCATTTTAATGTAAATTATGTATGAGTTAATATACATGTATAAAATAATATATTGTTCGTGGCAGGCAAGCATATCTCAGTTATGTAATGTTTACGTTTCCATTTTATTATTATGACTACCGCAATAAATATCTGTATGGAGAACCATACATGTCTTCCATGTTCTAAGATTTATATTAGAATCATATTCGAAATGAAATATTTCCATAGAAACTACGTCTTTCTACTTATTGCTTCAGCATTAACCACAGTACTGTGGTCACTAACGTATACCACCTCACGTTTTCGCACTCGATTTTCACCGATGATGGCAGTCGATGGCACTGCCGAAAAGTCTGGTTTTGCAGAAAACATTGAACTACGGCTAAAGAGCCCAGGAAGCAATTTTAACAAAAAACTACTTCTTTGTTGCCGATAACGTAGTACACATATAAAAAATTCTGCTCTCCACCTTCAACTATAATTTTTACTAATAGAAAATTACCCCCACCCCGTTCACTTAACGTCTTCATTTATAGATATTTCATCTACGTTTCTACAGTGGATTACTATGAGCATCTTATCAGGATACTTTATTTATAAAAATTAAGTACTTTACTCTTGTTAAATCATAAAATGTTTCAGGTAAACTACCACTTTCTCTTAACCGAACTTCTCCAAAATCAACAGACCTTCCGTCCTCTACAATTCAGCGAAGCATGCAAAAAAATATTTGATTCTGTTTGAATGTGCGGCAGTTATCGTTCGTCATGGAAACATTTCTCTTGTTACAACATAAAATGTTGCAGGTAAACTACCCCTTTCCCTTAACTGATCTTCACCAAAATCAATAGACCTTGAGCTCTCTGCAACTCAGGAAAAAGAGTGCAAAAAATTATTTGATTCTCATTGAATTTTCGGCAGTTATCGTTCGTCATAAAAAAATTACCCTTTTTAAAACATAAAACGTTGCTGATAAACTACCCCTTCCCTTAACCGATCTTCAACAAAATCAACAGACCTTGAGTACTCTTTAGTTCAAAAAGGTATGCAAAAACCTAGTTGATTCTGTTTGAATTTACGGCAGTTATTGTTCGTCATATAAAAAATAACCCTTGTTAAAACATAAAATGTTGCTGGTAAACTACCCCTTTCCCTTAACCGATCTTCACCAACACCAATAGGTATTGAGAACTCTCGAATACAAAGCTGTATGCAAAACATCATTTGATTCTGTTTGAATTTGCGGCTGTTATCGTTTACTATGAAAAAAAATTACCCTTGAAAAAAAACCGTTGCCTGTAAACTACCCCTTTCCCTTAACCAATCTTCACCAAAACCGACAGGTCTTGGGTACTCTACAATTCAGGCTTGTATGCAAACAATTATTTGATTCTGTTTGAATATGCGGCTGTTATCGTTTGCCATAGAAAACCCCCTTGATAAAACATAAAACGTTGCTGGTAAACTACCCTATTTCATTAACCGATCTTCACCAATAACAATAGGTCTTGAGAACTCTACAATTCAGGGCTGTATGCAAAACATTAGTTGATTCTCTTTGAATTTACGGCAGTTATCATTCGTCACGGAAAAAATACCCTTGTTAAAACATAAAAGTTGCAGGTAAACTACCCCTTTCCTTTATACGATCTTCACCAACACCAATAGGTATTGAGAACTCTACAATACAGGGCTGTATGCAAAACATCATTTGATTCTGTTTGAATTTGCGGCTGTTATCGTTTACCATAGAAAAAGTAAAAAATTACCCTTGATAAAAAACCGTTGCAGGTAAACTACCCCTTCCCCTTAACCGATCTTCACCAAAAACGATAGGTCTTGAGAACTCTGCAGTTCAGGGCTGTATGCAAAATATTATATGATTTTGTTTGAATTTGTGGCTGTTATCGTTTGCCATACAAAATACCCTTGATAAAACAAAAAACGTGGCAGGTAAACTACCCCTTTCCCTTAAACGATCTTCACCAAAAACAATAGGTCTTTAGTACTCAAGAAATCAGGGCTGTATGCAAAAACGTATTTGATTATGTTTGAATTTGCGGCTGTTATCGTTTGCCATAGGAAATACCCTTGTTAAAACATAAAACGTTGCCGGTAAACTACCCCTTTCCCTTAACCGATCTTTACCAAAATCAACAGATCTTGAGAGCCCTACCATTCAGGGCTGTATGCGAAACATTATTTGATTCTGTTTATATTTGCGGCTGTTATCGTTTGCCAAACAAACAAAATTACCCTTGATAAAAAAAACCGTTGCAGGTAAACTACCCCTTTCCCTCAACCGAATTTTACCAAAAACAATAGGTCGCGAGTACTCCACAAATCAGGACTGTATGCAAAAAATTATTTGATCTGTTTGAATTTGCGTCTGTTATCGTTTGACAAAAATAAATCTACAGACACACAGACACACACACACACACACACACAAAACACACAAAACACACACAGGGCTGTATGCAAAACATTAGTTGATTCTCTTTGAATTTACGGCAGTTATCATTCGTCACAGAAAAAATACCCTTGTTAAAACATAAAACGTTGCCGGTAAACTACCCCTTTCCCTTAACCGATCTTCAACAAAACCAACAGACCTTGAGTTCTGTATAATTCGAAAAGGTATGCAGAAGAGTAGTTGATTCTGTTTTAATGTACGGCAGTTATCGTTCATCAAAAAAAAAAATTACCCTTGATAAAACATAAAATGTTGCTGGTAAACAACCCTATTCCCTTAACCGATCTTCACCAAAAACCAAAAGGTCTTGAGAACTCTACATTTCAGGGCTGTATGCAGAATATTGTATGATTCTGTTTGAATTTGCGGCTGTTATCATTTGCCATATATAATACCCTTGATAAAACAAAAAACGTGTCTGGTAAACTACCCCTTTCCCTTAACCGATCTTCACCAAAAACAATTGGTCTTTAGTACTCAACAAAACAGGGCTGTATGCAAAAACGTATTTGATTCTGTTAGAATTTGCGGCTCTTTATCGTTTGCCATAGAAAATACCCTTTTAAAACATAAAACGTTGTCGGTAAACTACCCCTTTCCCTTAACCGATCTTCACCAACACCAATTGGTATTGAGAACTCTACAATACAGGGCTGTATGCAAAACTTCATTTGATTCTGTTTGATTTTGCGGCTGTTATCGTTTACCATAGAAATATCGGTATGGAGAACCATACATGACTTCCATATTCTAAGATTTATATTTAAAATCATTTTCAGCCAAACAGCCAGGGAAGGAATTTTAACCAAAAAATACTTCTTTGTTGCCAATAACGTAGTACACATATAAAAAAAAATTATTCCCTCCCCCTTCAACTATAATTTTGATTTATAGAAAATTACCCCCAGCCCGTTCAACTAGCCTCTTCATTTATAGATATTTCATCTACGTTTCTACAGTGGATTATTAAGATCTTATCAGGATACTTTATCAAAGTTAAGTACTTTACTCATGTTACAACAAAAAATGTTTCCGGTAAACTGCCCTTTCCCCGTAACCGTACTTCACCAAAATCAACAGACATTGAGTTCTCTATAGCTCAGGCACATATGTAAAAAATTATTTGATTCTGTTTGAATTTACGGCAGTTATGGTTCGTCATATAAAAAATTACCCTCATGTTAAAACATAAAACATGAGATTTATAAAACATATCTAAGATGTATATTTAAAATCATTTTTGAAATAAAATATTTTCATAGAACCTACTAACGCTGGGGAAATCTGAGGAGCCAATCAGAGTTGGGCCTACCTGTCACTCTGCTGAATTTGGTGGAAAGCCCTGTCACTGTCGTCAAAGTATCAGCCTTGACAGAGTCCTCTTTTTCTGCAAAATGGGAGAGGCTTGAGATGGAGTGAGTGACATGGTCCCCACCTCAATGAAGAACCCATTGTTTTATAAAAATATATTTAAATTTTGAAAACTGAAAATTCTTTTCTTGTTGTAAATATTTATATTTTATAATCAAAATGACTTTATCAAAAAACAAATATTATTTTTTTATAATAAGTACTTACATATGTTTCTTAATATGCTTACTTTTTCTTCAGTGTCGATGATTATTTCCAAACATTCTGACAAAATTGTATCTACAGAACAGTTAACATTCCCCAGGTTTCCATTTCTGCTAATTTCTCATTACACCTTCCACTGACGTATTATTAACCATTTCATAAACTATCGTATAATCTTTTCAGATTTTGTGGTACAAAATCTGAAACTTTCAGATTGCCTGGCAACAAAATTATTTTATTTTCAACAATTACCATTGTTTGAAAAAGTTTAAATGAATTTTCAAGTACTTTACTCTTGTTAAAACGTAAAAGGTTGCAGGTAAACTACCCCTTCCCCTTAACCGATCTTTACCAAAATCTAAAGACCTTGAGTCCTCTACAATTTACTGACGTATGCAAAAAATTATTTGATTCTGTTTGAATTTGCGGCTGTTATCGTTTGCCATAGAAAATACGCTTGATAAAAAACGTTGCAGGTAAACTACCCCTTCCCCTCAACCGATCTTCACCAAAAACAACAGGTCTTGAGTACTCTACAAATCAGGGCAGTATGCAGAAAATTATTTGATTCTGTTTGAATTTGCGGCTGTTATCGTTTGCCATAGAAAATACCCTTCTTAAAAAAACGTTGTAGGTAAACTACCCCTTTCACTTAACCGATCTTCACCAAAAACAACAGGTCTTGAGAACTCTACAATTTAGGGCTGTATGCAAATAATCTTTTGATTCTGTTTGAATTTGCGGCTGTTATCGTTTGCCATAGGAAATACCCTTGTTAAAACATAAAACGTTACAGGTAAACTACCCCTTTCCCTTAACTGATCTTCACCAAAAACAACAGATCTTGAGAACTCTACAATTCAGGACTGTATGCGAAACATTATTTGATTCTGTTTGAATTTGCGGCTGTTATCGTTTGCAAAAAAAAAAAATTTCCCTTGATAAAAAAAACCGTTGCAGGTAAACTACCCCTTTCCCTCACCGATCTTCACCAAAAACAATAGGTCGCGAGTACACTACAAATCAGGCCTGTATGCAAAAAATTATTTGATTCTGTTTGAATTTGCGGCAGTTATCGTTTGCCATAGAAAAAAAATCTATAGACACACAGACACACAGACAGACAGACACACAGACAGACAGACACACAGACAGACACTTTTCGGAAAACGACTTTTTTTCATGTTTTGAGTGTAGTAGAATCAGAATCTGCAATAATCTCGAACACGATTTTTTGCCATCACCATACTTCCATTCCTTAAGGAATATGGAAGTAGAATATCGGTATGGAGAACCATACATGACTTCCATATTCTAAGATTTATATTTAAAATCATTTTCAGCCAAACAGCCAGGCTGTGTCTTACCTGCCTTTTTATTGCTGTATTAAATGAAAAATATTATATTACATTAAAATGAAAAAATTATAATTTTATTGCCTGGCAACAAAATTATTTTATTTTTAACAATTACCATTGTTTCAAAAAGTTTAAATAAATTTTCAAGTACTTTACTCTTGTTAAAACGTAAAAGGTTGCAGGTAAACTACCCCTTCCCCTTAACCGATCTTCACCAAATTCGAAGGTCATTGAGACCTCTACAATTCAGGGACGTATGCAAAAAATTATTTGATTCTGTTTGAATTTATGGCTGTTATCGTTTGCCATAGAAAATACGCTTGATAAAAAAACGTTGCAGGTAAACTACCCCTTCCCCTTAACCGATCTTCACCAAGAACAATAGGTCTTGAGTACTCTACAAATCAGGGCTGTATGCAAAACATTATTTGATTCTGTATGAATTTGCGGCTGTTATCGTTTGCCATAGAAAATACCCTTGTTAAAAAAACGTTGCAGGTAAACTACCCCTTTCCCTCAACCGATCTTCACCAAAAACAACAGGTCTTGAGAACTCCACAATTTAGGGCTGTATGCAAATTATGTTTTGATTCTGTTTGAATTTGCGGCTGTTATCGTTTGCCATAAGAAATACCCTTGTTAAAACATAAAACATTACAGGTAAACTACCCCTTTCCCTTAACCGATCTTCACCAAAAACAATAGGTCTTGAATACTCTACAAATCAGGGCTGTATGCAAAACATTATTTGATTCTGTTTGAATTTGCGTCTGTTATCGTTTGCCATAGAAAATACCCTTGTTAAAAAAACGTTGCAGGTAAACTACCCCTTTCCCTCAACCGAACTTCACCAAAAACAATAGGTCTTGAGAACTCTACAATTTAGGGCTGTATGCAAATAATCTTTTGATTCTGTTTGAATTTGCGGCTGTTATCGTTTGCCATAGGAAATACCCTTGTTAAAACATAAAACGTTACAGGTAAACTACCCCTTTCCCTTAACCGATCTTCACCAAAATAAACAGATCTTGACAACTCTGCAATTCAGGGCTGTATGCGAAACATTATTTGATTCTGTTTGAATTTGCGGCTGTTATCGTTTGCCAAACAAACAAAATTACCCTTGCTAAAAAAAAACCGTTGCTGGTAAACTACCCCTTTCCCTCAACTGATCTTCACCAAAAACAATAAGTCGCGAGTACTCTGCAAATCAGGGCTGCATGCAAAAAATTATTTGATTCTGTTTGAATTTGCGGCAGTTATCGTTTGCCATAGAAAAAAAATCTACAGACAGACAGACAGACAGACAGACAGACAGACAGATAGACAGACAGACAGACAGACACACAGACAGACAGACAGACACACACACAGACACTTTTCGGAAAACGACTTTTTTCATGTTTTGAGTGTAGTAGAATCAGAATCTGCAATAATCTCGAACACGATTTTTTTTGCCATCACCATACTTCCATTCCTTAAGGAATATGGAAGTAAATTATCGTTTGCCATAGGAAATACCCTTGTTAAAACATAAAACGTTGCAGGTAAACTACCCCTTTCCCTTAACCGACCTGTACCAAAATCGACAGATCTTGAGAACTCTACAATTTAGGGCTGTATGCGAAACATTATTTGATTCTGTTTGAATTGGCGGCTGTTATCGTTTGACAAACAAACAAAGTTACCCTTGATTAAAAAAAACCGTTGCAGGTAAACTACCCCTTCCCCTTAACCGATCTTCACCAAAATCGAAAGTCATTGAGACCTCTACAATTCAGGGACGTATGCAAACAATTATTTGATTCTGTTTGAATTTGCGGCTGTTATCGTTTGCCATAGAAAATACGCTTGTTAAAAAAACGTTGCAGGTAAACTACCCCTTTCCCTCAACCAATCTTCACCAAAAACAATAGGTCTTGAGAACTCTAAAATTTAGGGCGGTATGCAAATCATCTTTTGATTCTGTTTGAATTTGCGGCTGTTATCGTTTGCCATAGGAAATACCCTTGTTAAAACATAAAACGTTACTGGTAAACTACCCCTTTCCCTTACCCGATCTTCACCAAAAACAATAGGTCTTGAGAACTCTGTAATTTAGGGCTGTATGCAAATAATCTTTTGATTCTGTTTGAATTTGCGGCTGTTATCGTTTGCCATAGGAAATACCCTTGTTAAAACATAAAACGTTACAGGTAAACTACCCCTTTCCCTTAACCGATCTTCACCAAAATCAACAGATCATGAGAACTCTACAATTCAGGGCTGTATGCGAAACATTATTTGATTCTGTTTGAATTTGCGGCTGTTATCGTTTGCTAAACAAACAAAATTACCCTTGCTAAAAAAAAACCGTTGCAGGTAAACTACACCTTTCCCTCAACCGATCTTCACCAAAAACAATAGGTCGCGAGTACTCTGCAAATCCGGGCTGCATGCAAAAAATTATTTGATTCTGTTTGAATTTGCGGCAGTTATCGTTTGCCATAGAAAAAAAATCTACAGACAGACAGACAGACAGACAGACACAGACAGACAGACAGACACACACACAGACACTTTTCGGAAAACGACTTTTTTTCATGTTTTGAGTGTAGTTGAATCAGAATCTGCAATAATCTCGAACACGATTTTTTTTGCCATCACCATACTTCCATTCCTTAAGGAATATGGAAGTAAAATATCGGTATGGAGAACCATACATGACTTCCATATTCTAAGATTTATATTTAAAATCATTTTCACCCAAACAGCCAGGCTGTGTCTTACCTGCCTTTTTATTGCTGTATTAAATGAAAAATATTATATTACATTAAAATGAAAAAATTATAATTTTATTGCCTGGCAACAAAATTATTTTATTTTTAACAATTACCATTGTTTCAAAAAGTTTAAATAAATTTTCAAGTACTTTACTCTTGTTAAAACGTAAAAGGTTGCTGGTAAACTACCCCTTCCCCTTAACCGATCTTCACCAAAATCGAAAGTCATTGAGACCTCTACAATTCAGGGACGTATACTAAAAATTATTTGATTCTGTTTGAATTTGCGGCTGCTATCGTTTGCCATAGAAAATACGCTTGATAAAAAAACGTTGCAGGTAAACTACCCCTTCCCCTTAACCGATCTTCACCAAAAACAATTGGTCTTGAGTACTCTACAAATCAGGCCTGTATGCAAAACATTATTTGATTCTGTTTGAATTTGCGGCTGTTATCGTTTGCCATAGAAAATACCCTTGTTAAAAAAACGTTGCTGGTAAACTACCCCTTTACCTCAACCGATCTTCACCAAAAACAATAGGTCTTGAGAACTCTACAATTTAGGGCTGTATGCAAATAATCTTTTGAATCTGTTTGAATTTGCGGCTGTTATCGTTTGCCATAGGAAATACCCTTGTTAAAACATAAAACGTTACAGGTAAACTACCCCTTTCCCTTAACCGATCTTCACCAGAAACAATTGGTCTTGAGTACTCTACAAATCAGGGCTGTACGCAAAACATTATTTGATTCTGTTTGAATTTGCGGCTGTTATCGTTTGCCATAGAAAATACCCTTTTTAAAAAAACGTTGCAGGTAAACTACCCCTTTCCCTCAACCGATCTTCACCAAAAACAATAGGTCTTGAGAACTCTACAATTTAGGGCCGTATGCAAATAATCTTTTGATTCTGTTTGAATTTGCGGCTGTTATCGTTTGCCATAAGAAATACCCTTGTTAAAACATAAAACGTTACAGGTAAACTACCCCTTTCCCTTAACCGATCTTCACCAAAATCAAAAGGCCTTGAGAACTCTACAATTCAGGGCTGTATGCGAAACATTATTTTATTCTGTATGAATTTGCGGCTGTTATCGTTTGCCAAACAAACAAAATTACCCTTGCTAAAAAAAAACCGTTGCCGGTAAACTACCCCTTTCCCTCAACCGATCTTCACCAAAAACAATAGGTCGCGAGTACTCTGCAAATCAGGGCTGCATGCAAAAAATTATTTGATTCTGTTTGAATTTGCGGCAGTTATCGTTTGCCATAGAAAAAAAATCTACAGACAGACAGACACACAGACAGACAGACAGACAGACAGACAGACAGACACACAGACACTTTTCGGAAAACGACTTTTTTTCATGTTTTGAGTGTAGTACAATCAGAATCTGCAATAAACTCGAACACGATTTTTTTTGCCATCACCATACTTCCATTCCTTAAGGAATATGGAAGTAAAATTACCCTTGATAAAAAACGGATGCCGGTAAACTACCCCATTCCCTTAACCGATCTTCACCAAAAACGATAGGTCTTGAGAACTCTGCAATTCAGGGCTGTATGCAAAATATTATATGAGTTTGTTTGAATTTGCGGCTGTTATCGTTTGCCATACAAAATACCCTTGATAAAACAAAAAACGTGGCAGGTAAACTACCCCTTTCCCTTAAACGATCTTCACCAAAAACAATAGGTCTTTAGTACTCAAGAAATCAGGGCTGTATGCAAAAACGTATTTGATTATGTTTGAATTTGCGGCTGTTATCGTTTGCCATAGAAAATAACCTTGTTAAAACATAAAACGTTGCTGGTAAACTACGCCTTTCCCTTAACCGATCTTTACCAAATCAACAGATCTTGAGAACCCTACAATTCAGGGCTGTATGCGAAACATTATTTGATTCTGTTTGTATTTGCGGCTGTTATCGTTTGCCAAACAAACAAAATCACCCTTGATAAAAAAAAAACCGCTGCTGGTAAACTACCCCTTTCCCTCAACCGATCTTCACCAAAAACAGTAGGTCGCGAGTACTCTACAAATCAGGGCTGTATGCAAAAAATTATTTGCTTCTGTTTGAATTTGCGGCTGTTATCGTTTGCCATAGGAAAAAATCTACACACACACACACACACACACACACACACACACACACACACACACACACCCCCCCCCCACACACACACACACACACACACACACACACACACACACACACACACACACACACACACACACACTTTTCGAAAAATGACTTTTTTCATGTTTTGAGTGTAGTACAATCATATTCTGCAATAATCTCGAACACGATTTTTTTTGCCATCACCATACTTCCATTTCCTTAAGGAACATGGAAGTAAAATATCGGTATGGAGAACCGTACATGACTTCCATGTTCTAAGATTTATATTTAAAATCATATTCGAAATGAAATATTTCCATAGAAACTACGTCTTTCTACTTATTGCTTCAGCATTAACCACAGTAATGTGGTCACTAACGTATACCACCTCACGTTTTCGCACTCGATTTTCACCGATGATGGCAGTCGATGGCACTGCCGAAAACTCTGGTTTTGCAGAAAACATTGGATTATGGCTAAAGAGCCCGGGAAGCAATTTTAACAAAATACTACTTCTTTGTTGCCGATAACGTAATACACATATAAAAAATTCTCCCCTCCACCTTCAACTATAATTTTTAATAATAGAAAATTACCCCCACCCCGTTCACCTAACCTCTTCATTTATAGATATTTCATCTACGTTTCTACAGTGGATTACTATGAGCTTCGTATCAGGATACTTTATTTATAAAAATTAAGTACTTTACTTTGTTAAACCATAAAATGTTCCTGGTAAACGACCCCTTTCTCTTAACCGATCTTCTCCAAAATCAATAGACCTTCCATCCTCTACAATTCAGGGATGCATGCAAAAAAATATTTGATTCTGTTTGAATGTGCGGAAGTTATCGTTCATCATGGAAACATTTCTCTTGTTACAACATAAAATGTTGCCGGTAAACTACCCCTTTCCCTTAACTGATCTTCACCAAAATCAATAGACCTTGAGCTCTCTGCAACTCAGGAAAGAGTGCAAAAAATTATTTGATTCTAATTGAATTTTCGGCAGTTATCGTTCGTCATAAAAAAATTACCCTTTTTAAAACATAAAACGTTGCTGATAAACTACCCCTTCGCTTAACCCATCTTCAACAAAAACAACAGACCTTGAGCTCTGTATAATTCAAAAAGGTATGCAGAAGAGTAGTTGATTCTGTTTTAATATACGGCAGTTATCGTTCGTCAAAAAAAAATTACCCTTGATAAAACATAAAATGTTGCAGGTAAACTACACTATTCCCTTAACCGATCTTCACCAAAACCAACAGGTCTTGAGAACTCTACATTTCAGGGCTGTATGCAAAATATTATATGATTCCGTTTGAATTTGCGGCTGTTATCGTTTGCCATACAATAAACCCTTGATAAAACAAAAAACGTGGCTGGTAAACTACCCCTTTCCCTTAACCGATCTTCACCAAAAACAACAGGTCTTCAGTACTCAACAAATCAGGGCTGTGTGCAAAAACTTATTTGATTCTGTTTGAATTTGCGGCTCTTATCGTTTGCCATATAAAATACCCTTTTAAAACATAAAACGTTGCCGGTAAGCTGCCCCTTTCCCTTAACCGATCTTCACAAACACCAATAAGTATTGAGAACTCTACAATACAGGGCTGTATGCAAAACATCATTTGATTCTGTTTTAATTTGCGGCTGTTATCGTTTACCATAGACAAAATACCCTTGATAAAAAACCGTTGCTGGTAAACTACCCCTTTCCCTTATCCGATCTTCACCAAAAACGATATGTCTTGAGAACTCTACAATTCAGGGCAGTATACAAAATATTATATGATTCTGTTTGAATTTGCGGCTGTTATCGTTTGCCAAACAAACAAAATTACCCTTGATAAAAAAAAAAACCGTTGCTGGTAAACTACCCCTTTCCCTCAACCGATCTTCACCAAAAACAATAGGTCCCGAGTACTCTACAAATCAGGGCTGCATGCAAAAAATTATTTGATTCTGTTTTAATTTGCGGCTGTTATCGTTTGCCATAAAAAAAAATCTACAGATAGACACATAGACACACACACAGACACTTTTCGAAAAATGACTTTTTTTCATGTTTTGAGTGTAGTACAATCATATTCTGCAATAATCTCGAACACGATTTTTTTGCCATCAAAATACTTCCATTTCCTTAAGGAACATGGAAGTAAAAGTAAAATACCCTTGATAAAAAACCGTTGCTGGTAAACTACCCCTTTCCCTTAACCGATCTTCACCAAAAACGACAGGGCTTGAGAACTCTACAATTCAGGGTTGTATGTAAAATATTATATGATTTTGTTTGAATTTGCGGCTGTTATCGTTTGCCATACAAAATACCCTCGGTAAAACAAAACCGTGGCCGGTAAACTACCCCTTTCCCTCAAACGATCTTCACCAAAAACAATAGGTCTTTAGTACTCAAGAAATCAGTGCTGTATGCAAAAACTTATTTGATTCTGTTTGAATTTGCGGCTCTTATCGTTTGCCAAAAAAAATACCCTTTTAAAACATAAAACGTTGCTGGTAAACTACCCCTTTTCCTTAACCGATCTTCACCAATACTAAAAGGTCTCGAGAACTCTACAATTCAGGGCAGTATGCAAAACATTATTTGATTATGTTTGAATTTGCGGCTGTTATCGTTTGCCATAAGAAATACCCTTGTTAAAACATAAAACGTTGCAGGTAAACTACCCCTTTCCCTTAACCGATCTGTACCAAAATCAACAGATCTTGAGAACTCTACAATTCAGGGCTGTATGCGAAACATTATTTGATTCTGTTTGAATTTGCGGCTGTTATCGTTTGCCAAACAAACAAAGTTACCCTTGATAAAAAAAAACCGTTGCTGGTAAACTACCCCTTTCCCTTAACCGATCTTCACCAAAAACAATAGGTCGCGAGTACTCTGCAAATCAGAGCTGTATGCAAAAAATTATTTGATTCTGTTTGAATTTGCGGCTTTTATCGTTTGCCATAAAAAAAAAACCTACAGACACACAGACACATAGACAGATAGACACACAGACACTTTTCGAAATACGACCTTTTTTCATGTTTTGAGTGTAGTACAATCAGAATCTGCAATAATCTGGAACACGATTTTTTTTACCATCACCATACTTCCATTTCGTTAAGGAACATGGAAGTAAAAAGGTAGGGAAGACACACACACACACACACACACACACACACACACACACACACACACACACACACACACACACACACACACACACACACACACACACACACACACACACACACACACACACACACACACACACACACACACACACAAAATTCGCGTTATTTCTGGCCTCACTCATGTTTATTTTCTTACATTTGCACGCTTTTTAAATGGTAAGTGCCGAAACCCATACCAACATAACGCGTGCAAGCCGAAAAAGTGTCCAGCGTGGATAGCGATTTGCTTCCTATGGATCGCTGGGCAGTGTAACTGCACGTGTTTACAGAGGAATGATTCATAAACAGACTCTTCGTCTTTAGGGAATGAACCCTGTGCAAGATGCTGAGGGTCCATGAGTGACTTCGGAGTGCTCCTTCTTTTTCGCGTGTTTGTTCTGTGAAACATGGACTGTAGATTCGCAGCTTGATAGGAACGCTGCAACTAGGAACACTGTAGCAACGCGCAATAGGAAATGTTGAAAATTTTTGTCCACGGTGTACCCTCATACACACTAAACCTGGTCTGATGTTTTAATTACAGACATCATAATATTAAAACTTTGGAAACTTGAGCACTACTTAATGGAGATCAAACATTAACTTATACAAGCCGTTAATTTTACGCAATTTTTTATATATATTGTACAACGTTATCGACAAAGAAGTAGTTTTTGTTAAAATTCCTTCCCGGGATGTTTGGCCGTAGTCCAATGTTTTCTATAAAACTAGACGTTTCGGCAATGCCATCGACTTCCATCATCAGTGAAAATCGAGTGCGATAACGTGAGGTGGTATACGTTAGTGACCACAGTACTGTGTGAAGCAGTAAGTAGAAAGAAGTAGTTTCTATAGTAATATTTCATTTCGAAAATGATTTTAAATATAAATCTTAGAACATGGAAGTCATGTATCGTTCTCCATACCGATATTTTTTCTTCAAAATCATGTTCGGATTTTCCGGGATTTCGGATTTCTGGGGTTCCGATTTGAGGGGTTCTACTGTGTGTATATATATTATAACCAAACTCGTGTCTCGTGTCCTCTCGTATACCTCTGTAAAATATAACAGTGTATCTGAGTGTGAAAGTGTGTCTGTTTCTTACCACTGCGTCCTCGCACGGCGATGTACTTCACGATATTTGGGCCCGTAGCGAACGTACTGGGGACCAGGTATTGTGGTTCCCGATTTGAGGTTTAAACGTAGTGGATAATCTCCGGGTGGCGCCAAATTGTTTATAGAAAACAATTAAAATGGTTTGCTTATCAATGTTCTATTTGAACGAGGCGACGAATTCAATCTGTCCCACCTTTTCTCAATTTCTTCGTGTTATTTAATCTTACTTGCTAATTATTTGCTATTCATTTCCAATATAAAATAAAACATCTGGGCCTGTGGTCTGTATAACTCTTACAGACATATCCATTTCATAACTAACAGCTTATATAATTCATTATTTCTTATTTGTTGTTCTGGTGCTAAACAATTTCACCTCTATTGAACTTTTTCCATTAAACTCCCCGTATAACATGGGTATTAAATTAATGTTAACACAAACTTATTTTCTAATGCTTTTTTCTCTACCTTCCATATTAACACCATCTAATTACTTTTCCTTGTGAAACACACCTTTAAATTTTTACAATACATTTTTAAGTTCTAACAATATTATTTACTAGTCATTACAGTGAATATCACTACTTAGTGTTCATTATTCACTGATTAAATGTTCTATCCTAAATACTATTCATTGTAACTTGTTAAATGTTATTGTTCACTCTTAAAACTAAAACATATTGTTCACTCTTAAAACTAAAACATGAGTAATTTTACTAAGTCTTTACCTTAGCCTACCCTCCTCTTACTATTTATATTATAGACAATATTTGTATTTATTGGTCACTAGCACTTTCTTAAATTATTTAGTGTTTCTTTAGTATTATATCACTCTTGTATAAATCACTTTCACTAATTCAACTTCCATTTATTTCTCATCATTTTATTCTCTTTCTCTACACACTATCTATATAACATTATTAATATTGTGTCTTTCTTAATTAACAAATTACATATATCCCTAACTCTTTTGGTTAGTGTATTTTTATACATTGTTTCATATTACTGACGGTTCATAATGGTCATTTTATCAATACTAACATTCATTAATAGTTTTGGTTCTTAACCGAATTTCATTGTCTTTATTATTTTGGGTTACACTATTTCTCCCTTCTCTATTTTTCATTACTTGTCTAGTTTTCTTGATGCGTTTCATCTTGTTTTCTTCCCCCTGGGTTTGTTCTCTCTTGGTTTTCATTCTTCTTCTCCTTCGTTCGTCTTGTTTTCTTTATTTTGATTTCTTAACTGGTTTCTTAACTGGCCAATCTCTGGGGTTGGGTTAATGTCGTTTGTCTGTCCGTCTATTATTTGAGTTTCTTTATTAATCACTTTCAGTCTATTACACCTCCTCCTTCCATGTTAATTACCTTTTATTTATTTTTTACTATCCACATAATTTATTTATTCAAACATAATGTCATTTAGCATTTTTTATACATACTTATTGTTATCAAAATCTATCTGAGTTTGGTGATGTTATAATATATATATATATATATATATATATATATATATATATATATATATATAAATTTGTGATGTTATTCAATTTGTTTCTTCTGAAAGTAGTATAATTCGTACATTCTTAAAAAAAAATTCTACTTGCAGAAGAAACAAATTGAATAACATCACAAATTTATATAATTACTGCAAGAAACGTCGAGTTGCTTATATATAAATTAGTCAAAAAATAAAGTAGTTTATTTAAATAGAATCTCTAATTATAAAATTACATATAAAAGTTAATAAAAACATAAAAGAAAGTGTTTATCATAAATTATACATTTTTGTTACTTTGTGAAAGTCCTCAAAACACTCGACGCACAGTCCCACATTACACTTCACACTGGGTTCGCACTGCAGATGTTTCCTTTTTGGAGCCATCTCCAGTACATCTTTTTCTGTCAGTTTTTTGTATCAAATTGTTACATGTATGGAAACGTATGGAATCTGATGCTCTTGAAGAAGTTTGTGAAGAAAAAACATATTGCTGGCCTTCCTCCTACTTTAGTTGGGTGGCTGTGTCTGGTGAGATACACTTGAATTACTTCATGCCGAAACTCCAGTTGTGTCACTTTTTTCCCAGAACAACGAGCAATTAACCAGGCATTATGGGTGGATACATCAAGTAGCCATGATAGTAGATCCCAGTACCACTTCTGATTTCTTATGTAGATCCGATACATAGCAACATTTTCATCTAATCTGTCCACTCCCCCATGGAACAATTATACTCTCCAATGCCATGTGGGCGCAGTACCTGGAAAAACTTTTTTTCTTTGTGGGAGTGTCTTTTCACATTCATTGGCTCAGCATTCATGCAGTTTGACACAGTGGATACAACTGAGTCATCCTTTCACTTTACTACTAAGACTCCATCCTCTTTGCTTATTCATGGATTCATGGTATCCCATTTTTTCCCAATCTTTGTTGTGTGTCAGGGGCTAAGACTGAGTAAGTTCGTTCTGTTGATTTGTGTTCTGAATATGATTGTCCCTGTTCCGCCATACCCCTTTTCTCGAAGGAATGCCAATTTTATTATTATTGTTATTTATTATTATTATTATTAAAACTGAAACTGCTGTTAAAATAATAAAAATACACAGAGGTGGACATATTATTTTATTATTCTTGAAATACTACATTATTTATCATATGGACATGCTTATTCAGAGTAATAGAATATAAAAAAAGTATATCACAACTGCCATATGGACACACTAACATTGAAACATCTATACAACTAGTAAATGTTTTTAGATAAACCTCTAACCTCTTATTGTGCTAGACTATATTGTTTTTAATAGTTACAAAGAGCTATGGAAGTTTCATAAGGTTTATGAAGAAAATAATATACTTGCACATGGTATATGTCCATAGTTTTCACAGAATTCTAACTCCTTAAAACAAATGCGTCCGGAAACATAAAAATACCAACAGCAGCATGCTTATTTATTACCTTCTGTAACCAAAAACCTATTGTTGTAGGAGTATTCTCAGGTGAGCAACCCTAAAAAATTAATTCACACAAAAACTTTCCCGCGGTCTCAAAATGTACCCTGCATGCGTGTCCATATAGACACGTGAGGCAGTTAAGGGTTGATAGTATATGTTAGTATATGTTGATTTATTTTTATTGGAAAGTATCAGTAACCATAACTTTAATCAAAATGTGTATAAATACAAGGTAAAACAAGGTTTGAAATATTTACTTTTTTAAATGTGTAGTCAGCTGGGAAGGTGACATGGTGTGCCTGCCTGCATGATGTACATCATTATGTTTTGGAAAGAAGCTGGGAAACAATAAGTTGCAAAATTATCCTTCATAGCTCCTAGTTGGTCCATATAATGTGTTAAAATTAATATTTTCATTATTTAGAATTAATCTGTCGCCAAACAACGTCAATATGCTATGCTTTACACACTAAGTTGTATTGACAACAAATATGCTGGTTGATTACAGCATTAAATGAAACAATCTTACACTTGTGAGTAATAAGGTGTAGACATTAGGTACAAATCTAAAATATTTGGCAGTAATTTTTAATGAAAAAATATATTAATTTTTTATTATAGTTTTGTCAGCCCACTGTTGCAACTAATATTTTTATTTCAACTTTTTTTTATATCAGCTACAGTTTAATTCGAAATTACTATTTGTTTATGTTTAATGTCTTTATTCTTCAATATTTTGCTGCACAAGAAACAGCATTGACTTGCCATGTGTTGGCCCAATTAACCTAATCTATATAATTCATGTACTGAAATGAGAGGCAATGTGTTTAAATAAAAAATTCATTTGATCACTCCTGTTGGTTGTACCAGTGAAATGCATTATTCTAATTTTTAGAATGTTTGTCAGCAGGTAAATGATAAACTATGCTTGCCACACAAATAATACTAATAACATTAATACCGTACTAAGTTCCTACAAAGTAGGCAATATGCATAACTATTACATGAACATTAAACATTATTAACATTATTTGTTTAATTCTGTCTCTCATCTCAGTGAATTAGCTACAGAATCCAGAATTAAAGTTATATTGTGACTGTGTTGTGAACAATTAAAATTGCTGATATTTTAGGAAAATTGTGTTTCAGATTAATTAAGTGAAGAAATACTGTCATTTTACAAGTAATTTAGACAATTATTTAATTATTATATAATTCTATTGCCTTTTAACAAGCACAAAAATGGATAATTTGGAGACTATAAATAAAAACAAAAACTAGTGTCTTCTTTTATAGATCCAATAAACCATACTACATATTGGATTTATGGATTTTGGGAAGTGCTTGGAGGGTAGGGGCTGATGGTCAGATTTGTCTCATGTAGGGTTTTTGTTTGTGTGTCATTATGTGTTTGGCTTTGTTGATTAGTTGTTTTTCTGTGTTTTCGTATCTGTAGGTGGGGTCTTGTTTTCGTTCTGTGATGTTGTTTTGTTCCATGAAGTTTTGTACTTTGTTGTGTAGGTCGTCTGTGGAGATGATTACAGTCGTGTTGCCTTTGTCTGCTTTTACTAATGTGATGTTGTGTTTGTGTGCCTTTTCTCTCAGTTTGATGGCTGTGTGTATTTCTGAGTTGTGGTTCTTGTTGTCTGTTGTCTCCTCCAAGCGCTTCCCAAAATCCATAAAGAAGAAGTTCCAATCTGCCCCATTATCAATTACTGCAATGCGCCTGCATACAAACTCGCAAAACATCTAGACAAAATTATCAGACAACACACACAACTAGACAACAACATTGCAGTAAAAAACAACACAGACCTAGTAACAAAAATAAAAGACATACACATCCCCCATAATGCCACATTAACCTCCTTTGACATTAAAAACCTGTACACAAACATCCCCATCTCTGAAACAATCACCATCCTACAAAACAAACTCAAACAGAACAACACACCAGACGAACTTATCAACGAAATAACAGAAACTCTGAACGTTATCACAAAACAAAACTACTTTACATATAACAATAAATTCTATACACAGAATTATGGTCTACCCATGGGCTCACCCATATCCAGCTTTCTAGCAGAAGTCTTCCTCCAACACTTATAAAAAACAAAAATCCTCACAAACAATGACAGACACTCACATAAAATACTATATTGGCACAGATACGTTGATGATATTCTATTACTATACAGGGGTAACAAAAGACAATGTGAACAATTACTAACGCACATAAACAAAATACATAAAAAACATAACCTTTACTGCCGAATATGAACACAACAATAGCTTAAACTTCTTAGACCTCTCCATCACAAAACTTGAACACAGGCACAAATTCCGTATATACAGAAAACCGACTACAACTGACACTAATACACAACTCCTCCAATCACCCAATATAACACAGACTAGCTGCCTTCAGAACCATGATACATAGACTTAACAACATCCCCCTAGATGAAAAAGACTACAAAGACGAACTAAACACAATAAAATATCTAGCTAGGGTTGCCAGACGTAAGGTTTTAGTCGGAACATTACGGAATTTTCCCGTTTTGTTCCGCGTACGGTGCGAATCTTTAACCGTACGCCAAATGTTCCGATTTTGAACATGAAGCATAATGACTTGTATTTTTGAATCTAGCAGCAAATTTTACGTTGATGCAGTTTCTGTTGTTCACGCTAGGGCGAGCATCGGAGCATATGATGGCAGTTAAGTGAGACGGATGTGACGTCAGAACTGCGTTGCATGCCGCTGAGCGAGGCACGTGGCTTCGCTCATTTCGTTGGCGGCTTGGAGCGCGTGCGTGACCAACTCATTACTCAACTCTTTCACTTTATCGCAAGCCATCGTTCAGCCTGACGGTTCAGGGTGTATTTTACGTTTTGAAAGTGATTCTTTTTGTAATAGTAGTGTGTTCAAAATGGATGGGAGTGAGGCAAATCCCACGAAAAGAAAACTAGGTATTGAAACCAGCACAAACCAGAAGAGAAGACTGCGAGTGTATCGCCCGGTTTGGGAAAAAGATTTTCCAGAATTGCGGCCAGTTCCAGGAAATGCATATAAAGCAAAGTGTACTTTATGCGTTGCAAAAGCTGGAGAGGGATTTTCCATTTCACACGGTGGCGTAACCGATGTTACTAAGGAAAATCCTGGTATAATAAAATCAAACTGCTGTGCACATATAGTCCATAATTGCTGTAAATCTGGTATGATGCTATGTCCATAGATATTGAAATGTTAGTAATTAAGACTTTCAATTATTTCTCAAATTCAGCTAAAAGACTATCTCAATTGAAAGATTTCTTTCAATTTGTTGATATGGAATACAGTAGTTTGTTAAGACATGTGCCTACAAGGTGGTTAAGCCTAAAGCCTGCCATAGAAAGATTGTTGAAAAATCTTCCTGCAATTATATCGTACTTTGTTAGTATAGATGATTTCCCCAACTTCATTAAAAAAAACTTGATGGGTGTCTCTGATTCAGAAAAACAAATTATATTAGTGGAATTATATCTCCAGTTTTCTCTGCATTTAACTGAAATTTTTTCCACGGGTGTACTCAACTTAGAAAAAAATGAACTGACAATTTGTGAAGTATATTGTGTGATGGAGAAAATAAAAATAGAGTTAGAGCATAGGATAAATTTGATCTGTTTTTTGATTGTAAGGTGCAACAGTTGTTAGATAAATTGGAGGACCTTTTCCCAGGTGAAAAGCAAAGAGAATTGAGAGAATGTAGATATGTATATGAAGTGTGTCTGAAATATTTAAATAAGTGGTTTGATTTTGGTGATGGCAACATTTTGTCCTTAATGGACTGCATATCACTTGAAAAAAAACCCGAGTTTCAAAATATTTTAAATTTACCAGAGTCACTTTGCATTGTTGATCACTTTAGTATAGATAGTATGTATTCAGAGATCACTAGGATTTCCGATTTGTTTTGTGGGGAAGGAAATGAATAGTTGAAAGCAAAATTAACTACTATGACAATACCACAGAGATGGTTGTACATTATTGAACTGATTGGTGCATCAAATCTGTGCAATGTTTTAGTTAAATTTGTTTTGAGTATATTTCTATCAAATGCATTCACAGAGAGAGTTTTCTCCATTATGAACATTAAATGGAGGGATGAGCGAAACAGATGTTCAGTTGATCTAATAAAAAATGATTTGTATACTTACTTCAATTATGATGAAAGTTGCAGTGATTTCTATAAGAATGTACTTTCTAATGAAAAAGTGTTGAGAATTGCACGCTCAAGTGAAAAGTACTTGTGTTAATTGTGTTGAGTATAGTATATTATCCATAAAATGTGCTGTAAATAAAATCAAGAAATTCATTGTCGATACATGTGTTCCTATTTCTCATCTCTGAAATCTGGCAACCCTATATCTAGCAGAATCCAACGGATATGACACAACAATAGTCAATAAACTCCTACACAAAACAAACAACAGACAAAGACAGAAAACAACAAATTCATAACATTAACATACATCAACAAACAAACTGAAAAAATAGCCCACAAATTCAAAAAAGCAGGATACAAATCGCTTACAAAACTACTAACAAAACAGAACACACACACAAAGCACAAAACAAATTCGATCTTCCTGGTGTTTACAAACTAAATTGCTCAGATTGCAACAAAGTCTACATAGGCCAGACAACACGTAACTTCAAAGATACATTGAACACACAAAGGCACTCCACTCCACTACAGAATCCACCTTGGCAAACCACCTCATTGAAGCAAACCACACATACAAAAACATCGACAATAACATGAACATTCTACACGTACACACAAAATGCTGAAAACTAGACACCCTAGAACAATTGGAAATATACAAACACACGAAAACAAATAAAAACGACATCCTAAACGAACAGACTCAATTCACAGCATTATTCGAACATATCACACCTCACACACACAACATCGATCTTTCGAAAATTGATTTCGTCGCCAACAACAAGACGAACAGTGCTACCAGTGGCAACCTCTGAAGAAGCTTTTTAAAAGTGAAAACCGGTTCAGGTTGTAAGGTAAAGCTTTTACGTTTTTACCCATAAAAAGTTTTGTGTTCCGAGTCGTAGTGAAATAATTATATTTATATTAATTCACTTTAGAAACAGTGTGCAGACACACTGCCTTTGGTTTCTATCCACTTTTTTCACTGTGCAAAGAGTTTTTTTTAAATTGAAATACAGAAAATTTTGATAAACATTGAACAATTATATTGTCGTACAGAATTTGTTATTTATTTAGTGTTAACAACAAACTTTGAGACATGCAAAACAAAAATTATTTAATGTAACAGATATACTAATAATCTTAAATATTGAAACAAAAATGTTGTATGCTGGTAATGCTGTTGACATGATTTTCAATAACATAACATAACTGTACACCAGTGACCTTATAAAAAATTGAGTGTTTGGATCGTTCCAAATTGTATATGGTTTAAACAAACAGAAATTAAAAAAATCAGGGACATTGAAAATCTGTCAGATGCCTATAAACTAAATTTAGCTGCTCATTTATTAGCCAGTTCACAAGTGTATCCCAATTTAAATGATTTAAGTCAAATATTTCACTAAGGCTCAAATATATCACAGTTTTCAAACTGTTATCCAGGGGCACCAACATGGAGGAATCTGCTTCACCACCAACTCCATCTACTTCAACTACTGAAAAATAAAATTATCACCTTCCAATGGATCCCTGGTCATCGTGACATATTTGGAAATGAGACGGCTGATGAAATAACTAAAATGGCATCTACACTTGAACCGATACCTCCAGCAGTACGGTCGCTTCAAAGTTGTGTCGCAAAAAGCAATAAAACTTTTAAAAGCCAATGGACAAGGAACTTGGACCGATACCTCCAGCAGTACGGTCGCTTCAAAGTTGTGTCGCAAAAAGCAATAAAACTTTTAAAAGCCAATGGACAAGGAACTGGAATCAGGAAACTACTGGCCGCCAGCTCTTCAAAATACAGAAAATACCAAACGACCTTAGTATATACAGAAATCAAGTCAGACATTTGGAGCGAGATTAAGAACTGGGCATTTGGTGATGGAAAGCTACCTAAATAGATTTTACCTTAGCGATTCACCAATGTGTAAGGTGTGTAATGAAGAGGAGGACACCATTGCGCATACACTATTAAATTGTACTGGACAGTGTGAAGAGAGATACCGACTTCAAGAATTGGTAAAGGAACATGGAAAAGAGGAGTTATCACTGGCAAAAATAACCATCAATACACTTCTCTGGGATCTGGCGCATAGTGTTTACAAGAGACATCAAGAGATCAGCGCTTCGGGGCTGGAAACTCGCTAACAAGAAGAAGAAGAAGAAGAAATATAAATATTTCAGAATATTTATACAAATTCAGAAATGATTACCAGTGGAGTCTCAATTATCTGAGTTAATGTGGACTATCCGAGTTAACTATCTCTGTTAATCAAAAACTCAGATAATTGGAAAATGAATAAAATATTTTTAATTATCTACTGTTTGTTCTATACATAAATATTTGAGGATTCTCATTGAAATATGGGTGAAATGTTGTCATTCAAGACATTTTTGAAGCAGTCTGTACCATAAGAACACTTCAAAAACAGAATGGGCACCAGCCACAGAAACATACATGAGAATATATTTATTGACCAATAAAATGCTATACATTTGAAATTCTGTAAACTAGTAGGCCTACAGTAAATACAGAAGAACAAAAACTACACTAAGAAAAAGAATTTACTTTTACACACACACACACACACACACACACACACACACACACACACACACACACACACACACACACACACACACACACACACACACACACACACACACACACACACACACACACACACACACACACACACACACACACACACACACACACAACTGACTAAAGAAACCTCATCTTTAAAAAAAAAGTTGTGATGGTCGTCTGCTTGTGAATAGTATTTGCTCTTTTTCTCACTGTGATGTCTCTCCAACCTTTCAATAAAATTAAGTTGGGTGCTTGAAGCTTCAGGTTGCTGATCATATATTGTTATGCCAGTTTCAAGGCCGCCAATCCTCCACATGAAATATGAGGACGAACTTTCTTTACCAGATGAGTATACGTATGTATATGTTTTGGCATCTGTTTTTTCACGAATTGTATTAACAGTTTCCTCATCACTAAATTCATTTCTTTCCTCATCATTAACCCAGTCATCAGTACCACTTTGTGTGACATCTTCACATGCAGGAATCCTGTAGATTAATTTACGTAGTTTTGTTGGTACAGTCATCTTCACCAACATTGTTTTGTGTTGGATTTAATTGTTTATTTTTCCTAGATTTTCTTTGTTATTTGTTCCTCTGACGAAGCTTGTAATAAGCAAAAACTAGGTCATGCTACAAGGTAAAAGTTTTACATTTTTACCAAACAAATTTGTGTTCCGAGTCAATAGTAATATATTTATAATTGTTTATTTGTTTTGAGAATTTTATTCCATGCAACAGCCAACCAATATACCAAATCTTTTCAATTTATTTATTTTTAATGTTTGGTGATGGTGAGCATGTCACCTCATCATTGTTTTGTAAAATAGGTGACAGCAGGGCCCGCTCTAGGGGCGGGTAACCCGGACATTTGTCCGGGGCGCCAAAATTTGGGGGCGGCATTTTGGCTTTAAGTGTGAGAAAAATATTGATGTGTTAAATACCCAATTAATAGAAAATTTCACATCAATTTTTTCCTTCGCTAAAAATTTACAGTGCGTAGCGTATTTATATTGTTTATGTCTAAAAGCTAAAAATATTTACAATTCTTGATTCTAAAGAAAACAATAATAAAAGAGCGGTATATTTAATTAAATAACCGTTTTTCCGTTTCAGGGGAGGACGGAAAAACCCAGCATTAATTTAATTTCGTGAGATTGTGATACATATCACAATATTTAAAGATTTCAGAGATATGAAAGATTGGACGGTGATTCATTTTTTAAAACATTTATTACAGCAATCTATGTTAAACACATTAAACAATAAAAGTTGAATCTAAACTTACAAAAATCTAGTAAATTTTTATAATTCTGAAAAGGAAACATTTTATAAACTAATAATTTATTTTATTAATAAATTAACGCTTGTTTGAACATGCAATGCATATACTTCTCTGAACAGAATAGCACGCGAGCAGAGCGCTGCTTCATCTTGTGTTTGAACATGCATAGACTTGCTTATTACCTCTAACGTCGAGCGGTTTCATTACACAATATCATTATTCTTGCTATTACGTCGGTAGTGATAACAAGTGGAAGTTCATAAAATTTACTTCAGTGCGATTTCTTAATTTTGAAAGGTAAGTACATCTATAATTAAGCTGTTGTTTAGTTTGACAGATACTAGTTTATCGTAAATCGATTATCGAATCAAAACAATGAAAGCGTTTTTAAATAAAATAAATATTTTAATCCAAAAAGGCTGTTTATTGAATCAATAAAATATTGTATCAAATTTGAATGTATTCTATAGGTATAATTATTTATATTTTTGTTTTATGAAAATAATTATTTGAATCAATAATATAAGACATTTATTAAGTCCATTGCTTCGATAAAACGTGTTTTATAATAATATATTTGAATAATTGAACAGAATAAAATCTCAAAATCAAGAATTATAAAATTGTTTTTAATGACTATTTATGATTTGCTGAAATATTTGTTATTATAAAATACATAATTACACTAGACTTTCTTTACGTTCACAGGATATGAAAAATATTTTGTGTAGTGTTGTGCATAAATATTTTTTATGTCGGTTGACGGAATATAATTTTGAAGTTATGTTAATTACGGTTTTAGCTTATTTAGAACAAGGATAAATCTTCATTTTTAATTATTATTTTATAGTTTACATTGTTTAATTTGAGTTATGTGCGTGCCTCTTCCAGAATGTCTGACGGTCTAAGAAAACTGTCTGGTTACCAGTACAAAAAAAGAAGGCTGGAAAAGGAAGCCGAAAGGCAAAAACAGGCTGGCGCGTTAAAAAATTATATCAAGAGTTGTACCAAAACAAATGACGACTCTGAGAATCCAACATCAAGTCCGGTTATAAAAGAAAATACGGAATCGTCAGAGAATGATGATGACAAACAAATGGACGAAGTTTCTAAATCAATTGGAACTGACGACACTCTGACTCTACCATCACCAGATGAAAGCATTGAAAAAATTGACACCAACGTGACACCCACAGAAAGCGTTCTACAAACTTTGAGTACAGATCCAGCATTGTGGCCAAGAATTTTAGGAGACGCCGAAAGAAGTTTTTTAGTAAGACAAGGTCCACCTAAACCATTGCATAATTACAAATTTCCTTCCAATGACACTGGTCGACATTTTAGCGCAAATTATTATACACGAATTTTAAGCAATGGAGAGCAAGTTTTACGAGACTGGCTAGTGTACGCTCTTTCACAAAACTGCGTTTACTGCTTCTGTTGCAAAATTTTCGGCTGTATAGTTAGTTCTCTTTCAAAGGAGGGTTTTAAAAGTTGGAAGCACCTCGGCGAAACTTTAAAAGAGAATGAAATTTCCAAAAATCATGGCTAAAAATGAACCAAAGGTTAAAGTGTTGTAAAACTATAGATGCGGCTGCTCAAAGAATTATTAATGCCGAAACAAACCATTGGAACGAGGTGCTTCTAAGAATTGTAGCAATTACTAAAATGCTTGGTAAAAGTTGTCTAGCTTTTCAAGGTACAAGCGACAAGTTGTTTGAGTATAATAACGGTAATTTCTTAAAAATAGTTGAGTTGCTATCTGAATTTGATCCCATTATGGAAGAGCACGTTCGCAGAGTGCTCAAAAAAGAAGAGACTAAAGCTCACTATCTCGGGAAAAATATATAAAACGAGATAATAGATCTGCTGCATCAAAGTGTAAAGTCTCATATTATTGATGAAATATTTTTCCATAATTTTAGACTGTACTCTTGACATTAGTAAGGTAGAGCAAATGACTCTTGTAATCAGATATGTTTCAATCAATCAATTTGACGCTGATGTTGAAATTAAAATTAATGAAAGCTTTTTAGGCTTCTTACCAGTCGAAAGATCCATAGGAAAACAAATGACTGATATTATAATTGGAGAACTTAATGACTTGGGTTTAAATTTGCAGGATATCAGAGGGCAGGGATACGACAACGGGTCCAATATGAGGGGCGATAAAGCAGGAGTGCAATCTAAAATTAAACAATATAATTCGCGAGCATTCTATGTTCCATGTAGTAGCGTAGCCACTCTCTCAATCTTGTTGTTAATGATATGGCAAAAGCATCCTTGGAAGCCGCTAATTTCTTCAACATGTCCAAAAAATATATTTATTTTTTTCGGCATCTACTTTTCGATGGGCAATACTTTTAAAACATGTTCAAGGTTTAACTTTGAAACCATTGAGTGACACTAGATGGGAGAGTAGGATAGAGGCCTTAAAGCCTTTGAGATTCCATTTGGGAGATGTATACGACGCCTTGCTAAGCATTTACGAAAACCAAGAAATTGATAATTTAATAAGAGACGAGGCCTCGGGTTTATTAAATTGTATTAAACAATTTAAGTTTTTGTGTTCATTAGTTATTTGGCATAAAATACTAAATTGCATTAATCCAATAAGCAAGTTGATGCAAACAAAAGATTTTGATCTAGCCTCTGCACTTGATCTTTTACAAAACTGCAAAATATTTTTCAAGAATCTTCGATCGGATTCGTCCTTCGATGAAACTATTATTGATGCAAAAGAACTTGCTACCGAAATTGATGTGGAGGCTAATTTTGGATTAACAATAACACGACACCGCGTAAGAAGAATAAAAAGGAACTTCTCATACGAAGCACGAGATGAACCGATCGAAGATCCAAAAGAAAAATATAAAATAGATTTTTTTTATTTTACAATCGATCAAGCACTAAAAGCACAAGATGCTAGATTTGAACAACTTAGTAATCATAGTAACTATTTTCAATTCTTATATAATATATACGATTTAAATACCATGTCCAAAGAAATGCTACTAAAACACTGTAAGAATTTAGAATGTATTTTAACTGGTGGTGATTCTGTTGACATAAATGGGGTAGAATTAGCAGAGGAAATTTCAGCAGTATCTGCGCTTTTGGGCAAAAAACAAAGCCTAAGCAATGTACTGAGCTTAATTACAAAGTTAAATTTTGCCCCAAACCTTACTATTGCTTTAAGAATATTGCTAACGATACCAATAACTGTAGCAAGTGGCGAAAGGAGTTTCTCTAAGTTAAAATTAATTAAGAACTTTTTACGTTCGACTACTACACAAAATCGTCTTAATGGTTTGGCCATTTTGGCAATTGAGCATGGAATTGCTGATCAAGTAAATTTAAAAATGTAATAAAAAAGTTTGCAGAACTGAAAATGAGAAAAAAAAGTTTTTTGTGATTTTAGCGTAGTTGATGTTACCTTGTTTTATTTTCACTGTTTTGTACTGCTTGATTATCAATTTTATGTTATGTTACATGTTTCTTTCTAAATATGTATATATGTATGTGTTGTAATTTAAGACGATTTGACTTTTATTTAACATAAAAAGTAGAATCTACTGTTTTGTACTACTTGATTGTCAATATTATGTTATGTTACATGTTTCTTTCTAAATATATGCTTTTATTAAAATTTAAATAAAATGATTTGATTTTTATTGAAAATAAAAAATATGTACCTTTATTTAAAAAATATATATATATTCTTAAGGGGCGGCAATTTGTCTTTTTGTCCGGGGCGACGTAACCGCTAGAGCGGGCCCTGGTGACAGGAGAAGTTGGTGACCAATTTAATGTTTTGTTTTGATTACCCCTTGATCAAGGGCTGAAAGAGTGTGACAACATTTGGTAGCAAAAGTATCATTTTAAAGGTTTCTCTTTCCATTTCCTTGGGAATGGTATGAGAAGAGGCATTATCCATTAATAAAGTGGGTTTTTGTTCCTTTTTTTTCAAGACATGAATTTACTGCACGAATAAATTTATCAGGAAAACGTTTCTGAAACATTTTGCATTTTGTATCCATCCATGCATTTCTTTTATTTGTATAGTATTCAAGCATGGCCAGTAAATTCATGTTTTTGAATGCCTTAGAATTAGCTGATTTTCCTACACACATAAGTGGTCATGTGTGCTCACCTTAAATGTTGTCACATAGAAGAACAGTGATTCTTACTTTGGAATGTCCCTGGAGCAGCTTTTCCTTCTCTTAAGGCGAGTGTTATATCCGCAGCATATATATAACTTATATCCGCAGTGAGGACATACTATAAGAGTTTGTGGATGGAGATCGAAGCTAGAGTAGGTAACGTTTTCCAGGAATCTTACCATCTAAAGTTAACATGCCTCAACGTTTGTCATCTGCTGCCCACTACTTTCATCATAGCTGATTCCTATCGTACATACAGTTTGATGATGGAATTTCTGTACAATGGATTAGTGTCAGACACACAAGCTTTTTTTGTATATTCATTCAAAAAAACAAACAAAAAATACTGTGTAGTTATAAATACACGTGTTACAAATACACGTGTATTAACAAACCCAAGATAATGAAAAAAGTACCTCAGATAATCCACAACTCAAAAAATCGGGACTCCGGATAATTGGGACTCCACTGTATTTCATAAAATTTTAAACAATGTTCAGTAATATAAACTAAAACATTTGGCATAATAACACATCTTAAGCACAGTACATTCAGTTTAAATGTTCACACTTCTCCATCTATAAGAAATGTGAATGCACTAAAACACGCCTGAAAACAGTGGCAACTGATTATATAACATCTATAGAACTAGATTAAATAAAGTCTTCCAAGGAACTGAAAAACCTAATAGTTGGAAAAAATAAGAAATTTTATAAAAATTGGATACCACTGTGCAACTAGGCTGTGTACACCCACTAGGCAGCTGAAAAACCTCATACCCCAATACAAAATGAACAAGGTACATAGGCTAGACAAAAGAGAGCCATGGTTTTGTTTGGGGTTGGTTCAGATTTGATTCGATGTGGAGAATCAAAGGCAGGGACAGCCACTCCAGGTTGGTTAGATTATGTAATACTGGCCATAGCAAAGATGGCGTCCAGACGGGTTTTTCCATTGGAACAATATAGAACAAATCCTTAAAGTAGGAGTTTAAAGTAATCCTAAAAATTATGAAAATAATTTATAAAATAAACATATTTACAGTTGGTTTATTTTAAATGCAAATTTGAAAATGCAGGCAAAGAAACAGGTATATTTCAAATATCTAGCTTTAAAGACTGATCAGACAAGGTCTAATTATAAGCTCCACTGTGCCATTGCCAGAAGACAAGTAAGGAAAACCAAACGAAATAGTTGGGACTAATATGTATCTGATATAGAGCATGACATGCAGGGTAGGCAGGTCAAGGCTTACAAAATATTAATGGAATTTAAACCAAACAGAAAGAGATGACCTGAAGATCAGTAATATCACACAGAAGGAATGATTAAGATATTAAGAGTATCTGTGGATCCAGGAGCAACTAGAAGAAACAAAATTTGCGGACATCAATGAATATGTAGATCCAATAGCAGCGGATGAATTCTTAGCTGCTCTAAAATGCTATAAGAAGAGCATTTTTTTTCTATTGTATTCTTTTCTATAGCCTAAAGGTACCATATGATGTGTAATAAAAATTTTTATTCATATTCTTAAAACGATCGATTTTGGTCATAGACCTTCATCAGATTATATACAGCACATTTGTAATGTGTTGTATATAACCTGATGATGCTCTATGACTGAAATCGATCGTTTTAAGAATGTGAATAAAAAATTTTATTACACATCATGGTCATGGTACCTTTAGGGTATAAAAAAGAATACAATAGAAAATTGAATTATAGGTACCATTAGTAAAACAATAAGTGTAAGTATATAAAAATACGTCACATTATCATTAAGAGAAAATTGCTGGGCACTGATGGGCTGAATTTTGAGCGTATAAAGTGTGCACCAGCCTTGTTGCATGATTTTTTATTATCTTTATCAGTCTCTGCTGGATTACTCAAGACTGGATATCAGTCCCCATATTCAAGAAAGGCAATTGTAATGAGTATGATAACTATAGAGAAATCAGCCTGTTTAACACGTTTTTCAAATTCTATGCTATCCTAGCATACAACGTATGCACAAAACAACTGAATACAATAACGGAGACTACTTTTTCAGAGGTCCTGCATGTTTCAGGACAGACAGATCATGCTTAGACTGCATCTTCACAATAACCCAGGACACAAAGACACAATACACTGGAAAGCACAAAGATTATCAGTTGCCCACATGCATAGCTTTCAACTTTAGAAGATATTTGTTAGAGTGAATAGGAACAGTCTGTGGGCAATAATGGGAAAGAAAGGGATCCTGCAAAACCTTATTAGACCTATACAAAGACAATGTGTGGAAAACAAATTCTTAATTGAGACAGGAAGACTGAGAACAACTCCTAGTGTGGGCTTGATCAATTGTGGAGTACGACTAGAATGCCCATTATCACTTTCTCTTTTTAATGTATGGGGTTATTCAAAAAGAATGAACCAATTTCATAATGCAATATTTTGTTAAGGTAAAGTAATACAAAATTCCTACCAAATCACAAGTATTTTATACATAATCAAGTTTTATTTTCTGTCTTAAAAGAATTTAAAAAAATTAACCGATTTCATGATGCAATTTTTCATTTCTCAAGCATTGTAATGGAATGAGTCATTGACCATTTGAAAGAGGAAGCTTCTAAGTTTCAAATGGCTGCCACATGAGCGCTGTAGTCGTGTTATTTCCTAGGCTATGCTTGTTTATGTGTTTTCACTTGAAATGGTGAGTCAAAAGCAAAAAGTGTTCTGCGTTCTCAAGTTTGTGAAAAGAAAATTGGTTGTCACAGTGCAGCGTGATTTTTGAAGGTGATTTGACATTAATCCGCCCTCTCCAAAAACGGTGATTTTGACAGTTTAAGAAGAGTGTGTGTCTGTGCAAAGGAAAAAGTCCTGGATGACCATGAGTTTCAGAGGAACAAGTAAAGAGAATTTGTGTTGCGTTTGAGAAGAGCCCACGGAAGTCTACAAATCGAGCTAGTCATGAGCTTGCAATCCCACAATCCATTATCTGCAATGTGCTAAGAAGACATCTACATTTGAAACCATACAGACTGCAGCTTGTTCAGGCATGTATCAGTAACAAGAGGAAGTGAATGGAATTTTGCGATTCGGTGCTGGAGATGATAGAAGATGAAACCTCCATTTCATGTTTAATTTTCAGTGATGAAGTGACCTTTCATTTAAATCCCACAGTCAATCGTCACAGTGTGAATATTTGGGGAAGAAATCACCCACTTGAAAAAGTTGAGCACAAAAGAGATTCCCCTAAGGTGAACGTCTTCTGTGCTGTGTCTAACGACAAGGTTTATGGTCCCTTTTCCTTCAAGGGAAACACCATTACAGGACAAACCTATCTTGATATGCTTCTTGATACTGCAAGCAGTTTCAGATGACTTCATTTTACAACTTGATGGAGCACCTCCCCATTGGCACTAGATTGTTCGAGCTTTTTTGAATTAAAAAGTGGCCCAACAATGGATTGGTCAGAAGGGGGCCCAAGACCTTGGCCTTCAAGATCTCCAGATCTCACCATTGTGATTTTTTCTTGTGGGAATATGTAAAAGAAAGAGTTTTTCTTCCACCGCTACCTACCACTACCCACCTTGATGACCTTAAACATCAAATAACAACAGCGATCAACTCTGGATCGTGATATGTTGCTATGAAATCAAAATTTTAACATGAATATTTAACTTTAAAGTTGTGAAATTCAATCCCTACAATCTGTGGGATAATATTCCTAGGAATCACAAAATTTGATGAAGCACATAGCATTAAAGTAGGCTTATACTTTGAAATCGAAATTATTGAAAAGATTATTTGACTTATGTCATGGCATACTGTAAGCAAAGTAAAAACATACGTTTTTGAAGTCTTCTTCCGGTATGTCCAGATCAAAAATGTCTTTTATGACGTTTCACTCATATTACAATGTGTATCCTCAAGTCGAAGTGACAAAAACGCCTGCAAGTGAACTCAGTTATATAGTGTAGAAGTGGCGGTGGGTGGTCTGGTAAGTGGACCCTACCCTGTATGTGTTACGCTCTATGCGTTATTTGTGTGGTCAGTCAACCCGTGTACAGTCAAACCAGAAAGTAAAGGGTACCAAGTTGTACTAAGCGTGGAGGTTCCTCTGTTGATGTTATCCTTGTGTTTATTAATTTCTATTGCTTCTAGGACCAGTCTGTCTTAATACCTATTACATGATCTTATTACAGATGCATCTTCGAAGTTTACCGTGTGATTAGTTAAACACATCACGGTCCATACTGGAAGAAGACTTCAAAAACATAATGAACACTGGCTGCGGAAGCCTACGTTAGAATAAAGTAAAAACATAGATAAATATGATTATCCTGAATCTTCTTTATCTAGGAGTAAAAATGATTGTTTAAACTTAATAGCTACAAATTTTTAATTTTTCAATAAGATTTTGTTTGTCAGAGTTTTGCTTTAAATAGTGTCTCCTTCATAAAATGTATATAATGGCTATCAGCATTTTTTAATTTTCAGGGTCTTTGGACTCATGTGGCTATATCCCTGACAGCAGATACGGCAATGACAAAGCACTCATTTTTACAAACTACGTAAAGATTATATAATTCCACCTGAATTAAATAACACTATAGACAACAAAATATTATGAAGACTTCTTGGTGAAACTAATTAGCTTGATTTCCCAATCAGCAATTTTACAAAGAACAAAATAATGGCACATTATGAATACTCCCTGAGAGCTAAAAGTGCTCTTATATTTGATAATAATTGGCACATATAAGTAAATTTCTCCAAGAGTTTTCAGGCATGGCAACAGTACTCCTGACTTACCTGTTTAATAATATATTGATATGGAGTTTAGTCCCATCCCAGTAGAAAGTAATCATATAATAAAACCTGGTAAAGGACCGTAAGAAGAGAAAGCTCACCCACTGATCAGTCTCCTACCAATAGATCTGAAGTATTTCAGCAACTAACAAAAGATTACACCTGTTAAAGACGACAGAAAATTAATACCTTGGCATCAGTTTGGGTTCAGGAAGAAACATTAAATGATTAAACAAGTCATTATATTGCCAATAAGATTTATGCTGATGTTGAAGAAAAGAAATCCTACATCTTCAAGAAACTACATCTAACAAGAAAAACTATCTTTTTGGATGCTGGACAAGCATTTGACAAGAGTTGGCTTACTGAATTGTGTTTAAGCTCAGTCAATTACTTCCAGTGTATTATTACATGTTATTGAAGTCAGATCTTATAGATTACAGAGTTTCTTATAAAACCTCCTATACAGACCTCACACAGGATGCTGCAAGTGTCCTGGGCCACACACACTTCCTGTAAACAGCATACAACCCTTGACACTGCAACATTAACATTTATCAGTGATACAGCTATCATTGTCTCCAATGTGATGCCACTACAACCTCTGTACATCTGCAAAGAAAATTAAAGATTGGAAAAGTGACCAAAAATTTAACAAAAGCAAATTTGTGCACATAACTATCACTACCTACAAATCCTTCCATCCACAATAGTTATAGGCCATAAATCGACACTGTTCATTGATAAAAAATTGCTCATATAAAATGGTTCTAAAGCTGGTTTGGACTTATGATAAACATTTTTGGGGAACTGTTTCCAAAGTTAATATTAAAATAATACAAGGTTACGTATGCCTATCTCCACCCCCAGGTGCATCAGTATATAAAGTCACATAATTAAAAACTTTGCAAATAGTTGCACATGTCCCAAAATAAATTAAAAATGAACACCACACTAAAACTTCAAAATATAAAAAACCTATAAAAATGGGAGCACTCTCCCATGGAGGTTGCTGGTGGTTGGTTGCTCTCCAAATAACAAACATTGCTGGTGGGTACATATTTTCTATTAATATCAGAACTAAGATTTCCAGCAGACACATGACCAGGTATAACAGCTGCTCCATTGAAAATTTGGGCTGCACGTTTTTTGGACGATGAACTCTTTAAATTATCTACAACTTTGGTAACGTGTTGGAACAATCCTTGTGCAGTTGAATCTTAACTGATATCAGTGAAGTGGAAAAATCATTTTTAACAGTGTCCCTCATTATCAATTAATTGCATAAAAGTTGCGAATTTACTTTTTAATTGGTTACATCAGTTGTCTCCGTAAGTAATATAGCAATGAATTTGAATTAGATATTTCTGACATGCCTTTCTCTTAATTATGTGTAGTTAATTAACTGTCTTAATTAATTAATTGTCTTAACTACTGAGTCAGTTAAATAATTATGTATTACCAGCAATATGTCTCTAAAAATTGTCGAGTTTTTTAAATGGCCTGCTAATGTTTTGTTGTATGCTGATAAATGTTCTATCAGTAACTCTTCTTGAAACAATTCTATTTTCATTACAAATAATTTCTATTACTTTTTTATTATGTAGGCTGTCATTAGCAATTATCTTTTGTAATTTATGTGAATGATCAAATATTTAAATATTTGAACTTATCAAAGGTAAGTTATCAACGTAAATATACCTATGTATGTTGTGATTTTAATTTTTATACAAGTTGTTATCAAATAATTAAAATGATTAAAACATACCTCATCCCAAGAACTTTTTAGAAGTGCAAAAAGCAAGCACCTCCATCAACAGAATTTATTAGTTGTACTTGATCCAGTTAACCAGAGGTATTTTTTTTTTGTAGATGGTATCACTAAATTATCTAGCATATACTCTATTCTTTCCTGTATGTTCACAGACATTAAAATACTCTTTAATATAATACTCTGAATGGTTTTCTACAATTTTTGTCAAAAGTTTTGCAAAAATTGATTGAAGCATTCGAAAGTTATCATGAGACATACTGCAAATAATACATAGATACATTCCAAAAGGTCGAGTTAAAACTGAAACTTATAACATTACTAAAAATAAGAAAAATAACACCACCCTCCCCCCCAAACTCTAAAACCATACAAATCGCCAGATTGCCACCACATTTTGACAGGTGGAATGTGGGAACTGCAACAGTCCCCCCAAAATAGAATAACAACAAGAACACTAATACAACACTCACTCAAGCTCTTACAGCAGAAGACAAAATGCAGAAACATTTAGACGAGTTCGTGAGCACATGTTAGATCAAGGTGAGGAGACAAATAAAAATCAGTTAAAACATGTGCATGTTACCAGAAAAATGTATCATGATAATTAATTAATAAACATTTTTTCACTTTTATTTTTTGAATTAAATTTTGATTTACTATTTCCAGTGTAACTATTTAGAGAACAATTTAACTGTAAGCAGAACAATATCCACTTTGCTTAGAATTAAGATCAACACACAATCATAAAACCAAATGTTATACTAACACTCTATTTAGTTTTCTGAGTACATTGACAAAATAAACAAAAACTTCAAGGTAATCAATATATTTTTTAGCATCTCTCTCTCTTTTTAGCTAACAAAACAGTCAAATATATACAGCTTGCAAATCAAAAAACCAGAAGTTGGTATAATGACATGTGATCCCCTTTTTAGGCCTTCTCTTATTACTTACTTCTTACTTCTTGAATCGGGCTTCTAGAGTCAAGTAACTCCGATGGCCTGATGTCCATGGTACACCGCCGCCGCAAGCACCCAATGACTCCTGCTTCTCAGCATGTCGTCCAGGCTGCCATTCCTGCCCATCAGTGCAATCAGTGACCCCCTGGCTGGATTTTGGGAAGGACACTTTAGCAGAACATGCTCCAAAGTTTCATCCTCTCCCTGGCAGACTCCACACCTTGGAGAGTCCCTTATGTTGAAGCGGTACAGGTAGTGGTTGGTGACTATGTGGCCAATTCTTGCTCTTGATGCGAAAGTAGCTGTGGCTCTCGCCACACCGCGGTACAGGGAAGAGTCAGCAGGTTCTTTTTGGATCCGGAAGAGTGTTCTTCCTGTCTGCCTCTCTCCAGCGCTCCATCCACTCCATTCGAAATTTGTCTGCTGCAGCTTTCCTGCATTTTGCCAGTGAATATTGAGGGGGCTGCACTGCCGCCATCTTCATATACATATTGCAACCGATTTTTTTTTATGTTGCAAATAAAAATTTATTTGTTTTTGCGGAGCCCCACGCTCTCGGAGCGCCAAATATATGCAACGTATTTATGTGTGTGAATTTTTATATGTACTTTAATTTGTATAGCCCCATGTTCTTTGGGAGCCAAATATGCAACATAAATACATATACATATACACAAATTTAGCGTGACCGGTCTCACGTTCAAGATTGACAAATTATGTAACAATATAACATTTAAATTGGGTTTCAGGTGTATCTGCAATAAGAACTCTATATAACTTGTAACGGTATTTCAAATTTATTTGATATTATTAAAAAATTGTGCACATGGCACTGACTTTGATTTAAAACATTCGTTATTATTTGTTATTATGCCGTAAGGCTTATGCTATATACATCCTTACTGACTAAATATTCTATTCTACTAATTATTGTATTAAAGAAAAATCTCATTTTCATACTATTCAGTCAATTAATGTGTTTTAAATATCAATATTTAAATCTCTTTTTATATATTGTAATGTACTCAAAATATTAATAGTTATTGAATTTATCTTTTGTTTCTCAGTACTGTTTTATCTCAAATACTAATTGTTTTCATTTAAATGCTTTGTATTCATTTTATTTCATATTAATTTGAGCTCTTGTTACGTTAATCGTATTTCTAAAACATCTACTATTTTAATTCTACTTTACAAGAAACATTGGCTCTTACTTTTAAATAAAAATAGAAATGTCTTTAATTGTGTTTGAGTTCATTGTACAATTAAGATATAAATAAGTTGTTTATCACCTTATTGTCGTCAATCATACTCGATCATTTTGATCCATCTGTAGTCGTCCTCGTCTCGCACTCCAGCGTCGGCTGTCTCTCTTCTCCTCTTGTCCAGCGTCGAATCACTTCCTCTTGTCCAGCGTCGTATCACTCTCTGGAACTCTCCTCTTGTCCAGCGTCGAATCACTTCCTCTTGTCCAGCGTCGTATCACTCTCTGGAACTCTCCTCTTGTCCAGCGTCGAATCACTTCCTCTTGTCCAGCGTCGTATCACTCTCTGGAACTCTCCTCTTGTTGTTTCTGACGTCAACGGATCTTCTTATGTAATTCTTCGTATGTACTGCTGTTATTATTTAAAAATGATTGTATTTACAACTTAGTTACATAGTTGTATGTAACTGGAAAATTTAAACTATTTACAAAAAAAATAAATACGCCGTGCGGACGGGCATAAGCTCCCGCTGCACCGTGGATGATTTAAGAAAGAGAACCACTGTAGCTTGCGTGTCCTATTTATACCCATGTCTTGGTCGACGCCTGCAGTGGTACGAAATCGACATGTCAGAAACTGTCTCTGGATTCAGTTCCCCCACTCTTTGTCAATTTTGCTATTTCTTATATTTCTGCGAATTGCAGAGTCCTGTAAGTATACTCTTATACTTATCTTATAACTATTTTTACAACACATGTTCACTGTAATTTTGGACATTGCAACTTAACCCTTTCGATTTGTACACAGTTATTTCACTATTACACTCGTACGGTGTGTCACTTTCACATGGTTTTCGTACACAGTATTTAGTAAATTTTATTACATTTTATTGTGTTTTTGGATTTTAATTCTTAATTATAGTTTATGAATAATTACAGAAAACAGTAATTGTGCAATTATTCATCTTGGGGTGGCAAACTCACCTGCATAGACCTGCGTTCACACACACTAGCAAAATACTGGTGTACACACTTTCAGTTACATTTGTGTGTGTGTGTGTGTGCACGTCGATTCAGGTAGAAACACCTGTTCATATTTTTGTCTGAGCCAAGCTTGCAATCCCTGACATGCTTATTTCTAATACATTATTAATTATTTACAGTTTATTAGGTATATTTAAATTTTTATATTCAATGCTCAGTACATCACTTATTTGTACTGTCGCATTATCCCTCTGCTTGGTAATAAAAAAAAATTTAATAAATTTATTTATTAAAATTTTTTTTTATTATTATTATTATTACAATTGTAAAAAAAAGTAACAAACAATAAAGAATAATATTCGTCATTTCACCCTTAATTGGAGTGTATACAAATGTCTTACCTCCCCTCTTCACACGCTCACTGCTCGTGACCTTGTAATAGGGTGGCTTTAACAAACAGCTGATCTGACTGGTTTCATTGACCTCGTCGTTTTCATGTGTAAAACTTCCTAAATGACGTTGCGTGGAATTTACCAATTTCTTTCTTCTGTATCTCATCATATACGATGAAAGTGTGTTGTCCTACTCACTGTCTTAACGTATACGGTCCATTATAAAGTCTGAAGAATTTCTTCGCCGTATTATCACTCCGTTTTCCCACTGGATTAGCTTTGAGTAGTATACTTTCTCCCACGTTGAATTGTTGTAGCTTGTGAGTTAGATTAAATCTGTCTACTCTCTTGTTACCTCTTTCTCTTATCCGTTGCTTTGCGTATTCAATTTTCACACTTATTGGTACAGGTACATTCTGGTTATTAGGTTTGTTTATATACTTAGTCCAAAATCTGTTTGGCCTCTTATCTTCTTCTAATTCCATGGGAGTGTATCCTGTTGCTTCACTATAATTTTCGTTAATGGCTTTTCAAGAAATGGTAAATATTCTGCCCATTTATTGTGTTGATCATGGCAATATATTCGTAAATATTTACCTAATTCTTTGTTAACTCTCTCAGCAAGGTTTCCTTGAGGATGTCTTATGGATGTGAGTACAGGTTGTATTCCATTTTCCCTTAACGTCCTCTCCCATTTTTCACTTTGGAATTGTACACCTTGATCACTGAGTACCTTCTTCATTTTTCCATATAACGGAATATATTTCTGCAGTAGTATCTTTAGAACAACTTTGGTTGTGGGTCGCATAATTGGGTACAGTCGGACTGCCTTGGAAAACACATCGATACATACCAATATGTGCTTCACACCTCGACTTGATCGTGGTAATGGTCCCAGAAAATCCACTGCAATTAGCTCTCCTTTGTTCTCCTTCTGTATACTCTGCATTCCTACATATGTGTGTAAATTCGGCCCTTAATTTTACATTATCTTACTCATACATTCTTACCTTCGCTTCTAATCTTCCTTAACTCTTTTCTTAACATGACATTACTTATACAATACATTAACATTCATTACCTTTTATTACATTTCTTTAACATTACCTTTCTGATCGCTACTACTTTCCTGAAATACACTTCCGTAACAGAATACTCTTTTAGCTTTGTAGTGTGTCGCATGATCGGTTACAGAGGAACTGTCTTGGAAAACAACGATATTTTTCTCGAAGTCCTTAATCCTAAGTAGTCTCTGCCCTTTTGACTTTTCACTCTTGCTTTCTTCTGTGTCCTTGTATCTCCATTAAGTGTTCGCTTGATCAGTCGTTCTAACAATTATGGCAATTATTTCCATTCCTAACCCTTTCTTCATATTAATAACAACAATAACATCTTTTACCATTACTTCCTTAAATATTTCTCTACGCTATCATTCCTTACCATCAATAATACATTTCTTAATTAACCCTTTAAAATAATATTCCTTATTTCTTTTTATTTGCTATCATATCCTTAATAAATAACATTTCTTAATTATACTCTCTTATATTATTACACATATTATTTCTTATTATTAATAATTAATAGTTATATTATTTTATTTTAAAAATAATTATTCATTTCATTCGGGTATTGAGTTCTGAGTTCAGTGTGTAGTTCGATCTTACACCCCTTGTTATAACAATTGCATTGTCCGTAGTCTACCGGATGTATATTGTTCCTTTGTAACATAGTCCCCATGCTTACCATTGTTCTCTCCCTCCTGTAAACAATGTTTGCGTTCCATTGTATTACTGCGATGTTTGTTTTTAACGTAGGAGTCACCTGTTCGTACGGCAAGAATTTGTTTCTTAGCTGTGATAAATAACTTCTCTCTCTTCTCTCTCTTCTCTCCGCACGTTCCATAATTCTCTCGTCATGAATGCATTGCGTATGTTCAGTCTGCTTGAGGCCCATATAAACAGCTGTCGACTGTTTTTTCATACGTCGTTTATGATAAACTCTGTAGTTTTTATAATTACAGTTATAATTATCGATACTATAATTATCGTGCGTATATCTAACATCATGCTTACCACAATTTTGTGTAGTGTTTCTTATAGATAATTTACTACGTTTATTGTTAGGCCTACAGTGATATTTATCTCTGTAAGTGTAGTGTCTTAAGTGTTTCATCTTATGTGACTTACTAGTGTGTGTGTGTCTCACAATAGGGATATCACCATTAATAAGGTATGTTTTATTAACCTTAATTTGCTTCTCCTCCTTAGTGTTAATTACTTTTTTATAATTATCGTTAGTAATTACGAACGTATTTTCTCTCTTATTTTTAATTCTTATGGTTTGTTTATATTCTACTTCCGCAATGTGCGTATTAGAATCGTCAATTCTTTCTACTAATTCCTCTTTTGCTTTCCTTTCTTCTCTTAATTTTTTGGTCTGTTTTGTAAAAAATTCTGTTAACTCTTCTATTTGCGTTCTAATATTATTTTCTTTTACTTTTTCTGTTTGTTTGTTCTCTACTTCACCAAATACGGCTTGCATTATAGCTTGAAGTGCTTCTCCCATCCTTAAACTTCCTGATATTGCCGTGGTGAATTATTATTAAAATATTTATTTAGTAGTAATTCTTTAACAATTATTATTGATAACCGTTCCCTACTTATTTATTTATTTATTTATTTTTTATTAATAGTTATTATTAATACTCATTACAGTTACGCCTGTTACATAGACAAATAATATTATTTGTGGGCGCCAGCTGTGTGATTACACAACAATTAACATTACATTCAATTACCGTTTAATATAAATAATTATTACGTATAATACATTTTTTATTTAACACACTCTTATATTTTAGAGCAACCATTTAGCTACATAAAAAATTTTAATAGTTAAATGATGGGGATCGGGCAATACGTTCATGGGCTACAATTTATGTAACAAATTTTTGTACATAAATTTAGGCATGTCGTGCCCCACGTCCAGGGCGACAAATATATGTAACATATTTATTTTGTTACATTTAATTTCAAATACAAATACACTTCTATTTGTGTTTGCGGAGCCCCACGATCTTGGGTGCCAAATTTATGCAACCGATTTTTTTTATGTTGCAAATAAAAATTTATTTGTTTTTGCGGAGCCCCACGATCTTGGAGCACCAAATATATGCAACGTATTTATGTGTGTGAATTTTTATATGTACTTTAATTTGTATAGCCCCATGTTCTTTGGGAGCCAAATATGCAACATAAATACATATTGTACCGATCCACTCTCGCGTCACCTAATTAGGTCCCACGTTATGAGCGTCAATTTGTACCGCACCCTCGGCTCTTACGTTGTCTCTTACGGTCGTGGGATTCTCGTTATTTCCGCCCCAACGTTGCCGGCGGCAATTTGTACCGATATCGGTTTTCCTCTCCTTATATCCCCACTGTTGGGTTTGTCGATTTGTACATACACCTATGTCAATGTGTTTTGAATTATCTTAATTATGTAAATCTCGGAGATATTTGGAGTTGTGGGATGTATTGATGTAAGTAATTAATTATTAACTTAGCTCTCTAAAAACTATCAGTGTTTGTGTACCTGTAACTTAAATAATTAATGAGTTATTTTATAATTCCGTTAAACCCTATTATACCTTGAAGAGAATTCTGTCTAATTTTGTATTTTTACGCTCTCTCTTTGGTGTCAGATAATTCCGCTATAAGCGCTGTAGTATCGGCTCAACGAAACTTATAGGTTATTTCAATGTTTATGTTAACCAATTATTCTATACTTATTCAGTTACTTTTTTATTCCTAGCTCATTAACCATACTCCAAATAACAAGATTTTGCCAATATATAAAAGTTCTTTATTTGTTTACTTCTTTAACATTGAATAATATATGTTCTAATTAACATATGCTTGGGCTATAGATTGTATGAATCGATTGTTGATTATTCTGATACCTTATTTAAGTTTAGTTATATAGTGTGTTTTAATTTGTAATTAATTTAATTCAGGGTGTGAAGGTTCTTGTAACTGTGGGGAAGATTAAAAATATATAGATAAGAATGCAAGATTTACAAATTTGAAGTGTTGTGTAGTTATTATGATTAATATAATAATAATTTACCAGACTAGAACGAAGCAAATCGTGTAGGCGGTTGATTGATAAATTTACTGTTCTGGACGATTATGCAGTACGGTTTTCTTTCTTCGGTTTAATAAAAAGTAATTCTTGTCCTGCCCACTTCGGAATTACAGCTTTCTGGATTGATTTACAGCCCGATTGATGCTTCTTCTGCAACGCCAGGATCCAAATACGTTCTTCTCTCGGTTGAAGCAATTAGTGTTGTTCCGTGTTTTTTTTGAAAGGTTATAAATTCTGGTGTAGTGTATATTATTATTTGTGATACTTTTGACTCTTTCTATTTGTTTTAATGTATCGTCAATTCCTCTCGTATATATGACGGTTCAAGTCCTTCCTTGTATAATCCAGTTATTTATTCTCTATTCAGATTTCATTCTGTAGTATTATTTGGTTAAACTGTACTGGTGATTCATATATATTGTCATTAGGATTTTGTATTTTACTATAGTATCTGATTAGTTAGACTATTCTGATTAAAAAAATATTTCTTGGGTTTTTAATCTCATCACATTCAGTTCATCAAAGCAATTATTGTTAAATCAACAACTTCCTCTTCTTTTTTCGTCCCTAGCAACACCTGACTTCTTCCTCCTACATGTTTGAATATAATGTTTATTTCATATATTTTTTGTCTATTCCTTATCAATTTGCTATCCTATTGGAATGTAACTTTACCAATAGTTGGTTTATTATTTTCTACACATATTCTGCTGGTTTTTTGATATAAGCCGGTTTTTTTTCTTTTTTATATTTAATCCACTTTCGATATTATATGTTACTAATCGATATAATGGCATTATGGTATTATCATAATTTGTATAAATTTTATAATATATTATTATTAATTTAATGTTTTTTCTAGCTCTTCCAATCGTATTCATTAATTATTATTTATTGATATACCTAACCTTTATGTTATGAGTGGTTATATAGTGGTTTTGGCTGTTAGGCCTTTTATTGTAAACGGATCTATCTGTGTTTATACCTGGTACACATCTATAGCCTCTTTTACATAAATTCATACATACAATCAAATCTTAACTCTTAACATTTACATAAACAATTATTTTTTCCATATCTAATAACAATTTTACCTTGACCTATGGATAACATATAAGAAATTCAAATCTATTAACGTTAATTAGCTGCTTCACATTTCATTCTACAACAGTTATTGTATAATACAACTTGTTTCATTATCTTTCATTAACTCAACACATATTTGGTATAACATAACACAAACTTTATCATAATACTTGTTGTCATAAAATAATATCTCTTAACACGAAATTCTTATTTGTTATTACTATAAAGTAAATTATTGTTTCATTTTTTGTTTGTTTTTTCATTGAACATTTATCATCAACTATTATCTAACTTACAGGTTCGGTTATACTTGTTAATATTATCTTGCATCCTTATTTACCTTTATCTATGATTATAATTGTAATTATTAGATCTTTGTTCTATCATGGGGTTAGATATTGACTTGTTTATTATTCTGTGAACCTTGTTTTTATGTAACATGAATGCTAGCATTTCTGTTGCGTTACAATATACATATACACAAATTTAGCGTGACCGGTCTCACGTTCAAGATTGACAAATTATGTAACAATATAACATTTAAATTGGGTTTCAGGTGTATCTGCAATAAGAACTCTATATAACTTGTAACGGTATTTCAAATTTATTTGATATTATTAAAAAATTGTGCACATGGCACTGACTTTGATTTAAAACATTCGTTATTATTTGTTATTATGCCGTAAGGCTTATGCTATATACATCCTTACTGACTAAATATTCTATTCTACTAATTATTGTATTAAAGAAAAATCTCATTTTCATACTATTCAGTCAATTAATGTGTTTTAAATATCAATATTTAAATCTCTTTTTATATATTGTAATGTACTCAAAATATTAATAGTTATTGAATTTATCTTTTGTTTCTCAGTACTGTTTTATCTCAAATACTAATTGTTTTCATTTAAATGCTTTGTATTCATTTTATTTCATATTAATTTGAGCTCTTGTTACGTTAATCGTATTTCTAAAACATCTACTATTTTAATTCTACTTTACAAGAAACATTGGCTCTTACTTTTAAATAAAAATAGAAATGTCTTTAATTGTGTTTGAGTTCATTGTACAATTAAGATATAAATAAGTTGTTTATCACCTTATTGTCGTCAATCATACTCGATCATTTTGATCCATCTGTAGTCGTCCTCGTCTCGCACTCCAGCGTCGGCTGTCTCTCTTCTCCTCTTGTCCAGCGTCGAATCACTTCCTCTTGTCCAGCGTCGTATCACTCTCTGGAACTCTCCTCTTGTCCAGCGTCGAATCACTTCCTCTTGTCCAGCGTCGTATCACTCTCTGGAACTCTCCTCTTGTCCAGCGTCGAATCACTTCCTCTTGTCCAGCGTCGTATCACTCTCTGGAACTCTCCTCTTGTTGTTTCTGACGTCAACGGATCTTCTTATGTAATTCTTCGTATGTACTGCTGTTATTATTTAAAAATGATTGTATTTACAACTTAGTTACATAGTTGTATGTAACTGGAAAATTTAAACTATTTACAAAAAAAATAAATACGCCGTGCGGACGGGCATAAGCTCCCGCTGCACCGTGGATGATTTAAGAAAGAGAACCACTGTAGCTTGCGTGTCCTATTTATACCCATGTCTTGGTCGACGCCTGCAGTGGTACGAAATCGACATGTCAGAAACTGTCTCTGGATTCAGTTCCCCCACTCTTTGTCAATTTTGCTATTTCTTATATTTCTGCGAATTGCAGAGTCCTGTAAGTATACTCTTATACTTATCTTATAACTATTTTTACAACACATGTTCACTGTAATTTTGGACATTGCAACTTAACCCTTTCGATTTGTACACAGTTATTTCACTATTACACTCGTACGGTGTGTCACTTTCACATGGTTTTCGTACACAGTATTTAGTAAATTTTATTACATTTTATTGTGTTTTTGGATTTTAATTCTTAATTATAGTTTATGAATAATTACAGAAAACAGTAATTGTGCAATTATTCATCTTGGGGTGGCAAACTCACCTGCATAGACCTGCGTTCACACACACTAGCAAAATACTGGTGTACACACTTTCAGTTACATTTGTGTGTGTGTGTGTGCACGTCGATTCAGGTAGAAACACCTGTTCATATTTTTGTCTGAGCCAAGCTTGCAATCCCTGACATGCTTATTTCTAATACATTATTAATTATTTACAGTTTATTAGGTATATTTAAATTTTTATATTCAATGCTCAGTACATCACTTATTTGTACTGTCGCATTATCCCTCTGCTTGGTAATAAAAAAAAATTTAATAAATTTATTTATTAAAATTTTTTTTTATTATTATTATTATTACAATTGTAAAAAAAAGTAACAAACAATAAAGAATAATATTCGTCATTTCACCCTTAATTGGAGTGTATACAAATGTCTTACCTCCCCTCTTCACACGCTCACTGCTCGTGACCTTGTAATAGGGTGGCTTTAACAAACAGCTGATCTGACTGGTTTCATTGACCTCGTCGTTTTCATGTGTAAAACTTCCTAAATGACGTTGCGTGGAATTTACCAATTTCTTTCTTCTGTATCTCATCATATACGATGAAAGTGTGTTGTCCTACTCACTGTCTTAACGTATACGGTCCATTATAAAGTCTGAAGAATTTCTTCGCCGTATTATCACTCCGTTTTCCCACTGGATTAGCTTTGAGTAGTATACTTTCTCCCACGTTGAATTGTTGTAGCTTGTGAGTTAGATTAAATCTGTCTACTCTCTTGTTACCTCTTTCTCTTATCCGTTGCTTTGCGTATTCAATTTTCACACTTATTGGTACAGGTACATTCTGGTTATTAGGTTTGTTTATATACTTAGTCCAAAATCTGTTTGGCCTCTTATCTTCTTCTAATTCCATGGGAGTGTATCCTGTTGCTTCACTATAATTTTCGTTAATGGCTTTTCAAGAAATGGTAAATATTCTGCCCATTTATTGTGTTGATCATGGCAATATATTCGTAAATATTTACCTAATTCTTTGTTAACTCTCTCAGCAAGGTTTCCTTGAGGATGTCTTATGGATGTGAGTACAGGTTGTATTCCATTTTCCCTTAACGTCCTCTCCCATTTTTCACTTTGGAATTGTACACCTTGATCACTGAGTACCTTCTTCATTTTTCCATATAACGGAATATATTTCTGCAGTAGTATCTTTAGAACAACTTTGGTTGTGGGTCGCATAATTGGGTACAGTCGGACTGCCTTGGAAAACACATCGATACATACCAATATGTGCTTCACACCTCGACTTGATCGTGGTAATGGTCCCAGAAAATCCACTGCAATTAGCTCTCCTTTGTTCTCCTTCTGTATACTCTGCATTCCTACATATGTGTGTAAATTCGGCCCTTAATTTTACATTATCTTACTCATACATTCTTACCTTCGCTTCTAATCTTCCTTAACTCTTTTCTTAACATGACATTACTTATACAATACATTAACATTCATTACCTTTTATTACATTTCTTTAACATTACCTTTCTGATCGCTACTACTTTCCTGAAATACACTTCCGTAACAGAATACTCTTTTAGCTTTGTAGTGTGTCGCATGATCGGTTACAGAGGAACTGTCTTGGAAAACAACGATATTTTTCTCGAAGTCCTTAATCCTAAGTAGTCTCTGCCCTTTTGACTTTTCACTCTTGCTTTCTTCTGTGTCCTTGTATCTCCATTAAGTGTTCGCTTGATCAGTCGTTCTAACAATTATGGCAATTATTTCCATTCCTAACCCTTTCTTCATATTAATAACAACAATAACATCTTTTACCATTACTTCCTTAAATATTTCTCTACGCTATCATTCCTTACCATCAATAATACATTTCTTAATTAACCCTTTAAAATAATATTCCTTATTTCTTTTTATTTGCTATCATATCCTTAATAAATAACATTTCTTAATTATACTCTCTTATATTATTACACATATTATTTCTTATTATTAATAATTAATAGTTATATTATTTTATTTTAAAAATAATTATTCATTTCATTCGGGTATTGAGTTCTGAGTTCAGTGTGTAGTTCGATCTTACACCCCTTGTTATAACAATTGCATTGTCCGTAGTCTACCGGATGTATATTGTTCCTTTGTAACATAGTCCCCATGCTTACCATTGTTCTCTCCCTCCTGTAAACAATGTTTGCGTTCCATTGTATTACTGCGATGTTTGTTTTTAACGTAGGAGTCACCTGTTCGTACGGCAAGAATTTGTTTCTTAGCTGTGATAAATAACTTCTCTCTCTTCTCTCTCTTCTCTCCGCACGTTCCATAATTCTCTCGTCATGAATGCATTGCGTATGTTCAGTCTGCTTGAGGCCCATATAAACAGCTGTCGACTGTTTTTTCATACGTCGTTTATGATAAACTCTGTAGTTTTTATAATTACAGTTATAATTATCGATACTATAATTATCGTGCGTATATCTAACATCATGCTTACCACAATTTTGTGTAGTGTTTCTTATAGATAATTTACTACGTTTATTGTTAGGCCTACAGTGATATTTATCTCTGTAAGTGTAGTGTCTTAAGTGTTTCATCTTATGTGACTTACTAGTGTGTGTGTGTCTCACAATAGGGATATCACCATTAATAAGGTATGTTTTATTAACCTTAATTTGCTTCTCCTCCTTAGTGTTAATTACTTTTTTATAATTATCGTTAGTAATTACGAACGTATTTTCTCTCTTATTTTTAATTCTTATGGTTTGTTTATATTCTACTTCCGCAATGTGCGTATTAGAATCGTCAATTCTTTCTACTAATTCCTCTTTTGCTTTCCTTTCTTCTCTTAATTTTTTGGTCTGTTTTGTAAAAAATTCTGTTAACTCTTCTATTTGCGTTCTAATATTATTTTCTTTTACTTTTTCTGTTTGTTTGTTCTCTACTTCACCAAATACGGCTTGCATTATAGCTTGAAGTGCTTCTCCCATCCTTAAACTTCCTGATATTGCCGTGGTGAATTATTATTAAAATATTTATTTAGTAGTAATTCTTTAACAATTATTATTGATAACCGTTCCCTACTTATTTATTTATTTATTTATTTTTTATTAATAGTTATTATTAATACTCATTACAGTTACGCCTGTTACATAGACAAATAATATTATTTGTGGGCGCCAGCTGTGTGATTACACAACAATTAACATTACATTCAATTACCGTTTAATATAAATAATTATTACGTATAATACATTTTTTATTTAACACACTCTTATATTTTAGAGCAACCATTTAGCTACATAAAAAATTTTAATAGTTAAATGATGGGGATCGGGCAATACGTTCATGGGCTACAATTTATGTAACAAATTTTTGTACATAAATTTAGGCATGTCGTGCCCCACGTCCAGGGCGACAAATATATGTAACATATTTATTTTGTTACATTTAATTTCAAATACAAATACACTTCTATTTGTGTTTGCGGAGCCCCACGATCTTGGGTGCCAAATTTATGCAACCGATTTTTTTTATGTTGCAAATAAAAATTTATTTGTTTTTGCGGAGCCCCACGATCTTGGAGCACCAAATATATGCAACGTATTTATGTGTGTGAATTTTTATATGTACTTTAATTTGTATAGCCCCATGTTCTTTGGGAGCCAAATATGCAACATAAATACATATTGTACCGATCCACTCTCGCGTCACCTAATTAGGTCCCACGTTATGAGCGTCAATTTGTACCGCACCCTCGGCTCTTACGTTGTCTCTTACGGTCGTGGGATTCTCGTTATTTCCGCCCCAACGTTGCCGGCGGCAATTTGTACCGATATCGGTTTTCCTCTCCTTATATCCCCACTGTTGGGTTTGTCGATTTGTACATACACCTATGTCAATGTGTTTTGAATTATCTTAATTATGTAAATCTCGGAGATATTTGGAGTTGTGGGATGTATTGATGTAAGTAATTAATTATTAACTTAGCTCTCTAAAAACTATCAGTGTTTGTGTACCTGTAACTTAAATAATTAATGAGTTATTTTATAATTCCGTTAAACCCTATTATACCTTGAAGAGAATTCTGTCTAATTTTGTATTTTTACGCTCTCTCTTTGGTGTCAGATAATTCCGCTATAAGCGCTGTAGTATCGGCTCAACGAAACTTATAGGTTATTTCAATGTTTATGTTAACCAATTATTCTATACTTATTCAGTTACTTTTTTATTCCTAGCTCATTAACCATACTCCAAATAACAAGATTTTGCCAATATATAAAAGTTCTTTATTTGTTTACTTCTTTAACATTGAATAATATATGTTCTAATTAACATATGCTTGGGCTATAGATTGTATGAATCGATTGTTGATTATTCTGATACCTTATTTAAGTTTAGTTATATAGTGTGTTTTAATTTGTAATTAATTTAATTCAGGGTGTGAAGGTTCTTGTAACTGTGGGGAAGATTAAAAATATATAGATAAGAATGCAAGATTTACAAATTTGAAGTGTTGTGTAGTTATTATGATTAATATAATAATAATTTACCAGACTAGAACGAAGCAAATCGTGTAGGCGGTTGATTGATAAATTTACTGTTCTGGACGATTATGCAGTACGGTTTTCTTTCTTCGGTTTAATAAAAAGTAATTCTTGTCCTGCCCACTTCGGAATTACAGCTTTCTGGATTGATTTACAGCCCGATTGATGCTTCTTCTGCAACGCCAGGATCCAAATACGTTCTTCTCTCGGTTGAAGCAATTAGTGTTGTTCCGTGTTTTTTTTGAAAGGTTATAAATTCTGGTGTAGTGTATATTATTATTTGTGATACTTTTGACCCTTTCTATTTGTTTTAATGTATCGTCAATTCCTCTCGTATATATGACGGTTCAAGTCCTTCCTTGTATAATCCAGTTATTTATTCTCTATTCAGATTTCATTCTGTAGTATTATTTGGTTAAACTGTACTGGTGATTCATATATATTGTCATTAGGATTTTGTATTTTACTATAGTATCTGATTAGTTAGACTATTCTGATTAAAAAAATATTTCTTGGGTTTTTAATCTCATCACATTCAGTTCATCAAAGCAATTATTGTTAAATCAACAACTTCCTCTTCTTTTTTCGTCCCTAGCAACACCTGACTTCTTCCTCCTACATGTTTGAATATAATGTTTATTTCATATATTTTTTGTCTATTCCTTATCAATTTGCTATCCTATTGGAATGTAACTTTACCAATAGTTGGTTTATTATTTTCTACACATATTCTGCTGGTTTTTTGATATAAGCCGGTTTTTTTTCTTTTTTATATTTAATCCACTTTCGATATTATATGTTACTAATCGATATAATGGCATTATGGTATTATCATAATTTGTATAAATTTTATAATATATTATTATTAATTTAATGTTTTTTCTAGCTCTTCCAATCGTATTCATTAATTATTATTTATTGATATACCTAACCTTTATGTTATGAGTGGTTATATAGTGGTTTTGGCTGTTAGGCCTTTTATTGTAAACGGATCTATCTGTGTTTATACCTGGTACACATCTATAGCCTCTTTTACATAAATTCATACATACAATCAAATCTTAACTCTTAACATTTACATAAACAATTATTTTTTCCATATCTAATAACAATTTTACCTTGACCTATGGATAACATATAAGAAATTCAAATCTATTAACGTTAATTAGCTGCTTCACATTTCATTCTACAACAGTTATTGTATAATACAACTTGTTTCATTATCTTTCATTAACTCAACACATATTTGGTATAACATAACACAAACTTTATCATAATACTTGTTGTCATAAAATAATATCTCTTAACACGAAATTCTTATTTGTTATTACTATAAAGTAAATTATTGTTTCATTTTTTGTTTGTTTTTTCATTGAACATTTATCATCAACTATTATCTAACTTACAGGTTCGGTTATACTTGTTAATATTATCTTGCATCCTTATTTACCTTTATCTATGATTATAATTGTAATTATTAGATCTTTGTTCTATCATGGGGTTAGATATTGACTTGTTTATTATTCTGTGAACCTTGTTTTTATGTAACATGAATGCTAGCATTTCTGTTGCGTTACAATATACATATACACAAATTTAGCGTGACCGGTCTCACGTTCAAGATTGACAAATTATGTAACAATATAACATTTAAATTGGGTTTCAGGTGTATCTGCAATAAGAACTCTATATAACTTGTAACGGTATTTCAAATTTATTTGATATTATTAAAAAATTGTGCACATGGCACTGACTTCGATTTAAAACATTCGTTATTATTTGTTATTATGCCGTAAGGCTTATGCTATATACATCCTTACTGACTAAATATTCTATTCTACTAATTATTGTATTAAAGAAAAATCTCATTTTCATACTACTCAGTAAATTAATGTGTTTCAAATATCAATATTTAAATCTCTTTTTATATATTGTAATGTACTCAAAATATTAATAGTTATTGAATTTATCTGTTGTTTCTCAGTACTGTTTTGTCTCAAATACTAATTGTTTTCATTTAAATGCTTTGTATTCATTTTATTTCATATTAATTTGAGCTCTTGTTACGTTAATCGTATTTCTAAAACATCTATAATTTTAATTCTACTTTACAAGAAACATTGGCTCTTACTTTTAAATAAAAATAGAAATGTCTTTAATTGTCTTTGAGTTCATTGTACGATTAAGATATAAATAAGTTGTTTATCACCTTATTGTCGTCAATCATACTCGATCATTTTGATCCATCTGTAGTCGTCCTCGTCTCGCACTCCAGCGTCGGCTGTCTCTCTTCTCCTCTTGTCCAGCGTCGAATCACTTCCTCTTGTCCAGCGTCGTATCACTCTCTGGAACTCTCCTCTTGTTGTTTCTGACGTCAACGGATCTTCTTATGTAATTCTTCGTATGTACTGCTGTTATTATTTTAAAATGATTGTATTTACAACTTAGTTACATAGTTGTATGTAACTGGAAAATTTAAACTTTTTACAAAAAAAATAAATACGCCGTGCGGACGGGCATAAGCTCCCGCTGCACCGTGGATGATTTAAGAAAGAGAACCACTGTAGCTTGCGTGTCCTATTTGTACCCATGTCTTGGTCAACACCTGCAGTGGTACGAAATCGACATGTCAGAAACTGTCTCTGGATTCAGTTCCCCCACTCTTTGTCAATTTCGCTATTTCTTATATTTCTGCGAATTGCAGAGTCCTGTAAGTATACTCTTATACTTATCTTATAACTATTTTTACAACACATGTTCACTGTAATTTTGGACATTGCAACTTAACCCTTTCGATTTGTACACAGTTATTTCACTATTACACTCGTACGGTGTGGCACTTTCACATGGTTTTCGTACACAGTATTTAGTAAATTTTATTACATTTTATTGTGTTTTTGGATTTTAATTCTTAATTATAGTTTATGAATAATTACAGAAAACAGTAATTGTGCAATTATTCATCTTGGGGTGGCAAACTCGCCTGCATAGACCTGCATTCACACACACTAGCAAAATACTGGTGTACACACTTTCAGTTACATTTGTGTGTGTGTGTGCACGTCGATTCAGGTAGAAACACCTGTTTATATTTTTGTCTGAGCCAAGCTTGCAATCCCTGACATGCTTATTTCTAATACATTATTAATTATTTACAGTTTATTAGGTATATTTAAATTTTTATATTCCATGCTCAGTACATCACTTATTTGTACTGTCGCATATATATATATATATTTAGTCACTTTTTGCTACAGTCCGTTTCTTGATGTATATAATACACTTAATATTTATAATTAAATTTACCTCAAGATGTTATTTTTATCCTTTATAGTACCCGAAACATGTTCCAATAAAGGATAAAAATAACATCTTGAGGTAAATTTAATTATAAATATTAAGTGTAATATATATATATATGTATATATATATATAAATAATATATTAATATATATTTATATATAAATATTTGTAATAATAATAGTATGTTTTTCTTTTTTTTATTACTATAAAAAAAAAGAAAAACATACTATTATATATATATATTATATATGAATATAATAATATTAACATTAATATTTTTAGTTTTAACTATAATTATACTATAATTATATATTTTATATCCTCAATTTGCGGAATGTGGTTGTACAATAATTAATACAATTACTGGATTTTAACTGAAGATTTAATTGTTGACTATTTTTCAATTCCGTAAACTTATTTTAATCAATAAATAAAAATATATAAAGATGTGAAAAAAGAGTTTATAGCGTGCAAGTTCATGTTTTGATTGTGAATCTATTGATGTAGCTTAAAGCATTCCGGATGTTATAAGTTTTATATAAAATGTAAAGAAATAAGAAAATATAATAAGGTGCCTGAACAAAAAGGATTATTTTGATAGAATAAATTATGTAATATTATACTCTTATTATGTTGGCAGAATCAAACTGCCTTTAAAAACAAAAATTAATGTTCTTCATAAACTACAACATAATATAAAAGATAAGCTAAAGTTAAGCTAATGGGTTCATACCTCATTTTAGGAAACTATCCTCTTTTTAATTAAAAATAATTCCTCTTATATAGTATTTGTGGCATTCTTATTTTTTAGTATCATGTTGTCGATTTGCTCAAACAATTGGCTGGGTTGTTGAATGGGAATCGAAATAAATATGGTATCATTTTTGCCTTTTGTAATGAATAAAATGAGAGTTTACTCATCTGAGTCAATAATTAAATATTTTATTATTCAAAGAATGGGTTCGAGATTATTATTCCTATCTGTTGTTATTTTGAGAATATTATTTCAAGTAAAATATTTTATTATAGTTAGTTTAATAATTAAAATTGGATCTCCTCCATTTCATTATTGATATGTTTCAGTAATTGATGGTTTATCCTGAATAGTATCTTTTGTAGTTATAACCGTTCAGAGGATTATCCCCATTATTTTATTGAGTTATTTAGATACAAGATTGATTTTATTTATTGTTTTATCATGTTTTTGGGGGTCATTAGGTGGGTTATGCTATTCATCAATTCAAAAAGTTTTAGCATATTTATCAATTTACAATTTAAGTTGAATTTTTAGAGGGGTTATACTAATAAATTATATATGGCTGGTATATTTTTTAATTTATTCCTTCTCTTTATTTTTAGCTTGCTATCTGTTTTGAATAAATAATATGAATTATTTAAATCAAATTTTTTTTTGTTTAACAATAAGATTAAATCGTTAATGTTAATGATTATTTTTATATCAATAGGGGGATTGCCACCATTTTTGGGATTTTTCCCAAAATATATGATGATTTATTGTCTTTTAGTTAGTGAAATATATTTTTTATGTTTAATTTTAGTAATAACTGCTTTATTAGTGTTATTTTATTATTTACGAATTGTAATAACAGGGCTGATAATAAACAATGTATCTTTAAAGTTGTCAACTTTTAGGTTAAATAATACATCATTTATAATGAATTCTTTATTGATTGGATTTATAGATGTAACCTTATTTAATATTATGGATTAATAAGGTTTTAAGTTAATAAAACTATTATTCTTCAAAGTTAAAAATATAATTTTTTTTAAGCCTTTGATTTATTTTTATCACCTTTAAATTTGCAATTTAATATTATCATTAAATATAAGACTAGAAAAAGAATAAGAAGAAAAAATATGGAAGAAAGATTATTGAGAGGAAAAATATCCATAAATAAATTTACAGTTTATTACCTAATTCAGTCATCTCAATTGGGAATAAATCAATGTTTAGTTATGAATAAGTGATTTTTCTCAACTAATCATAAAGACATTGGAACATTATATTTCATTTATAGAATTTGATCAGGGATGGTGGGTACAACTTTAAGAGTTCTTATTCGTGTTGAATTAGGTATTCCTGGATCTTTTATTGGAGATGATCAAATTTATAATGTGATTAAATATTTAGAATTAATATTAGGCAATTACCTGTATTAACTTCCGTCTTGTGACTTATTTAGTTTTTCTTAAAACAACGCATTTCGAGAATAAATTCTCATCATCAGGTTTAAAAATACTATAAAAACATCAAATTCACCCAAAAGGGGTCATCAACTATTTAAAATATACAAACACAAAAACACCACACATAATTAAACACCGACACAGTCACGGCACAGTCCGATGTGCATCGTCTCGTTGCCAACGACCAACTGTTGCACTTTGTCTTATACGAAAGTTATCATTGCCCGCTGACCCATCGATATCGATGGCCGTGTTGTACAGCAGATTCGATCGGAACGAAACTTTGTCATTAAGTAGCTGGTCCGTTTGTAACTTAGAAGCCCTGTATATCTCATATTCCTCCACAGCGTTCATGTATGCACCCTTTTTACAATTATGAAGCAGTTTAAAGTTTGTGTGGAAGTCTGAGTACTTTTGATTATACAGCATTAAATGCTGAGCGTAACTGGATCTAGTTTTTGAGATATCACTTTTGGGCAGGTGTTCTTTAAAACGTTCGGCTGACGGCCTGCCCGTTTGTCCTATATAGAATTTGTCACAGTCATCGCATTCAAGCTTGTACACTCCAGTTTTCTCTTCAGCCGGGATATGAGTTCTTTGTCCCAAACGTTTTTTGATGTTATTTGTGGTTTTAAAGGCCACTGCTATTTTACGTTTTTTCAGCTCATTCTTTACAATGACTGGTAGTACATTTGTGTACTCAGTTACTATAAATTTAGTATCTTCTTTAGATGGGCCGGTTAATCTGCTTTTACTATTGATTTTTACCGAGTGTTTTCTTATAAGCTTGTCTATAGATACTAAATTTATAGTAACTGAGTACACAAATGTACTACCAGTCATTGTAAAGAATGAGATGAAAAAACGTAAAATAGCAGTGGCCGTTAAAACCACAAATAACATCAAAAAACGTTTGGGACAAAGAACTCATATCCCGGCTGAAGAGAAAACTGGAGTGTACAAGCTTGAATGCGATGACTGTGACAAATTCTATATAGGACAAACGGGCAGACCGTCAGCTGAACGTTTTAAAGAACACCTGCCCAAAAGTGATATCTCAAAAACTAGATCCAGTTACGCTCAGCATTTAATGCTGCATAATCATAAGTACTCAGACTTCCACACAAACTTTAAACTGCTTCATAATTGTAAAAAGGGTGCATACATGAACGCTGTGGAGGAATATGAGATATACAGGGCTTCTAAGTTACAAACGGACCAGCTACTTAATGACAAAGTTTCGTTCCGATCGAATCTGCTGTACAACACGGCCATCGATATCGATGGGTCAGCGGGCAATGCTAACGGTCGTATAAGACAAAGTGCAACAGTTGGTCGTTGGCAACGAGACGATGCGCATCGGACTGTGCCGTGACTGTGTCGGTGTTTAATTATGTGTGGTGTTTTTGTGTTTGTGTATTTTAAATAGTTGACGACCCCTTTTGGGTGAATTTGATGTTTTTATAGTATTTTTAAACGTGATGATGAGATTTTATTCTCGAAACGCGTTGTTTTAAGAAAAACTAAATAAGTCACAAGACGGAAGTTAATACAGGTAATTGCCTAATATTAATTCTAAATATTTAGTAACGTGACTTGGAGACAATTCAAACAAAATGAATAATGTGATTGTTACTGCTCATGCCTTCGTTATAATTTTTTTTATAGTAATACCAATTATGATTGGAGGATTTGGGAATTGACTAGTTCCTCTAATAATTGGTGCTCCTGATATAGCTTTTCCTCGAATAAATAATATAAGTTTTTGATTATTACCACCTTCATTAACATTATTATTGATTGGTAGAATAGTTGATAGAGGGGTAGGTACTGGTTGGACAGTCTATCCTCCATTGTCAAGAGGTGTCACACATTCAGGATCTTGTGTTGATTTAACTATTTTTTCTCTGCATTTGGCTGGGGCTAGTTCAATTTTGGGTGCAGTTAATTTTATTAGAACAATTTTCAATATACGTTCAACAGGAATATACATGGATCGGCTACCCTTATTTGTATGAGCGGTATTAATTACTGCTTTTTTATTATTACTTTCATTGCCAGTTTTAGCTGGTGCAATCACAATATTATTAACTGATCGAAATTTAAACACTTCTTTTTTTGACCCTTCAGGTGGGGGGGACCCAATTTTGTATCAGCATTTATTTTGATTCTTTTGGACACCCTGAAGTGTATATTTTAATTTTACCTGGGTTTGGATTAAATTCTCATATTATTACTCAAGAGAGAGGAAAAATTGAATCTTTTGGGTCATTAGGAATAATTTATGCTATAATATCAATTGGTATTTTAGGATTTGTTGTTTGAGCACATCATATATTTACAGTTGGTATGGATGTTGATTCACGGGCTTATTTTACTTCCGCCACAATAATTATTGCTGTTCCAACTGGAATTAAGGTTTTTAGATGATTAGCAACCTTAAGAGGAACGAAGATTAAGATTAGACCTTCGATTTTATGAGCAGTAGGGTTTGTTTTTCTTTTTACTATTGGTGGGTTGACTGGAGTGATTTTAGCTAATTCATCAATTGATATTGTATTACATGATACATATTATGTTGTAGCTCATTTCCATTATGTATTATCAATAGGTGCAGTGTTTGCAATTTTGGGAAGATTTATTTATTGATATCCTTTATTTACTGGACTATCTTTAAATTCTAATTGGTTAAAAATTCATTTTTTGATTATATTTATTGGAGTAAATTTAACTTTTTTCCTCAGCATTTTTTAGGATTAAGAGGCATACCTCGTCATTATTCAGATTATCCGGATGCATTTATATCATGAAACATTCTATCTTCTATTGGAAGAAGAATTTCATTTATTGGAATTTTGTTTTTATTGTTTATTATTTGAGAAAGATTTATTTCACATCGATTGATTTTATATTCAATTAATATAAATTCTTCCATTGAATGATTACAGAAACTTCCCCCGTCTGAGCACTCGTATAGTGAGATTCCATTATTAGTTCAATTCTAATATGGCAGATGAAGTGCAATGAATTTAAGATTCATATATAAAATAATTTTTGTTAGGAATTTCTAATTGATCTTATATTAATATACAAGATGCTATATCACCGTTAATAGAACAATTAATGTTTTTTCATGATCATACATTAATTATTTTAATTATTATTACTTCAGTTGTCACTTACATAATAACAGTTATTATATTTAATAATATTGTTAACCGACTTTTATTGGAAGGACAATTGATTGAATTTTTTTGAACATTTCTTCCGGCTTTAACGTTGATTTTTATTGCATTTCCATCCTTATGATTATTATATTTATTGGATGAAATTAATAAACCTTTAATAACTCTGAAAATTATTGGTCATCAGTGGTATTGATCATATGAATATTCAGATTTTTTAAATATTGAATTTGATTCTTATATGAAATCTCAGAATGAAATATCAATTAGAGAATTCTGCTTATTAGAAGTAGATAATCGAACGATTTTACCTTTTAGTACTCAAATTCGATTATTAGTTTCATCTTTCGATGTTATTCATCCATGAGAATTAAGATGGATGCCGTGCCTGGCCGATTAAATCAAGCAAGAATATTTATTAATCGACCTGGTATATCATTTGGTCAATGTTCTGAAATTTGTGGAGCAAATCATAGATTTATACCTATTGTTATTGAAAGAGTTGGTGTTAATTGTTTCATTAATTGATTAATAAATTATTCATTAAGTGACTGAAAGTAAGTAATGGTCTCTTAAACCAATTTATAGTAACTAACGACTACTTTTAATAGTGAAAGGTTAGTTTACTATAAAACATTAATCTGTCAGATTCAAAAAACTAAGAATAGTATTTTTCTATTCCACAAATATCTCCAATAAATTGATGTTTTCTATTTTTTTCTTCTTATTAATTGTTATTTTAATTATAACTTTTATTTATTTTTCTTTTATAAAAATTCCAAGAATAGATTTAACTAACAATTCTAGTAACTCATATAGCTGATCATGATAACAAATTTATTTTCAACTTTTGATCCATCAACAGGATTATTTTCATTAAATTGATTAAGTTCATTAATTTTATTAGTATTTATACCCCTAGGGTTTTGATATATTCCTAGTTGTTATATAATTTTTATTAATAAAGTTTTAAATACAATAAGTTTTGAATTAAATTTATTAATAAGTTCAAGATCTTTTGGTAGATCACTATTATTTTGTTCTTTATTTATTTTTATTCTACTTAATAATTTTCTTGGACTGTTCCCATATATTTTCACTAGATCAAGACATCTAGTATTTTCTTTAAGTTTAGCTTTTCCTCTCTGATTAACTTTTATTTTATTTGGATTTTTAAACAATACAAACCACATATTTTGCCATTTAGTTCCAATAGGAACTCCAACAATTTTAATACCTTTTATGGTGTGTATTGAAACTATTAGAAATTTAATTCGACCGGGATCATTGGCTGTTCGTTTAACAGCAAATATAATTGCTGGTCATCTATTAATAACATTATTAGGGAATAGATCAACTAATTTAGAAATTTATATAAATCTAATTATTTTAATTCAAATATTATTAATATTATTTGAATCAGCAGTTTGTGTAATTCAATCTTATGTTTTCACAGTTTTAAGAACTTTATGTTATAGAGAGGTATCTTAATGAATAATCATCCATATCATTTAGTTGATTGTAGACCGTGACCTTTAACAGGTTCAATTGGAGCTCTAACTTTTGTTTCTGGTATAGTAATAATATTTCATATACAAAATTTTATTTTATTATTTTTTGGATTTTTGATTTTGATTTTAACTATAATTCAATGATGACGTGATATTTCTCGTGAAGGAACGTTTATGGGGCTTCACACAATAATTGTAGTGAGAGTCTTAAAATTAGGAATAATTTTATTTATTGTGTCAGAGATTTTCTTTTTTATTTCTTTCTTTTGGGGATTTTTTCATAGAAGATTAAGACCTGTTATGGAAATCGGAATAAATTGGCCTCCTACTGGAATTATACCTTTTAATCCAATACAAATTATTTTACTAAATACCATAATTTTATTGTGTTCTGGAGTAACAATCACATGAGCACACCATTCCATAATAGAAAGTAAATATAATGAATCTATTTATGGTATTATGTTGACTTTAATATTAGGGGTATATTTTACTATTCTTCAAATATATGAATATTTTGAATCATCATTTTGTATTTCAGATTCAGTGTATGGATCGACATTTTTTGTATCAACTCCTAATCCATGTTATTATTGGAAGAACGTTCATTATAATCTGTTTATTGCGGCAATTAAAATTTCATTTTTCTAGAACTCATCATTTTGGTTTTGAAGCAGATGTCTGATATTGACATTTTGTTGATATTGTCTGATTATTTCTATATGTATCAATTTACTGATGAGGTAGATAAATATTCTGTTAGTATATAAGTATATTTAACTTCCAATTAAAAGGATTAATTTTTAAATAGAATAATTTTTAATGTTGTAGTTTACTGTATTATCATATTATTTATTTTGATTATTTTAATAACTTTTTTATATTTTGTATCAACTAAATCAATTATTGATCGTGAAAAATCATCTCCATTTGAGTGTGGATTTGATCCTTTTGAATCATCTCGAATTCCTTTTTTAAGACATTTTTTTATAATTGCAGTTTTTTTTCTTATTTTTTATGTTGAATTAGTAATTATTATGCCTATAATTATTGTAATAGCAACTATTAATATAATTGAAATTTATTTAGTGATATTGTTATTTTTATTATTGGGTCTGTATCATGAATGAAAAAATAATATGTTAAATTGAATTTAATGGGGATGTATTTAATTATAATTATTGAATTGCAATCAATAGGTGTTGATATCAACCATTCTTAAAAGCAATGAAGTAATAAATACATGTAGTTTCGACCTAAAAAAAGAATTTTTATTCCTTTGTTTATTAATTGAAACCAAAAATAAGGCACTTTATTGTTAATAAAGCTATTGAATATATTATTTCCAATTAAAAGGAAATAGGAATAAAAGCAGCTGCTAACTAGCTTTTAAAGCGGTTAAACTCCGTTTTTTCCTTATTTATAAAGTTTATAAAACATTTCATTTTCATTGAAAAGAGAGGCAGAATCTTGTAAATATTAAAAAAAAATTATTACCTTAATATCTTCAATATTATGCTCTAATGCTTAAGCTATTTAAATATAAAATAATTAAAAATCAAGCAATAAATGTTATTATCTGAATTTTGAAATTATTCTTTCTTATACTAATATTAAATATTATAATTAATTTTATTAATTCAATCATACCTTGAGGTCCAATTTTTTCTCCTCATCCTAAATCAATTGATTTTTGAAATATAAATGAATTCTTTAAAATAAAAAATTGAGTATGAAAGGTTGATAATTGTTTTAAAAATCATATGGAACTTATGAACTCTCTTGTAAATTTCTTTATTGTAGATGAAAATATAGATATTTCATATCCAATTAATAATCCTAAGAAAGATAAGATCATTGCTATTATCTTTCCTTCAGCGGGAAGGATAATTCTTGTGGGATTGTTAAACATAATTCATCTAAATATGGACCCTGACAAAATTGAATAAATAGATAAAATCATAATTCTTTTTAATATATTATTAAATAATTCGTTTTGTGAGCTGAAATTATAGTAACTGAAATTTATATTTATTGAAAAATATGTTAGTCGGGCAGAATAAAAAGATGTTAACCCAATTCCTATATACATTAGTAATAAAATTAATGAGTTAATGTTTCTGGAGCATATTATTTCTATAATTAAATCTTTTGAATAAAAGCCTCTCATAAAAGGTATTCCACATAATGATAAATTAGCAATATTTATGAATGTTCTAGTTATTGGTATACTATAACTTATACAGCCCATTATACGAATATCTTGATTATTTCTTAATCTATGAATTAATACCCCAGCACATAAGAAAAGTGATGCCCTAAATAAAGCATGAATGATAAGATGAAAAAAAGATAATATTGGATAACCAAATATTAGAATTGATATTATAATTCCTAATTGTCTTAAAGTTGATAATGCAATAATTTTTTTTAAGTCAAATTAAAAATTTGCAGCTAGTCCTGATATAATTATTGTTAATACTGATAACATTAAAAATATTTGACTAGATTAAATGATATGACTAGATTTCTAAATTGAATAATCAAATATACTCCCGCAGTAACTAATGTCGATGAATGAACAAGAGCCGATACTGGAGTTGGAGCAGCCATAGCTGCTGGAAGTCATGAAGAAAATTGAATTTGAGCTCTTTTTGTAAATCCTGCGATAATAATTAATGTAATTATTGTACTTGTCATTATTTTATCAATAAAAGATATAAATTCTTCGTATTGTTTAAATTAGCAGCCATCCTTACTATTTCTATTATGAATTTGCTAACTGCTATAATTTTTATTGTCCGACTAAGCTTTTCGTCATCACTGACATCTTCAGGTCTTAAACAACGTCTATCAACTGTACGTTGTAGGCTTTTATACTTTAGGCCCCTCCCCTTATGTCATCGCCCCTCCTATTGGTTCTAGCTGCTACCGCTCTTCACGGGAACTTTGTCTACATTTTTCCGTTAGGCATTTTTCTAACATCCATCAAGTTGTTTTAAGAATCTCCTGTTAATTTCTTCACTCTTGACTTATAATTTTTTTGTAACCTTTTACATTTCGTCATTTTTAGTGTGTTATTCTTATTATTTTAATTTATTTTTGTTTATTGTTTAATATATAATAAAATATTTCTTCATTTGTAAAATCCACTTTTATATTCATTAATTTATTTTTATCTTCTTTTTTAACTTTAAGTATTTCTAGTTCTTCTATTAATTTTCTTTTTTGCGGATTGTTTTCTATTTTGATTATTTCCATATTCATAAATCCAAATGAAAATATGGAAATAATCAAAATAGAAAACAATCCGTAAAAAAGAAAATTAATAGAAGAACTAGAAATACTTAAAGTTAAAAAAGAAGATAAAAATAAATTAATGAATATAAAAGTGGATTTTACAAATGAAGAAATATTTTATTATATATTAAACAATAAACAAAAATAACTTAAAATAATAAGAATAACACACTAAAAATGACGAAATGTAAAAGGTTACAAAAAAATTATAAGTCAAGAATGAAGAAATTAACAGGAGATTCTTAAAACAATTTGATGGACATTAGAAAAATGCCTAACGGAAAAATGTAGACAAAGTTCCCGTGAAGAGCGGTAGCAGCTAGAATCAATAGGAGGGGCGATGACATAAGGGGGGGCCTAAAGTATAAAAGCCTACAACGTACAGTTGATAGATGTTGTTTAAGACCTGAAGATGTCAGTGATGACGAAAAGCTTAGTCGAACAATAAAAATTATAGCAGTTAGCAAATTCATTATAGAAATAGAAAAGATATAAAGTTTCAAGACCCAAAATTTATTATTCATGCAATTAATAAGAGAATTATAACATCTCCAATTCGATTTATCAGTGCTGTCAATATTCCAGCATTTCTAGAATTTAAATTTTGATAATAAATAACTAAACAATATGATACTAACCCTAGTCCATCTCGTCCAATAAGAATTCTTACTATATTAGGTCTAATATTTAATAATATTGTTGATATGACAAATATTATAATAATATAAATAAATCGATTAATATTTTTATCACTTATTATATATACACATCTATATAATATAACTATTGATGAAATAAACATAACAGTTGAAAGAAATAAAGTTGATATAAAATCAAAAATTAATGTTATATAAATATTACACGAATTAATTGTAATAATTATTCATTCTATTATAATTGTGTAGTCAAAAATAATTATATTTATTGATAAAATTAATATTATTAATCCTATAATTAACAAAATTAAGAAAATATATATGTTAACTTTATTTTTAGTAATGATCCAATATAAATTTATATTTTTTAATCCACAATTTAATGTTTTATTTTAAACTAATTGAATTTAAATTAATAATGTTAATTTTAAAGTAATTAAATTTAAAGGAATTCAATGTATTATAATTAAAAAAAATTCACGCACGTTTCCAGAATTAAAGGAATAGCAACCTGAGAAAATTATTCCATGTTGAGTGTGAGAGTATAAATATAAATTATAACAAGCCGATAAAAATGAAGAAAAGACAAGAAAATTATACATAATGAATTTCAAGACATTAATCTGTTTAAAATTATAATTTCTCGTGCTAGACTAATTGTTGGAGGGCATGAAATATATCTAGCAGATATTAAAAATCATATGAGAGTTATGGAAGGCATAAATCTCAATATTCCCTTATTGATTAAGATTCTGCGTCTCCCTGAACGTTCATAAGAAATATTTGCCAAGCAAAACAAAACAGAAGAACATAAACCATGCCAAATTATTATAAAATATGCCCCCACTATACCTCATATATTTATTGTCATAAAGCCTCCAATGACTAAGTTTATGTGAGCTACAGACGAATATACAATTATAGATTTTATATCAATTTGCATCATACAAGATAATCTAATTATAATTCCTCCTATTAATGAAATAGAAATTCTAATAAATCCATAATTCGTAAATATTATTGGTATAATATATATTATAACACAAATTAGACTATAAGTTCCTAGTTTTAAAAGAATTCCAGCTAAAATCATGGAACCAGAAACAGGTGCTTCAACATGGGCTTTTGGTAATCAAAAATGAAATATAAATAACGAACTTTAATTATAAATGCTAATGTTATTCCTAAATAAATAAACTTACTATTTGATCTCATTAAAATCATAATGTTAGTTATATTATTTCTATATATATATATATATATATATATATAGACTTAGCGCCGCATAATTTCTTCATCACACGCCAATTTTTACCCAGGGTATCTAAAACAAATTTGAGGAACTTGTATAAGTACATATTTAGGTGAAGAAGTTATTTTGCCCAAGTTATGGTGTGTCAGCGTACGAAAAACTTATACAAATTTTTATACATCGTATTTTTGCTGTACGCTGAAGCCAGACAACCTGTTCGATATATACAAATGTATATAATGAAATATGGGTAGTTAGTCGGCCATATTGGCATTCGTAATAATTATTCTATAAAATTTGTAACATGTGTAAAAAAGACAGACACTACAGAGGAAAGTGTGTTTTTATTCTGTTTAGTTGGTATAACGAAATATTGCGACCTGCCATTATTTATTCTGTTTAGTCGTCTCGTGCGGTAATTCGTTGAGTTTGCTAACGTGTGTGGGACAGAATTTTGTAATTCGTATGAAGTGTTTGTGATTGCAAGTCGAAGTAAAAATATGTTGGAGGCGCTAGGAATAATAATGAAAGGTAAGATGATCATTTATTTAGTGTATGTTGTCCGTTGTTTGTAGGAAATTAGCTGTTAGGTTATGTATGAATGTCTCGATTACTTTGGGTTGTACACTAGGCCTACCGGTTGTTATAGACCCAACTATACATAATATCACTGTGTTCTGTCCAAAATTTAATAATGGAGCAAATTAGCATTCTAATTTAATTAATACAATATACCTAGGCTAACGCCATGCGTTCTTATGGGAGTAAAAATTTAATTTTTTGTCTCCGTAAATAGGTTCGACCGCCATTTAAAATTATTTTTCTCGTGTTTATATAACATAGAAGAATATAATAAAAATATATCAGCGCAATATCAGCATTGATGAGAATCTTCATAATTACCCAAGGGGTAATTAACTAATTTTTAAAAAAAGTCCCTGTAAGGCACTGAAGCAATTTAATTAAATAAAGTTTCTTTATTATAGATACTCCTGTAAGTCTGACAATTATTTTGTCTACTCTAGCCTACCTATATATGTGTAATGTATCCAATTTGTAAATCATTTTATTCGTAAAATGTGGTCCTACCTAACACAAGATGGTACGCCTTACTATAATATATTTAATTTGAACTCTGCTCGTATTTAACTAGTTACAAATTTTATTTAATTCTTCAGTCCAGCTATATTACTCTAAATATACTTTCAAATTCAGCATTTTTCATAAAATTCATAAAAGAAATACGTTAGGTTATGTTTCATGTCTAGATTACTTTGTCGAACACGTATCTGTTATAGAACCAACTATGCCTAATAGCACTGTGTTCTGCCCAAAATTTAATAATTGAGCAAGTTAGCATTCTAATTTAATTAATACAATTTTATTTTTTCATTATTAGCGGGCCAATTTATACAAAAACAAAAATTCTGGAGTTTTGTATTGTAGTGTTTTAGGGTAAATAGAATTGCCATAATAAATTTAATACAGTAGGCGTATTGTTTTGATTGTGAAACAAAAATCATTTGTTTGATGTTTTAATTCAGTTCACTTATCCCCAATAAGTAAAAACCTTTACAAAGGTGCATAAGGTATTATCATTTGCTTTAAAAAATTGAATTCCAAAATAATACAAAGACTATTTAAATTAGATTTGTTCCTTTACTGCATTAATAAAACCTGTCATATACGCGTCACCTTATGCTACATAAATATCAAACACACTTAGTGTTCCGAGTTGTTAATACAATAGTGATATAAATATCAGGTTACTAAACCTTTACACAGAATAATTTTATTAGATGCATTGTTGTAAAACTTTAATATTGTAATTCCTGCTTTGAAAAGTGCAGGGTAAAACAGAAAAATGAAAATATCAGAATAATAATATTTGAATAGAAATCATAGATTCTTTGTGGTATACAAGAACATGAGTATTTATTGTATTGTATGCAAGTTGGATGTCATAACATGAAATTATCAGTTAAGGATAGTTCAGTGTTTAGATAAGACTTTGATTCTATAACCCTAGGACTAGAATAAACTTCCAGTTAGTTTTGTGCTGATGTATTATTAACAACAGCAAAGTTCCTGTGATAATAGAACTGATTTCGCTGAAAGATTAATTATGTTAACAAAACTAGCAAACTAGCAGGGCATTAGCCGATTAACTTACAGCGGAATAGCCTGTAAGCCTAACCTAACTCTGAAATAAAATGAATTACTTTTAGGAAAAAATCAAAATTTGTTTGTGTTATGTAGGCTTGGGTGTTAAGTATAATAGGCTAAGTTCTTTATCACAGTAAATTGTCTCTAGCTCCAGATACTTGCATGTCTACATCAATTGTCATATTTTACTTTTCAGATGACTGTGAAAGTAGGCCTAGGAGATGTACAGCAAAAAAAGGTACATATAGTTTTAATTGTTATTTATATTCAGTGTATAAAAGCACCCCTTAACTCTAATCAACTAAAAATATAAAATTAATTAACCCATTTTTGAAAAAGACCCTGTGAGGGAACTGACTCCAGTTAAATGAAATATGTATTCTGTATTAAATTCTTATTCTGTATAAATATCAAGTTACTGATACCTTTACACAGAATAATTTTATTTAGATTAAGTCTGGCCTATGATAATATAACTGATTTAGCTAAACTTACTGCGGATTAGCCTGTAAGCCTAACCTAACTCTGAAATAAAATTAATTACTTTTAGAAAAAGATCAAAAGTTTATAGGCCTGGGTGTTAAGTATAATAAACTAAGTTCTGTATCACAGTTGAATTATCTTTAGCTCCAGAACTTACACCAATAGTGCATGTCTACATATATTTTCATACTTTACTTTCATATTTGACTGGGAACGTAGTAAGTTCAGTGTTAATTTATTCATGTTACCTTATATTTGGTGTATAAAATCACCCCTTAAACTCTAGTTAACTTAAAACTAAGATTAATTAACTGATTTTTAAAAAAAGTCCATGTGAGGGCACTGACTGCAATATAATTAAATTTTTTTTTTTTATTATAGATACTCCTGTAAGTCTGACAATTATTTTGTCTACTCTAAAAAAATTCCATTTATTACTTTTATGGTGATTCATGTATGAACATTACATAATTTTAATTTTCTTACAGATGTAAGACTGTTTCCGGAAAATGTATGCGATCGAATTTCACAAGATTTAGGACACACACAAGTGTCTGATCAAGTAAGTTTGAGTGGTAGATTAGGCCTGAAATTTATGCTAAATTTTGTTCGTAAATTCTGCCTAAATTTTTTGCCAGTAATTTAATCTATGGCTTTGATATGAAGTATAAAATGTCTGAAGACAAGTACTAAGCCTTGAGTTCCTACTGAGTACACCCATTAGCCTATAGAAATATTAGCTAGACTGCGTACGTTTTCAATTGTAAAAATGAAATAGGCCTACCTATATTTGTGTAATGTATCCAATTTGTAAGTCATTTTATTCGTAAAATGAGGTCCTACCTAACACAAGATGGTAGGCCTTACCATAATATATTTAATTTGTACTCTGCTCGTATTTAACTAGTTAACATATTTTATTTTATTCTTCAGTCCCACTATATTACTCTAAATATACTTTCAAATTCAGGATTTTTCAGAGAAACGTAATTAATTAAATAAGATATGACTTAATAAGTTAAGGTTAATTTTAACACCTAATATAACAAAATTTATAATATAGGCCTATGGCTACTGTAATACGGAAGCAAACTGTTGTAATATTTTGTACACATAGTTACTTTCATAAAATCAAGTCCATTAAATTGTAATTTATTTGACATAAAAATTTTATTTTAACACAGCTCTGCTTTAAAAATTAAGGACTAACATTTGTCAGGTAAAAGAAAAAGTGAAAAGAGAATTTGAACTGTGACTTCTTTAATTTTTGAGTTAAAAAGCTTTTTAATCTCGATTAAATTTTTTAATAAAATTGTGCTGTTTTTAAATTTTATAATATTAACTTGCAGACAGAAAAGGTTTTGCTGGTGACTAAAGAAAGCATCGTTCTTTTATCTTATGTAAAATTTATTATTGCATGCAAGTCTGATTAAAGCTCACTAAACTAAAATTATCACTGCTTACAGCAGCAGGTTCTTAAACCCGATAATTGATGTAGGCCTATAGTGTTATTTTTATTTAATTTCTTATTATCTGTATTTATAATCTGTAACTTAATGTGTAGAATTGTATTTATATTGTTTAACCTCCTAAATGATACTCAACTAATATCACATGAAATTTTAAAAAATTAGTATCTTAATATTCTAAATTTTATGGGGTGTGTTATACTTAATAGTAGATTTAAATGATACGGAGTATGGATGAATTATCCGTAATGTATTTGCTAGTTATAATACCGTTATAATCAGGATTATATTATTCAATGTTAATCATTTGAACAGTTTTTGTTTTTCGAGTTTGTGTGATTATATTAGAAATCTTTTTCAGGAATCTTCAGTGCAGGGATGTAACCAAGCAATAGTGACTTGAGTTCATTTAAATTAAAATAGATTACTATAAAATAACTACTAGATTATGCTGTAAATTTAATTTTTTTTAGAAATTTACACAAAATCCATTAACTTTTTGTAAATTCATAGTGCTAACCTACAAATATTGTGCTAGGTTAAGAAAATAAATTATTCTCTTAATTATTAGCTTAATATTATTATAATTATTAACTTAGTGAAAAATTATGTATGAGTTTTGTAATGATCTTTCAGGTTTCTCCTGAACTTTCCAGAATTGACTGGGAAAAAATGACTATTATTGCACCATCAGTAGTATCGACATCAGATGATATTGATGTGGAAAACATATGAAGTGGAGAAGGTAATATAATCAAAGCAATTTAGCCTATAGATAATTTAAAATATTTTTTTTCTGTTTGTGAATTTTGTAACATTAGCATATTTGATTTAATGTTTGTTTCATATGTAGTGTTAGGTTTACCTAAATTATCTTTACTTGACAAACTAGACTTGTATAGGTACTTTAAATCAATTAAGAAAATCAGCTTTGAATGTAGCACAATTAATTCATACCATATTTCATTAATGTTTTGTTTTCAAAGCATTTTTTTGTTTGGGTGTTAGCCTATTTAATTTGTGTTATGGCAAAGTTAATTTTCTGCATCAGGAATGTCCTATTTCATTGAGCAAGCTTTATAGGAGATTTTGAAGTTTGTGATAAAATAGCCATTAATGATTGTTTTGTCTTGTTAATGACAACAATATAAAGTTATTAACAGTCCCATTTACATTTTAAATGAGAAAATTTAGTAACATAGTAGTTGGAATCATTTTTAATTAGTAGTATTATGTGTCAATGCTTTCAAATCAGGGGCTTCCTTTGGAAAGTATAATCATATGATAATTTTAAGATAAGTATTGTTAGAAGCTCTAAATAAGTTTGTTTATATTATTTTTTATATAAAGAGTTTTGGAAGCTGCTGGAAAACAAAAGTTCTTAATAAAGTACATAATTAGTTTAATAACATTATTTCCCATAAAATTGCAATTATTTCATTTAGTAATTTGCACTTTTGTTGATACTGGCAATGATAATTATTTTTCTCTGTTAGCTAAAATTCTTTCTTTGTTACAGAGTCCATTGTTGTAGAAGCTTTTATATCGCCAGATGATTGTGCAAAATTTATAAGTTTGGAGGTAAATTTCTCCTTATAGAACTGCTGTATTCTTATATAGTTATCTCTCTCTGACCTCTATTTTGCACTATGAGGTGTACACATATTTCCATTCTTATTTGGTATTCTTTTATCTCTTTCTACTATTATTTAGTTACAATAGTTTAATCATAGTAGTCTCTTTATAATTGGTTTAGTGTTTTTTTGTACACTGGTCTGTCCCTTAGTGTATATCATTGACTAACATTACTTACACCTAGTGTCACATGACAGGTGTTCTTAATTACGATTATAATACATTATGTCCTTTCTTATAATATTCTTATACTATTACAATAGTGGCATTACACCTTACTTGTGGTATAGACATTAACCTTTTACTTCTATTTGGTATTATAAAGTGGTTTTGTTCACGTTTTACTTAGTGAATCCCCTTTTGGTCGGTTTTGGTTCACTTTATTTACTTAAATTCTTATTTAAAATCCATTTTGGGTATCTTATATTGGTACCTGTAGAAAACTTATCAGTTCTTCTTGGTTTAAGGCACAAAACATTTTGGTTTAGGTAGGCTTTTCCTACTGATAGATGTGAATTTAGGTGAAATTTGTACCAACAATGTGTATGTTAGGTTGATACAAATTTACATTCTTTTAACCTTATTTTCTCAAGTTTGGTTTTATTAATGATAACTAATAACTCTTTAGTTATTGCCTTTTCTTATCTTACATGATTGTTTGACTATTTGAAAATATTTGTTATTATTATGAGACAATTTTAATACTTCTTTATGTTACATGGGTGCTATGCATAACATGTTACTATGCTTTTATTCACAGCTTCTATTCAGTTAACAGTATAGTTACTTTCATTCTTTTATAACATATCTTGTCCTATACATTTATAATACGCGTATTATCTGTTGTATATTGTACAGGAATGGGTTTCCTCTCCTTAAAACCCCACTGTTGTGTTTGTCAATTTGTACATACACCTATGCCAATGTGTTTTGAATTATTTTAATTATGTAAATCTCGGAGATATTTGGAGTTGTGGGATGTATTGATGTAAGTAATTAATTATTAACTTAGCTCTCTAAAAACTATCAGTGTTTGTGTACCTGTAACTTAAATAATTAATGAGTTATTTTATAATTCCGTTCAACCCTATTATACCTTGAAGAGAATTCTGTCTAATTTTGTATTTTTACTCTCTCTCTTTGGTGTCAGATAATTCCGCTATAAGCGCTGTAGTATCGGCTCAACGAAACTTATAGGTTATTTCAATGTTTATGTTAACCAATTATTCTATACTTATTCAGTTACTTTTTTATTCCCAGCTCATTAAACCATACTCCAAATAACAAGATTTTGCCAATATATAAAGGTTCTTTATTTGTTTACTTCTTTAACATTGAATAATATATGTTCTAATTAACATATGCTTGAGCTATAGATTGTATGAATCGATTGTTGATTATTCTGATACTTTATTTAAATTTAGTTATATAGTGTGTTTTAATTTGTAATTAATTTAATTCAGGGTGTGAAGGTTCTTGTAACTGTGGGGAAGATTAAAAATACATAGATAAGAATGCAAGATTTACAAATTTAAAGTGTTGTGTAGTTAGTATGATTAATATAATAATAATTTACCAGACTAGAACGAAGCCAATCGTGTAGGCGGTTGATTGATAAATTTACTGTTCTGGACAATTATGCCGTACGATTTTCTTTCTTCGATTTAATAGAATGGAATTCTTCTCCTGTCCACTTCGGAATTACAGCTTTCTGGATTGGTTTACAGCCCGATTGATGCTTCTTCTGCAACGCCAGGATCCAAATACGTTCTTCTCTTGGTTGAAGCAATTAGTGTTGTTCCGTGTTTTTGAAAGGTTATAACTTCTGGTGTAGTGAATATTATTAATTGTGATACTGTTAATTCTTTCTATTTGGTTTAATATAACATAAATTCCCTTCGGATATGGGACAGTTCAAGTTCTTCCTTGTATAATCCAGTTATTTATTCTCTATTGTGATTTCATACTGTAGTGTTATTTGGATTAAACTGTACTGGTGATAGTCATAAACATTGTCATTAGGATTTTGTGTTTTATAATCGTGTCTGATGATTTAAAATATTCCGATTAAATAGATAATTCTTGGGTTTTTTAATCTCATCACATTCAGATCATCAAAGCAATTATTGTCAAATTAACAACTTCCTCTTCTTCTGTCGTCCCTAGCAACACACGACTTCTTCCTTCCACATGTTTTGAATATAGTGTTTATTTCATATATTTTTTGTCTATTCCTTATGAATTTGCTATCCTATCGGAATGTAACTTTACCGATAGTTGGTTTATTATTTTCTACACATATTCTGCTGGTTTTTTGATATAAGCCGGTTTTTTTCCTTTTTTTATATTTAATCCACTTTCGATATTAAATGTTATTAATCGATATTATGGCATTATGGTATTATCATAATTTGTATAAATTTTATTATATATCATTATTAATTTAATGTTTTTTCTAGCTCTTCAAATCGTATTCATTAATTATTATTAATTGATGTACCTAACCTTTATGTTATGAGTGGTTATATAGTGGTTTTGGCTGTTAGGCCTTTTATTGTAAACAGATCTACCTGTGTTTATAACTGGTACACATCTATAGCCCCTTTTACATAAATTCATACATATAATTAAATCTTAACTATTAACATTTACATAAACAATTATTTTTTCCATATCTAATAACAATTTTATCTTGACCTATGGATCACATATAAGAAAATTCAAATCTATTAACGTTAATTAGCTGCTTCACACTTCATTCTACAACAGTCATTGAATAATACATCTTGTTTCATTATCTTTCATTAACTCAACACATATTTGGTATAACATAACATAAACTTTATCATAACATTTGTTGTCACAAAATAATACCTCTTAACTCAAAATTCTTATTTGCTATTAGTAAATTATTGTTTCATTTTTTGTTTGTTTTTCATTAAACATATATCATCAACTATTGTCTAACTTACAGGTTCGGTTATTCTTGTTAATATTACCTTGCATCCTTATTTACCTTTATCTATGATTATAAATATAATTATTAGATCTTTGTTCTATCATGGGGTTAAATATTGACTTGTTTATTATTCTGTGAACCTTGTTTTTATGTAACTTGAGTGCTAGCATTTCTGTTGCGTTACAATATTGGTCATCTCAGTTAGTCAGTTCTTGTCCATCTCTTCAATCTGTAAGTTGTTCAGTCATTGCATATACGGGTAAGATGTTCTATAGTTGACTGGCTCTTGGAATCTATATTTTATGCCATGGTTGTTAGGTGTCTTTCTCGTAGTATGTTTCTTCCTTGTCTTCATTGGTTCCTTACTGACCGAAAACTATTGGGTTGTTGGTTCCTGTGGTACAACAATTGTTCGGTGCATCTTCTTTTTCTTATAATGTTATTTCACTTGTTAGTTACCATTAGTTTTATTAACTCTTATTGTTGTGAGTTTATCCTTGGTGATGAGTAGCTCATGTAGTTTCATGCTTGGCCTTTTAGAAGAAACACTTGGTTTGTCTCTTTCACTCAATTATTGACATGTGTTAATATTTTGGGTTACTGAAATATTTGGGCTCATATGTCTCGTTACAATATTAACTGGTTGTAGGCATATAAACTTATACACTGTTGTGAGAATTGTACAAAAGTACCTTTAAGCTAATTTCAAAACACAACATTTCAGAATTAATCACATTTTTTTCACTTTATAGGCTATGTCACACCAAAAGAAAATGTACAGGTCACTTTCAACAACAGTTGACAACAGCTGACTGAATATTATCCGATGACAAAATACTAAACAGATGGGAGATAGTCACACCAACCAACCATTTTGTATATAGTCTTTAAAATGAGATTTTTTTGCTTGTACACGGAAAACCTGGATCACTGTATTAAGATATATATTTTAGATATGTAGGTCAATTTATTAATTTTGAGCTATTAATTTAGCTAGTGCTAAGCTTTAAAACACAGTTATTTGTATGAAAGAAAAGTACAATTTTGTAGGCCAAGTAATAAATCCAACTATGATTCTGAAAAATTGTCACGGGTAGGAAAATAAAAATAATAATAATTCACCGATCTGAATGACGTTTTACAGAATCGTGATAAACATAAAATTACTTTTGATAGTGATCCCATGCTCATCCCAAGTTGAAACTTTCAGAATATGTAGAGGAAAACAATATCTTTCACATATATTTTTTTGAGAATTTTAAAAATACAGTTTTTCAAAATTCAGTAAATGCAATAATGATCTGTTTATAAAAAATATATATATTTTCAACTAATTATGTTTTATATCATATGAAAGCCCTTTAAAAGAGCTTTCAAATGAACTCGATGTCATTGTTCTAGCTTAATTAGAACACAAGTTGTGAACAAATCAATATTGTTGCGCAAGTCAAAATTTTTATTTATTTTTTCATTTTTGAGCACCCATTACTCAGTAACCTTTCGTCAGAAAAATGTGAAAAAATTGATTTGTGTTACTATTTATGAATACTACATGCATACTTAATTTCAAATAAATCTAAGAGGGTCAGGTTGTAGCACTTGTTGATTTGACACGGAATATCTCTTAAATGTAACTTGAAGTTTTCATTTTGTTGTAAACATACCAGTCTAGTTTTTCTATTTATAGTTTATGCTTTTTTTTTTTTAATAATTTCAACTAATTGAACCCCTAATCAATCCTACACTCCCTCGCAGAAAAACCTATATTTAGTTCATTTATATTGTCATCTGAGTTTAGTTATGTTTGATGTAATAAATAAAATGTTTATTTCATCAAAGGTGTTTTCACTTTTTGTAATTATGTTCTTGTAAATAAATATTCTATGTACTTTATTAATGTAATCTTATAGTTACTGATAAAGTAACAAAGCCCAAATGTCTGTGTGGTATTTTTGTTGTAATAATATTTGTCTGATATGTATTATTTTTGCAATGTTTTTATGTATCTTCTATGAAGAAATAATTTGTTCATTATCCTTAATAATTATTAATTATTGATACCTTAGAATTGAAACTGTTTTGTATAAATTTTGTAATAAAAATCAATGTACTTGTAAGTCTTTTTTTATCAATAACCTATTGAAAATAACACATTCCTTGTGCAATGCAAGTAGGCCTACCAAATACCTACCAAAAATGTATATCCCCAATTTTTGATAGAATATTTGATTTTTGTTGCCATCAGAATTTTACTTTGATTTTACTTTCATGTTCCATAAGGAAATGGAAGTATGGTGATGGCAAAAAAAATCGTGTTAGAGATTTTTGCAGATTCTGATTATACTACCCTCAAAACATGAAAAAAAGTAATTTATCGAAAAGTGTCTGTGTGTCTGTCTAGATTTTTTATGGCAAACGATAAGAGCCGCAAATTCAAACAGAATCAAATAATTTTTTGCATACAGCCCTGAATTGTAGAGTATTCAAGACCTATTGTTTTTTGTGAAGATCGGTTAAGATAAAGGGGTAGTTTACCTGCAATATTTTATGTTGTAACAAGAGAAATTTTTTCATGACGAACGATAACTGCCGTAAATTCAAACAGAATCAGATATTTTTTTACATATGTGCCCGAGTTATAGAGGACTCAAGGCCTATTGATTTTGGTGAAGATCGGTTACGGGGAAAGGGTAGTTTACCTGAAACATTTTTTTGTTGTAACGTAATAGTATACCTGATAATTTTTTGTATATATGTACTACGTTATTGACAACAAAGAAGCAGTTTGTTTTTAAAATTCCTTCCCAGCCTGTTTGGCCGTAGACCAATGTTTTCTGCAAAACCAGACGTTTCGCCAGTGCCATCGACTTCCATCATCAGTGAAAATCAAGTGCGATAACGTGAGGTGGTATACGTTAGTGCCCACAGTAAGTGGCTGAAGCAGTAAGTAGAAAGAAGTAGTTTCAATGGAAATATTTCATTTCGAAAATGATTTTAAATATAAATCTTAGAACATGGAAGTCGTGTATGATTCTCCATACCAATATTTTGTTCTTAAGTATGCTATTAAGTATTAGGAATCTTCTCCATGTCAAGGTATAGGATTACAGCCTGTTTTGCCTTCACTGAAGGCATCTCTTTTCCTTGCCCTACCTATATCTCGTCTTCCCTGAGGTCTGTATCTTATTACTTGTTTAGGTAGTCCCATGTTTTCCATTCTCTTGATATCCTGCCTCTATTTTATTTGTCCTTCCCTTATTCTGCCGGCTATAGAATATACATTTTACTTGGTACTTATATTTTCATTTCATATTTGATATCTAAGGGTTTGCATTATGAATACTCGACACAATATTTTTCTTGTTAGATTCGAAGTTTTAAGTAATTTTCTCTTAAAAAGTGTGTATGAACATTTTAGCACGACGAGATTGTCTGTTTTATTATTATTCTTAACGTTTTGGTTTTTATTATTAATTTTTGGTTTATTGATTTATTCTACCCAATTCAATCTATTATTGAATCCGATATGAATAAATCGGTTTACTTACTCTTTGACATCGTTTATTAATTTTGTTTAAATAGTTTAGAATGTTTTTTGTTCCATTTCATGAGTTTGATTCTGAAGAAGTTGCGTTGACTCTTCTATTATTAGCTGCAGTGAGTTGCTCTGTACTTTCCTGTATAGACACTAACATAAACACAACATGTACATGATACTTAATATTATTATAACATTAATAGTTAATAACATTTTATTATGGCCTATGCATACTGCATTGGTCATTGCCACTTCTGATAGTGTCCTTTTTCTTCATCTTGTGGTTTTATTACCTTAACTATAGTTTGTTAAGTGAGTTTACTATACTTTAGGAAGTTACCTTTTTATATGGGTTGTAATCCTATCAAATTATTCTCGTTATTGTTTGAATATCTCTTATCATTGTTTTGATAGCACTGTTATTATTGTGCAGTAGTTCATTCTGCATTTATACTGAAAATTGCTTTGGTTTAAAGTACCCAAGATTACTTGCATCTAGCTGTCAACATGGTTTATTCATTATTATTGTTATTATTAGTATTTGGGTGGCTATAATCCTTGAATTTACTTATTCGAATAGTATTCTGCCTCATTCAATGTTGTTGGTTTAGTTCCTACTCTTTTATGATAAGTTTACAAGATAATTTTGTTCATCATGCATCCATTCTATGGCAAGCATATAGTTATAATATACAACAATGGATTATTGTCGGTTTTGTGTTTCTGTATTACATTTGATTTATTTGACTTTATGTAGTACTGGTATATCTATTGGTTATTATTAGATTACATTTTGTTTATCTTTTACAGTCTTTACTATTGGTAATTAGTGGTTATTTCTAATATCAATTCCACTTTACAATTGGTCATTGGTGTTTTGGACATAGCCCGCTTTTCATGTCTACACATAATTTAGCTAAGAACTTATTATTATTCATTCTCTTTCTTACTTTTTATGTTCAATAATTCATTCTTATTGATTATTGTTTGTATTACATTGTCAAGGAAGGTATTCACTTAATAAGTTTTGGTCAGTGTCAATTTGTTTTGCAGCTTAGGGGTTTAAATCATGTTGTTTATTCCATTTACTCTTTCTTCTTTTATAATAATTCTTTTATTGCCATATGTTAGTTCATTATAATTCATGTTATCTCCCTTTTTTGTGTTTGATCTGGATATTTTCTTCTTCTCTTCACCGATTCCTTCCTCCCTCTTTAATAAGTTTCTTCATGGCATTGTTTTCACTGGTTTCCTTCTCACGGTTAATAGGTTTCTTCTTGATTTTGTCTTTAATGGGTTTCCTTCTCACTGTTTGATCTATTGGGTAATTATGTATGTCGTCTCGTCGTTAGTCTTGCTTTATCTTCTTTAGTTGCACATTTACTGGTAATTCCTTCTTCATTTTAATTCACTTGGTTTTGGCTTATGATACTTCCTTTTTTATCCATGATCGTATGCTTGACCTTGTAGGTATTCTTAATTGTAGTGGCTTTCAACTTATTTGTGGTACGCTGGTGTTGGTAGTGTTATATGTACCATTACAACATACAAAAATTTGACAGATATTTTTGTCACAAAAAACGTTTATGATATATTGTGTATAAATACACATATAAAGGTATTTTTGCCACAAAAAACGTTTATGATATATTGTGTATAAATACACATATAAAGGTATACAATACATTTGATTTGTTTAACAGTCGTTATAAGACAGTATTACCATATAGGGGAGAGCAGAGAGACATAAGTTGATACTTTGTACTTCTTCAAGTGTCCCTTAGTCGCAGCACCTCTGCAACTGTATAACGTTTTTGTTATAGCTTGTAGTACATGCTCCTCCAGTCTGATTATAGCAGTGTACAGTAAAATGAGTCTTTGTTCCCTTTTGTATTTTAGAACGTGTAAAGCAACCTTTTTGTCACTAATTTGCTATGGGTGTTTACAGCTACGTACTTTGTTGGATCCATGGTAAGTGTACAATTGATTCATACTAATACAAAAGCAATGTGGCAACATGAGGGCAAGTTATGTTTCTCTATAACTTTTAAAAGAAAATTAATTCATAACCTAACAGATCTCAGAATTAATTATGTGTCAGTTACTTGTGATCCTATAATGAAGATTACGTGTTTATTAAATCCTAAAAAACTAAAATTTTTAAAATGATAATAGTAATAATGGCTCCTTTTTATGCCGCCTAGGAAATTTAGGAGGTAGAATAGGTTGCCTAAAGTGAGTGTTCGACACACGCACTAAAGGTAGAGTGGCCAGCAGCACTACACTTCAGCCACTAATTTTAAAATTAAAGGTGTACCTTCAATTTCACCAGAAGTTGGTATGTTGGTACAATGTAAGTAAAACATTTTGTTCTGTTTTCTTTTTTTCATATTTGGTTCAAACGTACAAGTGAAAAACTTTCTGGGGCGATGTAGCTCACAAACCCTACAAAGACTCGGCGTTTTCCACAACTTGTATTTAGGAAAGAACAAAAAGAAAAATCAGATTTCTGTGTTATGATCTGCACTATTCTGTTAGTTATTATGGTTTGTACCCTAAGAATATTCGTATGTTAGCCTCCGAATACGTGTTTGCAAATAATGTCGATTTTCTGGTGAACTGGGCCGGTAAAAGATTGTTTTACTGGCTTCATGCAGCGACATTCAAGGTTGTCTTTTAGAGAGGCTGAAGCAACAAGTTTTGCAATAGCATTTAGTTTTAATAAACATAACATAAAACTTTCTTCAATATTGGAATTCTGTGATAAGTTGCCTTCATTTTTACTGTCACAATATTTGGAATGTGAAGGAAACCAGGCAGCATAACGACAGTGCACTGTCCTAACAAAGTTGTCAGTTTGAAGGGAAATAAACAAGTCAGCAGGGTTACCCCTTTGGAAAAAGGTGAAACCAGTGGTATTTTCATAGATGGCAGCTGGAAACCACCACTTATCGTTATATCCACAGAGTGTTATGTAGATATCACTTTGATTATTTATGGACCAGCAGGTTGTATTGGAGTAGCACATCCATCAAGATAAATTACAGCCTCTCTTTTTTTACTATTTATGAAACAGTTTATACCTCATATCCGTTACAATCTGACTTCAGCCATTAGACAAGTGTTTATATGGCCTGTTTCGGTGCAGCCGCTGAGAGCTGGATGACAATAAACCCAGGTAAAACCATGACATACCTGGGCTAGCAAAAGATACTCTTTCAAAGGCAGCTACACCATCTAACTGACAGCAGGTTTTAGTTCAACTGGAATTTGGCCATTAAATGAAAATATATTCAGTATCGAAGAGTTTCTGTGTTCACCTGTAATTGACAGAGAGATAGGAGACAAAAGTAATTATGAAGGAAGATTAACACCAACAAAAGATTGTCAAGAGACCACAGTAGCCGGACCTCCCACGTCGGAAATAAACGAGACATCTGCTAATACCTTATCACAATTGACACCAGAATAAATTCGCCCTTATCCGAAAGCGACTGCAAAAATAAAATAGAAATGCGTCAAGAAGAAAAAGTCAAGTATTCTCACTGACTCCTATTAAAAAAGCAATTCGTATTGAAGAGGAGGCATGACAAAAGAAAGAGCGATCAAAACGGAAACTAATCATGAACGGTAAAACGAAGGCGATTTGTGGACTGTATAGAAACGGTCAATCAAACTCTCCAAGACTTAAGAAATTGTAACAAATTAGTGGGTAGCGTAACATTTGTTATTTCAGAGGATTCTCGCTAGAGATTACCGGTAACTGCAAGAGGAACCCGCGCTGATATTGTCTCAGTGTGTTTAAAGTCCTCGGCGATGTGGAATGCTATTCAGACTAAATTTGCAAAGCAATATGAGAGCCCATTTAGGAGGAGGAGGAGATGGTGATTTTTCTACAAACTTACTGCACCTCGGTGACGGTAGTGTTCCTAATGACGATAGCTTCACAGGAATTGACGAAAAACTGGGACACAGTAAATAGTACAACACTGTATTAATTGCTAAATTCTGTGCAAAACGTCAAGTGTTTACTTGATAAAAATTACAAGTGGTTATTCCCAAAGAATCGAATCTGTGAAGGAAAATAATGATACAAGTTTGGAAAAATTTTCTGGGGATAATAAAAAGTCTGAAGAATCTATTAACACCGTATTTAATATTGAAAATATAGTGTACTATCTCCAAGAATTTTTGAATTCTTTAAATCAATCTTGCATTCCGCCACAACGGTTCATTCTAAAGGTTGGCACTCCAACAATGTTGTTGAAAAATTTACATCCTCCGAACGTTTGCATAATACAAAATGCAGGTGAGACGGGAATTTCTGTGTCAAGTAGGTAATAGCGTTATTATCGACTCAAAAGCCCTCTTCACACACACATTCGAATCAGTAGGCTACTGGTTGTTAGCATTACCTGGTGTAATTACCAACTTATAAATTGTAACATTCTTTACTTTAGTACACACTTGAAGGAAATTAACAGTTTCGAAATTACATCCGTTCCATTTACATAATTTTCATTAAACCTACTTAATATGTAGTAGTGGACGATAAGCTTTTCCAGGTTTTACTAGTACTTGACCTACAACGGTCTGATCTCCTACACTCAGTGCCTCTGTCTTTAATGATCACTGCTTTTTTTTACATAATAATTTTCCCATTCCTGCATAGAATTTACCCGCTCGTACAGAAGGCAACAGAATTTAGTGAATCCAAGCTGCAATCGAAGTACAACTACGTTACTTTCACATCTCCGTAGGTATGCCACGAATATCCGTCATACTGAATTCTGCTCAATAAAAGTTTCATACTATCACATGACTCCGACATGTAAGCAGTAAGTTATAAACTGAAGGGATTGGTGAATTATTAAAAATGGAGTAAAATCAATAGGTTAAAAAAAGTTCGTAGAAGTCTTGAGTGGCGGGAACGTTAGAAAACTGTTTATGTTATGAATGCTTAAGCCTACAAATCGTGATAGTTGTTATTATTATTATTATATTATTACTATAAAACAACATTTGTATTATTTTAATACAGACAGGAGTGAATACAGCCTTCGAATGAATTAGTAGTACGAACGCGTCAGCCTGCCAACACACATTAGATCTGTATATTTGTGTCGTGACAACAGTAGTAATTTTTGTAAACAAAGACTGTTGTGTCATTACGACATTAAGAATGTTGTTGGCGTGAATTTAATGCGACAGATTTACCTCTGCCCATGTTTCTCTCTTTCAGTCCTCTCACTCACTCACTCACTCACTCTCTCTCTCTCGCGCGCGCACACGCACGCGCGCCAACTCGTACAGTTTCTTCTTTTTCTTGTCAACAATTTCAGTGTTACACACAATCCTTCACTGTTTGTTTAATCATTCATTGTGTTCGTACAGACTACACATTCAAACTTGAGTAATCTGTTTGTAGCAGTGTAACATTTCAACAAACACTTAAAGAGGCGCGCTTTGGGTGCAGTCGCAGAAGGACCTGCCGTGCTAACTTAATGAAAATAAAAGGAAATTAATAGTGAGGTAGTCATGTTTAATTAAAGGTAGTAGTGAGGTTTGTCCCTATTAGTGAGGTAGATGGGGAAAATTGACAGAGAAAGAGTGAGGGGGAGAAGAGAGACGGGGGAGAGAGAATTACGAATTTTTAATTATTCTCATTCATACCGAATATCATTTGTAAGAATATAGTTATGCAGTTATTGGTATACAGTAGTACCGAAGCAACATGTTTCAAGTTGACTCCCATCCGTTGGAAATTTATTCACCATTCTGATTAATAAAAATTTCTACAAGTACCAATAATATAAATAACAACCTGCAGAAGCAGAAGAGTTTATATCTTACAGAGTTGAAGAGTTGTAATGTTACATTAATTATATTTTTGCTTTTCGTATATCACAGTGAGCAGTAATCTAATTTTTTTGAAATAATACGTGAAGGCTTATATATTAAGAATTAATTTTTTTTTATAGTTTCCGTAACTTGCTTGTAAAATAATTAGGTATCCAAAAGGTAAGTTGCATATTTTAATAGCAACTTATAAGTTCCTCATCCTCGGTTTTTTCCTTTCTTCAAAATGTACCACTTCTTAATTGCGAATAAATTATTTAACGTAATAATCGTTTCACCAAAGGCTGTTTGGATCCTGTTAATAAAACTCTTGAGTCTGCTGCACATAATCCTCGCTTTTGGTTCATGTTTCGTTAACTTTCTACATTACAATAAGTTTAATTATTTTCAAGTTCCTTATAAGTAGCCAACTGTAGTAAACATCATGTACTTTGACCTCTCTCTCACTCTCTCTATCTTTCTTTCTGTTACTCTTGTTCTTCTCAATAACTGTATCTCAGGAAGTCTGAACGTAACAGGTTCTTAAGTAAACTTCATATGACTTAACGTGCAAAATCTTAAACATCATTTGGGCTTCAGTTATGTTATAATTTTGTAAGAAAGCTTTACAAAATACTTTTTACACTGCTTCTGTATACGAAACTAGGTGCAGGTATGTAATCAAATTTTTAAGTAGGCCTATTTATTCTAACACTGTTACAGTTTCTTGAAAACGCCGTATGTAAACAAAGATTAAAACTTAGTACAAAGGCTTATCAAACTACTATTTTTCTTGGACGCATTAACGCAAATCAGTAATCTAGAGACCAATTATATATTGAAAAATCGATGTCTAATAAACGGAATTTGATATGCAAAAATCCATCGGTTAAGAAAATAAAGTAAACTTGGTTATTAACAAATAATTTTGGCAAAAATTTTTAATTTGACATAGGCTATAATTGATTCCAATTTTATTACAATCTGAGAAATGAAGACAAATAGATTTTCATAAACGTTGGTCTAGTAACAAAAAAAGTTTCATTCTTAAGCGCACAATATTATAATTTCCCTTTCATCCCGGAAAAAAGACTGTATTAAGCTACTATCATACTTGTCTAGTCTACACTATTTAATGGGTATATTATAGGTTTCACAAAAATTGATTATCTTACACATGGTTTTAATATATCACTAAACTTTGTGAAAAGTCTGAGTGAAAAGAATTATATACACAACGGTTGATGTTAATACAGGTCTTAATTCGTTTCAAAATTTATAGATAAATAAAAAATTAAAATTATCACATATATTGTGTGGTGTATAAAATAAATTGTAATAATCCTTTCCAATATTACTTAAGCCATAATATCCGAAGTTGGACCGTTCCTTTATTCTTCTGTAGCCTCCTACATTCTTGCATATCTGCTGTCATATTCGCGTCTCACAGTCATAGTAGACAGTAGGCTATAATATTATACCTTTTTTTGCGTTGTCTGAGACTTGTCTCAGAGGATAAGACTCAGGCTGATCTGGGGCAAGCACCCTTCCGCCGATTGGAGATTTAGAGGAGTCGCACGCCAGCGCAGCGCGGACCGGTGGCGAAGTAGGTGGAGGCATTCAGGATAGAGTGTAGTGTATGGATGTGTATTTGTGTGTTTACGTAGTGTGCAGAGCCAAATGGGTGATGGTAGAGCCATAATAAAAGTATAAGTCAAACGACAGCCAAGACGAGGTCGAGTAACGCAGGACGTCAAAGCTGGAGGGAGGTGTCAGAGAGGCGTCAAGGTAAGGCGGGGAGGCACAAAGGAGAGGGATAAAGACCGGATAGGTAGATAGGAAAATTTAAGATGTTAAGTTATCAAGAAGGAAGCCAGGTGTAGTAAGTATGACGAAGAGACTTAATTATTTCTATTTCTCCGTTGGCGGGGGTTTCTGGGAGGAGGTCCATCGGGAATGGTGAGGAGACGGTTTATGACAAAGGAAGGTCTGCGGTAGTTACAGGTAGTATTAATATTATACAATACCTCCTTCACATTTAAGTTGAGGAATTCCAATCAGCCTTCCGTTGCGTTACTTCTCTCTTGATCCCTTGATATAATTCGTTGCCTGCTCTTTATTGCAGCTGTAATATCTCCTTCGTTTTATAATTCTTAACGTTAAATATTCTTCCTCACCCTGGAATTTTCCATTCTCTTTTACTAATTTCTTTTCACTTCATAAGACTTTTCTATACAAAAGCAAGTATATAAAAAAGTTATAAGGTCGGGGATTAGCAACCAAACGGCATTGTTTAAAAACATTTATCTACAAGTTTCTTTTCTATAGTTCATCGTACACACCCTTGCGAGATAAAAATAACTACACGGTAGTTTCTTTCGCAATTTTTCGCATTATTTTGAGACAATCGACTGGTGATTTAGAGATAAATACTTAATATTAATGGGGTCTCATACATTTTATATTATATCTGTTTTCTATCCTACTGATAGAATTAGAAAAACGGTAGCTATCTCTCTTTTCCTTTTAAAAGCACAATACATATTAATTTACCAAGTAGCAGTTTCCTTCTTCATTTAAAATTTCTATCAAATCTACTGTATATTGGACAAAACAGAAGGGGAAACATACGTGCTTACAAGGTAGTGTAAACATCCTGTAATGCTGTCAAATCAAAATACAAAGGAAGGGGAAGTGAATACTGTAATGAGTAGCCCCTACATTCATATTTATGCAGGTGTAGGTGATGATTAAGGCCCGGATTTTTATGTAATTACATATTTGAATGCTGAGTGCACATTTACACGGAAAAGCCAGATATCGGCGAATCATACCAATAGGTGTCTTATCCGCGAGTTTAATTTTACATATTTTTACATATTTTGTTCATATTACATATTTCACTCCATCTTACATATTTCTACATATTTTAGCTATTTTACTATACTTTACTTCAATTTGAAAATTGAAATTGCAAAAAATAGTTAGGCCTATAACAATATTACTCAGATGCGCAAATGTGCAATTAATCAGAATCAGGTCCAATTAAATTTATTACAAGAAAAGGCAAAATATTGCATCTGTTGCAATTGCACACATAGATTCTACTTTCAAGAAGTAAAATTTTTTACGAGCTCAAGCGACAAGTAAGGCATTTTGCACGGGATGTTAATGAGAATGGTATGCGCGGCCGCACTCCTTATTTACGTTTCGTTCGCACGTTCAGCAGGCTCGATGGGGAAAGAACGTGCTGTCCGCGGTAAATAAATACTCTTCGCAGATCTTGCAATTCTCGCAACGGATTCCATCTACCTAAACAAACAAATATCTATATAACTCTATGCTATTGTAGGGCACAATGTGATTTTTGACGCCAGTATTATCGACGCTCTCGGAGTGTAAGCCTACACGTAAATAACAATCTGGTGTGCAGTGTGGTGTGTTGATGTTATTGTCAAGTCAGTGTTTTGTCTTTCGCCTACACTTCTGCGCTTGCTTATTTCTTGCCTTGGCGGATTCTCGTTGTTGGACAAAAGACGTCTTAAATAATATAGTGTGCGGTATTGTTCAACGCAAGTTCTTAAGAGTTTTAAATACAAATATCCTTGTTTTATCATGGCACCGACCGCATCATCTTTGTCATCTAAGTTAAAATCATGGGTACAGATTGACAGTGCTTTTACAACTGACGATAAAGCTGTATTTTGCCAAGTTTGTTATGGCCAAATGGTGTTAAAGAAGAGAAGGTACTGCTGTTGTATACAGATGCAGCAGCATACATGTTAAAAGCAGGTAATTCTCTAAATGTGTTTTACCCCAACCTACTACATGTTACATGCCTGGCTCATGGATTGCATCGAGTAGCTGAAACTGTCAGAGACCTTTTCCCCGAAGTAAATACATTAATATCAGCAACAAAAAAGGTGTTCTTGAAAGCTCCTTACCGTATCCAGTGCTACAAACAAAGGCTACCTGACACACCTCTGCCTCCAGAACCCGTAATTACAAGATGGGGAACCTGGATCGAAGCCGTAAATTTCTACAGTGACAACTTTGAAGCTGTGAAGTATGTGGTGGAAACATTATCTCCCGATTCTGCAGTGTCAGCGAGCGAATCCTTGTCTGCATTCAACAACTCTAAGGTGATATGTTCAGTTTTGTACATCAAAACGCATTTCAGTTGTATCAAGAAACTGGAGACTGCAGGTCTGACTCTCCAAGAGGCCATAGGAATAGTTGAAGAAGCAGTTAACAAGTTAAATGCTGTGCAGGGTAAAGTCGGTGACAAAGTTTCTACTAAATTAAATGCTGTGCTGAATAGAAACCCTGGTTACTCAACTTTACATACCATTTATCGCATATGTAACGGATAACTGTAGAATCGATTGAGAATATTCTTCCAAGTACGATTCCTCTATATAAACATGCGCCGGTGACGACATGTGATGTCGAGAGATCCTTTTCTATATATAAAAACATACTCTCAGACCGAAGACAGTCCATGTCAACAGACAATATAGAAAAGTATTTAATAATTAATTGTGCAACTAAACAGTGGAAAAAAAAACTTACATGGACACTTTATTCTTATGCAGAGTTATAGTAGAGTTTTATATATATATACACAATATAGATTTTCAAGTCAGAAATCTACCTTTAATTTTATAGTAATTTCAACTCTCCTAGTAAAATACTTTGTTAAATAGTTAATAATTCTTAATTTTTTACTTTATACTCATGTCCTATACTACAGAAATCCATAGGTAAAATACTTTGTTGTTGTTAATTTTATAATATCAAGGTTTCTTTTTTAATACTGTTTTCTAAAATATGTTTTCATAAATTTTCTAAAGTACAATAAACAATTGAAAAGTAATTCATTTCTTATGCATGCTGTCTTATTGTAAACTCTTCAACAAAGAGTTGAACTTTCAGATACTGTGTATTCTGAGGGTTAACTTATTTTCTGTAACAGAAGTGGTAATCTAACTGGTGATTAGTGTCAGCCCCGAACTTGATTAGTATTTTATGGATTACATTGACTTTGCTCAAAATATATTTGCATGTTTTGAAAGTGATTTTAAAAAGTTTAAAATGAAGCACCTATTATTTTCAAAACCTTTCAAAGAGGGCACTGTTATGTTCTCGTAAAATGTAAATTATATTGTTGATGTGAAAGTATTTTAATACTACATATTTCTTAAATATTACATATTTAGCTACATATTTTCCTTATTTTTCCTACATATTTATGTACATAAAGGGAGACTGTGCGCTGCGCCGTACGCTAGACAGAGAGGGTATAATAGCAACTATCTCGCTCTACTTTCGTCAGTGAAACACGCGGCGGATGAGTAAATTTTAGTCGATTCATTTTTGCAGTTCAACCTGCGATAACTTCAAAACCAATAAATATACAGCAATTCTGAAAACTGCATTGTGTTCAGTAATTAAATCTCTATAAGTAGCCAAAATCTCAATTAATATAATTAACAATTACAGAAGATACACAGAAGAAGAACGTGTTTTTTTAGACGTTTCTATTGGTTTAGCATTTGCATTTGTACACTGTACTCTTTAAAATACAAAAAGTAAAATTGGTTAAAAAGTTTTACTTACAGTACGCCTACATCAGTTTTTGAAAAAGTTTGTGATTCGGCTGCTTCTTCAATGCACACGTTTTTTGGAAGCCATGAAGCCAAAGTGAGTCGACCTAACGCCGCTGCCCCAGACTCAGTTGCCCCAAATAAAGTATTTCAATTGTAAAAACTTAAATATTCAAAAATAGTGAACCATATCGCAGAATGACGTAAGTGTAGTGAAGAATAAGTCGTGATCAGCCAAAACATCAAGAGTAGTATCTTTACATCCCTAACTATTTCGCTAACCAAAATTGCAAAAATTAGTTTGGAGATACGTCCGGATATGGGAGGTTCCGGATATCACAGGTCCGGATGTGACAGGTTGTACTGTATTTACCTTATAACAATTCCCCCTAAATAAAAGGGAAATCCCCAAATTCATATTTCGAAGCCACCTGTTGTAGATAAAACGGTATTTATCTTGGATACATACGTTTAATCTCATACAAACGTTTTTATGTGTGTTCCCATCAGCACCGACACACCTGTACAGGCTTCTCCATATTTTTCTACACCTGTCCAAATATGACTATACTGATTACAATAGTAATTTCTTCTACGGTTTGTTTATGACCATAAGATATGTCTTTATAGTTCCTTTTAAATACCATTATTTTCTGCTCATTCGTACAAAACTTTTAATTGTTGAATGTGCCAATTCTGATAATCTTTGCCAAACCCAAATTTTAATGTTATACGGCGTCACCTTATTATGTAGCAAACAAAATTAGAACAAATCACTGTTATTTTAGCAGTAGCTTTTTTAAGGAGCCCAGAGTAGGCCTATACCTACCCGACACGCACACATTTGAAGGATCAGTATTTTGTCTTGGAGTTCACTCTCCCAGCTGAGATACCCATGTTTTTAGGGACCAGGAACTCGCATTTGAACTTCTATCATCAGCTACATAATGTAAATCCTAGATAAATGTACAAGCCTATGCTCTAAAAGCCTAAGCTATGATACCCACAATCATCTACGTTTTACTAAAATAATGGTTGCAAGTTAAATTTTTTGATTCATGTTGATGCTTTTGTCTAGAAGAAACCAGGTAAATTAATCTGCTTTTCGTATCCGGCCGACGATGGTGTGCTCCCACTTACGAACAGTGGCACTTGCAACTCGTTTCACTTGCGAACACTCAAGTAGATAAGACACGTAATTAATTTTTGATACGTGAGAGTACCTCCCACTTGTTACCAACTACGTTTACCAAGTTACAATTTTTATAAAACTCACACACACACACACTTGCATAGCCGCTCCCTCACTCTCTCTCTCTCTCTCTCTCTCTCTCTCTCTCTCTCTCTCTCTAAATTAAAAAGGAAGGTTATTTTTTATTTATTTTTATTAGTCAACTTGTAGAACGGACGACGTGATCTTGAGAAACATCCCAACTTCAGAATCTTTTTCATATCTTTTAGTTTATCCAATTCAGTATACTTTTTCGTCCTTTTCATAGCTTAAAAATTTCACTCCATCGTTACATCGTGTTCTGAATACATTTCTCTGCCTCAGATTATAAACATTTGATAATGTTTTTTATTCTTGGATGTGGTCTTCCAACGTGGCTGTTTAGTTTCTGATGCGTGCTTGTACGGTATTATTCATTGTATGACGTCGGAAGTAGCAGTTCCGTAACTCCTGTGGAACTAATCATTGTCTAGCTATTGTTCTACGAAACAATTAAAGAATTAATCGAGTTTCTCTTCCTCTGGAACTTGACCATGGATATACTACCAGCCACATTCTACATCTTTTCGAAGGAAAGCAAGTGTAGCACACATTAGGATTTTTGTGCTCCCTAAGTCATTTGAATGTGTATACTCGTGCAAAGTGACTACTGCAGCTTTTGAATTTTCCATTCATGAAAAATTACTTTTAATCTTTCAAACTCTCTTTTCTATTGATTTAACCAAAAATCGGGAGCTTAGCTTGCACAACGTCTTCGCCCGGACGGAAACTACTCTCGTCAATTTTCAAACCGGGACAATTGACAAACTGGCCGGGACCCCGGGATCAGGTCGTCAAACCGGGACAATCCCGGTCAAACCGGGACGTATGGTAAGCCTATTTATACATGTATTTATCGGTTTTCAATATTGATGTGAGCATTGTACTGTAGAATTAGGAAGCGACTGTATTGAACGAATCACGATTATCAAATGATATACGGTATTCCTTTTAGTTCAACAATTCCGTCATCTCGTCTCCGGTACTTTGGAAAACCATTGTTATTTTCAATAGTTTAACGTAAAATGTTGCTCGGTTATTATGTGTACATATTTCATCAATCATGCAAGGAACATTAGGATTACGAGCTCTACAAGATCCATGTATCATTCGAGATAACAATTTTATGAATCCTTGGAAAAGTGATACGGCACAAAACTTAGGATAAGCAAGAGGTAGTGTATTAACTTTTTAAATTGTATATTATTATTATTTTTATTATGTTTTTACTATAAAATATTCATATTATTTTAATATGATTTTCTGGAACACGTTTGGTGGAAACGTAAAACCGGCCAGCTGATAAATAAGAGGTTGCGAGTTCAGACGTAGATTTGTATATATGTGTCAGCCAAAACAGTGTTTTGTAAACGTACACGTCTGTCATTACAACATTAAGAATGTTATTTGACCTTGAGTAGGTACTCATGTTGACGGGAATGAGAAATCTTGTGGTGTTAGCGCTGAATAGACACAACACAGGGGGGGGGGCAATCCGGCTTCCCGCGCTAACCTAGCGATCAGCTGTTTTTGCCGCGTGACGTCCGACTGGTGGAAGAAATACGCGCGAGTCTTGATTTACCATGCAATCTTACCTGAGACAATGTCCTACTTAGCATCTCTCTGGTGTTTACACGAAATATTAACAATAATTGTAATGAGCTATTCATATAGAAAAAGGATTAAACAACAAGATTAAATGGTTTGCGGCAAAAAATAATGGTAAAATCTATTTCTACATTTAATAGAAAAGTAAGCAAGTCTGTCCACATATAACATTGACAAAATGGCACAAGATGTAAAATTAAGTCGGAATTTTTTATTATTCGTTAATTTTATATTAATAGAATTATTTCGATTGTTATTAATTTACTTAGAAACCTCAGATGATACTGATATTTTTCAGTGAAACGTGCGTCAGGTGTTAAAAAGAATATACGAAATTATACTACTTGCAGAAGAAACAAATTGAAAACATCACAAATTTTATATATATATATATATAATATGCCTGCGTGGGTGGGTGCGCGTACGTGCACACGCGTGCGCGCATGAGTGCGTGTATAAACATTTCTATGTAGTATAATATATTTGAAACAAGCTTCCAATTATTATAATTATAATCAATATCATAATCATTTTCTTTATCTACATTTTCTACATTCTACATTATCTACATTGAAATTTATTGACATTTAAAAGATACATTAAATATACTGTATTGAAAGGGACACTGTGCGCTGCGCCGTACGCTAGACAGAAAGGGTATAATAAGCAACTATCTCGCTCTAACTTCGTCGTCAAACACGCGGCCGCATGAGTAAGTTTTATTCAATCCATTTTTGCAGTTCAACCTGCGATAACTTCAAAACCAATAAATATACAGCAATTCTGAAAACTGCATTGTGTTTAGTAATTAAATCTCTATAAGTAGCCAAAATCTCAATTAATATAATTAACAATTACAGAAGATACACAGAAGAAGAACGTGTTTTTTTAGACGTTTCTATTGGTTTAGCATTTGCATTTGTACACTGTACTCTTTAAAATACAAAAAGTAAAATTGGTTAAAAAGTTTTACTTACAGTACGCCTACATCAGTTTTTGAAAAAGTTTGTGATTCGGCTGCTTCATACAATGCACACGTTTTTTGGAAGCCATGAAGCCAAAATGAGTCGACCTAACGCCGCTGCCCCAGACTCAGTTGCCCCAAATAAAGTATTTCAATTGTAAAAACTTAAATATTCAAAAATAGTGAACCATATCGCAGAATGACGTAAGTGTAGTGAAGAAAAAGGGGTGATCAGCCAAAACATCAAGAGTAGTATCTTTACATCCCTAACCATTCGCTAACCAAAATTGCAAAAATTAGTTTGGAGATACGTCCGGATATGGGAGGTTCCGGATATCACAGGTCAAGATGTGACAGGTTGTACTGTACTTTTTAACTACATATTATACTAATGTACAATGAAGATATACTTATTATATCTTTATTTAGTATATAGTTATTTACGTGTCAAGAAAAGAACGTGTGAATAAAGTGATCACAACATTTTATACTTTATATGTTTTCTGTCATTGAATGATTAACCCACTTTTTAATAACAGCGTTGAAAAATAGTTGATTATGTCTTTCAAAGATTATTTTTACTACGGTACTGAAATTAAAAATAACTAAGATCGTATACAGGAATTAAACGTAGGCGACTGGAATAAACAGCCGAGACACAGCAGCTGCAGGAATTGCTTACGTTCAGTAGACTTGGCAACGTTGTGACCTTCGTGACTTTATATACATTTTGTGGCAACACTGTGCATATTTTTCATCACTAAAAGCTAAACCGATATCCGTGATAAAATAGTAATGCATTTTTTTAAACGTGTGAGTGGTTTGTAACGATAAAGTTAACAGGGTAATTATTATTCAACTTTTTTCAACAAACTATCTAGAAACGGATATATATTTTTACGGTTTTTTATGCTGATTACGAATATGTAAGAATAAAATGTCTAACCTTACTCGTCACTTTTATATATGGGGTCTCAAAAAGATGAACTTCTCTGGTCAGAACTTGCATGTTTAGCTAATGATGGATAAACGTGATTATATATATATATATATTTATAACAATATTATTTGCGTGTTGTTGTGTTGTGTGAATGTATGAGCACCTACCTGCTGTCCGATCTTGCGGTTTTCTTCTGACTAGGGCGTGTGGATTTTGGATTTGATTTCGCAAGTGTATAACAACAGCACACTAAATAAGTTATTTTAAAAGTGAAGAGTTTTGTGAGGTTGGTAGGCTCTGTAGTACAGCAATAAAATTCAATGTGGGGTAATAAAAACGGGGTTTATTACTCCAAACACACAAGAATGAAATGGTTATAAGTTCAAATATTCTTACAAACTAAACAATAAATAAATCTTGAATAATGTTTTCTGAATGATTAATAATTTTCAGAAGTTGAGCTCGTTATTTTGAAAGAGTTTATTTTAACTGAGAATTTAATTAATCAATTCAATTTAATTTCAATGTCTTTAAAAATTTGATTCCAATGAAATAAAAACTCTAAAGTTACTTGAAAATATTCAAAAATAAACTAGGCGTGACAATCTAGTTCACGTCCCTTTATTTACTAGTGATCTGACTCATGTATACTGCAGTATGAGCAAATTATTTAATTCTTTGTTAAGATTTGTATAGCGCTTTTTGTTTTATGTACTATTAATTCTTAACTAATGCTTATTAATTACTTATACTGGCTATACAGATTATCACACGTGAATAATTCTTATTTAAATAGAGTCTTTGATTTCTGGCATCAGACTGATTTATATTACATTGATTTTAATTAAAAAAGAAAGAAAATTTACCTGTTGAAAAATATATAAAGTGATTTTGACTTTCCTGGTTCTGAAGTGGATTGTAGATATGCTCCGGATGTCCCTCGCTGTCCTTGTCCAATCGGCTAGAGATAGTGATCTACTTGAGCGTCCTGGGTTTTGGCGGTGAGCTCGGAAATCAGCAACACTCTGCTTTCCTGCTATTGATGAAGTTTTACGTCTGTAGTTGCCTGCGAGAACAGCTTCACGTCCCTCGTCAATTCACGTTCCACGTCAGCGTGTGTGTGTGTGTCGTTTCGAGTTGTAGCTCTGCTTGTCAGCTGATTCGCAAATGGTTTAGACAGCCTCTCTGTCGTATTCTTGAAGTAAGGTCTTGTAGTTTTGTAGACCTCTTGCGTGCATACACCCACAGTTAATGTAGTGCACGGTACGCTTGTTTGTTGGTGTGGAAGAGTATCTTGACTGAACGCTGTAATTACGAGTCGTTACAGTTGATCTGTTTTATGATGATCGTAATTAGGCGTGTTGACCATGTAGAGTCTTCAGATGAGTCTTCACAAAACTATGGTTTTGAGACGATCGAAGATATACGTCTGTTCTTCTTGAATACTGGCAGTAGAGTGTTTAAACAGCCCCAAAACTCCGCGTTGGTTCCAATTTCTTCGAATGATTTGATTGGCTGACACACTCTCCCTACTACCCAAAATTTGAATCACCTCAGCCCGTGAGAACGAAACTACTTTCCCACAGACTGAGAATTTATATTATTATTAATATTCTTAACACAACGGAACTGAATTGTCGTTCCGGATTTCCTGTGGCACTTTTATATTGCAATTATCTTGGCTGCAAGCCAATTTGTGCTAATTCTAAAATATACAATCTGTTGTAAATCCTTATAGCTATAACATATTAAAAGCTCTTTTATGTAGCTCCATTATTACGGAAGTTATTAACATAAAATTAATTAACTCTGTTATTATTTAATTATATTGCATAAAATTCGCACACCCTATTATTAATATTTCGGCAAACATTTTGGCTATAATGGATTTCGCCTGAATTTACTGGTTTCCGAAATATTAATGATTGAAAGTTTGGGCGTGGTCGTATTCGTTACACAGTGAGTTGATTATGTAACAGCCGCGGACATAGGCGTGTGCGCCTTGTACAATGCACTATTATGATCGCTATAACATATGAGTGGAGTTTCGACTATTAAAATTTATTTAAACATCAATATAGTATACCCTTAACATATAACTCCAAATTAATGATATTTTGTCCTGTTATATACACCCCCACTCGTTAAAAAAAAAAAGAGTGTAATATATACAATTATTTTTTTTTCAATTATTTTAAATTTACATTGATTATGCTTGCTACAATACATTGTATTAATTATCTATGGACACATACATTGGTGTCAATGTTCTTTACATATATAACTTAATTCTAATTGAACAAAATCAATAACATTATTGTGCATGTAAATTATTGTGCAGTAAATGTTTGTAGTAAGGCTAGTAGTTAATTGCAGCGTTTAAGAATGTCAGATAAGCGTCAGACAACAGCGGCACGCGCACGCATAGGAATGTGCTGGGTTTGTTTACAGTAAGATCAAAACACCGCGCGACGTTAATTAGCTTGACCTACATTCTAACAGCTGAGAGCTCCGCATTGTTGGGCGAGTGCTTCCTGTCCCGTACGCGTTTGTTTACTACCGCGCTACTAACGAACTATCGTTCATACACAACTTATTTACAATTATTATTAATATTATATAATACATTTAATTTATTTTAATGCTAATTGTTATTATTTATATTATTATTTACCCTAAACATTATATTATTTTCAAAGTGCGTCTAATATTTGGTAACCGTTTTTATGGGTGGTTCTACAATATTCTTCTAGCTACTCGTTAAGTCCTTCGGCGTCACCGGATACTACAACAACGTCTTCCCAGGCTGCTTGTGTTGCTTGCGTGGGAACGCCGCGTCCAAGTTCCTGTTGTACCGGACACACAATTGTCGGAGTGCTTTGTTGTATTGTATTCACCTCGAACAATGGTTTTGTACTTTCCGGTTGAAATACCTTATTAATCGGCACACAAATTTCTGGACACAAATTACTTTTCTTAAACCTAGTATATTTTTTATTTCTAGCTATTTTTGCTTTAAGTAATTTTGCATGATTTATGGCGCATCCCCCCTGGATGCGCCCCTTTCCAAGTTTTTTGGAGATTTATGGCTTTTTACTAGGGTCCTTAACGCTTTGTGTATCGCTGTCTTGCGCAGTCGTATCACTTTTCGATATTTTGATTGTCTGTATAGTTCTCATCTGCGTCCCATCGTTGCCCTTATATTGCCCTTTCGGTCTGCCGACATTTGGCTTACCTTTGTATTCAAAGGTCTTATCTGGGGGTTTTGACGGTGTCTGAGGTGGAGTAGAACTCGTACTTGGTCTCTGATCAGGTTGGGTATTGTATTGTACCCGTGTATTTTGACCGTCGGTATTTCGACGAAAATCTGGGTTATAACGCCAACCGGCTAAATCAAAAACTGTCTCGCTTTGCGACACTAAAATGAGCAATTCGTCAACCGTGCGAATACCTTGTGTAAACACAGCTACCCGTATATTGTGGTTGAACTGATAGGCTAGTTTAGTGACAATGTCGATGTCTGAAAATGCTGGGGTTAAATGCTTTGCGCGCTCGACCTGCTGAATGATATAATTTTCGGGCGTTATAGCTAGCTTTCTGTCATAACGTCCGTATTCTAACTCGTTCCGTAACAGTCTTTGTGTGTGAGAATTCCAATACCGGCTTTCGAACTTCTGTTTGAATTCCGCGTATGTGGTTACTTTATCACGTACAATATTATACCATTTGCGCGCAGAATCACGCATCGCGTTTACTACCCATTGTATTTTATCTTGATCTTCGAGTCTCGTACCTACTCTCGCCATCTCATTTTCACAGGCTAACAAAAATTCAATAGGGTTTTCATTATTTTCCCCTGTAAAATATACACGATTCTTTTCATCGGCAGGTCCCTGTACTAGGATATTAGGAGCGGATCTCCTACGTACTTCCTGTCGCACCTTCAAGATCTCGTCATTAAGTGTTTGCAATACACTTTCTTTATTAGAATCTATATTTGATCGCGTTTCTACTATTGAAGCATCAAGCTTGTCAACACGCCGTTGTGTTTCCGTCACGTCGGCTTGAATTCTTATCTCGAGCGAGTCAACTTTTTTCGCAACATCAGCGGTCTGTTTTTCACACCTACTGATGTGTTCTTTGAACCGGCCTTCCACACGCGTAACTTGTTCTATAAACGATTTCTGCATCGTGGTCTCAAAAACTTTGAACCGTTCGTTTATTTTCGTTTCTACCGTATGAAGTTTTTCTCCGATTTCCGTGACTTTAGCGGTTAATTCTTTATTACTTTCTTTTATTTCCGTGACTTTAGCGTCTAAATTTTTCGTGCTTTCATCGATTTTCGCGGTCGTTTCTTTATTACTTTGTTTTATTTCGGCATTTATATCCGCGTTACTATGTTCTAGTGCTTCGGTTAAACTTGATTTTTGCGCGTCTATTTTAGCCGTTAATTCCGCGTTATTTATTTCAGCATTGGCTGTAATTTGTTAAAACTTCGCGTTCATATTAGCAGTTAAATCCGCGTTTGCTTGTCTCATGTCCGCGTTCATCTGCTGTATTTGTTTAAGTATTTTTTCCATATCCATTTTTACACAACAATTTCAAATACACAATAATTTCAAATACACATCACTGCTGTACCACTACCAATCACAAAACTTTTCTTTGGGGATTGTTCAGTTGGACGCCAGCTGTTTTAAAAGTTAAAACAGCAAAATTTGTTTTAACGTAAATTAAATTTAATTTGAATTTAATTTCGTCGTGCCACATGTTCCGGGCAAGCCATTTTATAACAATATTGTTTGCGTGTTTTTGTGTTGTGTGAATGTATGAGCACCTACCTGCTGTCCGATCTTGCGGTTTTCTTCTGACTAGGGCGTGTGGATTTTGGATTTGATTTCGCAAGTGTATAACAACAGCACACTAAATAAGTTATTTTAAAAGTGAAGAGTTTTGTGAGGTTGGTAGGCTCCGTAGTACAGCAATAAAATACAATGTGGGGTAATAAAAACGGGGTTTATTACTCCAAACACACAAGAATGAAATGGTTATAAGTTCAAATATTCTTACAAACTAAACAATAAATAAATCTTGAATAATGTTTTCTGAATGATTAATAATTTTCAGAAGTTGAGCTCGTTATTTTGAAAGAGTTTATTTTAACTGAGAATTTAATTAATCAATTCAATTTAATTTCAATGTCTTTAAAAATTTGATTCCAATGAAATAAAAACTCTAAAGTTACTTGAAAATATTCAAAAATAAACTAGGCGTGACAATCTAGTTCACGTCCCTTTATTTACTAGTGATCTGACTCATGTATACTGCAGTATGAGCAAATTATTTAATTCTTTGTTAAGATTTGTATAGCGCTTTTTGTTTTATGTACTATTAATTCTTAACTAATGCTTATTAATTACTTATACTGGCTATACAGATTATCACACGTGAATAATTCTTATTTAACTAGAGTCTTTGATTTCTGGCATCAGAGTGATTTATATTACATTGATTTTAATTAAAAAAGAAAGAAAATTTAACTGTTGAAAAATAAAGTGATTTTGACTTTCCTGGTTCTGAAGTGCATTGTAGATATGCTCCGGATGTCCCTCGCTGTCCTTGTCCAATCGGCTAGAGATAGTGATCTACTTGAGCGTCCTGGGTTTTGGCGGTGAGCTCGGAAATCAGCAACACTCTGCTTTCCTGCTATTGATGAAGTTTTACGTCTGTAGTTGCCTGCGAGAACAGCTTCACGTCCCTCGTCAATTCACGTTCCACGTCAGCGTGTGTGTGTGTGTCGTTTCGAGTTGTAGCTCTGCTTGTCAGCTGATTCGCAAATGGTTTAGACAGCCTCTCTGTCGTATTCTTGAAGTAAGGTCTTGTAGTTTTGTAGACCTCTTGCGTGCATACACCCACAGTTAATGTAGTGCACGGTACGCTTGTTTGTTGGTGTGGAAGAGTATCTTGACTGAACCCTGTAATTACGAGTCGTTACAGTTGAACTGTTTTATGATGATCGTAATTAGGCGTGTTGACCACGTAGAGTCTTCAGATGAGTCTTCACAAAACTATGGTTTTGAGACGATCGAAGATATACGTCTGTTCTTCTTGAATACTGGCAGTAGAGTTTTTAATCAGCCCCAAAACTCCGCGTTGGTTCCAATTTCTTCGAATGATTTGATTGGCTGACACACTCTCCCTACTACCCAAAATTTGAATCACCTCAGCCCGTGAGAACGAAACTACTTTCCCACAGACTGAGAATTTATATTATTATTAATATTCTTAACACAACGGAACTGAATTGTCGTTCCGGATTTCCTGTGGCACTTTTATATTGCAATTATCTTGGCTGCAAGCCAATTTGTGCTAATTCTAAAATATACAATCTGTTGTAAATTCTTATAGCTATAACATATTAAAAGCTCTTTTATGTAGCTCCATTATTACGGAAGTTATTAACATAAAATTAATTAACTCTGTTATTATTTAATTATATTGCATAAATTCGCACACCCTATTATTAATATTTCGGCAAACATTTTGGCTATAATGGATTTCGCCTGAATTTACTGGTTTCCGAAATATTAATGATTGAAAGTTTGGGCGTGGTCGTATTCGTTACACAGTGAGTTGATTATGTAACAGCCGCGGACATAGGCGTGTGCGCCTTGTACAATGCACTATTATGATCGCTATAACATATGAGTGGAGTTTCGACTATTAAAATTTATTTAAACATCAATATAGTATACCCTTAACATATAACTCCAAATTAATGATATTTTGTCCTGTTATATACACCCCCACTCGTTTAAAAAAAAATGAGTGTAATATATACAATTATTTTTTTTTTCAATTATTTTAAATGTACATTGATTATGCTTGCTACAATACATTGTATTAATTATCTACGGACACATACATTGGTGTCAAGGTTCTTTACATATATAACTTAATTCTAATTGAACAAAATCAATAACATTATTGTGCATGTAAATTATTGTGCAGTAAATGTTTGTAGTAAGGCTAGTAGTTAATTGCAGCGTTTAAGAATGTCAGATAAGCGTCAGACAACAGCGGCACGCGCACGCATAGGAATGTGCTGGGTTTGTTTACAGTAAGATCAAAACACCGCGCGACGTTAATTAGCTTGACCTACATTCTAACAGCTGAGAGCTACGCATTGTTGGGCGAGTGCTTCCTGTCCCGTACGCGTTTGTTTACTACCGCGCTACTAACGAACTATCGTTCATACACAACTTATTTACAATTATTATTAATATTATATAATACATTTAATTTATTTTAATGCTAATTGTTATTATTTAAATTATTATTTACCCTAAACATTATATTATTTTCAAAGTGCGTCTAATATTTGGTAACCGTTTTTATGGGTGGTTCTACAATATTCTTCTAGCCACTCGTTAAGTCCTTCGGCGTCACCGGATACTACAACAACGTCTTCCCAGGCTGCTTGTGTTGCTTGCGTGGGAACGCCGCGTCCAAGTTCCTGTTGTACCGGACACACAATTGTCGGAGTGCTTTGTTGTATTGTATTCACCTCGAACAATGGTTTTGTACTTTCCGGTTGAAATACCTTATTAATCGGCACACAAATTTCTGGACACAAATTACTTTTCTTAAACCTAGTATATTTTTTATTTCTAGCTATTTTTGCTTTAAGTAATTTTGCATGATTTATGGCGCATCCCCCCTGGATGCGCCCCTTTCCAAGTTTTTTGGAGATTTATGGCTTTTTACTAGGGTCCTTAACGCTTTGTGTATCGCTGTCTTGCGCAGTCGTATCACTTTTCGATATTTCGATTGTCTGTATAGTTCTCATCTGCGTCCCATCGTTGCCCTTATATTGCCCTTTCGGTCTGCCGACATTTGGCTTACCTTTGTATTCAAAGGTCTTATCTGGGGGTTTTGACGGTGTCTGAGGTGGAGTAGAACTCGTACTTGGTCTCTGATCAGGTTGGGTATTGTATTGTACCCGTGTATTTTGACCGTCGGTATTTCGACGAAAATCTGGGTTATAACGCCAACCGCCTAAATCAAAAACTGTCTCGCTTTGCGACACTAAAATGAGCAATTCGTCAACCGTGCGAATACCTTGTGTAAACACAGCTACCCGTATATTGTGGTTGAACTGATAGGCTAGTTTAGTGACAATGTCGATGTCTGAAAATGCTGGGGTTAAATGCTTTGCGCGCTCGACCTTCTGAATGATATAATTTTCGGGCGTTATAGCTAGCTTTCTGTCATAACGTCCGTATTCTAACTCGTTCCGTAACAGTCTTTGTGTGTGAGAATTCCAATACCGGCTTTCGAACTTCTGTTTGAATTCCGCGTATGTGGTTACTTTATCACGTACAATATTATACCATTTGCGCGCAGAATCACGCATCGCGTTTACTACCCATTGTATTTTATCTTGATCTTCGAGTCTCGTACCTACTCTCGCCATCTCATTTTCACAGGCTAACAAAAATTCAATAGGGTTTTCATTATTTTCCCCTGTAAAATATACACGATTCTTTTCATCGGCAGGTCTAGGATATTAGGAGCGGATCTCCTACGTACTTCCTGTCGCACCTTCAAGATCTCGTCATTAAGTGTTTCCAATACACTTTCTGTATTAGAATCTATATTTGATCGCGTTTCTACTATTGAAGCATCAAGCTTGTCAACACGCCGTTGTGTTTCCGTCACGTCGGCTTGAATTCTCATCTCGAGCGAGTCAACTTTTTTCGCAACATCAGCGGTCTGTTTTTCACACCTACTGATGTGTTCTTTGAACCGGCCTTCCACACGCGTAACTTGTTCTATAAACGATTTCTGCATCGTGGTCTCAAAAACTTTGAACCGTTCGTTTATTTTCGTTTCTACCGTATGAACTTTTTCTCCGATTTCCGTGACTTTAGCGGTTAATTCTTTATTACTTTCTTTTATTTCCGTGACTTTAGCGTCTAAATTTTTCGTGCTTTCATCGATTTTCGCGGTCGTTTCTTTATTACTTTGTTTTATTTCGGCATTTATATCCGCGTTACTATGTTCTAGTGCTTCGGTTAAACTTGATTTTTGCGCGTCTATTTTAGCCGTTAATTCCGCGTTATTTATTTCAGCATTGGCTGTAATTTGTTAAAACTTCGCGTTCATATTAGCAGTTAAATCCGCGTTTGCTTGTCTCATGTCCGCGTTCATCTGCTGTATTTGTTTAAGTATTTTTTCCATATCCATTTTTACACAACAATTTCAAATACACAATAATTTCAAATACACATCACTGCTGTACTACTACCAATCACAAAACTTTTCTTTGGGGATTGTTCAGTTGGACGCCAGCTGTTTTAAAAGTTAAAACAGCAAAATTTGTTTTAACGTAAATTAAATTTAATTTGAATTTAATTTCGTCGTGCCACATGTTCCGGGCAAGCCATTTTATAACAATATTGTTTGCGTGTTTTTGTGTTGTGTGAATGTATGAGCACCTACCTGCTGTCCGATCTTGCGGTTTTCTTCTGACTAGGGCGTGTGGATTTTGGATTTGATTTCGCAAGTGTATAACAACAGCACACTAAATAAGTTATTTTAAAAGTGAAGAGTTTTGTGAGGTTGGTAGGCTCCGTAGTACAGCAATAAAATACAATGTGGGGTAATAAAAACGGGGTTTATTACTCCAAACACACAAGAATGAAATGGTTATAAGTTCAAATATTCTTACAAACTAAACAATAAATAAATCTTGAATAATGTTTTCTGAATGATTAATAATTTTCAGAAGTTGAGCTCGTTATTTTGAAAGAGTTTATTTTAACTGAGAATTTAATTAATCAATTCAATTTAATTTCAATGTCTTTAAAAATTTGATTCCAATGAAATAAAAACTCTAAAGTTACTTGAAAATATTCAAAAATAAACTAGGCGTGACAATCTAGTTCACGTCCCTTTATTTACTAGTGATCTGACTCATGTATACTGCAGTATGAGCAAATTATTTAATTCTTTGTTAAGATTTGTATAGCGCTTTTTGTTTTATGTACTATTAATTCTTAACTAATGCTTATTAATTACTTATACTGGCTATACAGATTATCACACGTGAATAATTCTTATTTAACTAGAGTCTTTGATTTCTGGCATCAGAGTGATTTATATTACATTGATTTTAATTAAAAAAGAAAGAAAATTTAACTGTTGAAAAATAAAGTGATTTTGACTTTCCTGGTTCTGAAGTGCATTGTAGATATGCTCCGGATGTCCCTCGCTGTCCTTGTCCAATCGGCTAGAGATAGTGATCTACTTGAGCGTCCTGGGTTTTGGCGGTGAGCTCGGAAATCAGCAACACTCTGCTTTCCTGCTATTGATGAAGTTTTACGTCTGTAGTTGCCTGCGAGAACAGCTTCACGTCCCTCGTCAATTCACGTTCCACGTCAGCGTGTGTGTGTGTGTCGTTTCGAGTTGTAGCTCTGCTTGTCAGCTGATTCGCAAATGGTTTAGACAGCCTCTCTGTCGTATTCTTGAAGTAAGGTCTTGTAGTTTTGTAGACCTCTTGCGTGCATACACCCACAGTTAATGTAGTGCACGGTACGCTTGTTTGTTGGTGTGGAAGAGTATCTTGACTGAACCCTGTAATTACGAGTCGTTACAGTTGAACTGTTTTATGATGATCGTAATTAGGCGTGTTGACCACGTAGAGTCTTCAGATGAGTCTTCACAAAACTATGGTTTTGAGACGATCGAAGATATACGTCTGTTCTTCTTGAATACTGGCAGTAGAGTTTTTAATCAGCCCCAAAACTCCGCGTTGGTTCCAATTTCTTCGAATGATTTGATTGGCTGACACACTCTCCCTACTACCCAAAATTTGAATCACCTCAGCCCGTGAGAACGAAACTACTTTCCCACAGACTGAGAATTTATATTATTATTAATATTCTTAACACAACGGAACTGAATTGTCGTTCCGGATTTCCTGTGGCACTTTTATATTGCAATTATCTTGGCTGCAAGCCAATTTGTGCTAATTCTAAAATATACAATCTGTTGTAAATTCTTATAGCTATAACATATTAAAAGCTCTTTTATGTAGCTCCATTATTACGGAAGTTATTAACATAAAATTAATTAACTCTGTTATTATTTAATTATATTGCATAAATTCGCACACCCTATTATTAATATTTCGGCAAACATTTTGGCTATAATGGATTTCGCCTGAATTTACTGGTTTCCGAAATATTAATGATTGAAAGTTTGGGCGTGGTCGTATTCGTTACACAGTGAGTTGATTATGTAACAGCCGCGGACATAGGCGTGTGCGCCTTGTACAATGCACTATTATGATCGCTATAACATATGAGTGGAGTTTCGACTATTAAAATTTATTTAAACATCAATATAGTATACCCTTAACATATAACTCCAAATTAATGATATTTTGTCCTGTTATATACACCCCCACTCGTTTAAAAAAAAATGAGTGTAATATATACAATTATTTTTTTTTTCAATTATTTTAAATGTACATTGATTATGCTTGCTACAATACATTGTATTAATTATCTACGGACACATACATTGGTGTCAAGGTTCTTTACATATATAACTTAATTCTAATTGAACAAAATCAATAACATTATTGTGCATGTAAATTATTGTGCAGTAAATGTTTGTAGTAAGGCTAGTAGTTAATTGCAGCGTTTAAGAATGTCAGATAAGCGTCAGACAACAGCGGCACGCGCACGCATAGGAATGTGCTGGGTTTGTTTACAGTAAGATCAAAACACCGCGCGACGTTAATTAGCTTGACCTACATTCTAACAGCTGAGAGCTACGCATTGTTGGGCGAGTGCTTCCTGTCCCGTACGCGTTTGTTTACTACCGCGCTACTAACGAACTATCGTTCATACACAACTTATTTACAATTATTATTAATATTATATAATACATTTAATTTATTTTAATGCTAATTGTTATTATTTAAATTATTATTTACCCTAAACATTATATTATTTTCAAAGTGCGTCTAATATTTGGTAACCGTTTTTATGGGTGGTTCTACAATATTCTTCTAGCCACTCGTTAAGTCCTTCGGCGTCACCGGATACTACAACAACGTCTTCCCAGGCTGCTTGTGTTGCTTGCGTGGGAACGCCGCGTCCAAGTTCCTGTTGTACCGGACACACAATTGTCGGAGTGCTTTGTTGTATTGTATTCACCTCGAACAATGGTTTTGTACTTTCCGGTTGAAATACCTTATTAATCGGCACACAAATTTCTGGACACAAATTACTTTTCTTAAACCTAGTATATTTTTTATTTCTAGCTATTTTTGCTTTAAGTAATTTTGCATGATTTATGGCGCATCCCCCCTGGATGCGCCCCTTTCCAAGTTTTTTGGAGATTTATGGCTTTTTACTAGGGTCCTTAACGCTTTGTGTATCGCTGTCTTGCGCAGTCGTATCACTTTTCGATATTTCGATTGTCTGTATAGTTCTCATCTGCGTCCCATCGTTGCCCTTATATTGCCCTTTCGGTCTGCCGACATTTGGCTTACCTTTGTATTCAAAGGTCTTATCTGGGGGTTTTGACGGTGTCTGAGGTGGAGTAGAACTCGTACTTGGTCTCTGATCAGGTTGGGTATTGTATTGTACCCGTGTATTTTGACCGTCGGTATTTCGACGAAAATCTGGGTTATAACGCCAACCGCCTAAATCAAAAACTGTCTCGCTTTGCGACACTAAAATGAGCAATTCGTCAACCGTGCGAATACCTTGTGTAAACACAGCTACCCGTATATTGTGGTTGAACTGATAGGCTAGTTTAGTGACAATGTCGATGTCTGAAAATGCTGGGGTTAAATGCTTTGCGCGCTCGACCTTCTGAATGATATAATTTTCGGGCGTTATAGCTAGCTTTCTGTCATAACGTCCGTATTCTAACTCGTTCCGTAACAGTCTTTGTGTGTGAGAATTCCAATACCGGCTTTCGAACTTCTGTTTGAATTCCGCGTATGTGGTTACTTTATCACGTACAATATTATACCATTTGCGCGCAGAATCACGCATCGCGTTTACTACCCATTGTATTTTATCTTGATCTTCGAGTCTCGTACCTACTCTCGCCATCTCATTTTCACAGGCTAACAAAAATTCAATAGGGTTTTCATTATTTTCCCCTGTAAAATATACACGATTCTTTTCATCGGCAGGTCTAGGATATTAGGAGCGGATCTCCTACGTACTTCCTGTCGCACCTTCAAGATCTCGTCATTAAGTGTTTCCAATACACTTTCTGTATTAGAATCTATATTTGATCGCGTTTCTACTATTGAAGCATCAAGCTTGTCAACACGCCGTTGTGTTTCCGTCACGTCGGCTTGAATTCTCATCTCGAGCGAGTCAACTTTTTTCGCAACATCAGCGGTCTGTTTTTCACACCTACTGATGTGTTCTTTGAACCGGCCTTCCACACGCGTAACTTGTTCTATAAACGATTTCTGCATCGTGGTCTCAAAAACTTTGAACCGTTCGTTTATTTTCGTTTCTACCGTATGAACTTTTTCTCCGATTTCCGTGACTTTAGCGGTTAATTCTTTATTACTTTCTTTTATTTCCGTGACTTTAGCGTCTAAATTTTTCGTGCTTTCATCGATTTTCGCGGTCGTTTCTTTATTACTTTGTTTTATTTCGGCATTTATATCCGCGTTACTATGTTCTAGTGCTTCGGTTAAACTTGATTTTTGCGCGTCTATTTTAGCCGTTAATTCCGCGTTATTTATTTCAGCATTGGCTGTAATTTGTTAAAACTTCGCGTTCATATTAGCAGTTAAATCCGCGTTTGCTTGTCTCATGTCCGCGTTCATCTGCTGTATTTGTTTAAGTATTTTTTCCATATCCATTTTTACACAACAATTTCAAATACACAATAATTTCAAATACACATCACTGCTGTACTACTACCAATCACAAAACTTTTCTTTGGGGATTGTTCAGTTGGACGCCAGCTGTTTTAAAAGTTAAAACAGCAAAATTTGTTTTAACGTAAATTAAATTTAATTTGAATTTAATTTCGTCGTGCCACATGTTCCGGGCAAGCCATTTTATAACAATATTGTTTGCGTGTTTTTGTGTTGTGTGAATGTATGAGCACCTACCTGCTGTCCGATCTTGCGGTTTTCTTCTGACTAGGGCGTGTGGATTTTGGATTTGATTTCGCAAGTGTATAACAACAGCACACTAAATAAGTTATTTTAAAAGTGAAGAGTTTTGTGAGGTTGGTAGGCTCCGTAGTACAGCAATAAAATACAATGTGGGGTAATAAAAACGGGGTTTATTACTCCAAACACACAAGAATGAAATGGTTATAAGTTCAAATATTCTTACAAACTAAACAATAAATAAATCTTGAATAATGTTTTCTGAATGATTAATAATTTTCAGAAGTTGAGCTCGTTATTTTGAAAGAGTTTATTTTAACTGAGAATTTAATTAATCAATTCAATTTAATTTCAATGTCTTTAAAAATTTGATTCCAATGAAATAAAAACTCTAAAGTTACTTGAAAATATTCAAAAATAAACTAGGCGTGACAATCTAGTTCACGTCCCTTTATTTACTAGTGATCTGACTCATGTATACTGCAGTATGAGCAAATTATTTAATTCTTTGTTAAGATTTGTATAAGGCTTTTTGTTTTATGTACTATTAATTCTTAAGTAATGCTTATTAATTACTTATACTGGCTATACAGATTATCACACGTGAATAATTCTTATTTAACTAGAGTCTTTGATTTCTGGCATCAGAGTGATTTATATTACATTGATTTTAATTAAAAAAGGAAGAAAATTTAACTGTTGAAAAATAAATAAAGTGATTTTGACTTTCCTGGTTCTGAAGTGGATTGTAGATATGCTCCGGATGTCCCTCGCTATCCTTGTCCAATCGGCTAGAGATAGTGATCTACTTGAGCGTCCTGGGTTTTGGCGGTGAGCTCGGAAATCAGCAACACTCTGCTTTCCTGCTATTGATGAAGTTTTACGTCTGTAGTTGCCTGCGAGAACAGCTTCACGTCCCTCGTCAATTCACGTTCCACGTCAGCGTGTGTGTGTGTGTCGTTTCGAGTTGTAGCTCTGCTTGTCAGATGATTCGCAAATGGTTTAGACGGCCTCTCTGTCGTATTCTTGAAGTAAGGTCTTGTAGTCTTGTAGATCTCTTGCGTGCATACGCCCACAATTAATGTAGTGCACGGTACGCTTGTTTGTTGGTGTGGAAGAGTATCTTGACTGAACGCTGTAATTACGAGTCGTTACAGTTGATCTGTTTTATGATGATCGTAATTAGGCGTGTTGACCACGTAGAGTCTTCAGATGAGTCTTCACAAAACTATGGTTTTGAGACGATCGAAGATATAAGTCTGTTCTTCTTGAATACTGGCAGTAGAGTGTTTAATCAGCCCCAAAACTCGGCGTTGGTTCCAATTTCTTCGAATGATTTGATTGGCTGACACACTCTCCCTACTACCCAAAATTTGAATCACCTCAGCCCGTGAGAACGAAACTACTTTCCCACAGACTGAGAATTTATATTATTATTAATATTCTTAACACAACGGAACTGAATTGTCGTTCCGGATTTCCTGTGGCACTTTTATATTGCAATTATCTTGGCTGCAAGCCAATTTGTGCTAATTCTAAAATATACAATCTGTTGTAAATTCTTATAGCTATAACATATTAAAAGCTCTTTTATGTAGCTCCATTATTACGGAAGTTATTAACATAAAATTAATTAACTCTGTTATTATTTAATTATATTGCATAAAATTCGCACACCCTATTATTAATATTTCGGCAAACATTTTGGCTATAATGGATTTCGCCTGAATTTACTGGTTTCCGAAATATTAATGATTGAAAGTTTGGGCGTGGTCGTATTCGTTACACAGTGAGTTGATTATGTAACAGCCGCGGACATAGGCGTGTGCGCCTTGTACAATGCACTATTATGATCGCTATAACATATGAGTGGAGTTTCGACTATTAAAATTTATTTAAACATCAATATAGTATACCCTTAACATATAACTCCAAATTAATGATATTTTGTCCTGTTTTATGAGTCCCCACAATGTATTTTGTCCCCACACGTTTAAAAAAAAATGAGTGTAATATATACAATTATTTTTTTTTTCAATTATTTTAAATGTACATTGATTATGCTTGCTACAATACATTGTATTAATTATCTATGGACACATACATTGGTGTCAATGTTCTTTACATATATAACTTAATTCTAATTGAACAAAATCAATAACATTATTGTGCATGTAAATTATTGTGCAGTAAATGTTTGTAGTAAGGCTAGTAGTTAATTGCAGCGTTTAAGAATGTCAGATAAGCGTCAGACAACAGCGGCACGCGCACGCATAGGAATGTGCTGGGTTTGTTTACAGTAAGATCAAAACACCGCGCGACGTTAATTAGCTTGACCTACATTCTAACAGCTGAGAGCTACGCATTGTTGGGCGAGTGCTTCCTGTCCCGTACGCGTTTGTTTACTACCGCGCTACTAACGAACTATCGTTCATACACAACTTATTTACAATTATTATTAATATTATATAATACATTTAATTTATTTTAATGCTAATTGTTATTATTTAAATTATTATTTACCCTAAACATTATATTATTTTCAAAGTGCGTCTAATATTTGGTAACCGTTTTTATGGGTGGTCCTACAATATTCTTCTAGCCACTCGTTAAGTCCTTCGGCGTCACCGGATACTACAACAACGTCTTCCCAGGCTGCTTGTGTTGCTTGCGTGGGAACGCCGCGTCCAAGTTCCTGTTGTACCGGACACACAATTGTCGGAGTGCTTTGTTGTATTGTATTCACCTCGAACAATGGTTTTGTACATTCCGGTTGAAATAATTTATTAATCGGCACACAAATTTCTGGACACAAATTACTTTTCTTAAACCTAGTATATTTTTTATTTCTAGCTATTTTTGCTTTAAGTAATTTTGCATGATTTATGGCGCATCCCCCCTGGATGCGCCCCTTTCCAAGTTTTTTGGAGATTTATGGCTTTTTACTAGGGTCCTTAACGCTTTGTGTATCGCTGTCTTGCGCAGTCGTATCACTTTTCGATATTTCGATTGTCTGTATAGTTCTCATCTGCGTCCCATCGTTGCCCTTATATTGCCCTTTCGGTCTGCCGACATTTGGCTTACCTTTGTATTCAAAGGTCTTATCTGGGGGTTTTGACGGTGTCTGAGGTGGAGTAGAACTCGTACTTGGTCTCTGATCAGGTTGGGTATTGTATTGTACCCGTGTATTTTGACCGTCGGTATTTCGACGAAAATCTGGGTTATAACGCCAACCGCCTAAATCAAAAACTGTCTCGCTTTGCGACACTAAAATGAGCAATTCGTCAACCGTGCGAATACCTTGTGTAAACACAGCTACCCGTATATTGTGGTTGAACTGATAGGCTAGTTTAGTGACAATGTCGATGTCTGAAAATGCTGGGGTTAAATGCTTTGCGCGCTCGACCTTCTGAATGATATAATTTTCGGGCGTTATAGCTAGCTTTCTGTCATAACGTCCGTATTCTAACTCGTTCCGTAACAGTCTTTGTGTGTGAGAATTCCAATACCGGCTTTCGAACTTCTGTTTGAATTCCGCGTATGTGGTTACTTTATCACGTACAATATTATACCATTTGCGCGCAGAATCACGCATCGCGTTTACTACCCATTGTATTTTATCTTGATCTTCGAGTCTCGTACCTACTCTCGCCATCTCATTTTCACAGGCTAACAAAAATTCAATAGGGTTTTCATTATTTTCCCCTGTAAAATATACACGATTCTTTTCATCGGCAGGTCTAGGATATTAGGAGCGGATCTCCTACGTACTTCCTGTCGCACCTTCAAGATCTCGTCATTAAGTGTTTCCAATACACTTTCTGTATTAGAATCTATATTTGATCGCGTTTCTACTATTGAAGCATCAAGCTTGTCAACACGCCGTTGTGTTTCCGTCACGTCGGCTTGAATTCTCATCTCGAGCGAGTCAACTTTTTTCGCAACATCAGCGGTCTGTTTTTCACACCTACTGATGTGTTCTTTGAACCGGCCTTCCACACGCGTAACTTGTTCTATAAACGATTTCTGCATCGTGGTCTCAAAAACTTTGAACCGTTCGTTTATTTTCGTTTCTACCGTATGAACTTTTTCTCCGATTTCCGTGACTTTAGCGGTTAATTCTTTATTACTTTCTTTTATTTCCGTGACTTTAGCGTCTAAATTTTTCGTGCTTTCATCGATTTTCGCGGTCGTTTCTTTATTACTTTGTTTTATTTCGGCATTTATATCCGCGTTACTATGTTCTAGTGCTTCGGTTAAACTTGATTTTTGCGCGTCTATTTTAGCCGTTAATTCCGCGTTATTTATTTCAGCATTGGCTGTAATTTGTTAAAACTTCGCGTTCATATTAGCAGTTAAATCCGCGTTTGCTTGTCTCATGTCCGCGTTCATCTGCTGTATTTGTTTAAGTATTTTTTCCATATCCATTTTTACACAACAATTTCAAATACACAATAATTTCAAATACACATCACTGCTGTACCACTACCAATCACAAAACTTTTCTTTGGGGATTGTTCAGTTGGACGCCAGCTGTTTTAAAAGTTAAAACAGCAAAATTTGTTTTAACGTAAATTAAATTTAATTTGAATTTAATTTCGTCGTGCCACATGTTCCGGGCAAGCCATTTTATAACAATATTGTTTGCGTGTTTTTGTGTTGTGTGAATGTATGAGCACCTACCTGCTGTCCGATCTTGCGGTTTTCTTCTGACTAGGGCGTGTGGATTTTGGATTTGATTTCGCAAGTGTATAACAACAGCACACTAAATAAGTTATTTTAAAAGTGAAGAGTTTTGTGAGGTTGGTAGGCTCCGTAGTACAGCAATAAAATACAATGTGGGGTAATAAAAACGGGGTTTATTACTCCAAACACACAAGAATGAAATGGTTATAAGTTCAAATATTCTTACAAACTAAACAATAAATAAATCTTGAATAATGTTTTCTGAATGATTAATAATTTTCAGAAGTTGAGCTCGTTATTTTGAAAGAGTTTATTTTAACTGAGAATTTAATTAATCAATTCAATTTAATTTCAATGTCTTTAAAAATTTGATTCCAATGAAATAAAAACTCTAAAGTTACTTGAAAATATTCAAAAATAAACTAGGCGTGACAATCTAGTTCACGTCCCTTTATTTACTAGTGATCTGACTCATGTATACTGCAGTATGAGCAAATTATTTAATTCTTTGTTAAGATTTGTATAGCGCTTTTTGTTTTATGTACTATTAATTCTTAACTAATGCTTATTAATTACTTATACTGGCTATACAGATTATCACACGTGAATAATTCTTATTTAAATAGAGTCTTTGATTTCTGGCATCAGAGTGATTTATATTACATTGATTTTAATTAAAAAAGAAAGAAAATTTAACTGTTGAAAAATAAATAAAGTGATTTTGACTTTCCTGGTTCTGAAGTGGATTGTAGATATGCTCCGGATGTCCCTCGCTGTCCTTGTCCAATCGGCTAGAGATAGTGATCTACTTGAGCGTCCTGGGTTTTGGCGGTAAGCTCGGAAATCAGCAACACTCTGCTTTCCTGCTATTGATGAAGTTTTACGTCTGTAGTTGCCTGCGAGAACAGCTTCACGTCCCTCGTCAATTCACGTTCCACGTCAGCGTGTGTGTGTGTGTCGTTTCGAGTTGTAGCTCTGCTTGTCAGCTGATTCGCAAATGGTTTAGACGGCCTCCCTGTCGTATTCTTGAAGTAAGGTCTTGTAGTCTTGTAGATCTCTTGCGTGCATACGCCCACAATTAATGTAGTGCACGGTACGCTTGTTTGTTGGTGTGGAAGAGTATCTTGACTGAACGCTGTAATTACGAGTCGTTACAGTTGATCTGTTTTATGATGATCGTAATTAGGCGTGTTGACCACGTAGAGTCTTCAGATGAGTCTTCACAAAACTATGGTTTTGAGACGATCGAAGATATACGTCTGTTCTTCTTGAATACTGGCAGTAGAGTGTTTAATCAGCCCCAAAACTCCGCGTTGGTTCCAATTTCTTCGAATGATTTGATTGGCTGACACACTCTCCCTACTACCCAAAATTTGAATCACCTCAGCCCGTGAGAACGAAACTACTTTCCCACAGACTGAGAATTTATATTATTATTAATATTCTTAACACAACGGAACTGAATTGTCGTTCCGGATTTCCTGTGGCACTTTTATATTGCAATTATCTTGGCTGCAAGCCAATTTGTGCTAATTCTAAAATATACAATCTGTTGTAAATTCTTATAGCTATAACATATTAAAAGCTCTTTTATGTAGCTCCATTATTACGGAAGTTATTAACATAAAATTAATTAACTCTGTTATTATTTAATTATATTGCATAAAATTCGCACACCCTATTATTAATATTTCGGCAAACATTTTGGCTATAATGGATTTCGCCTGAATTTACTGGTTTCCGAAATATTAATGATTGAAAGTTTGGGCGTGGTCGTATTCGTTACACAGTGAGTTGATTATGTAACAGCCGCGGACATAGGCGTGTGCGCCTTGTACAATGCACTATTATGATCGCTATAACATATGAGTGGAGTTTCGACTATTAAAATTTATTTAAACATCAATATAGTATACCCTTAACATATAACTCCAAATTAATGATATTTTGTCCTGTTATATACACCCCCACTCGTTTAAAAAAAAATGAGTGTAATATACACAATTATTTTTTTTTTCAATTATTTTAAATGTACATTGATTATGCTTGCTACAATACATTGTATTAATTATCTATGGACACATACATTGGTGGCAATGTTCTTTACATATATAACTTAATTCTAATTGAACAAAATCAATAACATTATTGTGCATGTAAATTATTGTGCAGTAAATGTTTGTAGTAAGGCTAGTAGTTAATTGCAGCGTTTAAGAATGTCAGATAAGCGTCAGACAACAGCGGCACGCGCACGCATAGGAATGTGCTGGGTTTGTTTACAGTAAGATCAAAACACCGCGCGACGTTAATTAGCTTGACCTACATTCTAACAGCTGAGAGCTACGCATTGTTGGGCGAGTGCTTCCTGTCCCGTACGCGTTTGTTTACTACCGCGCTACTAACGAACTATCGTTCATACACAACTTATTTACAATTATTATTAATATTATATAATACATTTAATTTATTTTAATGCTAAATGTTATTATTTAAATTATTATTTACCCTAAACATTATATTATTTTCAAAGTGCGTCTAATATTTGGTAACCGTTTTTATGGGTGGTTCTACAATATTCTTCTAGCCACTCGTTAAGTCCTTCGGCGTCACCGGATACTACAACAACGTCTTCCCAGGCTGCTTTTGTTGCTTGCGTGGGAACGCCGCGTCCAAGTTCCTGTTGTACCGGACACACAATTGTCGGAGTGCTTTGTTGTATTGTATTCACCTCGAACAATGGTTTTGTACTTCCGGTTGAAATACCTTATTAATCGGCACACAAATTTCTGGACACAAATTACTTTTCTTAAACCTAGTATATTTTTTATTTCTAGCTATTTTTGCTTTAAGTAATTTTGCATGATTTATGGCGCATCCCCCCTGGATGCGCCCCTTTCCAAGTTTTTTGGAGATTTATGGCTTTTTACTAGGGTCCTTAACGCTTTGTGTATCGCTGTCTTGCGCAGTCGTATCACTTTTCGATATTTCGATTGTCTGTATAGTTCTCATCTGCGTCCCATCGTTGCCCTTATATTGCCCTTTCGGTCTGCCGACATTTGGCTTACCTTTGTATTCAAAGGTCTTATCTGGGGGTTTTGACGGTGTCTGAGGTGGAGTAAAACTCGTACTTGGTCTCTGATTAGGTTGGGTATTGTATTGTACCCGTGTATTTTGACCGTCGGTATTTCGACGAAAATCTGGGTTATAACGCCAACCGCCTAAATCAAAAACTGTCTCGCTTTGCGACACTAAAATGAGCAATTCGTCAACCGTGCGAATACCTTGTGTAAACACAGCTACCCGTATATTGTGGTTGAACTGATAGGCTAGTTTAGTGACAATGTCGATGTCTGAAAATGCTGGGGTTAAATGCTTTGCGCGCTCGACCTGCTGAATGATATAATTTTCGGGCGTTATAGCTAGCTTTCTGTCATAACGTCCGTATTCTAACTCGTTCCGTAACAGTCTTTGTGTGTGAGAATTCCAATACCGGCTTTCGAACTTCTGTTTGAATTCCGCGTATGTGGTTAATTTATCACGTACAATATTATACCATTTGCGCACAGAATCACGCATCGCGTTTACTACCCGTTATATTTTATCTTGATCTTCGAGTCTCGTACCTACTCTCGCCTTCTCATTTTCACAGGCTAACAAAAATTCAATAGGGTTTTCATTATTTTCCCCTGTAAAATATACACGATTCTTTTCATCGGCAGGTCTAGGATATTAGGAGCGGATCTCCTACGTACTTCCTGTCGCACCTTCAAGATCTCGTCATTAAGTGTTTCCAATACACTTTCTGTATTAGAATCTATATTTGATCGCGTTTCTACTATTGAAGCATCAAGCTTGTCAACACGCCGTTGTGTTTCCGTCACGTCGGCTTGAATTCTTATCTCGAGCGAGTCAACTTTTTTCGCAACATCAGCGGTCTGTTTTTCACACCTACTGATGTGTTCTTAGAACCGGCCTTCTACACGCGTAACTTGTTCTATAAACGATTTCTGCATCGTGGTCTCAAAAACTTTGAACCGTTCGTTTATTTTCGTTTCTACCGTATGAACTTTTTCTCCGATTTCCGTGACTTTAGCGGTTAATTCTTTATTACTTTCTTTTATTTCCGTGACTTTAGCGTCTAAATTTTTCGTGCTTTCATCGATTTTCGCGGTCGTTTCTTTATTACTTTGTTTTATTTCGGCATTTATATCCGCGTTACTATGTTCTAGTGCTTCGGTTAAACTTGATTTTTGCGCGTCTATTTTAGCCGTTAATTCCGCGTTATTTATTTCAGCATTGGCTGTAATTTGTTGAAACTTCGCGTTCATATTAGCAGTTAAATCCGCGTTTGCTTGTCTCATGTCCGCGTTCATCTGCTGTATTTGTTTAAGTATTTTTCCATATCCATTTTTACACAACAATTTCAAATACACAATAATTTCAAATACACATCACTGCTGTACCACTACCAATCACAAAACTTTTCTTTGGGGATTGTTCAGTTGGACGCCAGCTGTTTTAAAAGTTAAAACAGCAAAATTTGTTTATCGTAAATTTAATTTAATTTGAATTTAATTTCGTCGTGCCACATGTTCCGGGCAAGCCATTTTATAACAATATTATTTGCGTGTTTTTGTGTTGTGTGAATGTATGAGCACCTACTACCTGCTGTCCGATCTTGCGGTTTTTTTCTGACTAGGGCGTGTGGATTTTCGATTTTATTTCGCAAGTGTATAACAACAGCACACTAAATAAGTTATTTTAAAAGTGAAGTGTTTTGTGAGGTTGGTAGGCTCCGTAGTACAGCAATAAAATACAATGTGGGGTAATAAAAACGGGGTTTATTACTCCAAACACACAAGAATGAAATGGTTATAAGTTCAAATATTCTTACAAACTAAACAATAAATAAATCTTGAATAATGTTTTCTGAATGATTAATAATTTTCAGAAGTTGAGCTCGTTATTTTGAAAGAGTTTATTTTAACTGAGAATTTAATTAATCAATTCAATTTAATTTCAATGTCTTTAAAAATTTGATTCCAATGAAATAAAAACTCTAAAATTACTTGAAAATATTCAAAAATAAACTAGGCGTGACAATCTAGTTCACGTCCCTTTATTTACTAGTGATCTAACTCACGTATACTGCAGTATGAGCAAATTATTTAATTCTTTGTTAAGATTTGTATAGCGCTTTTTGTTTTATCTACTATTAATTCTTAACTAATGCTTATTAATTACTTATACTGGCTATACAGATTATCACACGTGAATAATTCTTATTTAAATAGAGTCTTTGATTTCTGGCATCCGAGTGATTTATATTACATTGATTTTAATTAAAAAAGAAAGAAAATTTAACTGTTAAAAAATAAATAAAGTGATTTTGACTTTCCTGGTTCTGAAGTGGATTGTAGATATGCTCCGGATGTCCCTCGCTGTCCTTGTCCAATCGGCTAGAGATAGTGATCTACTTGAGCGTCCTGGGTTTTGGCGGTGAGCTCGGAAATCAGCAACACTCTGCTTTCCTGCTATTGATGAAGTTTTACGTCTGTAGTTGCCTGCGAGAACAGCTTCACGTCCCTCGTCGATTCACGTTCCACGTCAGCGCGTGTGTGTGTGTGTGTGTCGTTTCGAGTTGTAGCTCTGCTTGTCAGCTGATTCGCAAATGGTTTAGACGGCCTCTCTGTCGTATTCTTGAAGTAAGGTCTTGTAGTCTTGTAGATCTCTTGCGTGCATACGCCCACAGTTAATGTAGTGCACGGTACGCTTGTTTGTTGGTGTGGAAGAGTATCTTGACTGAACGCTGTAATTACGAGTCGTTACAGTTGATCTGTTTTATGATGATCGTAATTAGGCGTGTTGACCACGTAGAGTCTTCAGATGAGTCTTCACAAAACTATGGTTTTGAGACGATCGAAGATATACGTTTGTTCTTCTTGAATACTGGCAGTAGAGTGTTTAATCAGCCCCAAAACTCCGCGTTGGTTCCAATTTCTTCGAATGATTTGATTGGCTGACACACTCTCCCTACTACCCAAAATTTGAATCACCTCAGCCCGTGAGAACGAAACTACTTTCCCACAGACTGAGAATTTATATTATTATTAATATTCTTAACACAACGGAACTGAATTGTCGTTCCGGATTTCTTGTAACACTTTTATATTGCAATTATCTTCGCTGCAAGCCAATTTGTGCTAATTCTAAAATATACAATTTGTTGTAAATTCTTATAGCTATAACATATTAAAAGCTCCTTTATGTAGCTCCATTATTACGGAAGTTATTAACATAAAATTAATTAACTCTGTTATTATTTAATTATATTGCATAAAATTTGCACACCCTATTATTAATATTTCGGCAAACATTTTGGCTATAATGGATTTCGCCTGAATTTACTGGTTTCCGAAATATTAATGATTGAATGTTTGGGCGTGGTCGTATTCGTTACACAGTGAGTTGATTATGTAACAGCCGCGGACATAGGCGTGTGCGCCTTGCACAATGCACTATTATGATCGCTATAACATATGAGTGGATTTTCGACTATTAAAATTTATTTAAACATCAATATAGTATACCCTTAACATATAACTCCAAATTAATGATATTTTGTCCTGTTATATACACCCCCACTCGTTTTAAAAAAAATGAGTGTAATATACACAATTATTTTTTTTTCAATTATTTTAAATGTACATTGATTATGCTTGCTACAATACATTGTATTAATTATCTATGGACACATACATTGGTGTCAATGTTCTTTACATATATAACTTAATTCTAATTGAACAAAATCAATAACATTATTGTGCATGTAAATTATTTTGCAGTAAATGTTTGTAGTAAGGCTAGTAGTTAATTGCAGCGTTTAAGAATGTCAGATAAGCGTCAGACAACAGCGGCACGCGCACGCATAGGAATGTGCTGGGTTTGTTTACAGTAAGATCAAAACACCGCGCGACGTTAATTAGCTTGACCTACATTCTAACAGCTGAGAGCTACGCATTGTTGGGCGAGTGCTTCCTGTCCCGTACGCGTTTGTTTACTACCGCGCTACTAACGAACTATCGTTCATACACAACTTATTTACAATTATTATTAATATTATATAATACATTTAATTTATTTTAATCTAATTGTTATTATTTAAATTATTATTTACCCTAAACATTATATTATTTTCAAAGTGCGTCTAATATTTAGTAGGTAACCGTTTTTATGGGTGGTTCTACAATATTCTTCTAGCCACTCGTTAAGTCCTTCGGCGTCACCGGATACTACAACAACGTCTTCCCAGGCTGCTTGTGTTGCTTGCGTGGGAACGCCGCGTCCAAGTTCCTGTTGTACCGGACACACAATTGTCGGAGTGCTTTGTTGTATTGTATTCACCTCGAACAATGGTTTTGTACTTTCCGGTTGAAATACCTTATTAATCGGCACACAAATTTCTGGACACAAATTACTTTTCTTAAACCTAGTATATTTTTTATTTCTAGCTATTTTTGCTTTAAGTAATTTTGCATGATTTATGGCGCATCCCCCCTGGATGCGCCCCTTTCCAAGTTTTTTGGAGATTTATGGCTTTTTACTAGGGTCCTTAACGCTTTGTGTATCGCTGTCTTGCGCAGTCGTATCACTTTTCGATATTTCGATTGTCTGTATAGTTCTCATCTGCGTCCCATCGTTGCCCTTATATTGCCCTTTCGGTCTGCCGACATTTGGCTTACCTTTGTATTCAAAGGTTTATCTGGGGGTTTTGACGGTGTCTGAGGTGGAGTAGAACTCGTACTTGGTCTCTGATCAGGTTGGGTATAGTATTGTACCCGTGTATTTTGACCGTCGGTATTTCGACGAAAATCTGGGTTATAACGCCAACCGCCTAAATCAAAAACTGTCTCGCTTTGCGACACTAAAATGAGCAATTCGTCAACCGTGCGAATACCTTGTGTAAACACAGCTACCCGTATATTGTGGTTGAACTGATAGGCTAGTTTAGTGACAATGTCGATGTCTGAAAATGCTGAGGTTAAATGCTTTGCGCGCTCGACCTGCTGAAAGATATAATTTTCGGGCGTTATAGCTAGCTTTCTGTCATAACGTCCGTATTCTAACTCGTTCCGTAACAGCCTTTGTGTGTGAGAATTCCAATACCGGCTTTCGAACTTCTGTTTGAATTCCGCGTATGTGGTTACTTTATCACGTACAATATTATACCATTTGCGCGCAGAATCACGCATCGCGTTTATTACCCATTGTATTTTATCTTGATCTTCGAGTCTCGTACCTACTCTCGCCATCTCATTTTCACAGGCTAACAAAAATTCAATAGGGTTTTCATTATTTTCCCCTGTAAAATATACACGATTCTTTTCATCGGCAGGTCCCTGTACTAGGATATTAGGAGCGGATCTCCTACGTACTTCCTGTCGCACCTTCAAGATCTCGTCATTAAGTGTTTGCAATACACTTTCTTTATTAGAATCTATATTTGATCGCGTTTCTACTATTGAAGCATCAAGCTTGTCAACACGCCGTTGTGTTTCCGTCACGTCGGCTTGAATTCTTATCTCGAGCGAGTCAACTTTTTTCGCAACATCAGCGGTCTGTTTTTCACACCTACTGATGTGTTCTTTGAACCGGCCTTCCACACGCGTAACTTGTTCTATAAACGATTTCTGCATCGTGGTCTCAAAAACTTTGAACCGTTCGTTTATTTTCGTTTCTACCGTATGAACTTTTTCTCCGATTTCCGTGACTTTAGCGGTTAATTCTTTATTACTTTCTTTTATTTCCGTGACTTTAGCGTCTAAATTTTTCGTGCTTTCATCGATTTTCGCGGTCGTTTCTTTATTACTTTGTTTTATTTCGGCATTTATATCCGCGTTACTATGTTCTAGTGCTTCGGTTAAACTTGATTTTTGCGCGTCTATTTTAGCCGTTAATTCCGCGTTATTTATTTCAGCATTGGCTGTAATTTGTTAAAACTTCGCGTTCATATTAGCAGTTAAATCCGCGTTTGCTTGTCTCATGTCCGCGTTCATCTGCTGTATTTGTTTAAGTATTTTTTCCATATTCATTTGTACACAAAAATTTCAAATACACAATAATTTCAAATACACATCACTGCTGAACCACTACCAATCACAAAACTTTTCTTTGGGGATTGTTCAGTTGGACGCCAGCTGTTTTAAAAGTTAAAACAGCAAAATTTGTTTTAACGTAAATTAAATTTAGTTTGAATTTAATTTCGTCGTGCCACATGTTCCGGGCAAGCCATTTTATATCAATATTATTTGCGTGTTGTTGTGTTGTGTGAATGTATGAGCACCTACCTGCTGTCCGATCTTGCGGTTTTCTTCTGACTAGGGCATGTGGATTTTGGATTTGATTTCGCAAGTGTATAACAACAGCACACTAAATAAGTTATTTTAAAAGTGAAGAGTTTTGTGAGGTTGGTAGGCTCCGTAGTACAGCAATAAAATACAATGTGGGGTAATAAAAACGGGGTTTATTACTCCAAACACAAGAATGAAATGGTTATAAGTTCAAATATTCTTACAAACTAAACAATAAATAAATCTTGAATAATGTTTTCTGAATGATTAATAATTTTCAGAAGTTGAGCTCGTTATTTTGAAAGAGTTTATTTTAACTGAGAATTTAATTAATCAATTCAATTTAATTTCAATGTCTTTAAAAATTTGATTCCAATGAAATAAAAACTCTAAAGTTACTTGAAAATATTCAAAAATAAACTAGGCGTGACAATCTAGTTCACGTCCCTTTATTTACTACTGATCTGACTCACGTATACTGCAGTATGAGCAAATTATTTAATTCTTTGTTAAGATTTGTATAGCGCTTTTTGTTTTATCTACTATTAATTCTTAACTAATGCTTATTAGTTACTTATACTGGCTATACATATTATCACACGTGAATAATTCTTATTTAAATAGAGTCTTTGATTTCTGGCATCCGAGTGATTTATATTACATTGATTTTAATTAAAAAAGAAAGAAAATTTAACTGTTAAAAAATAAATAAAGTGATTTTGACTTTCCTGGTTCTGAAGTGGATTGTAGATATGCTCCGGATGTCCCTCGCTGTCCTTGTCCAATCGGCTAGAGATAGTGATCTACTTGAGCGTCCTGGGTTTTGGCGGTGAGCTCGGAAATCAGCAACACTCTGCTTTCCTGCTATTGATGAAGTTTTACGTCTGTAGTTGCCTGCGAGAACAGCTTCACGTCCCTCGTCGATTCACGTTCCACGTCAGCGCGTGTGTGTGTGTGTGTGTCGTTTCGAGTTGTAGCTCTGCTTGTCAGCTGATTCGCAAATGGTTTAGACGGCCTCTCTGTCGTATTCTTGAAGTAAGGTCTTGTAGTCTTGTAGATCTCTTGCGTGCATACGCCCACAGTTAATGTAGTGCACGGTACGCTTGTTTGTTGGTGTGGAAGAGTATCTTGACTGAACGCTGTAATTACGAGTCGTTACAGTTGATCTGTTTTATGATGATCGTAATTAGGCGTGTTGACCACGTAGAGCCTTCAGATGAGTCTTCACAAAACTATGGTTTTGAGACGATCGAAGATATACGTCTGTTCTTCTTGAATACTGGCAGTAGAGTGTTTAATCAGCCCCAAAACTCGGCGTTGGTTCCAATTTCTTCGAATGATTTGATTGGCTGACACACTCTCCCTACTACCCAAAATTTGAATCACATCAGCCCGTGAGAACGAAACTACTTTCCCACAGACTGAGAATTTATTTTATTAATAATATTCTTAACACAACGGAACTGAATTGTCGTTCCGGATTTCCTGTGGCACTTTTATATTGCAATTATCTTGGCTGCAAGCCAATTTGTGCTAATTCTAAAATATACAATCTGTTGTAAATTCTTATAGCTATAACATATTAAAAGCTCTTTTATGTAGCTCCATTATTACGGAAGTTATTAACATAAAATTAATTAACTCTGTTATTATTTAATTATATTGCATAAAATTCGTACACCCTATTATTAATATTTCGGCAAACATTTTGGCTATAATGGATTTCGCCTGAATTTACTGGTTTCCGAAATATTAATGATTGAAAGTTTGGGCGTGGTCGTATTCGTTACACAGTGAGTTGATTATGTAACAGCCGCGGACATAGGCGTGTGCGCCTTGTACAATGCACTATTATGATCGCTATAACATATGAGTGGAGTTTCGACTATTAAAATTATTTAAACATCAATATAGTATACCCTTAACATATAACTCAAAATTAATGATATTTTGTCCTGTTATATACACCCCCACTCGTTTTAAAAAAAAATGAGTGTAATATATACAATTTTTTTTTTTCAATTATTTTAAATGTACATTGATTATGCTTGCTACAATGCATTGTATTAATTATCTATGGACACATACATTGGTGTCAATGTTCTTTACATATATAACTTAATTCTAATTGAACAAAATCAATGACATTATTGTGCATGTAAATTATTGTGCAGTAAATGTTTGTAGTAAGGCTAGTAGTTAATTGCAGCGTTTAAGAATGTCAGATAAGCGTCAGACAACAGCGGCACGCGCACGCATAGGAATGTGCTGGGTTTGTTTACAGTAAGATCAAAACACCGCGCGACGTTAATTAGCTTGACCTACATTCTAACAGCTGAGAGCTACGCATTGTTGGGCGAGTGCTTCCTGTCCCGTACGCTTTTGTTTACTACCGCGCTACTAACGAACTATCGTTCATACACAACTTATTTACAATTATTATTAATATTATATAATACATTTAATTTATTTTAATCTAATTGTTATTATTTAAATTATTATTTACCCTAAACATTATATTATTTTCAAAGTGCGTCTAATATTTAGTAGGTAACCGTTTTTATGGGTGGTTCTACAATATTCTTCTAGCCACTCGTTAAGTCCTTCGGCGTCACCGGATACTACAACAACGTCTTCCCAGGCTGCTTGTATTGCTTGCGTGGGAACGCCGCGTCCAAGTTCCTGTTGTACTGGACACACAATTGTCGGAGTGCTTTGTTGTATTGTATTCACCTCGAACAATGGTTTTGTACTTTCCGGTTGAAATACCTTATTAATCGGCACACAAATTTCTGGACACAAATTACTTTTCTTAAACCTAGTATATTTTTTATTTCTAGCTATTTTTGCTTTAAGTAATTTTGCATGATTTATGGCGCATCCCCCCTGGATGCGCCCCTTTCCAAGTTTTTTGGAGATTTATGGCTTTTTACTAGGGTCCTTAACGCTTTGTGTATCGCTGTCTTGCGCAGTCGTATCACTTTTCGATATTTCGATTGTCTGTATAGTTCTCATCTGCGTCCCATCGTTGCCCTTATATTGCCCTTTCGGTCTGCCGACATTTGGCTTACCTTTGTATTCAAAGGTTTATCTGGGGGTTTTGACGGTGTCTGAGGTGGAGTAGAACTCGTACTTGGTCTCTGATCAGGTTGGGTATTGTATTGTACCCGTGTATTTTGACCGTCGGTATTTCGACGAAAATCTGGGTTATAACGCCAACCGCCTAAATCAAAAACTGTCTCGCTTTGCGACACTAAAATGAGCAATTCGTCAACCGTGCGAATACCTTGTGTAAACACAGCTACCCGTATATTGTGGTTGAACTGATAGGCTAGTTTAGTGACAATGTCGATGTCTGAAAATGCTGAGGTTAAATGCTTTGCGCGCTCGACCTGCTGAAAGATATAATTTTCGGGCGTTATAGCTAGCTTTCTGTCATAACGTCCGTATTCTAACTCGTTCCGTAACAGCCTTTGTGTGTGAGAATTCCAATACCGGCTTTCGAACTTCTGTTTGAATTCCGCGTATGTGGTTACTTTATCACGTACAATATTATACCATTTGCGCGCAGAATCACGCATCGCGTTTACTACCCATTGTATTTTATCTTGATCTTCGAGTCTCGTACCTACTCTCGCCATCTCATTTTCACAGGCTAACAAAAATTCAATAGCGTTTTCATTATTATCCCCTGTAAAATATACACGATTCTTTTCATCGGCAGGTCCCTGTACTAGGATATTAGGAGCGGATCTCCTACGTACTTCCTGTCGCACCTTCAAGATCTCGTCATTAAGTGTTTGCAATACACTTTCTTTATTAGAATCTATATTTGATCGCGTTTCTACTATTGAAGCATCAAGCTTGTCAACACGCCGTTGTGTTTCCGTCACGACGGCTTGAATTCTTATCTCGAGCGAGTCAACTTTTTTCGCAACATCAGCGGTCTGTTTTTCACACCTACTGATGTGTTCTTTGAACCGGCCTTCCACACGCGTAACTTGTTCTATAAACGATTTCTGCATCGTGCTCTCAAAAACTTTGAACCGTTCGTTTATTTTCGTTTCTACCGTATGAACTTTTTCTCCGATTTCCGTGACTTTAGCGGTTAATTCTTTATTACTTTCTTTTATTTCCGTGACTTTAGCGTCTAAATTTTTCGTGCTTTCATCGATTTTCGCGGTCGTTTCTTTATTACTTTGTTTTATTTCGGCATTTATATCCGCGTTACTATGTTCTAGTGCTCGGTTAAACTTGATTTTTGCGCGTCTATTTTAGCCGTTAATTCCGCGTTATTTATTTCAGCATTGGCTGTAATTTGTTGAAACTTCGCGTTCACATTAGCAGTTAAATCCGCGTTTGCTTGTCTCATGTCCGCGTTCATCTGCTGTATTTGTTTAAGTATTTTTTCCATATCCATTTTTACACAACAATTTCAAATACACAATAATTTCAAATACACATCACTGCTGTACCACTACCAATCACAAAACTTTTCTTTGGGGATTGTTCAGTTGGACGCCAGCTGTTTTAAAAGTTAAAACAGCAAAATTTGTTTTAACGTAAATTAAATTTAATTTGAATTTAATTTCGTCGTGCCACATGTTCCGGGCAAGCCATTTTATATCAATATTATTTGCGTGTTGTTGTGTTGTGTGAATGTATGAGCACCTACCTGCTGTCCGATCTTGCGGTTTTCTTCTGACTAGGGCGTGTGGATTTTGGATTTGATTTCGCAAGTGTATAACAACAGCACACTAAATAAGTTATTTTAAAAGTGAAGTGTTTTGTGAGGTTGGTAGGCTCCGTAGTACAGCAATAAAATACAATGTGGGGTAATAAAAACGGGGTTTATTACTCCAAACACACAAGAATGAAATGGTTATAAGTTCAAATATTCTTACAAACTAAACAATAAATAAATCTTGAATAATGTTTTCTGAATGATTAATAATTTTCAGAAGTTGAGCTTTAAAATTTTGATTCTAATGAAATAAAAAATCTAAAGTTACTTGAAAATATTCAAAAATAAACTAGGCGTGACAATCTAGTTCACGTCCCTTTATTTACTATTGATCTGACTCACGTAAACTGCAGTATGAGCAAATTATTTAATTCTTTGTTAAGATTTGTATAGCGCTTTTTGTTTTATCTACTATTAATTCTTAACTAATGCTTATTAATTACTTATACTGGCTATACAGATTATCACACGTGAATAATTCTTATTTAAATAGAGTCTTTGATTTCTGGCATCCGAGTGATTTATATTACATTGATTTTAATTAAAAAAGAAAGGAAATTTAACTGTTAAAAAATAAATAAAGTGATTTTGACTTTCCTGGTTTTGAAGTGGATTGTAGATATGCTCCGGATGTCCCACGCTGTCCTTGTCCAATCGGCTAGAGATAGTGATCTACTTGAGCGTCCTGGGTTTTGGCGGTGAGCTCGGAAATCAGCAACACTCTGCTTTCCTGCTATTGATGAAGTTTTACGTCTGTAGTTGCCTGCGAGAACAGCTTCACGTCCCTCGTCGATTCACGTTCCACGTCAGCGCGTGTGTGTGTGTGTGTGTCGTTTCGAGTTGTAGCTCTGCTTGTCAGCTGATTTGCAAATGGTTTAGACGGCCTCTCTGTCTTATTCTTGAAGTAAGGTCTTGTAGTCTTGTAGATCTCTTGCGTGCATACGCCCACAGTTAATGTAGTGCACGGTACGTTTGTTTGTTGGTGTGGAAGAGTATCTTGACTGAACGCTGTAATTACGAGTCGTTACAGTTGATCTGTTTTATGATGATCGTAATTAGGCGTGTTGACCACGTAGAGTCTTCAGATGAGTCTTCACAAAACTATGGTTTTGAGACGATCGAAGATATACGTCTGTTCTTCTTGAATACTGGCAGTAGAGTGTTTAATCAGCGCCAAAACTCCGCGTTGGTTCCAATTTCTTCGAATGATTTGATTGGCTGACACACTCTCCCTACTACCCAAAATTTGAATCACCTCAGCCCGTGAGAACGAAACTACTTTCCCACAGACTGAGAATTTATTTTATTAATAATATTCTTAACACAACGGAACTGAATTGTCGTTCCGGATTTCCTGTGGCACTTTTATATTGCAATTATCTTGGCTGCAAGCCAATTTGTGCTAATTCTAAAATATACAATCTGTTGTAAATTCTTATAGCTATAACATATTAAAAGCTCTTTTATGTAGCTCCATTATTACGGAAGTTATTAACATAAAATTAATTAACTCTGTTATTATTTAATTATATTGCATAAAATTCGTACACCCTATTATTAATATTTCGGCAAACATTTTGGCTATAATGGATTTCGCCTGAATTTACTGGTTTCCGAAATATTAATGATTGAAAGTTTGGGCGTGGTCGTATTCGTTACACAGTGAGTTGATTATGTAACAGCCGCGGACATAGGCGTGTGCGCCTTGTACAATGCACTATTATGATCGCTATAACATATGAGTGGAGTTTCGACTATTAAAATTATTTAAACATCAATATAGTATACCCTTAACATATAACTCAAAATTAATGATATTTTGTCCTGTTATATACACCCCCACTCGTTTTAAAAAAAAATGAGTGTAATATATACAATTTTTTTTTTTCAATTATTTTAAATGTACATTGATTATGCTTGCTACAATGCATTGTATTAATTATCTATGGACACATACATTGGTGTCAATGTTCTTTACATATATAACTTAATTCTAATTGAACAAAATCAATGACATTATTGTGCATGTAAATTATTGTGCAGTAAATGTTTGTAGTAAGGCTAGTAGTTAATTGCAGCGTTTAAGAATGTCAGATAAGCGTCAGACAACAGCGGCACGCGCACGCATAGGAATGTGCTGGGTTTGTTTACAGTAAGATCAAAACACCGCGCGACGTTAATTAGCTTGACCTACATTCTAACAGCTGAGAGCTACGCATTGTTGGGCGAGTGCTTCCTGTCCCGTACGCTTTTGTTTACTACCGCGCTACTAACGAACTATCGTTCATACACAACTTATTTACAATTATTATTAATATTATATAATACATTTAATTTATTTTAATCTAATTGTTATTATTTAAATTATTATTTACCCTAAACATTATATTATTTTCAAAGTGCGTCTAATATTTAGTAGGTAACCGTTTTTATGGGTGGTTCTACAATATTCTTCTAGCCACTCGTTAAGTCCTTCGGCGTCACCGGATACTACAACAACGTCTTCCCAGGCTGCTTGTGTTGCTTGCGTGGGAACGCCGCGTCCAAGTTCCTGTTGTACTGGACACACAATTGTCGGAGTGCTTTGTTGTATTGTATTCACCTCGAACAATGGTTTTGTACTTTCCGGTTGAAATACCTTATTAATCGGCACACAAATTTCTGGACACAAATTACTTTTCTTAAACCTAGTATATTTTTTATTTCTAGCTATTTTTGCTTTAAGTAATTTTGCATGATTTATGGCGCATCCCCCCTGGATGCGCCCCTTTCCAAGTTTTTTGGAGATTTATGGCTTTTTACTAGGGTCCTTAACGCTTTGTGTATCGCTGTCTTGCGCAGTCGTATCACTTTTCGATATTTCGATTGTCTGTATAGTTCTCATCTGCGTCCCATCGTTGCCCTTATATTGCCCTTTCGGTCTGCCGACATTTGGCTTACCTTTGTATTCAAAGGTTTATCTGGGGGTTTTGACGGTGTCTGAGGTGGAGTAGAACTCGTACTTGGTCTCTGATCAGGTTGGGTATTGTATTGTACCCGTGTATTTTGACCGTCGGTATTTCGACGAAAATCTGGGTTATAACGCCAACCGCCTAAATCAAAAACTGTCTCGCTTTGCGACACTAAAATGAGCAATTCGTCAACCGTGCGAATACCTTGTGTAAACACAGCTACCCGTATATTGTGGTTGAACTGATAGGCTAGTTTAGTGACAATGTCGATGTCTGAAAATGCTGAGGTTAAATGCTTTGCGCGCTCGACCTGCTGAAAGATATAATTTTCGGGCGTTATAGCTAGCTTTCTGTCATAACGTCCGTATTCTAACTCGTTCCGTAACAGCCTTTGTGTGTGAGAATTCCAATACCGGCTTTCGAACTTCTGTTTGAATTCCGCGTATGTGGTTACTTTATCACGTACAATATTATACCATTTGCGCGCAGAATCACGCATCGCGTTTACTACCCATTGTATTTTATCTTGATCTTCGAGTCTCGTACCTACTCTCGCCATCTCATTTTCACAGGCTAACAAAAATTCAATAGCGTTTTCATTATTATCCCCTGTAAAATATACACGATTCTTTTCATCGGCAGGTCCCTGTACTAGGATATTAGGAGCGGATCTCCTACGTACTTCCTGTCGCACCTTCAAGATCTCGTCATTAAGTGTTTGCAATACACTTTCTTTATTAGAATCTATATTTGATCGCGTTTCTACTATTGAAGCATCAAGCTTGTCAACACGCCGTTGTGTTTCCGTCACGACGGCTTGAATTCTTATCTCGAGCGAGTCAACTTTTTTCGCAACATCAGCGGTCTGTTTTTCACACCTACTGATGTGTTCTTTGAACCGGCCTTCCACACGCGTAACTTGTTCTATAAACGATTTCTGCATCGTGCTCTCAAAAACTTTGAACCGTTCGTTTATTTTCGTTTCTACCGTATGAACTTTTTCTCCGATTTCCGTGACTTTAGCGGTTAATTCTTTATTACTTTCTTTTATTTCCGTGACTTTAGCGTCTAAATTTTTCGTGCTTTCATCGATTTTCGCGGTCGTTTCTTTATTACTTTGTTTTATTTCGGCATTTATATCCGCGTTACTATGTTCTAGTGCTCGGTTAAACTTGATTTTTGCGCGTCTATTTTAGCCGTTAATTCCGCGTTATTTATTTCAGCATTGGCTGTAATTTGTTGAAACTTCGCGTTCACATTAGCAGTTAAATCCGCGTTTGCTTGTCTCATGTCCGCGTTCATCTGCTGTATTTGTTTAAGTATTTTTTCCATATCCATTTTTACACAACAATTTCAAATACACAATAATTTCAAATACACATCACTGCTGTACCACTACCAATCACAAAACTTTTCTTTGGGGATTGTTCAGTTGGACGCCAGCTGTTTTAAAAGTTAAAACAGCAAAATTTGTTTTAACGTAAATTAAATTTAATTTGAATTTAATTTCGTCGTGCCACATGTTCCGGGCAAGCCATTTTATATCAATATTATTTGCGTGTTGTTGTGTTGTGTGAATGTATGAGCACCTACCTGCTGTCCGATCTTGCGGTTTTCTTCTGACTAGGGCGTGTGGATTTTGGATTTGATTTCGCAAGTGTATAACAACAGCACACTAAATAAGTTATTTTAAAAGTGAAGTGTTTTGTGAGGTTGGTAGGCTCCGTAGTACAGCAATAAAATACAATGTGGGGTAATAAAAACGGGGTTTATTACTCCAAACACACAAGAATGAAATGGTTATAAGTTCAAATATTCTTACAAACTAAACAATAAATAAATCTTGAATAATGTTTTCTGAATGATTAATAATTTTCAGAAGTTGAGCTTTAAAATTTTGATTCTAATGAAATAAAAAATCTAAAGTTACTTGAAAATATTCAAAAATAAACTAGGCGTGACAATCTAGTTCACGTCCCTTTATTTACTATTGATCTGACTCACGTAAACTGCAGTATGAGCAAATTATTTAATTCTTTGTTAAGATTTGTATAGCGCTTTTTGTTTTATCTACTATTAATTCTTAACTAATGCTTATTAATTACTTATACTGGCTATACAGATTATCACACGTGAATAATTCTTATTTAAATAGAGTCTTTGATTTCTGGCATCCGAGTGATTTATATTACATTGATTTTAATTAAAAAAGAAAGGAAATTTAACTGTTAAAAAATAAATAAAGTGATTTTGACTTTCCTGGTTCTGAAGTGGATTGTAGATATGCTCCGGATGTCCCACGCTGTCCTTGTCCAATCGGCTAGAGATAGTGATCTACTTGAGCGTCCTGGGTTTTGGCGGTGAGCTCGGAAATCAGCAACACTCTGCTTTCCTGCTATTGATGAAGTTTTACGTCTGTAGTTGCCTGCGAGAACAGCTTCACGTCCCTCGTCGATTCACGTTCCACGTCAGCGCGTGTGTGTGTGTGTGTGTCGTTTCGAGTTGTAGCTCTGCTTGTCAGCTGATTTGCAAATGGTTTAGACGGCCTCTCTGTCTTATTCTTGAAGTAAGGTCTTGTAGTCTTGTAGATCTCTTGCGTGCATACGCCCACAGTTAATGTAGTGCACGGTACGTTTGTTTGTTGGTGTGGAAGAGTATCTTGACTGAACGCTGTAATTACGAGTCGTTACAGTTGATCTGTTTTATGATGATCGTAATTAGGCGTGTTGACCACGTAGAGTCTTCAGATGAGTCTTCACAAAACTATGGTTTTGAGACGATCGAAGATATACGTCTGTTCTTCTTGAATACTGGCAGTAGAGTGTTTAATCAGCGCCAAAACTCCGCGTTGGTTCCAATTTCTTCGAATGATTTGATTGGCTGACACACTCTCCCTACTACCCAAAATTTGAATCACCTCAGCCCGTGAGAACGAAACTACTTTCCCACAGACTGAGAATTTATTTTATTAATAATATTCTTAACACAACGGAACTGAATTGTCGTTCCGGATTTCCTGTGGCACTTTTATATTGCAATTATCTTGGCTGCAAGCCAATTTGTGCTAATTCTAAAATATACAATCTGTTGTAAATTCTTATAGCTATAACATATTAAAAGCTCTTTTATGTAGCTCCATTATTACGGAAGTTATTAACATAAAATTAATTAACTCTGTTATTATTTAATTATATTGCATAAAATTCGTACACCCTATTATTAATATTTCGGCAAACATTTTGGCTATAATGGATTTCGCCTGAATTTACTGGTTTCCGAAATATTAATGATTGAAAGTTTGGGCGTGGTCGTATTCGTTACACAGTGAGTTGATTATGTAACAGCCGCGGACATAGGCGTGTGCGCCTTGTACAATGCACTATTATGATCGCTATAACATATGAGTGGAGTTTCGACTATTAAAATTATTTAAACATCAATATAGTATACCCTTAACATATAACTCAAAATTAATGATATTTTGTCCTGTTATATACACCCCCACTCGTTTTAAAAAAAAATGAGTGTAATATATACAATTTTTTTTTTTCAATTATTTTAAATGTACATTGATTATGCTTGCTACAATGCATTGTATTAATTATCTATGGACACATACATTGGTGTCAATGTTCTTTACATATATAACTTAATTCTAATTGAACAAAATCAATGACATTATTGTGCATGTAAATTATTGTGCAGTAAATGTTTGTAGTAAGGCTAGTAGTTAATTGCAGCGTTTAAGAATGTCAGATAAGCGTCAGACAACAGCGGCACGCGCACGCATAGGAATGTGCTGGGTTTGTTTACAGTAAGATCAAAACACCGCGCGACGTTAATTAGCTTGACCTACATTCTAACAGCTGAGAGCTACGCATTGTTGGGCGAGTGCTTCCTGTCCCGTACGCTTTTGTTTACTACCGCGCTACTAACGAACTATCGTTCATACACAACTTATTTACAATTATTATTAATATTATATAATACATTTAATTTATTTTAATCTAATTGTTATTATTTAAATTATTATTTACCCTAAACATTATATTATTTTCAAAGTGCGTCTAATATTTAGTAGGTAACCGTTTTTATGGGTGGTTCTACAATATTCTTCTAGCCACTCGTTAAGTCCTTCGGCGTCACCGGATACTACAACAACGTCTTCCCAGGCTGCTTGTGTTGCTTGCGTGGGAACGCCGCGTCCAAGTTCCTGTTGTACTGGACACACAATTGTCGGAGTGCTTTGTTGTATTGTATTCACCTCGAACAATGGTTTTGTACTTTCCGGTTGAAATACCTTATTAATCGGCACACAAATTTCTGGACACAAATTACTTTTCTTAAACCTAGTATATTTTTTATTTCTAGCTATTTTTGCTTTAAGTAATTTTGCATGATTTATGGCGCATCCCCCCTGGATGCGCCCCTTTCCAAGTTTTTTGGAGATTTATGGCTTTTTACTAGGGTCCTTAACGCTTTGTGTATCGCTGTCTTGCGCAGTCGTATCACTTTTCGATATTTCGATTGTCTGTATAGTTCTCATCTGCGTCCCATCGTTGCCCTTATATTGCCCTTTCGGTCTGCCGACATTTGGCTTACCTTTGTATTCAAAGGTTTATCTGGGGGTTTTGACGGTGTCTGAGGTGGAGTAGAACTCGTACTTGGTCTCTGATCAGGTTGGGTATTGTATTGTACCCGTGTATTTTGACCGTCGGTATTTCGACGAAAATCTGGGTTATAACGCCAACCGCCTAAATCAAAAACTGTCTCGCTTTGCGACACTAAAATGAGCAATTCGTCAACCGTGCGAATACCTTGTGTAAACACAGCTACCCGTATATTGTGGTTGAACTGATAGGCTAGTTCAGTGACAATGTCGATGTCTGAAAATGCTGAGGTTAAATGCTTTGCGCGCTCGACCTGCTGAAAGATATAATTTTCGGGCGTTATAGCTAGCTTTCTGTCATAACGTCCGTATTCTAACTCGTTCCGTAACAGCCTTTGTGTGTGAGAATTCCAATACCGGCTTTCGAACTTCTGTTTGAATTCCGCGTATGTGGTTACTTTATCACGTACAATATTATACCATTTGCGCGCAGAATCACGCATCGCGTTTACTACCCATTGTATTTTATCTTGATCTTCGAGTCTCGTACCTACTCTCGCCATCTCATTTTCACAGGCTAACAAAAATTCAATAGCGTTTTCATTATTATCCCCTGTAAAATATACACGATTCTTTTCATCGGCAGGTCCCTGTACTAGGATATTAGGAGCGGATCTCCTACGTACTTCCTGTCGCACCTTCAAGATCTCGTCATTAAGTGTTTGCAATACACTTTCTTTATTAGAATCTATATTTGATCGCGTTTCTACTATTGAAGCATCAAGCTTGTCAACACGCCGTTGTGTTTCCGTCACGACGGCTTGAATTCTTATCTCGAGCGAGTCAACTTTTTTCGCAACATCAGCGGTCTGTTTTTCACACCTACTGATGTGTTCTTTGAACCGGCCTTCCACACGCGTAACTTGTTCTATAAACGATTTCTGCATCGTGCTCTCAAAAACTTTGAACCGTTCGTTTATTTTCGTTTCTACCGTATGAACTTTTTCTCCGATTTCCGTGACTTTAGCGGTTAATTCTTTATTACTTTCTTTTATTTCCGTGACTTTAGCGTCTAAATTTTTCGTGCTTTCATCGATTTTCGCGGTCGTTTCTTTATTACTTTGTTTTATTTCGGCATTTATATCCGCGTTACTATGTTCTAGTGCTCGGTTAAACTTGATTTTTGCGCGTCTATTTTAGCCGTTAATTCCGCGTTATTTATTTCAGCATTGGCTGTAATTTGTTGAAACTTCGCGTTCACATTAGCAGTTAAATCCGCGTTTGCTTGTCTCATGTCCGCGTTCATCTGCTGTATTTGTTTAAGTATTTTTTCCATATCCATTTTTACACAACAATTTCAAATACACAATAATTTCAAATACACATCACTGCTGTACCACTACCAATCACAAAACTTTTCTTTGGGGATTGTTCAGTTGGACGCCAGCTGTTTTAAAAGTTAAAACAGCAAAATTTGTTTTAACGTAAATTAAATTTAATTTGAATTTAATTTCGTCGTGCCACATGTTCCGGGCAAGCCATTTTATATCAATATTATTTGCGTGTTGTTGTGTTGTGTGAATGTATGAGCACCTACCTGCTGTCCGATCTTGCGGTTTTCTTCTGACTAGGGCGTGTGGATTTTGGATTTGATTTCGCAAGTGTATAACAACAGCACACTAAATAAGTTATTTTAAAAGTGAAGTGTTTTGTGAGGTTGGTAGGCTCCGTAGTACAGCAATAAAATACAATGTGGGGTAATAAAAACGGGGTTTATTACTCCAAACACACAAGAATGAAATGGTTATAAGTTCAAATATTCTTACAAACTAAACAATAAATAAATCTTGAATAATGTTTTCTGAATGATTAATAATTTTCAGAAGTTGAGCTTTAAAATTTTGATTCTAATGAAATAAAAAATCTAAAGTTACTTGAAAATATTCAAAAATAAACTAGGCGTGACAATCTAGTTCACGTCCCTTTATTTACTATTGATCTGACTCACGTAAACTGCAGTATGAGCAAATTATTTAATTCTTTGTTAAGATTTGTATAGCGCTTTTTGTTTTATCTACTATTAATTCTTAACTAATGCTTATTAATTACTTATACTGGCTATACAGATTATCACACGTGAATAATTCTTATTTAAATAGAGTCTTTGATTTCTGGCATCCGAGTGATTTATATTACATTGATTTTAATTAAAAAAGAAAGGAAATTTAACTGTTAAAAAATAAATAAAGTGATTTTGACTTTCCTGGTTCTGAAGTGGATTGTAGATATGCTCCGGATGTCCCACGCTGTCCTTGTCCAATCGGCTAGAGATAGTGATCTACTTGAGCGTCCTGGGTTTTGGCGGTGAGCTCGGAAATCAGCAACACTCTGCTTTCCTGCTATTGATGAAGTTTTACGTCTGTAGTTGCCTGCGAGAACAGCTTCACGTCCCTCGTCGATTCACGTTCCACGTCAGCGCGTGTGTGTGTGTGTGTGTCGTTTCGAGTTGTAGCTCTGCTTGTCAGCTGATTTGCAAATGGTTTAGACGGCCTCTCTGTCTTATTCTTGAAGTAAGGTCTTGTAGTCTTGTAGATCTCTTGCGTGCATACGCCCACAGTTAATGTAGTGCACGGTACGTTTGTTTGTTGGTGTGGAAGAGTATCTTGACTGAACGCTGTAATTACGAGTCGTTACAGTTGATCTGTTTTATGATGATCGTAATTAGGCGTGTTGACCACGTAGAGTCTTCAGATGAGTCTTCACAAAACTATGGTTTTGAGACGATCGAAGATATACGTCTGTTCTTCTTGAATACTGGCAGTAGAGTGTTTAATCAGCGCCAAAACTCCGCGTTGGTTCCAATTTCTTCGAATGATTTGATTGGCTGACACACTCTCCCTACTACCCAAAATTTGAATCACCTCAGCCCGTGAGAACGAAACTACTTTCCCACAGACTGAGAATTTATTTTATTAATAATATTCTTAACACAACGGAACTGAATTGTCGTTCCGGATTTCCTGTGGCACTTTTATATTGCAATTATCTTGGCTGCAAGCCAATTTGTGCTAATTCTAAAATATACAATCTGTTGTAAATTCTTATAGCTATAACATATTAAAAGCTCTTTTATGTAGCTCCATTATTACGGAAGTTATTAACATAAAATTAATTAACTCTGTTAGTATTTAATTATATTGCATAAAATTCGTACACCCTATTATTAATATTTCGGCAAACATTTTGGCTATAATGGATTTCGCCTGAATTTACTGGTTTCCGAAATATTAATGATTGAAAGTTTGGGCGTGGTCGTATTCGTTACACAGTGAGTTGATTATGTAACAGCCGCGGACATAGGCGTGTGCGCCTTGTACAATGCACTATTATGATCGCTATAACATATGAGTGGAGTTTCGACTATTAAAATTATTTAAACATCAATATAGTATACCCTTAACATATAACTCAAAATTAATGATATTTTGTCCTGTTATATACACCCCCACTCGTTTTAAAAAAAAATGAGTGTAATATATAAAATTTTTTTTTTCAATTATTTTAAATGTACATTGATTATGCTTGCTACAATGCATTGTATTAATTATCTATGGACACATACATTGGTGTCAATGTTCTTTACATATATAACTTAATTCTAATTGAACAAAATCAATAACATTATTGTGCATGTAAATTATTGTGCAGTAAATGTTTGTAGTAAGGCTAGTAGTTAATTGCAGCGTTTAAGAATGTCAGATAAGCGTCAGACAACAGCGGCACGCGCACGCATAGGAATGTGCTGGGTTTGTTTACAGTAAGATCAAAACACCGCGCGACGTTAATTAGCTTGACCTACATTCTAACAGCTGAGAGCTACGCATTGTTGGGCGAGTGCTTCCTGTCCCGTACGCTTTTGTTTACTACCGCGCTACTAACGAACTATCGTTCATACACAACTTATTTACAATTATTATTAATATTATATAATACATTTAATTTATTTTAATCTAATTGTTATTATTTAAATTATTATTTACCCTAAACATTATATTATTTTCAAAGTGCGTCTAATATTTAGTAGGTAACCGTTTTTATGGGTGGTTCTACAATATTCTTCTAGCCACTCGTTAAGTCCTTCGGCGTCACCGGATACTACAACAACGTCTTCCCAGGCTGCTTGTGTTGCTTGCGTGGGAACGCCGCGTCCAAGTTCCTGTTGTACCGGACACACAATTGTCGGAGTGCTTTGTTGTATTGTATTCACCTCGAACAATGGTTTTGTACTTTCCGGTTGAAATACCTTATTAATCGGCACACAAATTTCTGGACACAAATTACTTTTCTTAAACCTAGTATATTTTTTATTTCTAGCTATTTTTGCTTTAAGTAATTTTGCATGATTTATGGCGCATCCCCCCTGGATGCGCCCCTTTCCAAGTTTTTTGGAGATTTATGGCTTTTTACTAGGGTGCTTAACGCTTTGTGTATCGCTGTCTTGCGCAGTCGTATCACTTTTCGATATTTCGATTGTCTGTATAGTTCTCATCTGCGTCCCATCGTTGCCCTTATATTGCCCTTTCGGTCTGCCGACATTTGGCTTACCTTTGTATTCAAAGGTTTATCTGGGGGTTTTGACGGTGTCTGAGGTGGAGTAGAACTCGTACTTGGTCTCTGATCAGGTTGGGTATTGTATTGTACCCGTGTATTTTGACCGTCGGTATTTCGACGAAAATCTGGGTTATAACGCCAACCGCCTAAATCAAAAACTGTCTCGCTTTGCGACACTAAAATGAGCAATTCGTCAACCGTGCGAATACCTTGTGTAAACACAGCTACCCGTATATTGTGGTTGAACTGATAGGCTAGTTTAGTGACAATGTCGATGTCTGAAAATGCTGAGGTTAAATGCTTTGCGCGCTCGACCTGCTGAAAGATATAATTTTCGGGCGTTATAGCTAGCTTTCTGTCATAACGTCCGTATTCTAACTCGTTCCGTAACAGCCTTTGTGTGTGAGAATTCCAATACCGGCTTTCGAACTTCTGTTTGAATTCCGCGTATGTGGTTACTTTATCACGTACAATATTATACCATTTGCGCGCAGAATCACGCATCGCGTTTACTACCCATTGTATTTTATCTTGATCTTCGAGTCTCGTACCTACTCTCGCCATCTCATTTTCACAGGCTAACAAAAATTCAATAGCGTTTTCATTATTATCCCCTGTAAAATATACACGATTCTTTTCATCGGCAGGTCCCTGTACTAGGATATTAGGAGCGGATCTCCTACGTACTTCCTGTCGCACCTTCAAGATCTCGTCATTAAGTGTTTGCAATACACTTTCTTTATTAGAATCTATATTTGATCGCGTTTCTACTATTGAAGCATCAAGCTTGTCAACACGCCGTTGTGTTTCCGTCACGACGGCTTGAATTCTTATCTCGAGGGAGTCAACTTTTTTCGCAACATCAGCGGTCTGTTTTTCACACCTACTGATGTGTTCTTTGAACCGGCCTTCCACACGCGTAACTTGTTCTATAAACGATTTCTGCATCGTGCTCTCAAAAACTTTGAACCGTTCGTTTATTTTCGTTTCTACCGTATGAACTTTTTCTCCGATTTCCGTGACTTTAGCGGTTAATTCTTTATTACTTTCTTTTATTTCCGTGACTTTAGCGTCTAAATTTTTCGTGCTTTCATCGATTTTCGCGGTCGTTTCTTTATTACTTTGTTTTATTTCGGCATTTATATCCGCGTTACTGTGTTCTAGTGCTCGGTTAAACTTGATTTTTGCGCGTCTATTTTAGCCGTTAATTCCGCGTTATTTATTTCAGCATTGGCTGTAATTTGTTGAAACTTCGCGTTCATATTAGCAGTTAAATCCGCGTTTGCTTGTCTCATGTCCGCGTTCATCTGCTGTATTTGTTTAAGTATATTTTCCATATCCATTTTTACACAACAATTTCAAATACACAATAATTTCAAATACACATCACTGCTGTACCACTACCAATCACAAAACTTTTCTTTGGGGATTGTTCAGTTGGACGCCAGCTGTTTTAAAAGTTAAAACAGTAAAATTTGTTTTAACGTAAATTAAATTTAATTTGAATTTAATTTCGTCGTGCCACATGTTCCGGGCAAGCCATTTTATAACAATATTATTTGCGTGTTGTTGTGTTGTGTGAATGTATGAGCACCTACCTGCTGTCCGATGTTGCAGTTTTCTTCTGACTAGGGCGTGTGGATTTTGGATTTGATTTCGCAAGTGTATAACAACAGCACACTAAATAAGTTATTTTAAAAGTGAAGTGTTTTGTGAGGTTGGTAGGCTCCGTAGTACAGCAATAAAATACAATGTGGGGTAATAAAAACGGGGTTTATTACTCCAAACACACAAGAATGAAATGGTTATAAGTTCAAATATTCTTACAAACTAAACAATAAATAAATCTTGAATAATGTTTTCTGAATGATTAATAATTTTCAGAAGTTGAGCTTTAAAATTTTGATTCTAATGAAATAAAAAATCTAAAGTTACTTGAAAATATTCAAAAATAAACTAGGCGTGACAATCTAGTTCACGTCCCTTTATTTACTATTGATCTGACTCACGTAAACTGCAGTATGAGCAAATTATTTAATTCTTTGTTAAGATTTGTATAGCGCTTTTTGTTTTATCTACTATTAATTCTTAACTAATGCTTATTAATTACTTATACTGGCTATACAGATTATCACACGTGAATAATTCTTATTTAAATAGAGTCTTTGATTTCTGGCATCCGAGTGATTTATATTACATTGATTTTAATTAAAAAAGAAAGGAAATTTAACTGTTAAAAAATAAATAAAGTGATTTTGACTTTCCTGGTTCTGAAGTGGATTGTAGATATGCTCCGGATGTCCCACGCTGTCCTTGTCCAATCGGCTAGAGATAGTGATCTACTTGAGCGTCCTGGGTTTTGGCGGTGAGCTCGGAAATCAGCAACACTCTGCTTTCCTGCTATTGATGAAGTTTTACGTCTGTAGTTGCCTGCGAGAACAGCTTCACGTCCCTCGTCGATTCACGTTCCACGTCAGCGCGTGTGTGTGTGTGTGTGTCGTTTCGAGTTGTAGCTCTGCTTGTCAGCTGATTTGCAAATGGTTTAGACGGCCTCTCTGTCTTATTCTTGAAGTAAGGTCTTGTAGTCTTGTAGATCTCTTGCGTGCATACGCCCACAGTTAATGTAGTGCACGGTACGTTTGTTTGTTGGTGTGGAAGAGTATCTTGACTGAACGCTGTAATTACGAGTCGTTACAGTTGATCTGTTTTATGATGATCGTAATTAGGCGTGTTGACCACGTAGAGTCTTCAGATGAGTCTTCACAAAACTATGGTTTTGAGACGATCGAAGATATACGTCTGTTCTTCTTGAATACTGGCAGTAGAGTGTTTAATCAGCCCCAAAACTCCGCGTTGGTTCCAATTTCTTCGAATGATTTGATTGGCTGACACACTCTCCCTACTACCCAAAATTTGAATCACCTCAGCCCGTGAGAACGAAACTACTTTCCCACAGACTGAGAATTTATTTTATTAATAATATTCTTAACACAACGGAACTGAATTGTCGTTCCGGATTTCCTGTGGCACTTTTATATTGCAATTATCTTGGCTGCAAGCCAATTTGTGCTAATTCTAAAATATACAATCTGTTGTAAATTCTTATAGCTATAACATATTAAAAGCTCTTTTATGTAGCTCCATTATTACGGAAGTTATTAACATAAAATTAATTAACTCTGTTATTATTTAATTATATTGCATAAAATTCGTACACCCTATTATTAATATTTCGGCAAACATTTTGGCTATAATGGATTTCGCCTGAATTTACTGGTTTCCGAAATATTAATGATTGAAAGTTTGGGCGTGGTCGTATTCGTTACACAGTGAGTTGATTATGTAACAGCCGCGGACATAGGCGTGTGCGCCTTGTACAATGCACTATTATGATCGCTATAACATATGAGTGGAGTTTCGACTATTAAAATTATTTAAACATCAATATAGTATACCCTTAACATATAACTCAAAATTAATGATATTTTGTCCTGTTATATACACCCCCACTCGTTTTAAAAAAAAATGAGTGTAATATATAAAATTTTTTTTTTCAATTATTTTAAATGTACATTGATTATGCTTGCTACAATGCATTGTATTAATTATCTATGGACACATACATTGGTGTCAATGTTCTTTACATATATAACTTAATTCTAATTGAACAAAATCAATAACATTATTGTGCATGTAAATTATTGTGCAGTAAATGTTTGTAGTAAGGCTAGTAGTTAATTGCAGCGTTTAAGAATGTCAGATAAGCGTCAGACAACAGCGGCACGCGCACGCATAGGAATGTGCTGGGTTTGTTTACAGTAAGATCAAAACACCGCGCGACGTTAATTAGCTTGACCTACATTCTAACAGCTGAGAGCTACGCATTGTTGGGCGAGTGCTTCCTGTCCCGTACGCTTTTGTTTACTACCGCGCTACTAACGAACTATCGTTCATACACAACTTATTTACAATTATTATTAATATTATATAATACATTTAATTTATTTTAATCTAATTGTTATTATTTAAATTATTATTTACCCTAAACATTATATTATTTTCAAAGTGCGTCTAATATTTAGTAGGTAACCGTTTTTATGGGTGGTTCTACAATATTCTTCTAGCCACTCGTTAAGTCCTTCGGCGTCACCGGATACTACAACAACGTCTTCCCAGGCTGCTTGTGTTGCTTGCGTGGGAACGCCGCGTCCAAGTTCCTGTTGTACCGGACACACAATTGTCGGAGTGCTTTGTTGTATTGTATTCACCTCGAACAATGGTTTTGTACTTTCCGGTTGAAATACCTTATTAATCGGCACACAAATTTCTGGACACAAATTACTTTTCTTAAACCTAGTATATTTTTTATTTCTAGCTATTTTTGCTTTAAGTAATTTTGCATGATTTATGGCGCATCCCCCCTGGATGCGCCCCTTTCCAAGTTTTTTGGAGATTTATGGCTTTTTACTAGGGTCCTTAACGCTTTGTGTATCGCTGTCTTGCGCAGTCGTATCACTTTTCGATATTTCGATTGTCTGTATAGTTCTCATCTGCGTCCCATCGTTGCCCTTATATTGCCCTTTCGGTCTGCCGACATTTGGCTTACCTTTGTATTCAAAGGTTTATCTGGGGGTTTTGACGGTGTCTGAGGTGGAGTAGAACTCGTACTTGGTCTCTGATCAGGTTGGGTATTGTATTGTACCCGTGTATTTTGACCGTCGGTATTTCGACGAAAATCTGGGTTATAACGCCAACCGCCTAAATCAAAAACTGTCTCGCTTTGCGACACTAAAATGAGCAATTCGTCAACCGTGCGAATACCTTGTGTAAACACAGCTACCCGTATATTGTGGTTGAACTGATAGGCTAGTTTAGTGACAATGTCGATGTCTGAAAATGCTGAGGTTAAATGCTTTGCGCGCTCGACCTGCTGAAAGATATAATTTTCGGGCGTTATAGCTAGCTTTCTGTCATAACGTCCGTATTCTAACTCGTTCCGTAACAGCCTTTGTGTGTGAGAATTCCAATACCGGCTTTCGAACTTCTGTTTGAATTCCGCGTATGTGGTTACTTTATCACGTACAATATTATACCATTTGCGCGCAGAATCACGCATCGCGTTTACTACCCATTGTATTTTATCTTGATCTTCGAGTCTCGTACCTACTCTCGCCATCTCATTTTCACAGGCTAACAAAAATTCAATAGCGTTTTCATTATTATCCCCTGTAAAATATACACGATTCTTTTCATCGGCAGGTCCCTGTACTAGGATATTAGGAGCGGATCTCCTACGTACTTCCTGTCGCACCTTCAAGATCTCGTCATTAAGTGTTTGCAATACACTTTCTTTATTAGAATCTATATTTGATCGCGTTTCTACTATTGAAGCATCAAGCTTGTCAACACGCCGTTGTGTTTCCGTCACGACGGCTTGAATTCTTATCTCGAGCGAGTCAACTTTTTTCGCAACATCAGCGGTCTGTTTTTCACACCTACTGATGTGTTCTTTGAACCGGCCTTCCACACGCGTAACTTGTTCTATAAACGATTTCTGCATCGTGCTCTCAAAAACTTTGAACCGTTCGTTTATTTTCGTTTCTACCGTATGAACTTTTTCTCCGATTTCCGTGACTTTAGCGGTTAATTCTTTATTACTTTCTTTTATTTCCGTGACTTTAGCGTCTAAATTTTTCGTGCTTTCATCGATTTTCGCGGTCGTTTCTTTATTACTTTGTTTTATTTCGGCATTTATATCCGCGTTACTGTGTTCTAGTGCTCGGTTAAACTTGATTTTTGCGCGTCTATTTTAGCCGTTAATTCCGCGTTATTTATTTCAGCATTGGCTGTAATTTGTTGAAACTTCGCGTTCATATTAGCAGTTAAATCCGCGTTTGCTTGTCTCATGTCCGCGTTCATCTGCTGTATTTGTTTAAGTATATTTTCCATATCCATTTTTACACAACAATTTCAAATACACAATAATTTCAAATACACATCACTGCTGTACCACTACCAATCACAAAACTTTTCTTTGGGGATTGTTCAGTTGGACGCCAGCTGTTTTAAAAGTTAAAACAGTAAAATTTGTTTTAACGTAAATTAAATTTAATTTGAATTTAATTTCGTCGTGCCACATGTTCCGGGCAAGCCATTTTATAACAATATTATTTGCGTGTTGTTGTGTTGTGTGAATGTATGAGCACCTACCTGCTGTCCGATGTTGCAGTTTTCTTCTGACTAGGGCGTGTGGATTTTGGATTTGATTTCGCAAGTGTATAACAACAGCACACTAAATAAGTTATTTTAAAAGTGAAGTGTTTTGTGAGGTTGGTAGGCTCCGTAGTACAGCAATAAAATACAATGTGGGGTAATAAAAACGGGGTTTATTACTCCAAACACACAAGAATGAAATGGTTATCAGTTCAAATATTCTTACAAACTAAACAATAAATAAATCTTGAATAATGTTTTCTGAATGATTAATAATTTTCAGAAGTTGAGCTTTAAAATTTTGATTCTAATGAAATAAAAAATCTAAAGTTACTTGAAAATATTCAAAAATAAACTAGGCGTGACAATCTAGTTCACGTCCCTTTATTTACTATTGATCTGACTCACGTAAACTGCAGTATGAGCAAATTATTTAATTCTTTGTTAAGATTTGTATAGCGCTTTTTGTTTTATCTACTATTAATTCTTAACTAATGCTTATTAATTACTTATACTGGCTATACAGATTATCACACGTGAATAATTCTTATTTAAATAGAGTCTTTGATTTCTGGCATCCGAGTGATTTATATTACATTGATTTTAATTAAAAAAGAAAGGAAATTTAACAGTTAAAAAATAAATAAAGTGATTTTGACTTTCCTGGTTCTGAAGTGGATTGTAGATATGCTTCGGATGTCCCTCGCTGTCCTTGTCCAATCGGCTAGAGATAGTGATCTACTTGAGCGTCCTGGGTTTTGGCGGTGAGCTCGGAAATCAGCAACACTCTGCTTTCCTGCTATTGATGAAGTTTTACGTCTGTAGTTGCCTGCGAGAACAGCTTCACGTCCCTCGTCGATTCACGTTCCACGTCAGCGCGTGTGTGTGTGTGTGTCGTTTCGAGTTGTAGCTCTGCTTGTCAGCTGATTCGCAAATGTTTTAGACGTCCTCTCTGTCGTATTCTTGAAGTAAGGTCTTGTAGTCTTGTAGATCTCTTGCGTGCATACGCCCACAGTTAATGTAGTGCACGGTACGCTTGTTTGTTGGTGTGGAAGAGTATCTTGACTGAACGCTGTAATTACGAGTCGTTACAGTTGATCTGTTTTATGATGATCGTAATTAGGCGTGTTGACCACGTAGAGTCTTCAGATGAGTCTTCACAAAACTATGGTTTTGAGACGATCGAAGATATACGTCTGTTCTTCTTGAATACTGGCAGTAGAGTGTTTAATCAGCCCCAAAACTCCGCGTTGGTTCCAATTTCTTCGAATGATTTGATTGGCTGACACACTCTCCCTACTACCCAAAATTTGAATCACCTCAGCCCGTGAGAACGAAACTACTTTCCCACAGACTGAGAATTTATTTTATTATTAATATTCTTAACACAACGGAACTGAATTGTCGTTCCGGATTTCCTGTGGCACTTTTATATTGCAATTATCTTGGCTGCAAGCCAATTTGTGCTAATTCTAAAATATACAATCTGTTGTAAATTCTTATAGCTATAACATATTAAAAGCTCTTTTATGTAGCTCCATTATTACGGAAGTTATTAACATAAAATTAATTAAATCTGTTATTATTTAATTATATTGCATAAAATTCGTACACCCTATTATTAATATTTCGGCAAACATTTTGGCTATAATGGATTTCGCCTGAATTTACTGGTTTCCGAAATATTAATGATTGAAAGTTTGGGCGTGGTCGTATTCGTTACACAGTGAGTTGATTATGTAACAGCCGCGGACATAGGCGTGTGCGCCTTGTACAATGCACTATTATGATCGCTATAACATATGAGTGGAGTTTCGACTATTAAAATTATTTAAACATCAATATAGTATACCCTTAACATATAACTCCAAATTAATGATATTTTGTCCTGTTATATACACCCCCACTCGTTTAAAAAAAAAATGAGTGTAATATATACAATTTTTTTTTTTCAATTATTTTAAATGTACATTGATTATGCTTGCTACAATGCATTGTATTAATTATCTATGGACACATACATTGGTGTCAATGTTCTTTACATATATAACTTAATTCTAATTGAACAAAATCAATAACATTATTGTGCATGTAAATTATTGTGCAGTAAATGTTTGTAGTAAGGCTAGTAGTTAATTGCAGCGTTTAAGAATGTCAGATAAGCGTCAGACAACAGCGGCACGCGCACGCATAGGAATGTGCTGGGTTTGTTTACAGTAAGATCAAAACACCGCGCGACGTTAATTAGCTTGACCTACATTCTAACAGCTGAGAGCTACGCATTGTTGGGCGAGTGCTTCCTGTCCCGTACGCGTTTGTTTACTACCGCGCTACTAACGAACTATCGTTCATACACAACTTATTTACAATTATTATTAATATTATATAATACATTTAATTTATTTTAATCTAATTGTTATTATTTAAATAATTATTTACCCTAAACATTATATTATTTTCAAAGTGCGTCTAATATTTGGTAACCGTTTTTATGGGTGGTTCTACAATATTCTTCTAGCCACTCGTTAAGTCCTTCGGCGTCACCGGATACTACAAAAACGTTTTCCCAGGCTGCTTGTGTTGCTTGCGTGTGAACGCCGCGTCCAAGTTCCTGTTGTACCGGTCACACAATTGTCGGAGTGCTTTGTTGTATTGTATTCACCTCGAACAATGGTTTTGTACTTTCCGGTTGAAATACCTTATTAATCGGCACACAAATTTCTGGACACAAATTACTTTTGTTAAACCTAGTATATTTTTTATTTCTAGCTATTTTTGCTTTAAGTAATTTTGCATGATTTATGGCGCATCCCCCCTGGATGCGCCCCTTTCCAAGTTTTTTGGAGATTTATGGCTTTTTACTAGCCCCAAAACTCCGCGTTGGTTCCAATTTCTTCGAATGATTTGATTGGCTGACACACTCTCCCTACTACCCAAAATTTGAATCACCTCAGCCCGTGAGAACGAAACTACTTTCCCACAGACTGAGAATTTATATTATTATTAATATTCTTAACACAGCGGAACTGAATTGTCGTTCCGGATTTCCTGTGGCACTTTTATATTGCAATTATCTTGGCTGCAAGCCAATTTGTGCTAATTCTAAAATATGCAATCTGTTGTAAATTCTTATAGCTATAACATATTAAAAGCTCTTTTATGTAGCTCCATTATTACGGAAGTTATTAACATAAAATTAATTAACTCTGTTATTATTTAATTATATTGCATAAATTCGTACACCCTATTATTAATATTTCGGCAAACATTTTGGCTATAATGGATTTCGCCTGAATTTACTGGTTTCCGAAATATTAATGATTGAAAGTTTGGGCGTGGTCGTATTCGTTACACAGTGAGTTGATTATGTAACAGCCGCGGACATAGGCGTGTGCGCCTTGTACAATGCACTATTATGATTGCTATAACATATGAGTGGAGTTTCGACTATTAAAATTTATTTAAACATCAATATAGTATACCCTTAACATATAACTCCAAATTAATGATATTTTGTCCTGTTATATACACCTCCACTCGTTTAAAAAAAAAATGAGTGTAATATATACAATTATTATTTTTTTCAATTATTTTAAATGTACATTGATTATGCTTGCTACATTGTATTAATTATCTATGGACACATACATTGGTGTCAATGTTCTTTACATATATAACTTAATTCTAATTGAACAAAATCAATAACATTATTGTGCATGTAAATTATTGTGCAGTAAATGTTTGTAGTAAGGCTAGTAGTTATTTGCAGCGTTTAAGAATGTCAGATAAGCGTCAGACAACAGCGGCACGCGCACGCATAGGAATGTGCTGGGTTTGTTTACAGTAAGATCAAAACACCGCGCGACGTTAATTAGCTTGACCTACATTCTAACAGCTGAGAGCTACGCATTGTTGGGCGAGTGCTTCGTGTCCCGACGCTTTTGTTTACTACCGCGCTACTAACGAACTATCGTTCATACACAACTTATTTACAATTATTATTAATATTATATAATACATTTAATTTATTTTAATCTAATTGTTATTATTTAAATTATTATTTACCCTAAACATTATATTATTTTCAAAGTGCGTCTAATATTTAGTAGGTAACCGTTTTTATGGGTGGTTCTACAATATTCTTCTAGCCACTCGTTAAGTCCTTCGGCGTCACCGGATACTACAACAACGTCTTCCCAGGCTGCTTGTGTTGCTTGCGTGGGAACGCCGCGTCCAAGTTCCTGTTGTACCGGACACACAATTGTCGGAGTGCTTTGTTGTATTGTATTCACCTCGAACAATGGTTTTGTACTTTCCGGTTGAAATACCTTATTAATCGGCACACAAATTTCTGGACACAAATTACTTTTCTTAAACCTAGTATATTTTTTATTTCTAGCTATTTTTGCTTTAAGTAATTTTGCATGATTTATGGCGCATCCCCCCTGGATGCGCCCCTTTCCAAGTTTTTTGGAGATTTATGGCTTTTTACTAGGGTCCTTAACGCTTTGTGTATCGCTGTCTTGCGCAGTCGTATCACTTTTCGATATTTCGATTGTCTGTATATTTCTCATCTGCGTCCCATCGTTGCCCTTATATTGCCCTTTCGGTCTGCCGACATTTGGCTTACCTTTGTATTCAAAGGTCTTATCTGGGGGTTTTGACGGTGCCTGAGGTGGAGTAGAACTCGTACTTGGTCTCTGATCAGGTTGGGTATTGTATTGTACCCGTGTATTTTGACCGTCGGTATTTCGACGAAAATCTGGGTTATAACGCCAACCGCCTAAATCAAAAACTGTCTCGCTTTGCGACACTAAAATGAGCAATTCGTCAACCGTGCGAATACCTTGTGTAAACACAGCTACCCGTATATTGTGGTTGAACTGATAGGCTAGTTTAGTGACAATGTCGATTTCTGAATATGCTGAGGTTAAATGCTTTGCGCGCTCGACCTGCTGAAAGATATAATTTTCGGGCGTTATAGCTAGCTTTCTATCATAACGTCCGTATTCTAACTCGTTCCGTAACAGCCTTTGTGTGTGAGAATTCCAATACCGGCTTTCGAACTTCTGTTTGAATTCCGCGTATGTGGTTACTTTATCACGTACAATATTATACCATTTGCGCGCAGAATCACGCATCGCGTTTACTACCCATTGTATTTTATCTTGATCTTCGAGTCTCGTACCTACTCTCGCCATCTAATTTTCACAATGGCTAACAAAAATTCAATAGGGTTTTCATTATTTTCCCCTGTAAAATATACACGATTCTTTTCATCGGCAGGTCCCTGTACTAGGATATTAGGAGCGGATCTCCTACGTACTTCCTATCGCACCTTCAAGATCTCGTCATTAAGTGTTTGCAATACACTTTCTTTATTAGAATCTATATTTGATCGCGTTTCTACTATTGAAGCATCAAGCTTGTCAACACGCCGTTGTGTTTCCGTCACGACGGCTTGAATTCTTATCTCGAGCGAGTCAACCTTTTTCGCAACATCAGCGGTTTGTTTTTCACACCTACTGATGTGTTCTTTGAACCGGCCTTCCACACGCGTAACTTGTTCTATAAACGATTTCTGCATCGTGGTCTCAAAAACTTTGAACCGTTCGTTTATTTTCGTTTCTACCGTATGAACTTTTTCTCCGATTTCCGTGACTTTAGCGGTTAATTCTTTATTACTTTCTTTTATTTCCGTGACTTTAGCGTCTAAATTTTTCGTGCTTTCATCGATTTTCGCGGTCGTTTCTTTATTACTTTGTTTTATTTCGGCATTTATATCCACGTTACTATGTTCTAGTGCTTCGGTTAAACTTGATTTTTGCGCGTCTATTTTAGCCGTTAATTCCGCGTTATTTATTTCAGCATTGGCTGTAATTTGTTGAAACTTCGCGTTCATATTAGCAGTTAAATCCGCGTTTGCTTGTCTCATGTCCGCGTTCATCTGCTGTATTTGTTTAAGTATTTTTTCCATATCCATTTTTACACAACAATTTCGAATACACAATAATTTCAAATACACATCACTGCTGTACCACTACCAATCACAAAACGTTTCTTTGGGGATTGTTCAGTTGGACGCCAGCTGTTTTAAAAGTTAAAACAGCAAAATTTGTTTTAACGTAAATTAAATTTAATTTGAATTTAATTTCGTCGTGCCACATGTTCCGGGCAAGCCATTTTATAACAATATTATTTGCGTGTTGTTGTGTTGTGTGAATGTATGAGCACCTACCTGCTGTCCGATCTTGCGGTTTTTTTCTGACTAGGGCGTGTGCATTTTGGATTTGATTTCGCAAGTGTATAACAACAGCACACTAAATAATTTATTTTAAAAGTGAAGTGTGTTTTGTGAGGTTGGTAGGCTCCGTAGAACAGCAATAAAATACAATGTGGGGTAATAAAAACGGGGTTTATTACTCCAAACACACAAGAATGAAATGGTTATAAGTTCAAATATTCTTACAAACTAAACAATAAATAAATCTTGAATAATGTTTTCTGAATGATTAATAATTTTCAGAAGTTGAGCTTTAAAATTTTGATTCTAATGAAATAAAAAATCTAAAGTTACTTGAAAATATTCAAAAATAAACTAGGCGTGACAATCTAGTTCACGTCCCTTTATTTACTAGTGATCTGACTCTCGTATACTGCAGTATGAGCAAATTATTTAATTCTTTGTTAAGATTTGTATAGCGCTTTTTGTTTTATCTACTATTAATTGTTAACTAATGCTTATTAATTACTTATACTGGCTATACAGTATATCACACGTGAATAATTCTTATTTAAATAGAGTCTTTGATTTCTGGCATCCGAGTGATTTATATTACATTGATTTTAATTAAAAAAGAAAGAAAATTTAACTGTTAAAAAATAAATAAAGTGATTTTGACTTTCCTGGTTCTGAAGTGGATTGTAGATATGCTCCGGTTGTCCCTCGCTGTCCTTGTCCAATCGGCTAGAGATAGTGATCTACTTGAGCGTCCTGGATTTTGGCGGTGAGCTCGGAAATCAGCAACACTCTGCTTTCCTGCTATTGATGAAGTTTTACGTCTGTAGTTGCCTGCGAGAACAGCTTCACGTCCCTCGTCGATTCACGTTCCACGTCAGCGCGTGTGTGTGTGTGTGTGTCGTTTCGAGTTGTAGCTCTGCTTGTCAGCTGATTCGCAAATGGTTTAGACGGCCTCTCTGTCGTATTCTTGAAGTAAGGTCTTGTAGTCTTGTAGATCTCTTGCGTGCATACGCCCACAGTTAATGTAGTGCACGGTACGCTTGTTTGTTGGTGTGGAAGAGTATCTTGACTGAACGCTGTAATTACGAGTCGTTACAGTTGATCTGTTTTATGATGATCGTAATTAGGCGTGTTGACCACGTAGAGTCTTCAGATGAGTCTTCACAAAACTATGGTTTTGAGACGATCGAAGATATACGTCTGTTCTTCTTGAATACTGGCAGTAGAGTGTTTAATCAGCCCCAAAACTCCGCGTTGGTTCCAATTTCTTCGAATGATTTGATTGGCTGACACACTCTCCCTACTACCCAAAATTTGAATCACCTCAGCCCGTGAGAACGAAACTACTTTCCCACAGACTGAGAATTTATATTATTATTAATATTCTTAACACAACGGAACTGAATTGTCGTTCCGGATTTCCTGTGGCACTTTTATATTGCAATTATCTTGGCTGCAAGCCAATTTGTGCTAATTCTAAAATATGCAATCTGTTGTAAATTCTTATAGCTATAACATATTAAAAGCTCTTTTATGTAGCTCCATTATTACGGAAGTTATTAACATAAAATTAATTAACTCTGTTATTATTTAATTATATTGCATAAATTCGTACACCCTATTATTAATATTTCGGCAAACAATTTGGCTATAATGGATTTCGCCTGAATTTACTGGTTTCCGAAATATTAATGATTGAAAGTTTGGGCGTGGTCGTATTCGTTACACAGTGAGTTGATTATGTAACAGCCGCGGACATAGGCGTGTGCGCCTTGTACAATGCACTATTATGATCGCTATAACATATGAGTGGAGTTTCGACTATTAAAATTTATTTAAACATCAATATAGTATACCCTTAACATATAACTCCAAATTAATGATATTTTGTCCTGTTATATACACCTCCACTCGTTTTAAAAAAAAATGAGTGTAATATATACAATTATTATTTTTTTCAATTATTTTAAATGTACATTGATTATGCTTGCTACAATACATTGTATTAATTATCTATGGATACATACATTGGTGTCAATGTTCTTTACATATATAACTTAATTCTAATTGAACAAAATCAATAACATTATTGTGCATGTAAATTATTGTGCAGTAAATGTTTGTAGTAAGGCTAGTAGTTAATTGCAGCGTTTAAGAATGTCAGATAAGCGTCAGGCAACAGCGGCACGCGCACGCATAGGAATGTGCTGGGTTTGTTTACAGTAAGATCAAAACACCGCGCGACGTTAATTAGCTTGACCTACATTCTAACAGCTGAGAGCTACGCATTGTTGGGCGAGTGCTTCCTGTCCCGTACGCGTTTGTTTACTACCGCGCTACTAACGAACTATCGTTCATACACAACTTATTTACAATTATTATTAATATTATATAATACATTTAATTTATTTTATTCTAATTGTTATTATTTAAATTATTATTTACCCTAAACATTATATTATTTTAAAAGTGCGTCTAATATTTGGTAACCGTTTTTATGGGTGGTTCTACAATATTCTTCTAGCCACTCGTTAAGTCCTTCGGCGTCACCGGATACTACAACAACGTCTTCCCAGGCTGCTTGTGTTGCTTGCGTGGGAACGCCGCGTCCAAGTTCCTGTTGTACCGGACACACAATTGTCGGAGTGCTTTGTTGTATTGTATTCACCTCGAACAATGGTTTTGTACTTTCCGGTTGAAATACCTTATTAATCGGCACTCAAATTACTTTTCTTAAACCTAGTATATTTTTTATTTCTAACTATTTTTGCTTTAAGTAATTTTGCATGATTTATGGCGCATCCCCCCTGGGTGCGCCCCTTTCCAAGTTTTTTGGAGATTTATGGCTTTTTACTAGGGTCCTTAACGCTTTGTGTATCGCTGTCTTGCGCAGTCGTATCACTTTTCGATATTTCGATTGTCTGTATAGTTCTCATCTGCGTCCCATCGTTGCCCTTATATTGCCCTTTCGGTCTGCCGACATTTGGCTTACCTTTGTATTCAAAGGTCTTATCTGGGGGTTTTGACGGTGCCTGAGGTGGAGTAGAACTCGTACTTGGTCTCTGATCAGGTTGGGTATTGTATTGTACCCGTGTATTTTGACCGTCGGTATTTCGACGAAAATCTGGGTTATAACGCCAACCGCCTAAATCAAAAACTGTCTCGCTTTGCGACACTAAAATGAGCAATTCGTCAACCGTGCGAATACCTTGTGTAAACACAGCTACCCGTATATTGTGGTTGAACTGATAGGCTAGTTTAGTGACAATGTCGATGTCTGAATATGCTGAGGTTAAATGCTTTGCGCGCTCGACCTGCTGAATGATATAATTTTCGGGCGTTATAGCTAGCTTTCTGTCATAACGTCCGTATTCTAACTCGTTCCGTAACAGCCTTTGTGTGTGAGAATTCCTATACCGGCTTTCGAACTTCTGTTTGAATTCCGCGTATGTGGTTACTTTATCATGTACAATATTATACCATTTGCGCGCAGAATCACGCATCGCGTTTACTACCCATTGTATTTTATCTTGATCTTCGAGTCTCGTACCTACTCTCGCCATCTCATTTTCACAGGCTAACAAAAATTCAATAGGGTTTTCATTATTTTCCCCTGTAAAATATACACGATTCTTTTCATCGGCAGGTCCCTGTACTAGGATATTAGGAGCGGATCTCCTACGTACTTCCTGTCGCACCTTCAAGATCTCGTCATTAAGTGTTTGCAATACACTTTCTTTATTAGAATCTATATTTGATCGCGTTTCTACTATTGAAGCATCAAGCTTGTCAACACGCCGTTGTGTTTCCGTCACGTCGGCTTGAATTCTTATCTCGAGCGAGTCAACTTTTTTCGCAACATCAGCGGTCTGTTTTTCACACCTACTGATGTGTTCTTTGAACCGGCCTTCCACACGCGTAACTTTTTCTATAAACGATTTCTGCATCGTGGTCTCAAAAACTTTGAACCGTTCGTTTATTTTCGTTTCTACCGTATGAACTTTTTCTCCGATTTCCGTGACTTTAGCGGTTAATTCTTTATTACTTTCTTTTATTTCCGTGACTTTAGCGTCTAAATTTTTCGTGCTTTCATCGATTTTCGCGGTCGTTTCTTTATTACTTTGTTTTATTTCGGCATTTATATCCGCGTTACTATGTTCTAGTGCTTCGGTTAAACTTGATTTTTGCGCGTCTATTTTAGCCGTTAATTCCGCGTTATTTATTTCAGCATTGGCTGTAATTTGTTGAAACTTCGCGTTCATATTAGCAGTTAAATCCGCGTTTGCTTGTCTCATGTCCGCGTTCATCTGCTGTATTTGTTTAAGTATTTTTTCCATATCCATTTTTACACAACAATTTCAAATACACAATAATTTCAAATACACATCACTGCTGTACCACTACCAATCACAAAACTTTTCTTTGGGGATTGTTCAGTTGGACGCCAGCTGTTTTAAAAGTTAAAACAGCAAAATTTGTTTTAACGTAAATTAAATTTAATTTGAATTTAATTTCGTCGTGCCACATGTTCCGGGCAAGCCATTTTATAACAATATTATTTGCGTGTTGTTGTGTTGTGTGAATGTATGAGCACCTACCTGCTGTCCGATCTTGCGGTTTTCTTCTGACTAGGGCGTGTGGATTTTGGATTTGATTTCGCAAGTGTATAACAACAGCACACTAGTAGAGGGAAAGTGAGTGTTCGAAAATACTTCCGGGTTCCGAACGAAAACACTACCGGGTTCCAGTTCATGACGTCATAGAGGCACTGGCAGCTGGTGTCCGAGCTGTCCATGTGACGTCACTGTTTTGTATGTGTGTGTATGTGTGACTGAAACACTACCGTGTTCCAGTTCATGACGTCACACAGAGGCTCAAGTCGCTGGCGTCCGCATGGCTAAAACCTGTTTGAAGACGTCACGGAGGCCGTGGTTTCTGCATGTCCAAAATTTGGTAGCTGAAAACAATGTGTAGCGGATGGGGGTACCCGGAATTCGGCGGTTGCCCGGACGCGCAGAGGCGATGTCATCGGGTACCGTTACGCGAAATTTTGGGGGCATCGGGTACCGAAATTTGGTGATATGGTCCATCGGGTACCGTTACCCGAAATATTTAAATCAACGGATGGGGGTACCCGAAATGGTTGGTGTCCGAATTTTGACACCCGAAATGTTTAAATCAACGGATGGAGGTACGCGAAAGGTGGGTACGCCCTAACCGGGTTCCAGTTCATGACATCACACAGAGGCCCTGGCAGCTGGTGTCCGAATGTTAAAACAGTTCCGGGTTCCAGTTCATGACGTCACACATAGGCCCTAGTCGATGGTCTCCGTGCATGTCCAAAATTTGGTAGTCGAAAACAATGTGTAGCGGATGGGTGGGGGTACCCGGAATTCGGTGGTTGACGAGGTCCTGGACGAGCCGTCACGGAGACAATGGTACCGTTACCTGAAATTTTTGATGTTCGAAATTTGGTACACAAAATATTTAAATCAACGGATGGGGGGTACGCCCTAAAACAAGTCCTGCATAACGTCACACAGTGGACCTGCTCTCCGAGCGTTCCATATGTGTCACTGTCCATAGAGGGCGTGGTGTCCAATATTTGACACCCGAAATGTTTAAATCAACGGATGGGGGTACCTCGAAATTTTTGTGTCTGAAATTTAGTACTCGAAATATTTAAAACAACGGAGGGGGTACCCCGAAATTTTGGGGTGTCCGAAATTATGTTAAAACACTGTCGTCCGACAACGGGTGGGGGTACCCCGAAATTTTGTGGTGTCTGAAATTTAACCTGCATGTCTAGAGGACGTGATGTCTGAAATTTGACACCCGAAATGTACGCCCACATGACGCATGTGTTCGAATGTAGCAATGGGTATATGTTATGTCATTGGTGTCAGTGGCTTGTGGTTCCTATTGGATATTAATTTGTACATAAAAATAAATTATAGCCCTCCCGTTACCCGAAATTTTTGGTGTCCGAAATTTGGTACACGAAATATTTAAATCAACGGATGGGGGTACCCGAAATTTGAAAGGTGGGTACGCCCTAAAACAAGTCCTGCATGTCTGAAACACTTCCGGGTTCAGGTTCAGCACTGTGCCGACACAGAGGCCGTGGTTTCTGCAAGGCGAGGCGGTGTGGTGTATAATAAGGTACCGTTAAGCGAAATTTGGGTCATCGGGTACCCCCACACTCCGCTTAGCTCTGGACGGGAGGGTAGTGTACCGTTACGCGAAATTGGTCGGTTAAAATTTGCTAACAGTAACACTTCATTTTTAACTTCACAAGAGCTACACAGCGCACTTTTGATTTGTATACGTCAATCACAGCTATCGCATTTCGACATCGAAATTAAAGAACTCCAGGCACAACGCGTGTACCTAATACTACTAAAACCTTTTCGCTTAATCCCTTTATAGACAACACGGGGATAGTACGCGTGGGCGGACGCCTTCAACAGTCTCAGCTCAACTATAATAGTAAACACCAGATAATACTTCACCCGCAGTCTCATCTTACTAGACTAAATATAGAAAACGAGCATATTCGACTACTCCATGCCGGAGTACAATTAACGCAGTGCTCTCTACGTCAAAGATATTGGATCATCAATGATAAATCTTACATACGCTCCGTGATACACAAATGCCTCACTTGTTTTCGATTTCGCGCAACTGGCTCGAGCCAGCTTTTAGGACAATTACCCTCTTCCAGAGTCACTCCCTCTAAGCCATTTTCCCAATGTGCCGTCGACTATGCCGTTCCCATATTTCTACGTCAGGGCGGGCAGCGGTCCAAATCAATCACAAAGGCTTACATTTCACTTTTCATTTGCATGGCCACTAAGGCAATTCACCTTGAATTGGTATCAGATCTGACTGCAGACGCCTTTATAGCTGCTTTAAAACGCTTCATAGCTCCCAGGGGCATCCCTGCACAAATAGTTTCCGGTAACGGTACAAATTTCCGTCGTGCTGGCACTATATTACACGATTTGTACAAACTTTTTCAACAAGACGAATTTCAACAATCCACTCAGGACTTCGCCAGTTCACAGGAGGTCAAGTGGTCTTTAATACCTCCGTCAGCACCTCATTTCGGTGGTCTATGGGAGAGCGGAGTAAAAGCGTTAAATTTTATTTACGGCGCGTTATCGGCAGTACGCTTCTCAACTTTGAAGAGCTTTACACTGTTTTGACTCAAATAGAGTCATGTCTGAATTCACGTTCCTTGTTCGCCATTTCAAGTGATTCCGAGGATCCCGAGGCCTTGACTCCAGCACATTTCTTAGTTGGTTCTCCACTTACTGCGCTCCCGGAACCCGACTATTCGGATATAAAAATGGGTCGCTTGGGGAGATGACAGCTTCTGCAGAGATTCACCCACTCTATATGGAAGAGTTGGTCAAGAGATTATCTGCGTCAGCTGCAACAACAAAATAAATGGAGAAAACATTCAAAAAATTTGTCTCCAGAACAACTCGTCCTCATTTCAGAAGACAATACCCCACCTCTGCAGTGGAAACGTGGTATTGTCACCCAAATCTATGTAGGGCAGGATTCATTAGTACGCGTAGCGGATGTCCGCACCACAAACGGCATCCTGCGTAGGCCTATCCACAAACTGTGTCCACTTCCCGTGGCATCAGACTAATTGGTTTTTCAGTGCTTCATGCCCGGGACATTTCCGGATGAGCACATGCTCTACGTACTACTAAGTACAATGTTAAATGTACTTATTTATACATTTATATTTATATTTATGCCAAATTAATCCACGCTATTTATATGTGCATTAGCAAACATTTTAAGTGTTCTTTTTTCGTCAGTGTGATGTCAGTTATTGTGTACTGTTTTGTGCAGTGTTTATAATTATCATGAATTTTTTGGGTATATTTCTATTGTGCTATTATTATCATGAATTTTTTGGGTATACTTCTGTTGGGCTATTATTATAATGAATTTTTTGGGTATATTTCTATTGTATTATTATGTAACCTTGCTTATTATGCACTTATTGTCATGCTATTATTATTAAATTCTTTGGATTTCTATTAGTTATTGTGTAATGCTACTTACTATGTGTTATTCATTGCATGTATCATTGTCATTGAATTTGGGTATATTGTTATTATTATTATGTGTCATCAGACATTCTAGCATTTGTATTTTATTATTATATATTGTTCGATGAGTATTGATCAATATTGTATTTATATTTATGTATATTGTATTTGTATTTATGCTATCTAATGAGCCATCTTTCGATGCACCAATAGTCATTATACTATGTATTATCACACATTTCAGGTTTGTAACTTGTTAATGGATACTTGCATTTTTTCATGTAACTATACTATAACCTATGTCAAAATCACCCGATTTTGGGCGGGCAGTATGTTAAATCTTTGTATCTGTTTATATACCCGCGCGCATTCGGCCCGCGCAATTACGTCACGCTCAATGTACAGGTCGCTAATCGCGAGCTGCGATGTTAGTTAGTTAAAACTCAGCTTTCATCCGATCAGTACTCTTTTCCATTTGCTAGCCGCGGCTATGTAAAATTTAATAATGTAACTTCTTTATACAATTTTTCTTTCTTCTATCGGTATTTATCTTGGCAATGTACGCCATACGTAATTGGATGGGCCATGCGCTTCATTATATAATTATTCAATAAATGGCTAGTTAACTCAGATTCATACAGTCCACTTCTTCATTTAAAAAACACGTTTCCGATTCCTATACCAGCAGCACTTCGCATGACAAATACTAACTCTAGAAATATTCGAGAGCGTTGAGCATGCAGCAGACATGTTTATTGCGGTATCGTAAAGCGGGTTTGATTTAAAATTTAAATGATCGATTAGTACGAAGTCACGACTGTGTACGTCATTGTACGCCCTATATATCTCAAATTCTTCCATCGTGCAATTTTTTGGCCTCAGGTTCGTTGTCCGTGAGTCAATACTAATTTCTGACCATTGGATCTTTTAGAGGACGATGAAACGAAGAGAATGGTACCTTATTCGAGGTTCTAGGGCTATTTTTTAGCCATTCTATGCTTAAAATAACGCTTATTATCACTAAATAATCGTACAAATTTTTTGACCTCAGTTTCGTTGTCAGTGAGTCAATACTAATTTTTGACCATTGAATCTTGTAGAGGACGATCAGAGAAAGAGAATGGTACCTTATTCGAGGTACGAGGTCAGTTTTTACCCGTTCTATGCTTAAAATAACGCTTATTATCACTAAATAATCGTACATTTTTTTGACCTCAGTTCGTTGTCCTTGAGTCAATACTAATTTTTGACCATTGAATCTTGTAGAAGACGATGAGACGAAGAGAATGGTACCTTATGCGAGGTTCGAGGTCTATTTTTTAGTCTTTTTATGCTTAGAATAACGCTTTTAATCACTAAATAATCGTTCACTTTTTTGGTTTTTGCCCCTCAGGTTCGTTGTCCTTGAGTCAGTACTAATTTTTGTCTATTTCTACGTGTTGATCGTCACCTTCCACTTCCTTAGCCAATCCAACTGCCTCTGTGGCTTTGTGTTCTCAAATTGTAGGAACAGTGAGCTTCAATGTTGCATAGCGTCGTCTGCGAAGAAGGAAAACGCTTCTTGGGGATACTCCTACACCTCTTCGTTTACACGATGTACGTACATAGCGGAGCCAAAGATGAAAGCCTGCTGTACGCCGGGGGGGGGGGGGAAGAATGCCTTTTTTCCAAGTGATTGAATTTGTCCCTGAACTGCTCAACATTTGTCAACGTTTTCCGTTTTAGCGTTAGCCGAATCATGCAAATCATTCATAACTAACACTATTACTACTAGATCAACGTTATCGTTAGCGTTAGCGTTTTTTAGCGTTCTTAGGGTCATCTTTCTTAGCATTAGCATTAACTTTAGCGTTTGCGTTAACGTTTACGTTCTCACCGTTGACGTTCTTAGTGTTATCGTTACCGTTTTAGCGTTAGCCGAATCATGCAAAACATCGTCACTAACTGCAGTCACTGCAGATCAAGTGCAAGTATGACGTACTTTTCATGGAATTGTTGAACACAAGATTTGAAAATGCTGTTGTCATCGATTTGGAGGACAGTGGAGCTTGCCCGCAAACGCAAGAAAATAAGTTCCATGTTTTTCTGCTGAAGCGTTGGAGTGAGGCCTTCACTGAAGACCGGATGAAGTCAGTCAAGCCTTGCGTTCTCTCGTTGGTTGTGACATCTCACACAACACTTGCGAACGACAAGGTTAGCGTCCAGCTTCTAATCGACTATGTAATTAGCTTAATAATTCTTATTTTATCTTAAATAATTACAAAAAAAAATAGTTATTTTCCAACAAATTAACATAAAAAGAGATGGAAGAGAGAACGTTTATATTATTTAATACGTCACATTAATTTAGTGCTAGACGCTGATTGGACAAAATCCGTTAAATACTGTACATATACATGTATGCTTATTCAAGCAGATTCGTATCATAGTGAACACGAAAGGCTAAAGAAATTTGTGTTATGGCCCGTAAAGTTCATAGTATGGTTGCCGTGGGTTTTATTATTACCTACATCTTATACTGACAGAGTTCGGTGCGCTTTTTGTTCGACCCATGCTAGAAAAGTGGGTAACGAACCTATGAGAGAACGCCAAAAATGGACTCGATTGTATCGTTTTCTAAGAACAAAATCCAATAATAAAAAGTTTATAGATGTTTAGAAGTGATGTGTTTTTGCGAGAGTGGTGTATGTCGTTCGCCTCCGTATGATACACTTTGTAATATATTATGTAAAGATAAACGTAAACGTTTAAATCTGGAAAAAATTAGTCGCTATAGAGGTAAAAACAATTTCTGTGTACATGTACTGGACGCCTGTAATTTGCTGCGAACAGCATGGAACCTCGTGACAGCTAAAACTATTGAAAATTGTTTCACTCATGCTCGATTCATTTTAAATTCAGAGATTAAACAAACCGAATGCGAAGAAATTGAAAATGGACCTACCCTGTCTGAAATGTTTAATCACGTATCATCAGCATTAAATGATTCAGTTTCTCTAAATGAGTAGATGTCTGTCGACGAGAACGTAACTACGGCTCTCGTATTAACAGAGAGTGATATCGTAGAAATAGTGAAAACTGTGAAAATGATGAGTGTGCCGACGAACTTGACATGGAAAATGATATGACAGGAGTTCCTACCGCTAGGATACACTTTCATTGCTGAGATGTGTTCATCGATTTTTAGAAGCCAACTCTGAATGTGAAATGTTTGAGCACGTCGATAAACTAGAACAATTTATTGAAAATCAAGTAGTGCAGAATTCTGTACAAAAGAAAATAACGAACTATTTTAAAAAGAATTGAACATTTTCACTACATTAACTTTACATTTTAAGAAAAAATTAATTACTGTATAATAATCCAGGAGGATAAATAAAACGATCATATATTAGTACGTATTCAATATTCTTTATTGATTTATTTTACTAATAAATTCAGTAAGTAATATCTTCTGTATTTGACCATTTACAGTACAGTAGGTTCTGTACCTCATTTTGTTTCACTTTTTATCTGTTAACACGAAATTCGGTTAACACGAAATATAGGTTAACACGGAAAAAACAGCTGGTCCCCGTCATTTCGTGTTAAACGTGTCCCACTGTATATTTAGAGGGAGAGAGAGAGAAAGCCTTCAAGGCTGTAAAAGAGAGAGAGAGAGAGAAAGCGAGTCAGCCTTCAAGGCTGTGTGTGTGTGTGTGTGTGTGTGTGTGTGTGTGTGTGTGAGAGAGAGAGAGAGAGAGAGAGAGAGAGAGAGAGAGAGAGAGAGAGAGAGAGAGAGAGAGAGAGAGAGAGAGTTGAGTATCACTACAACAGACCGGCTGACAACTTGCTTGCAAACCAGTTTTTAGAGCTGGTTGAAACACACACACACACACACACACGAACGCACGCACGCATGGTCTATACAAAGGATCAGTGCACTCAAGTTCAAGGATATGCACAATATAATTTAAAGTAAATACTTGCAAATAGTTACTTTTCAGTGGTGTACTACGTATGGGAGATATAATCAATCATTTATCTAATGATATAAAAATCATTATTTCCTATAATTGGATATATATATATATATATATATATATCTATGTTTAACTATTGATATCATTCATCTGTAACGTCAGGACGTCATTAAACATCAAATTTCGGTGTCAGGTAACCATTACTCCAAACTTTTCGCGTATCGGTACACGATGGCCCATACCAAATCTGCTACATGCAGAAACCAACTACCATCCCCTCTGTGATGTCATTAATCACCAAATTTCGGTGTCAGGTACCCGATGCCCGCAAATTTTAACCGACCAATTTCGCGTATCGGTACACTACCCTCCCGTCCAGAGCTAAGCGGAGTGTGGGGGTACCCGATGACCCAAATTTCGCTTAACGGTACCTTATTATACACCACACCGCCTCGCCTTGCAGAAACCACGGCCTCTGTGTCGGCACAGTGCTGAACCTGAACCCGGAAGTGTTTCAGACATGCAGGACTTGTTTTAGGGCGTACCCACCTTTCAAATTTCGGGTACCCCCATCCGTTGATTTAAATATTTCGTGTACCAAATTTCGGACACCAAAAATTTCGGGTAACGGGAGAGCTATAATTTATTTTTATGTACAAATTAATATCCAATAGGAACCACAAGCCACTGACACCAATGACATAACATATACCCATTGCTACATTCGAACACATGCGTCATGTGGGCGTACATTTCGGGTGTCAAATTTCAGACATCACGTCCTCTAGACATGCAGGTTAAATTTCAGACACCACAAAATTTCGGGGTACCCCCACCCGTTGTCGGACGACAGTGTTTTAACATAATTTCGGACACCCCAAAATTTCGGGGTACCCCCTCCGTTGTTTTAAATATTTCGAGTACTAAATTTCAGACACAAAAATTTCGAGGTACCCCCATCCGTTGATTTAAACATTTCGGGTGTCAAATATTGGACACCACGCCCTCTATGGACAGTGACACATATGGAACGCTCGGAGAGCAGGTCCTCTGTGTGACGTTATGCAGGACTTGTTTTAGGGCGTACCCCCCATCCGTTGATTTAAATATTTTGTGTACCAAATTTCGAACATCAAAAATTTCAGGTAACGGTACCATTGTCTCCGTGACGGCTCGTCCAGGACCTCGTCAACCACCGAATTCCGGGTACCCCCACCCGTCCGCTACACATTGTTTTCGACTACCAAATTTTGGACATGCACGGAGACCATCGACTAGGGCCTATGTGTGACGTCATGAACTGGAACCCGGAACTGTTTTAACATTCGGACACCAGCTGCCAGGGCCTCTGTGTGATGTCATGAACTGGAACCCGGTTAGGGCGTACCCACCTTTCGCGTACCCCCATCCGTTGATTTAAACATTTCGGGTGTCAAAATTCGGACACCAACCATTTCGGGTACCCCCATCCGTTGATTTAAATATTTCGGGTAACGGTACCCGATGGACCATATCACCAAATTTCGGTACCCGATGCCCCCAAAATTTCGCGTAACGGTACCCGATGACATCGCCTCTGCGCGTCCGGGCAACCGCCGAATTCCGGGTACCCCCATCCGCTACACATTGTTTTCGGCTACCAAATTTTGGACATGCAGAAACCACGGCCTCCGTGACGTCTTCAAACAGGTTTTAGCCATACGGACGCCAGCGACTTGAGCCTCTGTGTGACGTCATGAACTGGAACACGGTAGTGTTTCAGTCACACATACACAAACATACAAAACAGTGACGTCACATGGACAGCTCGGACACCAGCTGCCAGTGCCTCTATGACGTCATGAACTGGAACCCGGTAGTGTTTTCGTTCGGAACCCGGAAGTGTTTTCGAACACTCACTTTCCCTCTACTATAAAATAAGTTATTTTAAAAGTGAAGAGTTTTGTGAGGTTGGTAGGCTCCGTAGTACAGCAATAAAAACAATGTGGGTAATAAAAACGGGGTTTATTACTCCAAACACACAAGAATGAAATGGTTATAAGTTCAAATATTCTTACAAACTAAACAATAAATAAATCTTGAATAATGTTTTCTGTTATAACGCCAACCGCCTAAATCAAAAACTGTCTCGCTTTGCGACACTAAAATGAGCAATTCGTCAACCGTGCGAATACCTTGTGTAAACACAGCTACCCGTATATTGTGGTTGAACTGATAGGCTAGTTTAGTGACAATGTCGATGTCTGAAAATGCTGGAGTTAAATGCTTTGCGCGCTCGACCTGCTGAATGATATAATTTTCGGGCGTTATAGCTAGCTTTCTGTCATAACGTCCGTATTCTAACTCGTTCCGTAACAGCCTTTGTGTGTGAGAATTCCAATACCGGCTTTCGAACTTCTGTTTGAATTCCGCGTATGTGGTTACTTTATCACGTACAATATTATACCATTTGCGCGCAGAATCACGCATCGCGTTTTCTACCCATTGTATTTTATCTTGATCTTCGAGTCTCGTACCTACTCTCGCCATCTCATTTTCACAGGCTAACAAAAATTCAATAGGGTTTTCATTATTTTCTCCTGTAAAATATACACGATTCTTTTCATCGGCAGGTCCCTGTACTAGGATATTAGGAGCGGATCTCCTACGTACTTCCTGTCGCACCTTCAAGATCTCGTCATTAAGTGTTTGCAATACACTTTCTTTATTAGAATCTATATTTGATCGCGTTTCTACTATTGAAGCATCAAGCTTGTCAACACGCCGTTGTGTTTCCGTCACGTCGGCTTGAATTCTTATCTCGAGCGAGTCAACTTTTTTCGCAACATCAGCGGTCTGTTTTTCACACCTACTGATGTGTTCTTTGAACCGGCCTTCCACACGCGTAACTTGTTCTATAAACGATTTCTGCATCGTGGTCTCAAAAACTTTGAACCGTTCGTTTATTTTCGTTTCTACCGTATGAACTTTTTCTCCGATTTCCGTGACTTTAGCGGTTAATTCTTTATTACTTTCTTTTATTTCCGTGACTTTAGCGTCTAAATTTTTCGTGCTTTCATCGATTTTCGCGGTCGTTTCTTTATTACTTTGTTTTATTTCGGCATTTATATCCGCGTTACTATGTTCTAGTGCTTCGGTTAAACTTGATTTTTGCGCGTCTATTTTAGCCGTTAATTCCGCGTTATTTATTTCAGCATTAGCTGTAATTTGTTGAAACTTCGCGTTCATATTAGCAGTTAAATCCGCGTTTGCTTGTCTCATGTCCGCGTTCATCTGCTGTATTTGTTTAAGTATTTTTTCCATATCCATTTTTACACAACAATTTCAAATACACAATAATTTCAAATACACATCACTGCTGTACCACTACCAATCACAAAACTTTTCTTTGGGGATTGTTCAGTTGGACGCCAGCTGTTTTAAAAGTTAAAACAGCAAAATTTGTTTTAACGTAAATTAAATTTAATTTGAATTTAATTTCGTCGTGCCACATGTTCCGGGCAAGCCATTTTATAACAATATTATTTGCGTGTTGTTGTGTTGTGTGAATGTATGAGCACCTACCTGCTGTCCGATCTTGCGGTTTTCTTCTGACTAGGGCGTGTGGATTTTGGATTTGATTTCGCAAGTGTATAACAACAGCACACTAAATAAGTTATTTTAAAAGTGAAGAGTTTTGTGAGGTTGGTAGGCTCCGTAGTACAGCAATAAAAACAATGTGGGGTAATAAAAACGGGGTTTATTACTCCAAACACACAAGAATGAAATGGTTATAAGTTCAAATATTCTTACAAACTAAACAATAAATAAATCTTGAATAATGTTTTCTGAATGATTAATAATTTTCAGAAGTTGAGCTCGTTATTTTAACTGAGAATTTAATTAATCAATTTAATTTAATCCAATTTAATTTCAATGTTTTAAAATTTTGATTCTAATGAAATAAAAACTCTAAAGTTACTTGAAAATATTCAAAAATAAACTAGGCGTGACAATCTAGTTCACGTCCCTTTATTTACTAGTGATCTGACTCACGTATACTGCAGTATGAGCAAATTATTTAATTCTTTGTTAAGATTTGTATAGCGCTTTTTGTTTTATCTACTATTAATTCTTAACTAATGCTTATTAATTACTTATACTGGCTATACAGATTATCACACGTGAATAATTCTTATTTAAATAGAGTCTTTGATTTCTGGCATCCGAGTGATTTATATTACATTGATTTTAATTAAAAAAGAAAGAAAATTTAACTGTTAAAAAATAAATAAAGTGATTTTGACTTTCCTGGTTCTGAAGTGGATTGTAGATATGCTCCGGATGTCCCTCGCTGTCCTTGTCCAATCGGCTAGAGATAGTGATCTACTTGAGCGTCCTGGGTTTTGGCGGTGAGCTCGGAAATCAGCAACACTCTGCTTTCCTGCTATTGATGAAGTTTTACGTCTGTAGTTGCCTGCGAGAACAGCTTCACGTCCCTCGTCGATTCACGTTCCACGTCAGCGCGTGTGTGTGTGTGTGTGTGTCGTTTCGAGTTGTAGCTCTGCTTGTCAGCTGATTCGCAAATGGTTTAGACGGCCTCTCTGTCGTATTCTTGAAGTAAGGTCTTGTAGTCTTGTAGATCTCTTGCGTACATACGCCCACAGTTAATGTAGTGCACGGTACGCTTGTTTGTTGGTGTGGAAGAGTATCTTGACTGAACGCTGTAATTACGAGTCGTTACAGTTGATCTGTTTTATGATGATCGTAATTAGGCGTGTTGACCACGTAGAGTCTTCAGATGAGTCTTCGCAAAACTATGGTTTTGAGACGATCGAAGATATACGTCTGTTCTTCTTGAATACTGGCAGTAGAGTGTTTAATCAGCCCCAAAACTCCGCGTTGGTTCCAATTTCTTCGAATGATTTGATTGGCTGGCACACTCTTCCTACTACCCAAAATTTGAATCATCTCAGCCCGTGAGAACAAAACTACTTTCCCACAGACTGAGAATTTATATTATTATTAATATTCTTAACACAACGGAACTGAATTTTCGTTCCGGATTTCCTGTGGCACTTTTATATTGCAATTATCTTGGCTGCAAGCCAATTTGTGCTAATTCTAAAATGTACAATCTGTTGTAAATTCTTATAGCTATAACATATTAAAAGCTCCTTTATGTAGCTCCATTATTACGGAAGTTATTAACGTAAAATTAATTAACTCTGTTATTATTTAATTATATTGCATAAAATTCGCACACCCTATTATTAATATTTCGGCAAACATTTTGGCTATAATGGATTTCTCCTGAATTTACTGGTTTCCGAAATATTAATGATTGAAAGTTTGGGCGTGGTCGTATTCGTTACACAGTGAGTTGGTTATGTAACAGCCGCGGACATAGGCGTGTGCGCCTTGTACAATGCACTATTATGATCGCTATAACATATGAGTGGAGTTTCGATTATTAAAATTTATTTAAACATCAATATAGTATACCCTTAACATATAACTCCAAATTAATGATATTTTGTCCTGTTATATACACCCCACTCGTTTTAAAAAAATGAGTGTAATATATACAAATTTTTTTTTTCAATTATTTTAAATGTACATTGATTATGCTTGCTACAATACATTGTATTAATTATCTATGGACACATACATTGGTGTCAATGTTCTTTACATATATAACTTAATTCTAATTGAACAAAATCAATAACATTATTGTGCATGTAAATTATTGTGCAGTAAATGTTTGTAGTAAGGCTAGTAGTTAATTGTAGCGTTTAAGAATGTCAGATAAGCGTCAGACAACAGCGGCACGCGCACGCATAGGAATGTGCTGGGTTTGTTTACAGTAAGATCAAAACACCGCGCGACGTTAATTAGCTTGACCTACATTCTAACAGCTGAGAGCTACGCATTGTTGGGCGAGTGCTTCCTGTCCCGTACGCGTTTGTTTACTACCGCGCTACTAACGAACTATCGTTCATACACAACATATTTACAATTATTATTAATATTATATAATACATTTAATTTTTTTTAATGCTAATTGTTATTATTTAAATTATTATTTACCCTAAACATTATATTATTTTCAAAGTGCGTCTAATATTTGGTAACCGTTTTTATGGGTGGTTCTACAATATTCTTCTAGCCACTCGTTAAGTCCTTCGGCGTCACCGGATACTACAACAACGTCTTCCCAGGCTGCTTGTGTTGCTTGCGTGGGAACGCCGCGTCCAAGTTCCTGTTGTACCGGACACACAATTGTCGGAGTGCTTTGTTGTATTGTATTCACCTCGAACAATGGTTTTGTACTTTCCGGTTGAAATACCTTATTAATCGGCACACAAATTTCTGGACACAAATTACTTTTCTTAAACCTAGTATATTTTTTATTTCTAGCTATTTTTGCTTTAAGTAATTTTGCATGATTTATGGCGCATCCCCCCTGGATGCGCCCCTTTCCAAGTTTTTTGGAGATTTATGGCTTTTTACTAGGGTCCTTAACGCTGTGTGTATCGCTGTCTTGCGCAGTCGTATCACTTTTCGATATTTCGATTGTCTGTATAGTTCTCATCTGCGTCCCATCGTTGCCCTTATATTGCCCTTTCGGTCTGCCGACATTTGGCTTACCTTTGTATTCAAAGGTCTTATCTGGGGGTTTTGACGGTGTCTGAGGTGGAGTAGAACTCGTACTTGGTCTCTGATCAGGTTGGTTATTGTATTGTAACCGTGTATTTTGACCGTCGGTATTTCGACGAAAATCTGGGTTATAACGCCAACCGCCTAAATCAAAAACTGTCTCGCTTTGCGACACTAAAATGAGCAATTCGTCAACCGTGCGAATACCTTGTGTAAACACAGCTACCCGTATATTGTGGTTGAACTGATAGGCTAGTTTAGTGACAATGTCGATGTCTGAAAATGCTGGAGTTAAATGCTTTGCGCGCTCGACCTGCTGAATGATATAATTTTCGGGCGTTATAGCTAGCTTTCTGTCATAACGTCCGTCTTCTAACTCGTTCCGTAACAGCCTTTGTGTGTGAGTATTCCAATACCGGCTTTCGAACTTCTGTTTGAATTCCGCGTATGTGGTTACTTTATCACGTACAATATTATACCATTTGCGCGCAGAATCACGCATCGCGTTTACTACCCATTGTATTTTATCTTGATCTTCGAGTCTCGTACCTACTCTCGCCATCTCATTTTCACAGGCTAACAAAAATTCAATAGGGTTTTCATTATTTTCCCCTGTAAAATATACACGATTCTTTTCATCGGCAGGTCCCTGTACTAGGATATTAGGAGCGGATCTCCTACGTACTTCCTGTCGCACCTTGAAGATCTCGTCATTAAGTGTTTGCAATACACTTTCTTTATTAGAATCTATATTTGATCGCGTTTCTACTAGTGAAGCATCAAGCTTGTCAACACGCCGTTGTGTTTCCGTCACGACGGCTTGAATTCTTATCTCGAGCGAGTCAACTTTTTTCGCAACATCAGCGGTCTGTTTTTCACACCTACTGATGTGTTCTTTGAACCGGCCTTCCACACGCGTAACTTGTTCTATAAACGATTTCTGCATCGTGGTCTCAAAAACTTTGAACCGTTCGTTTATTTTCGTTTCTACCGTATGAACTTTTTCTCTGATTTCCGTGACTTTAGCGGTTAATTCTTTATTACTTTCTTTTATTTCCGTGACTTTAGCGTCTAAATTTTTCGTGCTTTCATCGATTTTCGCGGTCGTTTCTTTATTACTTTGTTTTATTTCGGCATTTATATCCGCGTTACTATGTTCTAGTGCTTCGGTTAAACTTGATTTTTGCGCGTCTATTTTAGCCGTTAATTCCGCGTTATTTATTTCAGCATTGGCTGTAATTTGTTGAAACTTCGCGTTCATATTAGCAGTTAAATCCGCGTTTGCTTGTCTCATGTCCGCGTTCATCTGCTGTATTTGTTTAAGTATTTTTTCCATATCCATTTTTACACAACAATTTCAAATACACAATAATTTCAAATACACATCACTGCTGTACCACTACCAATCACAAAACTTTTCTTTGGGGATTGTTCAGTTGGACGCCAGCTGTTTTAAAAGTTAAAACAGCAAAATTTGTTTTAACGTAACTTAAATTTAATTTGAATTTAATTTCGTCGTGCCACATGTTCCGGGCAAGCCATTTTATAACAATATTATTTGCGTGTTGTTGTGTTGTGTGAATGTATGAGCACCTACCTGCTGTCCGATCTTGCGGTTTTCTTCTGACTAGGGCGTGTGGATTTTGGATTTGATTTCGCAAGTGTATAACAACAGCACACTAAATAAGTTATTTTAAAAGTGAAGAGTTTTGTGAGGTTGGTAGGCTCCGTAGTACAGCAATAAAATACAATGTGGGGTAATAAAAACGGGGATTATTACTCCAAACACACAAGACTGAAATGGTTATAAGTTCAAATATTCTTACAAACTAAACAATAAATAAATCTTGAATAATGTTTTCTGAATGATTAATAATTTTCAGAAGTTGAGCTCGTTATTTTGAAAGAGTTTATTTTAACTGAGAATTTAATTAATCAATTCAATTTAATTCCAATGTCTTTAAAAATTTGATTCCAATGAAATAAAAACTCTAAAGTTACTTGAAAATATTCAAAAATAAACTAGGCGTGACAATCTAGTTCACTTCCCTTTATTTACTAGTGATCTGACTCACGTATACTGCAGTATGAGCAAATTATTTAATTCTTTGTTAAGATTTGTATAGCGCTTTTTGTTTTATCTACTATTAATTCTTAACTAATGCTTATTAATTACTTATACTGGCTATACAGATTATCACACGTGAATAATTCTTATTTAAATAGAGTCTTTGACTTCTGGCATCCGAGTGATTTATATTACATTGATTTTAATTAAAAAAGAAAGAAAATTTAACTGTTAAAAAATAAATAAAGTGATTTTGACTTTCCTGGTTCTGAAGTGGATTGTAGATATGCTCCGGATGTCCCTCGCTGTCCTTGTCCAATCGGCTAGAGATAGTGATCTACTTGAGCGTCCTGGGTTTTGGCGGTGAGCTCGGAAATCAGCAACACTCTGCTTTCCTGCTATTGATGAAGTTTTACGTCTGTAGTTGCCTGCGAGAACAGCTTCACGTCCCTCGTCGATTCACGTTCCACGTCAGCGTGTGTGTGTGTGTGTGTGTGTCGTTTCGAGTTGTAGCTCTGCTTGTCAGCTGATTCGCAAATGGTTTAGACGGCCTCTCTGTCGTATTCTTGAAGTAAGGTCTTGTAGTCTTGTAGATCTCTTGCGTGCATACGCCCACAGTTAATGTAGTGCACGGTACGCTTGTTTGTTGGTGTGGAAGAGTATCTTGACTGAACGCTGTAATTACGAGTCGTTACAGTTGATCTGTTTTATGATGATCGTAATTAGGCGTGTTGACCACGTAGAGTCTTCAGATGAGTCTTCACAAAACTATGGTTTTGAGACGATCGAAGATATACGTCTGTTCTTCTTGAATACTGGCAGTAGAGTGTTTAATCAGCGCCAAAACTCCGCGTTGGTTCCAATTTCTTCGAATGATTTGATTGGCTGACACACTCTCCCTACTACCCAAAATTTGAATCACCTCAGCCCGTGAGAACGAAACTACTTTCCCACAGACTGAGAATTTATATTATTATTAATATTCTTAACACAACGGAACTGAATTGTCGTTCCGGATTTCCTGTGGCACTTTTATATTGCAATTATCTTGGATGCAAGCCAATTTGTGCTAATTCTAAAATATACAATCTGTTGTAAATTCTTATAGCTATAACATATTAAAAGCTCCTTTATGTAGCTCCATTATTACGGAACTTATTAACATAAAATTAATTAACTCTGTTATTATTTAATTATATTGCATAAAATTCGCACACCCTATTATTAATATTTCGGCAAACATTTTGGCTATAAGATCAAAACACCGCGCGACGTTAATTAGCTTGACCTACATTCTAACAGCTGAGAGCTACGCATTGTTGGGCGAGTGCTTCCTGTCCCGTACGCGTTTGTTTACTACCGCACTACTAACGAACTATCGTTCATACACAACTTATTTACAATTATTATTAATATTATATAATACATTTAATGCTAATTGTTATTATTTAAATTATTATTTACCCTAAACATTATATTATTTTCAAAGTGCGTCTAATATTTGGTAACCGTTTTTATGGGTGGTTCTACAATATTCTTCTAGCCACTCGTTAAGTCCTTCGGCGTCACCGGATACTACAACAACGTCTTCCCAGGCTGCTTGTGTTGCTTGCGTGGGAACGCCGCGTCCAAGTTCCTGTTGTACCGGACACACAATTGTCGGAGTGCTTTGTTGTATTGTATTCACCTCGAACAATGGTTTTGTACTTTCCGGTTGAAATACCTTATTAATCGGCACACAAATTTCTGGACACAAATTACTTTTCTTGAACCTAGTATATTTTTTATTTCTAGCTATTTTTGCTTTAAGTAATTTTGCATGATTTATGGCGCATCCCCCCTGGATGCGCCCCTTTCCAAGTTTTTTGGAGATTTATGGCTTTTTACTAGGGTCCTTAACGCTTTGTGTATCGCTGTCTTGCGCAGTCGTATCACTTTTCGATATTTCGATTGTCTGTATAGTTCTCATCTGCGTCCCATCGTTGCCCTTATATTGCCCTTTCGGTCTGCCGACATTTGGCTTACCTTTGTATTCAAAGGTCTTATCTGGGGGTTTTGACGGTGTCTGAGGTGGAGTAGAACTCGTACTTGGTCTCTGATCAGGTTGGGTATTGTATTGTACCCGTGTATTTTGACCGTCGGTATTTCGACGAAAATCTGGGTTATAACGCCAACCGCCTAAATCAAAAACTGTCTCGCTTTGCGACACTAAAATGAGCAATTCGTCAACCGTGCGAATACCTTGTGTAAACACAGCTACCCGTATATTGTGGTTGAACTGATAGGCTAGTTTAGTGACAATGTCGATGTCTGAAAATGCTGGGGTTAAATGCTTTGCGCGCTCGACCTGCTGAATGATATAATTTTCGGGCGTTATAGCTAGCTTTCTGTCATAACGTCCGTATTCTAACTCGTTCCGTAACAGTCTTTGTGTGTGAGAATTCCAATACCGGCTTTCGAACTTCTGTTTGAATTCCGCGTATGTGGTTACTTAATCACGTACAATATTATACCATTTGCGCGCAGAATCACGCATCGCGTTTACTACCCATTGTATTTTATCTTGATCTTCGAGTCTCGTACCTACTCTCGCCATCTCATTTTCACAGGCTAACAAAAATTCAATAGGGTTTTCATTATTTTCCCCTGTAAAATATATACGATTCTTTTCATCGGCAGGTCCCTGTACTAGGATATTAGGAGCGGATCTCCTACGTACTTCCTGTCGCACCTTCAAGATCTCGTCATTAAGTGTTTGCAATACACTTTCTTTATTAGAATCTATATTTGATCGCGTTTCTACTATTGAAGCATCAAGCTTGTCAACACGCCGTTGTGTTTCCGTCACGTCGGCTTGAATTCTTATCTCGAGCGAGTCAACTTTTTTCGCAACATCAGCGGTCTGTTTTTCACACCTACTGATGTGTTCTTTGAACCGGGCTTCCACACGCGTAACTTGTTCTATAAACGATTTCTGCATCGTGGTCTCAAAAACTTTGAACCGTTCGTTTATTTTCGTTTCTACCGTATGAACTTTTTCTCCGATTGCCGTGACTTTTGCGGTTAATTCTTTATTACTTTCTTTTATTTCCGTGACTTTAGCGTCTAAATTTTTCGTGCTTTCATCGATTTTCGCGGTCGTTTCTTTATTACTTTGTTTTATTTCGGCATTTATATCCGCGTTACTATGTTCTAATGCTTCGGTTAAACTTGATTTTTGCGCGTCTATTTTAGCCGTTAATTCCGCGTTATTTATTTCAGCATTGGCTGTAATTTGTTGAAACTTCGCGTTCATATTAGCAGTTAAATCCGCGTTTGCTTGTCTCATGTCCGCGTTCATCTGCTGTATTTGTTTAAGTATTTTTTCCATATCCATTTTTACACAACAATTGCAAATACACAATAATTTCAAATACACATCACTGCTGTACCACTACCAATCACAAAACTTTTCTTTGGGGATTGTTCAGTTGGACGCCAGCTGTTTTAAAAGTTAAAACAGCAAAATTTGTTTTAACGTAAATTAAATTTAATTTGAATTTAATTTCGTCGTGCCAAATGTTCCGGGCAAGCCATTTTGTAACAATATTATTTGCGTGTTGTTGTGTTGTGTGAATGTATGAGCAGTGGTGCCGATCCCCCCCAAGCCCTATGTCGCTTCCCCCCCAACTCCAGGCTCGATTACTAAAAAAAAAAAAAAAGCAAAAGCTCTTTTTATAATGGATCACAATTTAGCATTTTCAGTAAAACGTGATTAGTTTTACAGTATACAGTATCAAATCTCAATCACTTCATTGGAAAAATACTTAGATTTGCAACTTTAATGCCTTACGTAAATTTGTTCCCTTAATAAAATGTTATAAACAATTCCGTCCTTTTATAGACTTTAGTGTACTAAAACATAGTAGAAAGCAAGATAATTAAAAAATCTAAACGCAAATTTCTATTGCACACTGTACTTTATTAATACAGTAAGTAAAAAAAAATGGATTTCAAAATTACATTATAAATAAATCTATATCTATATATCTACTATAATATTTTAAGCTTACAATCACAACATTTTTGTTATCTGAAGTTGAAATGTAACTTATAAGTAAGAAAAAAATTATAATATTAATAATCAGTGTTGTGTTTTTAGGTGTTCAATAATATTTGTTGTCTTTGTTTGGTGGAAAAGGCAAACTTGTCAATGATTTCTTCGTGCGGAATCTTGCTTAAAACTCCAGACTCACTACATAAAATTAACAAACTTTTTAACAATGTATCACTCATGCTCGTTCTAAGACGATTTTTGACAATTTTGATGCGGCTCATGGTTCTCTCTGCCGAACAGCTTGTTACGGAAAGAGATAAAAGAATCTTGTAGAGTCTATTTAAATTTGGAAAACCCGCTTTATATAAAAATCCCTCCTTAAGGCGTTTGAATAAAGCGTTGTTTTTCCCAATCAAACGTCTTAACTTTATTTTTATCAAAATTATTAGTGTGCAAGTCCAAAACAATAAAATCGAACTTTGTGTTTTTCAAAATTCCCTCGCACACAAAAAGTCCGCACATGTGAAAGCACCCTCGTAGTATAATATTTTAGTGTACAAAATAAAGCTTTATATGTAAATTTATCAAATAAGCGATTATTTGAAAATAAATGTAGATAAATAAGGAAAGTGAGACTGCTCAAGTTGTACACGAGAAAATTTTTTGAAGCAGCAAAATAATTAAAGAACTTTAGGTCGTTTGAAAGCGTCTGTTCCACCAACGTAGGGAACTTCCATTCGCTTTCAAACGATCTAATTTTCTTTAAGTATTTTATGACTTCAAAAAATTGTTTAGCCTACAACTTGACCAGTCTCGCCTTCTTTGTTTTTCAATATGTATTTACAAATAATCGCTTTTTTAATAAATTAAAATATAAAGCTGTATTTTGTACACTAAAATTATTGTACTGTGATTCGTGGATGTCTCATCACGTGATACACCATGCAGCCCCCTTAAGCAAGCTTTGACGCAAATTGCGACCAGGAAATACGTTCTCACATTGTATTCGGTATTTTTAGTAATAGTAAATTTCATACAACAGTAAAAAAAAATCCCCCCCAAAAATTTTTCAAATGTCGCCAATGGCGACACGATACCCCCCTGTAGGCACCCCTGTGTATGAGCACCTACCTGCAGTCCGATCTTGCGGTTTTCTTCTGACTAGGGCGTGTGGATTTTGGATTTGATTTCGCAAGTGTATAACAACAGCACACTAAATAAGTTATTTTAAAAGTGAAGAGTTTTGTGAGGTTGGTAGGCTCCGTAGTACAGCAATAAAATACAATGTGGGGTAATAAAAACGGGGTTTATTACTCCAAACACACAAGAATGAAATGGTTATAAGTTCAAATATTCTTACAAACTAAACAATAAATAAATCTTGAATAATGTTTTCTGAATGATTAATAATTTTCAGAAGTTGAGCTCGTTATTTTGAAAGAGTTTATTTTAACTGAGAATTTAATTAATCAATTCAATTTAATTTCAATGTCTTTAAAAATTTGATTCCAATGAAATAAAAACTCTAAAGTTACTTGAAAATATTCAAAAATAAACTAGGCGTGACAATCTAGTTCACGTCCCTTTATTTACTAGTGATCTGACTCACGTATACTGCAGTATGAGCAAATTATTTAATTCTTTGTTAAGATTTGTATAGCGCTTTTTGTTTTATCTACTATTAATTCTTAACTAATGCTTATTAATTACTTATACTGGCTATACAGATTATCACACGTGAATAATTCTTATTTAAATAGAGTCTTTGATTTCTGGCATCCGAGTGATTTATATTACATTGATTTTAATTAAAAAAGAAAGAAAATTTAACTGTTAAAAAATAAATAAAGTGATTTTGACTTTCCTGGTTCTGAAGTGGATTGTAGATATGCTCCGGATGTCCCTCGCTGTCCTTGTCCAATCGGCTAGAGATAGTGATCTACTTGAGCGTCCTGGGTTTTGGCGGTGAGCTCGGAAATCAGCAACACTCTGCTTTCCTGCTATTGATGAAGTTTTACGTCTGTAGTTGCCTGCGAGAACAGCTTCACGTCCCTCGTCGATTCACGTTCCACGTCAGCGTGTGTGTGTGTGTGTCGTATCGAGTTGTAGCTCTGCTTGTCAGCTGATTCGCAAATGGTTTAGACGGCCTCTCTGTCGTATTCTTGAAGTAAGGTCTTGTAGTCTTGTAGATCTCTTGCGTGCATACGCCCACAGTTAATGTAGTGCACGGTACGCTTGTTTGTTGGTGTGGAAGAGTATCTTGACTGAACGCTGTAATTACGAGTCGTTACAGTTGATCTGTTTTATGATGATCGTAATTAGGCGTGTTGACCACGTAGAGTCTTCAGATGAGTCTTCACAAAACTATGGTTTTGAGACGATCGAAGATATACGTCTGTTCTTCTTGAATACTGGCAGTAGAGTGTTTAATCAGCCCCAAAACTCGGCGTTGGTTCCAATTTCTTCGAATGATTTGATTGGCTGACACACTCTCCCTACTACCCAAAATTTGAATCACCTCAGCCCGTGAGAACGAAACTACTTTCCCACAGACTGAGAATTTATATTATTATTAATATTCTTAACACAACGGAACTGAATTGTCGTTCCGGATTTCCTGTGGCACTTTTATATTGCAATTATCTTGGCTGCAAGCCAATTTGTGCTAATTCTAAAATATACAATCTGTTGTAAATTCTTATAGCTATAACATATTAAAAGCTCCTTTATGTAGCTCCATTATTACGGAACTTATTAACATAAAATTAATTAACTCTGTTATTATTTAATTATATTGCATAAAATTCGCACACCCTATTATTAATATTTCGGCAAACAGTTTGGCTATAATGGATTTCGCCTGAATTTACTGGTTTCCGAAATATTAATGATTGAAAGTTTGGGCGTGGTCGTATTCGTTACACAGTGAGTTGATTATGTAACAGCCGCGGACATAGGCGTGTGCGCCTTGTACAATGCACTATTATGATCGCTATAACATATGAGTGGAGTTTCGACTATTAAAATTTATTTAAACATCAATATAGTATACCCTTAACATATAACTCCAAATTAATGATATTTTGTCCTGTTATATACACCCCCACTCGTTTTAAAAAAAAAGAGTGTAATATATACAATTATTTTTTTTTCAATTATTTTAAATGTACATTGATTATGCTTGCTACAATACATTGTATTAATTATCTATGGACACATACATTGGTGTCAATGTTCTTTACATATATAACTTAATTCTAATTGAACAAGATCAATAAAATTATTGTGCATGTAAATTATTGTGCAGTAAATGTTTGTAGTAAGGCTAGTAGTTAATTGCAGCGTTTAAGAATGTCAGATAAGCGTCAGACAACAGCGGCACGCGCACGCATAGGAATGTGCTGGGTTTGTTTACAGTAAGATCAAAACACCGCGCGACGTTAATTAGCTTGACCTACATTCTAACAGCTGAGAGCTACGCATTGTTGGCCGAGTGCTTCCTGTCCCGTACGCGTTTGTTTACTACCGCGCTACTAACGAACTATCGTTCATACACAACTTATTTACAATTATTATTAATATTATATAATACATTAAATTTATTTTAATGCTAATTGTTATTATTTAAATTATTATTTACCCTAAACATTATATTATTTTCAAAGTGCGTCTAATATTTGGTAACCGTTTTTATGGGTGGTTCTACAATATTCTTCTAGCCACTCGTTAAGTCCTTCGGCGTCACCGGATACTACAACAACGTCTTCCCAGGCTGCTTGTGTTGCTTGCGTGGGAACGCCGCGTCCAAGTTCCTGTTGTACCGGACACACAATTGTCGGAGTGCTTTGTTGTATTGTATTCACCTCGAACAATGGTTTTGTACTTTCCGGTTGAAATACCTTATTAATCGGCACACAAATTTCTGGACACAAATTACTTTTCTTAAACCTAGTATATTTTTTATTTCTAGCTATTTTTGCTTTAAGTAATTTTGCATGATTTATGGCGCATCCCCCCTGGATGCGCCCCTTTCCAAGTTTTTTGGAGATTTATGGCTTTTTACTAGGGTCCTTAACGCTTTGTGTATCGCTGTCTTGCGCAGTCGTATCACTTTTCGATATTTCGATTGTCTGTATAGTTCTCATCTGCGTCCCATCGTTGCCCTTATATTGCCCTTTCGGTCTGCCGACATTTGGCTTACCTTTGTATTCAAAGGTCTTATCTGGGGGTTTTGACGGTGCCTGAGGTGGAGTAGAACTCGTACTTGGTCTCTGATCAGGTTGGGTATTGTATTGTACCCGTGTATTTTGACCGTCGGTATTTCGACGAAAATCTGGGTTATAACGCCAACCGCCTAAATCAAAAACTGTCTCGCTTTGCGACACTAAAATGAGCAATTCGTCAACCGTGCGAATACCTTGTGTAAACACAGCTACCCGTATATTGTGGTTGAACTGATAGGCTAGTTTAGTGACAATGTCGATGTCTGAAAATGCTGGGGTTAAATGCTTTGCGCGCTCGACCTGCTGAATGATATAATTTTCGGGCGTTATAGCTAGCTTTCTGTCATAACGTCCGTATTCTAACTCGTTCCGTAACAGCCTTTGTGTGTGAGAATTCCAATACCGGCTTTCGAACTTCTGTTTGAATTCCGCGTATGTGGTTACTTTATCACGTACAATATTATACCATTTGCGCGCAGAATCACGCATCGCGTTTACTACCCATTGTATTTTATCTTGATCTTCGAGTCTCGTTCCTACTCTCGCCATCTCATTTTCACAGGCTAACAAAAATTCAATAGGGTTTTCATTATTTTCCCCTGTAAAATATACACGATTCTTTTCATCGGCAGGTCCCTGTACTAGGATATTAGGAGCGGATCTCCTACGTACTTCCTGTCGCACCTTCAAGATCTCGTCATTAAGTGTTTGCAATACACTTTCTTTATTAGAATATATATTTGATCGCGTTTCTACTATTGAAGCATCAAGCTTGTCAACACGCCGTTGTGTTTCCGTCACGTCGGCTTGAATTCTTATCTCGAGCGAGTCAACTTTTTTCGCAACATCAGCGGTCTGTTTTTCACACCTACTGATGTGTTCTTTGAACCGGGCTTCCACACGCGTAACTTGTTCTATAAACGATTTCTGCATCGTGGTCTCAAAAACTTTGAACCGTTCGTTTATTTTCGTTTCTACCGTATGAACTTTTTCTCCGATTGCCGTGACTTTAGCGGTTAATTCTTTATTACTTTCTTTTATTTCCGTGACTTTAGCGTCTAAATTTTTCGTGCTTTCATCGATTTTCGCGGTCGTTTATTTATTACTTTGTTTTATTTCGGCATTTATATCCGCGTTACTATGTTCTAGTGCTTCGGTTAAACTTGATTTTTGCGCGTCTATTTTAGCCGTTAATTCCGCGTGTTATTTATTTCAGCATTGGCTGTAATTTGTTGAAACTTCGCGTTCATATTAGCAGTTAAATCCGCGTTTGCTTGTCTCATGTCCGCGTTCATCTGCTGTATTTGTTTAAGTATTTTTTCCATATCCATTTTTACACAACAATTTCAAATACACAATAATTTCAAATACACATCACTGCTGTACCACTACCAATCACAAAACTTTTCTTTGGGGATTGTTCAGTTGGACGCCAGCTGTTTTAAAAGTTAAAACAGCAAAATTTGTTTTAACGTAAATTAAATTTAATTTGAATTTAATTTCGTCGTGCCAAATGTTCCGGGCAAGCCATTTTATAACAATATTATTTGCGTGTTGTTGTGTTGTGTGAATGTATGAGCACCTACCTGCAGTCCGATCTTGCGGTTTTCTTCTGACTAGGGCGTGTGGATTTTGGATTTGATTTCGCAAGTGTATAACAACAGCACACTAAATAAGTTATTTTAAAAGTGAAGAGTTTTGTGAGGTTGGTAGGCTCCGTAGTACAGCAATAAAATACAATGTGGGGTAATAAAAACGGGGTTTATTACTCCAAACACACAAGAATGAAATGGTTATAAGTTCAAATATTCTTACAAACTAAACAATAAATAAATCTTGAATAATGTTTTCTGAATGATTAATAATTTTCAGAAGTTGAGCTCGTTATTTTGAAAGAGTTTATTTTAACTGAGAATGTAATTAATCAATTCAATTTAATTTCAATGTCTTTAAAAATTTGATTCCAATGAAATAAAAACTCTAAAGTTACTTGAAAATATTCAAAAATAAACTAGGCGTGACAATCTAGTTCACGTCCCTTTATTTACTAGTGATCTGACTCACGTATACTGCAGTATGAGCAAATTATTTAATTCTTTGTTAAGATTTGTATAGCGCTTTTTGTTTTATCTACTATTAATTCTTAACTAATGCTTATTAATTACTTATACTGGCTATACAGATTATCACACGTGAATAATTCTTATTCAAATAGAGTCTTTGACTTCTGGCATCCGAGTGATTTATATTACATTGATTTTAATTAAAAAAGAAAGAAAATTTAACTGTTAAAATAAATAAAGTGATTTTGACTTTCCTGGTTCTGAAGTGGATTGTAGATATGCTCCGGATGTCCCTCGCTGTCCTTGTCCAATCGGCTAGAGATAGTGATCTACTTGAGCGTCCTGGGTTTTGGCGGTGAGCTCGGAAATCAGCAACACTCTGCTTTCCTGCTATTGATGAAGTTTTACGTCTGTAGTTGCCTGCGAGAACAGCTTCACGTCCCTCGTCGATTCACGTTCCACGTCAGCGCGTGTGTGTGTGTGTGTGTGTCGTTTCGAGTTGTAGCTCTGCTTGTCAGCTGATTCGCAAATGGTTTAGACGGCCTCTCTGTCGTATTCTTGAAGTAAGGTCTTGTAGTCTTGTAGATCTCTTGCGTGCATACGCCCACAGTTAATGTAGTGCACGGTACGCTTGTTTGTTGGTGTGGAAGAGTATCTTGACTGAACGCTGTAATTACGAGTCGTTACAGTTGATCTGTTTTATGATGATCGTAATTAGGCGTGTTGACCACGTAGAGTCTTCAGATGAGTCTTCACAAAACTATGGTTTTGAGACGATCGAAGATATACGTCTGTTCTTCTTGAATACTGGCAGTAGAGTGTTTAATCAGCCCCAAAACTCCGCGTTGGTTCCAATTTCTTCGAATGATTTGATTGGCTGACACACTCTCCCTACTACCCAAAATTTGAATCACCTCAGCCCGTGAGAACGAAACTACTTTCCCACAGACTGAGAATTTATATTATTATTAATATTCTTAACACAACGGAACTGAATTGTCGTTCCGGATTTCCTGTGGCACTTTTATATTGCAATTATCTTGGCTGCAAGCCAATTTGTGCTAATTCTAAAATATACAATCTGTTGTAAATTCTTATAGCTATAACATATTAAAAGCTCCTTTATGTAGCTCCATTATTACGGAAGTTATTAACATAAAATTAATTAACTCTGTTATTATTTAATTATATTGCATAAAATTCGCACACCCTATTATTAATATTTCGGCAAACAGTTTGGCTATAATGGATTTCGCCTGAATTTACTGGTTTCCGAAATATTAATGATTGAAAGTTTGGGCGTGGTCGTATTCGTTACACAGTGAGTTGATTATGTAACAGCCGCGGACATAGGCGTGTGCGCCTTGTACAATGCACTATTATGATCGCTATAACATATGAGTGGAGTTTCGACTATTAAAATTTATTTAAACATCAATATAGTATACCCTTAACATATAACTCCAAATTAATGATATTTTGTCCTGTTATATACACCCCCACTCGTTTTAAAAAAAATGAGTGTAATATATACAATTATTTTTTTTTCAATTATTTTAAATGTACATTGATTATGCTTGCTACAATACATTGTATTAATTATCTATGGACACATACATTGGTGTCAATGTTCTTTACATATATAACTTAATTCTAATTGAACAAGATCAATAAAATTATTGTGCATGTAAATTATTGTGCAGTAAATGTTTGTAGTAAGGCTAGTAGTTAATTGCAGCGTTTAAGAATGTCAGATAAGCGTCAGACAACAGCGGCACGCGCACGCATAGGAATGTGCTGGGTTTGTTTACAGTAAGATCAAAACACCGCGCGACGTTAATTAGCTTGACCTACATTCTAACAGCTGAGAGCTACGCATTGTTGGCCGAGTGCTTCCTGTCCCGTACGCGTTTGTTTACTACCGCGCTACTAACGAACTATCGTTCATACACAACTTATTTACAATTATTATTAATATTATATAATACATTTAATTTATTTTAATGCTAATTGTTATTATTTAAATTATTATTTACCCTAAACATTATATTATTTTCAAAGTGCGTCTAATATTTGGTAACCGTTTTTATGGGTGGTTCTACAATATTCTTCTAGCCACTCGTTAAGTCCTTCGGCGTCACCGGATACTACAACAACGTCTTCCCAGGCTGCTTGTGTTGCTTGCGTGGGAACGCCGCGTCCAAGTTCCTGTTGTACCGGACACACAATTGTCGGAGTGCTTTGTTGTATTGTATTCACCTCGAACAATGGTTTTGTACTTTCCGGTTGAAATACCTTATTAATCGGCACACAAATTTCTGGACACAAATTACTTTTCTTAAACCTAGTATATTTTTTATTTCTAGCTATTTTTGCTTTAAGTAATTTTGCATGATTTATGGCGCATCCCCCCTGGATGCGCCCCTTTCCAAGTTTTTTGGAGATTTATGGCTTTTTACTAGGGTCCTTAACGCTTTGTGTATCGCTGTCTTGCGCAGTCGTATCACTTTTCGATATTTCGATTGTCTGTATAGTTCTCATCTGCGTCCCATCGTTGCCCTTATATTGCCCTTTCGGTCTGCCGACATTTGGCTTACCTTTGTATTCAAAGGTCTTATCTGGGGGTTTTGACGGTGCCTGAGGTGGAGTAGAACTCGTACTTGGTCTCTGATCAGGTTGGGTATTGTATTGTACCCGTGTATTTTGACCGTCGGTATTTCGACGAAAATCTGGGTTATAACGCCAATCGCCTAAATCAAAAACTGTCTCGCTTTGCGACACTAAAATGAGCAATTCGTCAACCGTGCGAATACCTTGTGTAAACACAGCTACCCGTATATTGTGGTTGAACTGATAGGCTAGTTTAGTGACAATGTCGATGTCTGAAAATGCTGGGGTTAAATGCTTTGCGCGCTCGACCTGCTGAATGATATAATTTTCGGGCGTTATAGCTAGCTTTCTGTCATAACGTCCGTATTATAACTCGTTCCGTAACAGTCTTTGTGTGTGAGAATTCCAATACCGGCTTTCGAACTTCTGTTTGAATTCCGCGTATGTGGTTACTTTATCACGTACAATATTATACCATTTGCGCGCAGAATCACGCATCGCGTTTACTACCCATTGTATTTTATCTTGATCTTCGAGTCTCGTACCTACTCTCGCCATCTCATTTTCACAGGCTAACAAAAATTCAATAGGGTTTTCATTATTTTCCCCTGTAAAATATACACGATTCTTTTCATCGGCAGGTCCCTGTACTAGGATATTAGGAGCGGATCTCCTACGTACTTCCTGTCGCACCTTCAAGATCTCGTCATTAAGTGTTTGCAATACACTTTCTTTATTAGAATCTATATTTGATCGCGTTTCTACTATTGAAGCATCAAGCTTGTCAACACGCCGTTGTGTTTCCGTCACGTCGGCTTGAATTCTTATCTCGAGCGAGTCAACTTTTTTCGCAACATCAGCGGTCTGTTTTTCACACCTACTGATGTGTTCTTTGAACCGGCCTTCCACACGCGTAACTTGTTCTATAAACGATTTCTGCATCGTGGTCTCAAAAACTTTGAACCGTTCGTTTATTTTCGTTTCTACCGTATGAACTTTTTCTCCGATTTCCGTGACTTTAGCGGTTAATTCTTTATTACTTTATTTTATTTCCGTGACTTTAGCGTCTAAATTTTTCGTGCTTTCATCGATTTTCGCGGTCGTTTATTTATTACTTTGTTTTATTTCGGCATTTATATCCGCGTTACTATGTTCTAGTGCTTCGGTTAAACTTGATTTTTGCGCGTCTATTTTAGCCGTTAATTCCGCGTTATTTATTTCAGCATTGGCTGTAATTTGTTGAAACTTCGCGTTCATATTAGCAGTTAAATCCGCGTTTGCTTGTCTCATGTCCGCGTTCATCTGCTGTATTTGTTTAAGTATTTTTTCCATATCCATTTTTACACAACAATTTCAAATACACAATAATTTCAAATACACATCACTGCTGTACCACTACCAATCACAAAACTTTTCTTTGGGGATTGTTCAGTTGGACGCCAGCTGTTTTAAAAGTTAAAACAGCAAAATTTGTTTTAACGTAAATTAAATTTAATTTGAATTTAATTTCGTCGTGCCAAATGTTCCGGGCAAGCCATTTTATAACAATATTATTTGCGTGTTGTTGTGTTGTGTGAATGTATGAGCACCTACCTGCAGTCCGATCTTGCGGTTTTCTTCTGACTAGGGCGTGTGGATTTTGGATTTGATTTCGCAAGTGTATAACAACAGCACACTAAATAAGTTATTTTAAAAGTGAAGAGTTTTGTGAGGTTGGTAGGCTCCGTAGTACAGCAATAAAATACAATGTGGGGTAATAAAAACGGGGTTTATTACTCCAAACACACAAGAATGAAATGGTTATAAGTTCAAATATTCTTACAAACTAAACAATAAATAAATCTTGAATAATGTTTTCTGAATGATTAATAATTTTCAGAAGTTGAGCTCGTTATTTTGAAAGAGTTTATTTTAACTGAGAATGTAATTAATCAATTCAATTTAATTTCAATGTCTTTAAAAATTTGATTCCAATGAAATAAAAACTCTAAAGTTACTTGAAAATATTCAAAAATAAACTAGGCGTGACAATCTAGTTCACGTCCCTTTATTTACTAGTGATCTGACTCACGTATACTGCAGTATGAGCAAATTATTTAATTCTTTGTTAAGATTTGTATAGCGCTTTTTGTTTTATCTACTATTAATTCTTAACTAATGCTTATTAATTACTTATACTGGCTATACAGATTATCACACGTGAATAATTCTTATTCAAATAGAGTCTTTGACTTCTGGCATCCGAGTGATTTATATTACATTGATTTTAATTAAAAAAGAAAGAAAATTTAACTGTTAAAAATAAATAAAGTGATTTTGACTTTCCTGGTTCTGAAGTGGATTGTAGATATGCTCCGGATGTCCCTCGCTGTCCTTGTCCAATCGGCTAGAGATAGTGATCTACTTGAGCGTCCTGGGTTTTGGCGGTGAGCTCGGAAATCAGCAACACTCTGCTTTCCTGCTATTGATGAAGTTTTACGTCTGTAGTTGCCTGCGAGAACAGCTTCACGTCCCTCGTCGATTCACGTTCCACGTCAGCGCGTGTGTGTGTGTGTGTGTGTCGTTTCGAGTTGTAGCTCTGCTTGTCAGCTGATTCGCAAATGGTTTAGACGGCCTCTCTGTCGTATTCTTGAAGTAAGGTCTTGTAGTCTTGTAGATCTCTTGCGTGCATACGCCCACAGTTAATGTAGTGCACGGTACGCTTGTTTGTTGGTGTGGAAGAGTATCTTGACTGAACGCTGTAATTACGAGTCGTTACAGTTGATCTGTTTTATGATGATCGTAATTAGGCGTGTTGACCACGTAGAGTCTTCAGATGAGTCTTCACAAAACTATGGTTTTGAGACGATCGAAGATATACGTCTGTTCTTCTTGAATACTGGCAGTAGAGTGTTTAATCAGCCCCAAAACTCCGCGTTGGTTCCAATTTCTTCGAATGATTTGATTGGCTGACACACTCTCCCTACTACCCAAAATTTGAATCACCTCAGCCCGTGAGAACGAAACTACTTTCCCACAGACTGAGAATTTATATTATTATTAATATTCTTAACACAACGGAACTGAATTGTCGTTCCGGATTTCCTGTGGCACTTTTATATTGCAATTATCTTGGCTGCAAGCCAATTTGTGCTAATTCTAAAATATACAATCTGTTGTAAATTCTTATAGCTATAACATATTAAAAGCTCCTTTATGTAGCTCCATTATTACGGAAGTTATTAACATAAAATTAATTAACTCTGTTATTATTTAATTATATTGCATAAAATTCGCACACCCTATTATTAATATTTCGGCAAACAGTTTGGCTATAATGGATTTCGCCTGAATTTACTGGTTTCCGAAATATTAATGATTGAAAGTTTGGGCGTGGTCGTATTCGTTACACAGTGAGTTGATTATGTAACAGCCGCGGACATAGGCGTGTGCGCCTTGTACAATGCACTATTATGATCGCTATAACATATGAGTGGAGTTTCGACTATTAAAATTTATTTAAACATCAATATAGTATACCCTTAACATATAACTCCAAATTAATGATATTTTGTCCTGTTATATACACCCCCACTCGTTTTAAAAAAAAAGAGTGTAATATATACAATTATTTTTTTTTCAATTATTTTAAATGTACATTGATTATGCTTGCTACAATACATTGTATTAATTATCTATGGACACATACATTGGTGTCAATGTTCTTTAAATATATAACTTAATTCTAATTGAACAAGATCAATAAAATTATTGTGCATGTAAATTATTGTGCAGTAAATGTTTGTAGTAAGGCTAGTAGTTAATTGCAGCGTTTAAGAATGTCAGATAAGCGTCAGACAACAGCGGCACGCGCACGCATAGGAATGTGCTGGGTTTGTTTACAGTAAGATCAAAACACCGCGCGACGTTAATTAGCTTGACCTACATTCTAACAGCTGAGAGCTACGCATTGTTGGCCGAGTGCTTCCTGTCCCGTACGCGTGTGTTTACTACCGCGCTACTAACGAACTATCGTTCATACACAACTTATTTACAATTATTATTAATATTATATAATACATTTAATTTATTTTAATGCTAATTGTTATTATTTAAATTATTATTTACCCTAAACATTATATTATTTTCAAAGTGCGTCTAATATTTGGTAACCGTTTTTATGGGTGGTTCTACAATATTCTTCTAGCCACTCGTTAAGTCCTTCGGCGTCACCGGATACTACAACAACGTCTTCCCAGGCTGCTTGTGTTGCTTGCGTGGGAACGCCGCGTCCAAGTTCCTGTTGTACCGGACACACAATTGTCGGAGTGCTTTGTTGTATTGTATTCACCTCGAACAATGGTTTTGTACTTTCCGGTTGAAATACCTTATTAATCGGCACACAAATTTCTGGACACAAATTACTTTTCTTAAACCTAGTATATTTTTTATTTCTAGCTATTTTTGCTTTAAGTAATTTTGCATGAATTATGGCGCATCCCCCCAGGATGCGCCCCTTTCCAAGTTTTTTGGAGATTTATGGCTTTTTACTAGGGTCCTTAACGCTTTGTGTATCGCTGTCTTGCGCAGTCGTATCACTTTTCGATATTTCGATTGTCTGTATAGTTCTCATCTGCGTCCCATCGTTGCCCTTATATTGCCCTTTCGGTCTGCCGACATTTGGCTTACCTTTGTATTCAAAGGTCTTATCTGGGGGTTTTGACGGTGCCTGAGGTGGAGTAGAACTCGTACTTGGCCTCTGATCAGGTTGGGTATTGTATTGTACCCGTGTATTTTGACCGTCGGTATTTCGACGAAAATCTGGGTTATAACGCCAACCGCCTAAATCAAAAACTGTCTCGCTTTGCGACACTAAAATGAGCAATTCGTCAACCGTGCGAATACCTTGTGTAAACACAGCTACCCGTATATTGTGGTTGAACTGATAGGCTAGTTTAGTGACAATGTCGATGTCTGAAAATGCTGGGGTTAAATGCTTTGCGCGCTCGACCTGCTGAATGATATAATTTTCGGGCGTTATAGCTAGCTTTCTGTCATAACGTCCGTATTCTAACTCGTTCCGTAACAGTCTTTGTGTGTGAGAATTCCAATACCGGCTTTCGAACTTCTGTTTGAATTCCGCGTATGTGGTTACTTTATCACGTACAATATTATACCATTTGCGCGCAGAATCACGCATCGCGTTTACTACCCATTGTATTTTATCTTGATCTTCGAGTCTCGTACCTACTCTCGCCATCTCATTTTCACAGGCTAACAAAAATTCAATAGGGTTTTCATTATTTTCCCCTGTAAAATATACACGATTCTTTTCATCGGCAGGTCCCTGTACTAGGATATTAGGAGCGGATCTCCTACGTACTTCCTGTCGCACCTTCAAGATCTCGTCATTAAGTGTTTGCAATACACTTTCTTTATTAGAATCTATATTTGATCGCGTTTCTACTATTGAAGCATCAAGCTTGTCAACACGCCGTTGTGTTTCCGTCACGTCGGCTTGAATTCTTATCTCGAGCGAGTCAACTTTTTTCGCAACATCAGCGGTCTGTTTTTCACACCTACTGATGTGTTCTTTGAACCGGCCTTCCACACGCGTAACTTGTTCTATAAACGATTTCTGCATCGTGGTCTCAAAAACTTTGAACCGTTCGTTTATTTTCGTTTCTACCGTATGAACTTTTTCTCCGATTTCCGTGACTTTAGCGGTTAATTCTTTATTACTTTCTTTTATTTCCGTGACTTTAGCGTCTAAATTTTTCGTGCTTTCATCGATTTTCGCGGTCGTTTCTTTATTACTTTGTTTTATTTCGGCATTTATATCCGCGTTACTATGTTCTAGTGCTTCGGTTAAACTTGATTTTTGCGCGTCTATTTTAGCCGTTAATTCCGCGTTATTTATTTCAGCATTGGCTGTAATTTGTTGAAACTTCGCGTTCATATTAGCAGTTAAATCCGCGTTTGCTTGTCTCATGTCCGCGTTCATCTGCTGTATTTGTTTAAGTATTTTTTCCATATCCATTTTTACACAACAATTTCAAATACACAATAATTTCAAATACACATCACTGCTGTACCACTACCAATCACAAAACTTTTCTTTGGGGATTGTTCAGTTGGACGCCAGCTGTTTTAGAAGTTAAAACAGCAAAATTTGTTTTAACGTAAATTAAATTTAATTTGAATTTAATTTCGTCGTGCCAAATGTTCCGGGCAAGCCATTTTATAACAATATTATTTGCGTGTTGTTGTGTTGTGTGAATGTATGAGCACCTACCTGCAGTCCGATCTTGCGGTTTTCTTCTGACTAGGGCGTGTGGATTTTGGATTTGATTTCGCAAGTGTATAACAACAGCACACTAAATAAGTTATTTTAAAAGTGAAGAGTTTTGTGAGGTTGGTAGGCTCCGTAGTACAGCAATAAAATACAATGTGGGGTAATAAAAACGGGGTTTATTACTCCAAACACACAAGAATGAAATGGTTATAAGTTCAAATATTCTTACAAACTAAACAATAAATAAATCTTGAATAATGTTTTCTGAATGATTAATAATTTTCAGAAGTTGAGCTCGTTATTTTGAAAGAGTTTATTTTAACTGAGAATGTAATTAATCAATTCAATTTAATTTCAATGTCTTTAAAAATTTGATTCCAATGAAATAAAAACTCTAAAGTTACTTGAAAATATTCAAAAATAAACTAGGCGTGACAATCTAGTTCACGTCCCTTTATTTACTAGTGATTGACTCACGTATACTGCAGTATGAGCAAATTATTTAATTCTTTGTTAAGATTTGTATAGCGCTTTTTGTTTTATCTACTATTAATTCTTAACTAATGCTTATTAATTACTTATACTGGCTATACAGATTATCACACGTGAATAATTCTTATGTAAATAGAGTCTTTGACTTCTGGCATCCGAGTGATTTATATTACATTGATTTTAATTAAAAAAGAAAGAAAATTTAACTGTTAAAAAATAAATAAAGTGATTTTGACTTTCCTGGTTCTGAAGTGGATTGTAGATATGCTCCGGATGTCCCTCGCTGTCCTTGTCCAATCGGCTAGAGATAGTGATCTACTTGAGCGTCCTGGGTTTTGGCGGTGAGCTCGGAAATCAGCAACACTCTGCTTTCCTGCTATTGATGAAGTTTTACGTCTGTAGTTGCCTGCGAGAACAGCTTCACGTCCCTCGTCGATTCACGTTCCACGTCAGCGTGTGTGTGTGTGTGTGTGTGTGTGTCGTTTCGAGTTGTAGCTCTGCTTGTCAGCTGATTCGCAAATGGTTTAGACGGCCTCTCTGTCGTATTCTTGAAGTAAGGTCTTGTAGTCTTGTAGATCTCTTGCGTGCATACGCCCACAGTTAATGTAGTGCACGGTACGCTTGTTTGTTGGTGTGGAAGAGTATCTTGACTGAACGCTGTAATTACGAGTCGTTACAGTTGATCTGTTTTATGATGATCGTAATTAGGCGTGTTGACCACGTAGAGTCTTCAGATGAGTCTTCACAAAACTATGGTTTTGAGACGATCGAAGATATACGTCTGTTCTTCTTGAATACTGGCAGTAGAGTGTTTAATCAGCCCCAAAACTCCGCGTTGGTTCCAATTTCTTCGAATGATTTGATTGGCTGACACACTCTCCCTACTACCCAAAATTTGAATCACCTCAGCCCGTGAGAACGAAACTACTTTCCCACAGACTGAGAATTTATATTATTATTAATATTCTTAACACAACGGAACTGAATTGTCGTTCCGGATTTCCTGTGGCACTTTTATATTGCAATTATCTTGGCTGCAAGCCAATTTGTGCTAATTCTAAAATATACAATCTGTTGTAAATTTTTATAGCTATAACATATTAAAAGCTCCTTTATGTAGCTCCATTATTACGGAAGTTATTAACATAAAATTAATTAACTCTGTTATTATTTAATTATATTACATAAAATTCGCACACCCTATTATTAATATTTCGGCAAACAGTTTGGCTATAATGGATTTCGCCTGAATTTACTGGTTTCCGAAATATTAATGATTGAAAGTTTGGGCGTGGTCGTATTCGTTACACAGTGAGTTGATTATGTAACAGCCGCGGACATAGGCGTGTGCGCCTTGTACAATGCACTATTATGATCGCTATAACATATGAGTGGAGTTTCGACTATTAAAATTTATTTAAACATCAATATAGTATACCCTTAACATATAACTCCAAATTAATGATATTTTGTCCTGTTATATACACTCCCACTCGTTTTAAAAAAAAAGAGTGTAATATATACAATTATTTTTTTTCAATTATTTTAAATGTACATTGATTATCCTTGCTACAATACATTGTATTAATTATCTATGGACACATACATTGGTGTCAATGTTCTTTACATATATAACTTAATTCTAATTGAACAAGATCAATAAAATTATTGTGCATGTAAATTATTGTGCAGTAAATGTTTGTAGTAAGGCTAGTAGTTAATTGCAGCGTTTAAGAATGTCAGATAAGCGTCAGACAACAGCGGCACGCGCACGCATAGGAATGTGCTGGGTTTGTTTACAGTAAGATCAAAACACCGCGCGACGTTAATTAGCTTGACCTACATTCTAACAGCTGAGAGCTACGCATTGTTGGCCGAGTGCTTCCTGTCCCGTACGCGTTTGTTTACTACCGCGCTACTAACGAACTATCGTTCATACAGAACTTATTTACAATTATTATTAATATTATATAATACATTTAATTTATTTTAATGCTAATTGTTATTATTTAAATTATTATTTACCCTAAACATTATATTATTTTCAAAGTGCGTCTAATATTTGGTAACCGTTTTTATGGGTGGTTCTACAATATTCTTCTAGCCACTCGTTAAGTCCTTCGGCGTCACCGGATACTACAACAACGTCTTCCCAGGCTGCTTGTGTTGCTTGCGTGGGAACGCCGCGTCCAAGTTCCTGTTGTACCGGACACACAATTGTCGGAGTGCTTTGTTGTATTGTATTCACCTCGAACAATGGTTTTGTACTTTCCGGTTGAAATACCTTATTAATCGGCACACAAATTTCTGGACACAAATTACTTTTCTTAAACCTAGTATATTTTTTATTTCTAGCTATTTTTGCTTTAAGTAATTTTGCATGATTTATGGCGCATCCCCCCTGGATGCGCCCCTTTCCAAGTTTTTTGGAGATTTATGGCTTTTTACTAGGGTCCTTAACGCTTTGTGTATCGCTGTCTTGCGCAGTCGTATCACTTTTCGATATTTCGATTGTCTGTATAGTTCTCATCTGCGTCCCATCGTTGCCCTTATATTGCCCTTTCGGTCTGCCGACATTTGGCTTACCTTTGTATTCAAAGGTCTTATCTGGGGGTTTTGACGGTGCCTGAGGTGGAGTAGAACTCGTACTTGGTCTCTGATCAGGTTGGGTATTGTATTGTACCCGTGTATTTTGACCGTCGGTATTTCGACGAAAATCTGGGTTATAACGCCAATCGCCTAAATCAAAAACTGTCTCGCTTTGCGACACTAAAATGAGCAATTCGTCAACCGTGCGAATACCTTGTGTAAACACAGCTACCCGTATATTGTGGTTGAACTGATAGGCTAGTTTAGTGACAATGTCGATGTCTGAAAATGCTGGGGTTAAATGCTTTGCGCGCTCGACCTGCTGAATGATATAATTTTCGGGCGTTATAGCTAGCTTTCTGTCATAACGTCCGTATTATAACTCGTTCCGTAACAGTCTTTGTGTGTGAGAATTCCAATACCGGCTTTCGAACTTCTGTTTGAATTCCGCGTATGTGGTTACTTTATCACGTACAATATTATACCATTTGCGCGCAGAATCACGCATCGCGTTTACTACCCATTGTATTTTATCTTGATCTTCGAGTCTCGTACCTACTCTCGCCATCTCATTTTCACAGGCTAACAAAAATTCAATAGGGTTTTCATTATTTTCCCCTGTAAAATATACACGATTCTTTTCATCGGCAGGTCCCTGTACTAGGATATTAGGAGCGGATCTCCTACGTACTTCCTGTCGCACCTTCAAGATCTCGTCATTAAGTGTTTGCAATACACTTTCTTTATTAGAATCTATATTTGATCGCGTTTCTACTATTGAAGCATCAAGCTTGTCAACACGCCGTTGTGTTTCCGTCACGTCGGCTTGAATTCTTATCTCGAGCGAGTCAACTTTTTTCGCAACATCAGCGGTCTGTTTTTCACACCTACTGATGTGTTCTTTGAACCGGCCTTCCACACGCGTAACTTGTTCTATAAACGATTTCTGCATCGTGGTCTCAAAAACTTTGAACCGTTCGTTTATTTTCGTTTCTACCGTATGAACTTTTTCTCCGATTTCCGTGACTTTAGCGGTTAATTCTTTATTACTTTATTTTATTTCCGTGACTTTAGCGTCTAAATTTTTCGTGCTTTCATCGATTTTCGCGGTCGTTTATTTATTACTTTGTTTTATTTCGGCATTTATATCCGCGTTACTATGTTCTAGTGCTTCGGTTAAACTTGATTTTTGCGCGTCTATTTTAGCCGTTAATTCCGCGTTATTTAGTTACACAGTGAGTTGATTATGTAACAGCCGCGGACATAGGCGTGTGCGCCTTGTACAATGCACTATTATGATCGCTATAACATATGAGTGGAGTTTCGACTATTAAAATTTATTTAAACATCAATATAGTATACCCTTAACATATAACTCCAAATTAATGATATTTTGTCCTGTTATATACACTCCCACTCGTTTTAAAAAAAAAGAGTGTAATATATACAATTATTTTTTTTCAATTATTTTAAATGTACATTGATTATCCTTGCTACAATACATTGTATTAATTATCTATGGACACATACATTGGTGTCAATGTTCTTTACATATATAACTTAATTCTAATTGAACAAGATCAATAAAATTATTGTGCATGTAAATTATTGTGCAGTAAATGTTTGTAGTAAGGCTAGTAGTTAATTGCAGCGTTTAAGAATGTCAGATAAGCGTCAGACAACAGCGGCACGCGCACGCATAGGAATGTGCTGGGTTTGTTTACAGTAAGATCAAAACACCGCGCGACGTTAATTAGCTTGACCTACATTCTAACAGCTGAGAGCTACGCATTGTTGGCCGAGTGCTTCCTGTCCCGTACGCGTTTGTTTACTACCGCGCTACTAACGAACTATCGTTCATACAGAACTTATTTACAATTATTATTAATATTATATAATACATTTAATTTATTTTAATGCTAATTGTTATTATTTAAATTATTATTTACCCTAAACATTATATTATTTTCAAAGTGCGTCTAATATTTGGTAACCGTTTTTATGGGTGGTTCTACAATATTCTTCTAGCCACTCGTTAAGTCCTTCGGCGTCACCGGATACTACAACAACGTCTTCCCAGGCTGCTTGTGTTGCTTGCGTGGGAACGCCGCGTCCAAGTTCCTGTTGTACCGGACACACAATTGTCGGAGTGCTTTGTTGTATTGTATTCACCTCGAACAATGGTTTTGTACTTTCCGGTTGAAATACCTTATTAATCGGCACACAAATTTCTGGACACAAATTACTTTTCTTAAACCTAGTATATTTTTTATTTCTAGCTATTTTTGCTTTAAGTAATTTTGCATGATTTATGGCGCATCCCCCCTGGATGCGCCCCTTTCCAAGTTTTTTGGAGATTTATGGCTTTTTACTAGGGTCCTTAACGCTTTGTGTATCGCTGTCTTGCGCAGTCGTATCACTTTTCGATATTTCGATTGTCTGTATAGTTCTCATCTGCGTCCCATCGTTGCCCTTATATTGCCCTTTCGGTCTGCCGACATTTGGCTTACCTTTGTATTCAAAGGTCTTATCTGGGGGTTTTGACGGTGCCTGAGGTGGAGTAGAACTCGTACTTGGTCTCTGATCAGGTTGGGTATTGTATTGTACCCGTGTATTTTGACCGTCGGTATTTCGACGAAAATCTGGGTTATAACGCCAATCGCCTAAATCAAAAACTGTCTCGCTTTGCGACACTAAAATGAGCAATTCGTCAACCGTGCGAATACCTTGTGTAAACACAGCTACCCGTATATTGTGGTTGAACTGATAGGCTAGTTTAGTGACAATGTCGATGTCTGAAAATGCTGGGGTTAAATGCTTTGCGCGCTCGACCTGCTGAATGATATAATTTTCGGGCGTTATAGCTAGCTTTCTGTCATAACGTCCGTATTATAACTCGTTCCGTAACAGTCTTTGTGTGTGAGAATTCCAATACCGGCTTTCGAACTTCTGTTTGAATTCCGCGTATGTGGTTACTTTATCACGTACAATATTATACCATTTGCGCGCAGAATCACGCATCGCGTTTACTACCCATTGTATTTTATCTTGATCTTCGAGTCTCGTACCTACTCTCGCCATCTCATTTTCACAGGCTAACAAAAATTCAATAGGGTTTTCATTATTTTCCCCTGTAAAATATACACGATTCTTTTCATCGGCAGGTCCCTGTACTAGGATATTAGGAGCGGATCTCCTACGTACTTCCTGTCGCACCTTCAAGATCTCGTCATTAAGTGTTTGCAATACACTTTCTTTATTAGAATCTATATTTGATCGCGTTTCTACTATTGAAGCATCAAGCTTGTCAACACGCCGTTGTGTTTCCGTCACGTCGGCTTGAATTCTTATCTCGAGCGAGTCAACTTTTTTCGCAACATCAGCGGTCTGTTTTTCACACCTACTGATGTGTTCTTTGAACCGGCCTTCCACACGCGTAACTTGTTCTATAAACGATTTCTGCATCGTGGTCTCAAAAACTTTGAACCGTTCGTTTATTTTCGTTTCTACCGTATGAACTTTTTCTCCGATTTCCGTGACTTTAGCGGTTAATTCTTTATTACTTTATTTTATTTCCGTGACTTTAGCGTCTAAATTTTTCGTGCTTTCATCGATTTTCGCGGTCGTTTATTTATTACTTTGTTTTATTTCGGCATTTATATCCGCGTTACTATGTTCTAGTGCTTCGGTTAAACTTGATTTTTGCGCGTCTATTTTAGCCGTTAATTCCGCGTTATTTATTTCAGCATTGGCTGTAATTTGTTGAAACTTCGCGTTCATATTAGCAGTTAAATCCGCGTTTGCTTGTCTCATGTCCGCGTTCATCTGCTGTATTTGTTTAAGTATTTTTTCCATATCCATTTTTACACAACAATTTCAAATACACAATAATTTCAAATACACATCACTGCTGTACCACTACCAATCACAAAACTTTTCTTTGGGGATTGTTCAGTTGGACGCCAGCTGTTTTAAAAGTTAAAACAGCAAAATTTGTTTTAACGTAAATTAAATTTAATTTGAATTTAATTTCGTCGTGCCAAATGTTCCGGGCAAGCCATTTTATAACAATATTATTTGCGTGTTGTTGTGTTGTGTGAATGTATGAGCACCTACCTGCAGTCCGATCTTGCGGTTTTCTTCTGACAAGGGCGTGTGGATTTTGGATTTGATTTCGCAAGTGTATAACAACAGCACACTAAATAAGTTATTTTAAAAGTGAAGAGTTTTGTGAGGTTGGTAGGCTCCGTAGTACAGCAATAAAATACAATGTGGGGTAATAAAAACGGGGTTTATTACTCCAAACACACAAGAATGAAATGGTTATAAGTTCAAATATTCTTACAAACTAAACAATAAATAAATCTTGAATAATGTTTTCTGAATGATTAATAATTTTCAGAAGTTGAGCTCGTTATTTTGAAAGAGTTTATTTTAACTGAGAATGTAATTAATCAATTCAATTTAATTTCAATGTCTTTAAAAATTTGATTCCAATGAAATAAAAACTCTAAAGTTACTTGAAAATATTCAAAAATAAACTAGGCGTGACAATCTAGTTCACGTCCCTTTATTTACTAGTGATCTGACTCACGTATACTGCAGTATGAGCAAATTATTTAATTCTTTGTTAAGATTTGTATAGCGCTTTTTGTTTTATCTACTATTAATTCTTAACTAATGCTTATTAATTACTTATACTGGCTATACAGATTATCACACGTGAATAATTCTTATTCAAATAGAGTCTTTGACTTCTGGCATCCGAGTGATTTATATTACATTGATTTTAATTAAAAAAGAAAGAAAATTTAACTGTTAAAAATAAATAAAGTGATTTTGACTTTCCTGGTTCTGAAGTGGATTGTAGATATGCTCCGGATGTCCCTCGCTGTCCTTGTCCAATCGGCTAGAGATAGTGATCTACTTGAGCGTCCTGGGTTTTGGCGGTGAGCTCGGAAATCAGCAAAACTCTGCTTTCCTGCTATTGATGAAATTTTACGTCTGTAGTTGCCTGCGAGAACAGCTTCACGTCCCTCGTCGATTCACGTTCCACGTCAGCGCGTGTGTGTGTGTGTGTGTGTCGTTTCGAGTTGTAGCTCTGCTTGTCAGCTGATTCGCAAATGGTTTAGACGGCCTCTCTGTCGTATTCTTGAAGTAAGGTCTTGTAGTCTTGTAGATCTCTTGCGTGCATACGCCCACAGTTAATGTAGTGCACGGTACGCTTGTTTGTTGGTGTGGAAGAGTATCTTGACTGAACGCTGTAATTACGAGTCGTTACAGTTGATCTGTTTTATGATGATCGTAATTAGGCGTGTTGACCACGTAGAGTCTTCAGATGAGTCTTCACAAAACTATGGTTTTGAGACGATCGAAGATATACGTCTGTTCTTCTTGAATACTGGCAGTAGAGTGTTTAATCAGCCCCAAAACTCCGCGTTGGTTCCAATTTCTTCGAATGATTTGATTGGCTGACACACTCTCCCTACTACCCAAAATTTGAATCACCTCAGCCCGTGAGAACGAAACTACTTTCCCACAGACTGAGAATTTATATTATTATTAATATTCTTAACACAACGGAACTGAATTGTCGTTCCGGATTTCCTGTGGCACTTTTATATTGCAATTATCTTGGCTGCAAGCCAATTTGTGCTAATTCTAAAATATACAATCTGTTGTAAATTCTTATAGCTATAACATATTAAAAGCTCCTTTATGTAGCTCCATTATTACGGAAGTTATTAACATAAAATTAATTAACTCTGTTATTATTTAATTATATTGCATAAAATTCGCACACCCTATTATTAATATTTCGGCAAACAGTTTGGCTATAATGGATTTCGCCTGAATTTACTGGTTTCCGAAATATTAATGATTGAAAGTTTGGGCGTGGTCGTATTCGTTACACAGTGAGTTGATTATGTAACAGCCGCGGACATAGGCGTGTGCGCCTTGTACAATGCACTATTATGATCGCTATAACATATGAGTGGAGTTTCGACTATTAAAATTTATTTAAACATCAATATAGTATACCCTTAACATATAACTCCAAATTAATGATATTTTGTCCTGTTATATACACCCCCACTCGTTTTAAAAAAAAAGAGTGTAATATATACAATTATTTTTTTTTCAATTATTTTAAATGTACATTGATTATGCTTGCTACAATACATTGTATTAATTATCTATGGACACATACATTGGTGTCAATGTTCTTTAAATATATAACTTAATTCTAATTGAACAAGATCAATAAAATTATTGTGCATGTAAATTATTGTGCAGTAAATGTTTGTAGTAAGGCTAGTAGTTAATTGCAGCGTTTAAGAATGTCAGATAAGCGTCAGACAACAGCGGCACGCGCACGCATAGGAATGTGCTGGGTTTGTTTACAGTAAGATCAAAACACCGCGCGACGTTAATTAGCTTGACCTACATTCTAACAGCTGAGAGCTACGCATTGTTGGCCGAGTGCTTCCTGTCCCGTACGCGTGTGTTTACTACCGCGCTACTAACGAACTATCGTTCATACACAACTTATTTACAATTATTATTAATATTATATAATACATTTAATTTATTTTAATGCTAATTGTTATTATTTAAATTATTATTTACCCTAAACATTATATTATTTTCAAAGTGCGTCTAATATTTGGTAACCGTTTTTATGGGTGGTTCTACAATATTCTTCTAGCCACTCGTTAAGTCCTTCGGCGTCACCGGATACTACAACAACGTCTTCCCAGGCTGCTTGTGTTGCTTGCGTGGGAACGCCGCGTCCAAGTTCCTGTTGTACCGGACACACAATTGTCGGAGTGCTTTGTTGTATTGTATTCACCTCGAACAATGGTTTTGTACTTTCCGGTTGAAATACCTTATTAATCGGCACACAAATTTCTGGACACAAATTACTTTTCTTAAACCTAGTATATTTTTTATTTCTAGCTATTTTTGCTTTAAGTAATTTTGCATGAATTATGGCGCATCCCCCCAGGATGCGCCCCTTTCCAAGTTTTTTGGAGATTTATGGCTTTTTACTAGGGTCCTTAACGCTTTGTGTATCGCTGTCTTGCGCAGTCGTATCACTTTTCGATATTTCGATTGTCTGTATAGTTCTCATCTGCGTCCCATCGTTGCCCTTATATTGCCCTTTCGGTCTGCCGACATTTGGCTTACCTTTGTATTCAAAGGTCTTATCTGGGGGTTTTGACGGTGCCTGAGGTGGAGTAGAACTCGTACTTGGCCTCTGATCAGGTTGGGTATTGTATTGTACCCGTGTATTTTGACCGTCGGTATTTCGACGAAAATCTGGGTTATAACGCCAACCGCCTAAATCAAAAACTGTCTCGCTTTGCGACACTAAAATGAGCAATTCGTCAACCGTGCGAATACCTTGTGTAAACACAGCTACCCGTATATTGTGGTTGAACTGATAGGCTAGTTTAGTGACAATGTCGATGTCTGAAAATGCTGGGGTTAAATGCTTTGCGCGCTCGACCTGCTGAATGATATAATTTTCGGGCGTTATAGCTAGCTTTCTGTCATAACGTCCGTATTCTAACTCGTTCCGTAACAGTCTTTGTGTGTGAGAATTCCAATACCGGCTTTCGAACTTCTGTTTGAATTCCGCGTATGTGGTTACTTTATCACGTACAATATTATACCATTTGCGCGCAGAATCACGCATCGCGTTTACTACCCATTGTATTTTATCTTGATCTTCGAGTCTCGTACCTACTCTCGCCATCTCATTTTCACAGGCTAACAAAAATTCAATAGGGTTTTCATTATTTTCCCCTGTAAAATATACACGATTCTTTTCATCGGCAGGTCCCTGTACTAGGATATTAGGAGCGGATCTCCTACGTACTTCCTGTCGCACCTTCAAGATCTCGTCATTAAGTGTTTGCAATACACTTTCTTTATTAGAATCTATATTTGATCGCGTTTCTACTATTGAAGCATCAAGCTTGTCAACACGCCGTTGTGTTTCCGTCACGTCGGCTTGAATTCTTATCTCGAGCGAGTCAACTTTTTTCGCAACATCAGCGGTCTGTTTTTCACACCTACTGATGTGTTCTTTGAACCGGCCTTCCACACGCGTAACTTGTTCTATAAACGATTTCTGCATCGTGGTCTCAAAAACTTTGAACCGTTCGTTTATTTTCGTTTCTACCGTATGAACTTTTTCTCCGATTTCCGTGACTTTAGCGGTTAATTCTTTATTACTTTCTTTTATTTCCGTGACTTTAGCGTCTAAATTTTTCGTGCTTTCATCGATTTTCGCGGTCGTTTCTTTATTACTTTGTTTTATTTCGGCATTTATATCCGCGTTACTATGTTCTAGTGCTTCGGTTAAACTTGATTTTTGCGCGTCTATTTTAGCCGTTAATTCCGCGTTATTTATTTCAGCATTGGCTGTAATTTGTTGAAACTTCGCGTTCATATTAGCAGTTAAATCCGCGTTTGCTTGTCTCATGTCCGCGTTCATCTGCTGTATTTGTTTAAGTATTTTTTCCATATCCATTTTTACACAACAATTTCAAATACACAATAATTTCAAATACACATCACTGCTGTACCACTACCAATCACAAAACTTTTCTTTGGGGATTGTTCAGTTGGACGCCAGCTGTTTTAGAAGTTAAAACAGCAAAATTTGTTTTAACGTAAATTAAATTTAATTTGAATTTAATTTCGTCGTGCCAAATGTTCCGGGCAAGCCATTTTATAACAATATTATTTGCGTGTTGTTGTGTTGTGTGAATGTATGAGCACCTACCTGCAGTCCGATCTTGCGGTTTTCTTCTGACTAGGGCGTGTGGATTTTGGATTTGATTTCGCAAGTGTATAACAACAGCACACTAAATAAGTTATTTTAAAAGTGAAGAGTTTTGTGAGGTTGGTAGGCTCCGTAGTACAGCAATAAAATACAATGTGGGGTAATAAAAACGGGGTTTATTACTCCAAACACACAAGAATGAAATGGTTATAAGTTCAAATATTCTTACAAACTAAACAATAAATAAATCTTGAATAATGTTTTCTGAATGATTAATAATTTTCAGAAGTTGAGCTCGTTATTTTGAAAGAGTTTATTTTAACTGAGAATGTAATTAATCAATTCAATTTAATTTCAATGTCTTTAAAAATTTGATTCCAATGAAATAAAAACTCTAAAGTTACTTGAAAATATTCAAAAATAAACTAGGCGTGACAATCTAGTTCACGTCCCTTTATTTACTAGTGATTGACTCACGTATACTGCAGTATGAGCAAATTATTTAATTCTTTGTTAAGATTTGTATAGCGCTTTTTGTTTTATCTACTATTAATTCTTAACTAATGCTTATTAATTACTTATACTGGCTATACAGATTATCACACGTGAATAATTCTTATTTAAATAGAGTCTTTGACTTCTGGCATCCGAGTGATTTATATTACATTGATTTTAATTAAAAAAGAAAGAAAATTTAACTGTTAAAAAATAAATAAAGTGATTTTGACTTTCCTGGTTCTGAAGTGGATTGTAGATATGCTCCGGATGTCCCTCGCTGTCCTTGTCCAATCGGCTAGAGATAGTGATCTACTTGAGCGTCCTGGGTTTTGGCGGTGAGCTCGGAAATCAGCAACACTCTGCTTTCCTGCTATTGATGAAGTTTTACGTCTGTAGTTGCCTGCGAGAACAGCTTCACGTCCCTCGTCGATTCACGTTCCACGTCAGCGTGTGTGTGTGTGTGTGTGTGTGTGTCGTTTCGAGTTGTAGCTCTGCTTGTCAGCTGATTCGCAAATGGTTTAGACGGCCTCTCTGTCGTATTCTTGAAGTAAGGTCTTGTAGTCTTGTAGATCTCTTGCGTGCATACGCCCACAGTTAATGTAGTGCACGGTACGCTTGTTTGTTGGTGTGGAAGAGTATCTTGACTGAACGCTGTAATTACGAGTCGTTACAGTTGATCTGTTTTATGATGATCGTAATTAGGCGTGTTGACCACGTAGAGTCTTCAGATGAGTCTTCACAAAACTATGGTTTTGAGACGATCGAAGATATACGTCTGTTCTTCTTGAATACTGGCAGTAGAGTGTTTAATCAGCCCCAAAACTCCGCGTTGGTTCCAATTTCTTCGAATGATTTGATTGGCTGACACACTCTCCCTACTACCCAAAATTTGAATCACCTCAGCCCGTGAGAACGAAACTACTTTCCCACAGACTGAGAATTTATATTATTATTAATATTCTTAACACAACGGAACTGAATTGTCGTTCCGGATTTCCTGTGGCACTTTTATATTGCAATTATCTTGGCTGCAAGCCAATTTGTGCTAATTCTAAAATATACAATCTGTTGTAAATTTTTATAGCTATAACATATTAAAAGCTCCTTTATGTAGCTCCATTATTACGGAAGTTATTAACATAAAATTAATTAACTCTGTTATTATTTAATTATATTACATAAAATTCGCACACCCTATTATTAATATTTCGGCAAACATTTTGGCTATAATGGATTTCGCCTGAATTTACTGGTTTCCGAAATATTAATGATTGAAAGTTTGGGCGTGGTCGTATTCGTTACACAGTGAGTTGATTATGTAACAGCCGCGGACATAGGCGTGTGCGCCTTGTACAATGCACTATTATGATCGCTATAACATATGAGTGGAGTTTCGACTATTAAAATTTATTTAAACATCAATATAGTATACCCTTAACATATAACTCCAAATTAATGATATTTTGTCCTGTTATATACACTCCCACTCGTTTTAAAAAAAAAGAGTGTAATATATACAATTATTTTTTTTCAATTATTTTAAATGTACATTGATTATCCTTGCTACAATACATTGTATTAATTATCTATGGACACATACATTGGTGTCAATGTTCTTTACATATATAACTTAATTCTAATTGAACAAGATCAATAAAATTATTGTGCATGTAAATTATTGTGCAGTAAATGTTTGTAGTAAGGCTAGTAGTTAATTGCAGCGTTTAAGAATGTCAGATAAGCGTCAGACAACAGCGGCACGCGCACGCATAGGAATGTGCTGGGTTTGTTTACAGTAAGATCAAAACACCGCGCGACGTTAATTAGCTTGACCTACATTCTAACAGCTGAGAGCTACGCATTGTTGGCCGAGTGCTTCCTGTCCCGTACGCGTTTGTTTACTACCGCGCTACTAACGAACTATCGTTCATACAGAACTTATTTACAATTATTATTAATATTATATAATACATTTAATTTATTTTAATGCTAATTGTTATTATTTAAATTATTATTTACCCTAAACATTATATTATTTTCAAAGTGCGTCTAATATTTGGTAACCGTTTTTATGGGTGGTTCTACAATATTCTTCTAGCCACTCGTTAAGTCCTTCGGCGTCACCGGATACTACAACAACGTCTTCCCAGGCTGCTTGTGTTGCTTGCGTGGGAACGCCGCGTCCAAGTTCCTGTTGTACCGGACACACAATTGTCGGAGTGCTTTGTTGTATTGTATTCACCTCGAACAATGGTTTTGTACTTTCCGGTTGAAATACCTTATTAATCGGCACACAAATTTCTGGACACAAATTACTTTTCTTAAACCTAGTATATTTTTTATTTCTAGCTATTTTTGCTTTAAGTAATTTTGCATGATTTATGGCGCATCCCCCCTGGATGCGCCCCTTTCCAAGTTTTTTGGAGATTTATGGCTTTTTACTAGGGTCCTTAACGCTTTGTGTATCGCTGTCTTGCGCAGTCGTATCACTTTTCGATATTTCGATTGTCTGTATAGTTCTCATCTGCGTCCCATCGTTGCCCTTATATTGCCCTTTCGGTCTGCCGACATTTGGCTTACCTTTGTATTCAAAGGTCTTATCTGGGGGTTTTGACGGTGCCTGAGGTGGAGTAGAACTCGTACTTGGTCTCTGATCAGGTTGGGTATTGTATTGTACCCGTGTATTTTGACCGTCGGTATTTCGACGAAAATCTGGGTTATAACGCCAACCGCCTAAATCAAAAACTGTCTCGCTTTGCGACACTAAAATGAGCAATTCGTCAACCGTGCGAATACCTTGTGTAAACACAGCTACCCGTATATTGTGGTTGAACTGATAGGCTAGTTTAGTGACAATGTCGATGTCTGAAAATGCTGGGGTTAAATGCTTTGCGCGCTCGACCTGCTGAATGATATAATTTTCGGGCGTTATAGCTAGCTTTCTGTCATAACGTCCGTATTCTAACTCGTTCCGTAACAGTCTTTGTGTGTGAGAATTCCAATACCGGCTTTCGAACTTCTGTTTGAATTCCGCGTATGTGGTTACTTTATCACGTACAATATTATACCATTTGCGCGCAGAATCACGCATCGCGTTTACTACCCATTGTATTTTATCTTGATCTTCGAGTCTCGTACCTACTCTCGCCATCTCATTTTCACAGGCTAACAAAAATTCAATAGGGTTTTCATTATTTTCCCCTGTAAAATATACACGATTCTTTTCATCGGCAGGTCCCTGTACTAGGATATTAGGAGCGGATCTCCTACATACTTCCTGTCGCACCTTCAAGATCTCGTCATTAAGTGTTTGCAATACACTTTCTTTATTAGAATCTATATTTGATCGCGTTTCTACTATTGAAGCATCAAGCTTGTCAACACGGCGTTGTGTTTCCGTCACGTCGGCTTGAATTCTTATCTCGAGCGAGTCAACTTTTTTCGCAACATCAGCGGTCTGTTTTTCACACCTACTGATGTGTTCTTTGAACCGGCCTTCCACACGCGTAACTTGTTCTATAAACGATTTCTGCATCGTGGTCTCAAAAACTTTGAACCGTTCGTTTATTTTCGTTTCTACCGTATGAACTTTTTCTCCGATTTCCGTGACTTTAGCGGTTAATTCTTTATTACTTTCTTTTATTTCCGTGACTTTAGCGTCTAAATTTTTCGTGCTTTCATCGATTTTCGCGGTCGTTTCTTTATTACTTTGTTTTATTTCGGCATTTATATCCGCGTTACTATGTTCTAGTGCTTCGGTTAAACTTGATTTTTGCGCGTCTATTTTAGCCGTTAATTCCGCGTTATTTATTTCAGCATTGGCTGTAATTTGTTGAAACTTCGCGTTCATATTAGCAGTTAAATCCGCGTTTGCTTGTCTCATGTCCGCGTTCATCTGCTGTATTTGTTTAAGTATTTTTTCCATATCCATTTTTACACAACAATTTCAAATACACAATAATTTCAAATACACATCACTGCTGTACCACTACCAATCACAAAACTTTTCTTTGGGGATTGTTCAGTTGGACGCCAGCTGTTTTAAAAGTTAAAACAGCAAAATTTGTTTTAACGTAAATTAAATTTAATTTGAATTTAATTTCGTCGTGCCAAATGTTCCGGGCAAGCCATTTTATAACAATATTATTTGCGTGTTGTTGTGTTGTGTGAATGTATGAGCACCTACCTGCAGTCCGATCTTGCGGTTTTCTTCTGACAAGGGCGTGTGGATTTTGGATTTGATTTCGCAAGTGTATAACAACAGCACACTAAATAAGTTATTTTAAAAGTGAAGAGTTTTGTGAGGTTGGTAGGCTCCGTAGTACAGCAATAAAATACAATGTGGGGTAATAAAAACGGGGTTTATTACTCCAAACACACAAGAATGAAATGGTTATAAGTTCAAATATTCTTACAAACTAAACAATAAATAAATCTTGAATAATGTTTTCTGAATGATTAATAATTTTCAGAAGTTGAGCTCGTTATTTTGAAAGAGTTTATTTTAACTGAGAATGTAATTAATCAATTCAATTTAATTTCAATGTCTTTAAAAATTTGATTCCAATGAAATAAAAACTCTAAAGTTACTTGAAAATATTCAAAAATAAACTAGGCGTGACAATCTAGTTCACGTCCCTTTATTTACTAGTGATCTGACTCACGTATACTGCAGTATGAGCAAATTGTTTAATTCTTTGTTAAGATTTGTATAGCGCTTTTTGTTTTATCTACTATTAATTCTTAACTAATGCTTATTAATTACTTATACTGGCTATACAGATTATCACACGTGAATAATTCTTATTTAAATAGAGTCTTTGTTTTCTGGCATCCGAGTGATTTATATTACATTGATTTTAATTAAAAAAGAAAGAAAATTTAACTGTTAAAAAATAAATAAAGTGATTTTGACTTTCCTGGTTCTGAAGTGGATTGTAGATATGCTCCGGATGTCCCTCGCTGTCCTTGTCCAATCGGCTAGAGATAGTGATCTACTTGAGCGTCCTGGGTTTTGGCGGTGAGCTCGGAAATCAGCAACACTCTGCTTTCCTGCTATTGATGAAGTTTTACGTCTGTAGTTGCCTGCGAGAACAGCTTCACGTCCCTCGTCGATTCACGTTCCACGTCAGCGCGTGTGTGTGTGTGTGTGTGTCGTTTCGAGTTGTAGCTCTGCTTGTCAGCTGATTCGCAAATGGTTTAGACGGCCTCTCTGTCGTATTCTTGAAGTAAGGTCTTGTAGTCTTGTAGATCTCTTGCGTGCATACGCCCACAGTTAATGTAGTGCACGGTACGCTTGTTTGTTGGTGTGGAAGAGTATCTTGACTGAACGCTGTAATTACGAGTCGTTACAGTTGATCTGTTTTATGATGATCGTAATTAGGCGTGTTGACCACGTAGAGTCTTCAGATGAGTCTTCACAAAACTATGGTTTTGAGACGATCGAAGATATACGTCTGTTCTTCTTGAATACTGGCAGTAGAGTGTTTAATCAGCCCCAAAACTCCGCGTTGGTTCCAATTTCTTCGAATGATTTGATTGGCTGACACACTCTCCCTACTACCCAAAATTTGAATCACCTCAGCCCGTGAGAACGAAACTACTTTCCCACAGACTGAGAATTTATATTATTATTAATATTCTTAACACAACGGAACTGAATTGTCGTTCCGGATTTCCTGTGGCACTTTTATATTGCAATTATCTTGGCTGCAAGCCAATTTGTGCTAATTCTAAAATATACAATCTGTTGTAAATTCTTATAGCTATAACATATTAAAAGCTCCTTTATGTAGCTCCATTATTACGGAAGTTATTAACATAAAATTAATTAACTCTGTTATTATTTAATTATATTGCATAAAATTCGCACACCCTATTATTAATATTTCGGCAAACAGTTTGGCTATAATGGATTTCGCCTGAATTTACTGGTTTCCGAAATATTAATGATTGAATGTTTGGGCGTGGTCGTATTCGTTACACAGTGAGTTGATTATGTAACAGCCGCGGACATAGGCGTGTCCGCCTTGTACAATGCACTATTATGATCGCTATAACATATGAGTGGAGTTTCGACTATTAAAATTTATTTAAACATCAATATAGTATACCCTTAACATATAACTCCAAATTAATGATATTTTGTCCTGTTATATACACCCCCACTCGTTTTAAAAAAAAAGAGTGTAATATATACAATTATTTTTTTTCAATTATTTTAAATGTACATTGATTATGCTTGCTACAATACATTGTATTAATTATCTATGGACACATACATTGGTGTCAATGTTCTTTACATATATAACTTAATTCTAATTGAACAAGATCAATAAAATTATTGTGCATGTAAATTATTGTGCAGTAAATGTTTGTAGTAAGGCTAGTAGTTAATTGCAGCGTTTAAGAATGTCAGATAAGCGTCAGACAACAGCGGCACGCGCACGCATAGGAATGTGCTGGGTTTGTTTACAGTAAGATCAAAACACCGCGCGACGTTAATTAGCTTGACCTACATTCTAACAGCTGAGAGCTACGCATTGTTGGCCGAGTGCTTCCTGTCCCGTACGCGTTTGTTTACTACCGCGCTACTAACGAACTATCGTTCATACAGAACTTATTTACAATTATTATTAATATTATATAATACATTTAATTTATTTTAATGCTAATTGTTATTATTTAAATTATTATTTACCCTAAACATTATATTATTTTCAAAGTGCGTCTAATATTTGGTAACCGTTTTTATGGGTGGTTCTACAATATTCTTCTAGCCACTCGTTAAGTCCTTCGGCGTCACCGGATACTACAACAACGTCTTCCCAGGCTGCTTGTGTTGCTTGCGTGGGAACGCCGCGTCCAAGTTCCTGTTGTACCGGACACACAATTGTCGGAGTGCTTTGTTGTATTGTATTCACCTCGAACAATGGTTTTGTACTTTCCGGTTGAAATACCTTATTAATCGGCACACAAATTTCTGGACACAAATTACTTTTCTTAAACCTAGTATATTTTTTATTTCTAGCTATTTTTGCTTTAAGTAATTTTGCATGATTTATGGCGCATCCCCCCTGGATGCGCCCCTTTCCAAGTTTTTTGGAGATTTATGGCTTTTTACTAGGGTCCTTAACGCTTTGTGTATCGCTGTCTTGCGCAGTCGTATCACTTTTCGATATTTCGATTGTCTGTATAGTTCTCATCTGCGTCCCATCGTTGCCCTTATATTGCCCTTTCGGTCTGCCGACATTTGGCTTACCTTTGTATTCAAAGGTCTTATCTGGGGGTTTTGACGGTGCCTGAGGTGGAGTAGAACTCGTACTTGGTCTCTGATCAGGTTGGGTATTGTATTGTACCCGTGTATTTTGACCGTCGGTATTTCGACGAAAATCTGGGTTATAACGCCAACCGCCTAAATCAAAAACTGTCTCGCTTTGCGACACTAAAATGAGCAATTCGTCAACCGTGCGAATACCTTGTGTAAACACAGCTACCCGTATATTGTGGTTGAACTGATAGGCTAGTTTAGTGACAATGTCGATGTCTGAAAATGCTGGGGTTAAATGCTTTGCGCGCTCGACCTGCTGAATGATATAATTTTCGGGCGTTATAGCTAGCTTTCTGTCATAACGTCCGTATTCTAACTCGTTCCGTAACAGTCTTTGTGTGTGAGAATTCCAATACCGGCTTTCGAACTTCTGTTTGAATTCCGCGTATGTGGTTACTTTATCACGTACAATATTATACCATTTGCGCGCAGAATCACGCATCGCGTTTACTACCCATTGTATTTTATCTTGATCTTCGAGTCTCGTACCTACTCTCGCCATCTCATTTTCACAGGCTAACAAAAATTCAATAGGGTTTTCATTATTTTCCCCTGTAAAATATACACGATTCTTTTCATCGGCAGGTCCCTGTACTAGGATATTAGGAGCGGATCTCCTACGTACTTCCTGTCGCACCTTCAAGATCTCGTCATTAAGTGTTTGCAATACACTTTCTTTATTAGAATCTATATTTGATCGCGTTTCTACTATTGAAGCATCAAGCTTGTCAACACGCCGTTGTGTTTCCGTCACGTCGGCTTGAATTCTTATCTCGAGCGAGTCAACTTTTTTCGCAACATCAGCGGTCTGTTTTTCACACCTACTGATGTGTTCTTTGAACCGGCCTTCCACACGCGTAACTTGTTCTATAAACGATTTCTGCATCGTGGTCTCAAAAACTTTGAACCGTTCGTTTATTTTCGTTTCTACCGTATGAACTTTTTCTCCGATTTCCGTGACTTTAGCGGTTAATTCTTTATTACTTTATTTTATTTCCGTGACTTTAGCGTCTAAATTTTTCGTGCTTTCATCGATTTTCGCGGTCGTTTCTTTATTACTTTGTTTTATTTCGGCATTTATATCCGCGTTACTATGTTCTAGTGCTTCGGTTAAACTTGTCTTTTGCGCGTCTATTTTAGCCGTTAATTCCGCGTTATTTATTTCAGCATTGGCTGTAATTTGTTGAAACTTCGCGTTCATATTAGCAGTTAAATCCGCGTTTGCTTGTCTCATGTCCGCGTTCATCTGCTGTATTTGTTTAAGTATTTTTTCCATATCCATTTTTACACAACAATTTCAAATACACAATAATTTCAAATACACATCACTGCTGTACCACTACCAATCACAAAACTTTTCTTTGGGGATTGTTCAGTTGGACGCCAGCTGTTTTAAAAGTTAAAACAGCAAAATTTGTTTTAACGTAAATTAAATTTAATTTGAATTTAATTTCGTCGTGCCAAATGTTCCGGGCAAGCCATTTTATAACAATATTATTTGCGTGTTGTTGTGTTGTGTGAATGTATGAGCACCTACCTGCAGTCCGATCTTGCGGTTTTCTTCTGACTAGGGCGTGTGGATTTTGGATTTGATTTCGCAAGTGTATAACAACAGCACACTAAATAAGTTATTTTAAAAGTGAAGAGTTTTGTGAGGTTGGTAGGCTCCGTAGTACAGCAATAAAATACAATGTGGGGTAATAAAAACGGGGTTTATTACTCCAAACACACAAGAATGAAATGGTTATAAGTTCAAATATTCTTACAAACTAAACAATAAATAAATCTTGAATAATGTTTTCTGAATGATTAATAATTTTCAGAAGTTGAGCTCGTTATTTTGAAAGAGTTTATTTTAACTGAGAATTTAATTAATCAATTCAATTTAATTTCAATGTCTTTAAAAATTTGATTCCAATGAAATAAAAACTCTAAAGTTACTTGAAAATATTCAAAAATAAACTAGGCGTGACAATCTAGTTCACGTCCCTTTATTTACTAGTGATCTGACTCACGTATACTGCAGTATGAGCAAATTATTTAATTCTTTGTTAAGATTTGTATAGCGCTTTTTGTTTTATCTACTATTAATTCTTAACTAATGCTTATTAATTACTTATACTGGCTATACAGATTATCACACGTGAATAATTCTTATTTAAATAGAGTCTTTGATTTCTGGCATCCGAGTGATTTATATTACATTGATTTTAATTAAAAAAGAAAGAAAATTTAACTGTTAAAAAATAAATAAAGTGATTTTGACTTTCCTGGTTCTGAAGTGGATTGTAGATATGCTCCGGATGTCCCTCGCTGTCCTTGTCCAATCGGCTAGAGATAGTGATCTACTTGAGCGTCCTGGGTTTTGGCGGTGAGCTCGGAAATCAGCAACACTCTGCTTTCCTGCTATTGATGAAGTTTTACGTCTGTAGTTGCCTGCGAGAACAGCTTCACGTCCCTCGTCGATTCACGTTCCACGTCAGCGCGTGTGTGTGTGTGTGTGTGTCGTTTCGAGTTGTAGCTCTGCTTGTCAGCTGATTCGCAAATGGTTTAGACGGCCTCTCTGTCGTATTCTTGAAGTAAGGTCTTGTAGTCTTGTAGATCTCTTGCGTGCATACGCCCACAGTTAATGTAGTGCACGGTACGCTTGTTTGTTGGTGTGGAAGAGTATCTTGACTGAACGCTGTAATTACGAGTCGTTACAGTTGATCTGTTTTATGATGATCGTAATTAGGCGTGTTGACCACGTAGAGTCTTCAGATGAGTCTTCACAAAACTATGGTTTTGAGACGATCGAAGATATACGTCTGTTCTTCTTGAATACTGGCAGTAGAGTGTTTAATCAGCTCCAAAACTCCGCGTTGGTTCCAATTTCTTCGAATGATTTGATTGGCTGACACACTCTCCCTACTACCCAAAATTTGAATCACCTCAGCCCGTGAGAACGAAACTACTTTCCCACAGACTGAGAATTTATATTATTATTAATATTCTTAACACAACGGAACTGAATTGTCGTTCCGGATTTCCTGTGGCACTTTTATATTGCAATTATCTTGGCTGCAAGCCAATTTGTGCTAATTCTAAAATATACAATCTGTTGTAAATTCTTATAGCTATAACATATTAAAAGCTCCTTTATGTAGCTCCATTATTACGGAAGTTATTAACATAAAATTAATTAACTCTGTTATTATTTAATTATTTTGCATAAAATTCGCACACCCTATTATTAATATTTCGGCAAACATTTTGGCTATAATGGATTTCGCCTGAATTTACTGGTTTCCGAAATATTAATGATTGAAAGTTTGGGCGTGGTCGTATTCGTTACACAGTGAGTTGATTATGTAACAGCCGCGGACATAGGCGTGTGCGCCTTGTACAATGCACTATTATGATCGCTATAACATATGAGTGGAGTTTCGACTATTAAAATTTATTTAAACATCAATATAGTATACCCTTAACATATAACTCCAAATTAATGATATTTTGTCCTGTTATATACACCCTCACTCGTTTTAAAAAAAAAGAGTGTAATATATACAATTATTTTTTTTTCAATTATTTTAAATGTACATTGATTATGCTTGCTACAATACATTGTATTAATTATCTATGGACACATACATTGGTGTCAATGTTCTTTACATATATAACTTAATTCTAATTGAACAAGATCAATAAAATTATTGTGCATGTAAATTATTGTGCAGTAAATGTTTGTAGTAAGGCTAGTAGTTAATTGCAGCGTTTAAGAATGTCAGATAAGCGTCAGACAACAGCGGCACGCGCACGCATAGGAATGTGCTGGGTTTGTTTACAGTAAGATCAAAACACCGCGCGACGTTAATTAGCTTGACCTACATTCTAACAGCTGAGAGCTACGCATTGTTGGCCGAGTGCTTCCTGTCCCGTACGCGTTTGTTTACTACCGCGCTACTAACGAACTATCGTTCATACAGAACTTATTTACAATTATTATTAATATTATATAATACATTTAATTTATTTTAATGCTAATTGTTATTATTTAAATTATTATTTACCCTAAACATTATATTATTTTCAAAGTGCGTCTAATATTTGGTAACCGTTTTTATGGGTGGTTCTACAATATTCTTCTAGCCACTCGTTAAGTCCTTCGGCGTCACCGGATACTACAACAACGTCTTCCCAGGCTGCTTGTGTTGCTTGCGTGGGAACGCCGCGTCCAAGTTCCTGTTGTACCGGACACACAATTGTCGGAGTGCTTTGTTGTATTGTATTCACCTCGAACAATGGTTTTGTATTTTCCGGTTGAAATACCTTATTAATCGGCACACAAATTTCTGGACAAAAATTACTTTTCTTAAACCTAGTATATTTTATATTTCTAGCTATTTTTGCTTTAAGTAATTTTGCATGATTTATGGCGCATCCCCCCTGGATGCGCCCCTTTCCAAGTTTTTTGGAGATTTATGGCTTTTTACTAGGGTCCTTAACGCTTTGTGTATCGCTGTCTTGCGCAGTCGTATCACTTTTCGATATTTCGATTGTCTGTATAGTTCTCATCTGCGTCCCATCGTTGCCCTTATATTGCCCTTTCGGTCTGCCGACATTTGGCTTACCTTTGTATTCAAAGGTCTTATCTGGGGGTTTTGACGGTGCCTGAGGTGGAGTAGAACTCGTACTTGGTCTCTGATCAGGTTGGGTATTGTATTGTACCCGTGTATTTTGACCGTCGGTATTTCGACGAAAATCTGGGTTATAACGCCAACCGCCTAAATCAAAAACTGTCTCGCTTTGCGACACTAAAATGAGCAATTCGTCAACCGTGCGAATACCTTGTGTAAACACAGCTACCCGTATATTGTGGTTGAACTGATAGGCTAGTTTAGTGACAATGTCGATGTCTGAAAATGCTGGGGTTAAATGCTTTGCGCGCTCGACCTGCTGAATGATATAATTTTCGGGCGTTATAGCTAGCTTTCTGTCATAACGTCCGTATTCTAACTCGTTCCGTAACAGTCTTTGTGTGTGAGAATTCCAATACCGGCTTTCGAACTTCTGTTTGAATTCCGCGTATGTGGTTACTTTATCACGTACAATATTATACCATTTGCGCGCAGAATCACGCATCGCGTTTACTACCCATTGTATTTTATCTTGATCTTCGAGTCTCGTACCTACTCTCGCCATCTCATTTTCACAGGCTAACAAAAATTCAATAGGGTTTTCATTATTTTCCCCTGTAAAATATACACGATTCTTTTCATCGGCAGGTCCCTGTACTAGGATATTAGGAGCGGATCTCCTACGTACTTCCTGTCGCACCTTCAAGATCTCGTCATTAAGTGTTTGCAATACACTTTCTTTATTAGAATCTATATTTGATCGCGTTTCTACTATTGAAGCATCAAGCTTGTCAACACGCCGTTGTGTTTCCGTCACGTCGGCTTGAATTCTTATCTCGAGCGAGTCAACTTTTTTCGCAACATCAGCGGTCTGTTTTTCACACCTACTGATGTGTTCTTTGAACCGGCCTTCCACACGCGTAACTTGTTCTATAAACGATTTCTGCATCGTGGTCTCAAAAACTTTGAACCGTTCGTTTATTTTCGTTTCTACCGTATGAACTTTTTCTCCGATTTCCGTGACTTTAGCGGTTAATTGTTTATTACTTTATTTTATTTCCGTGATTTTAGCGTCTAAATTTTTCGTGCTTTCATCGATTTTCGCGGTCGTTTCTTTATTACTTTGTTTTATTTCGGCATTTATATCCGCGTTACTATGTTCTAGTGCTTCGGTTAAACTTGATTTTTGCGCGTCTATTTTAGCCGTTAATTCCGCGTTATTTATTTCAGCATTGGCTGTAATTTGTTGAAAATTCGCGTTCATATTAGCAGTTAAATCCGCGTTTGCTTGTCTCATGTCCGCGTTCATCTGCTGTATTTGTTTAAGTATTTTTTCCATATCCATTTTTACACAACAATTTCAAATACACAATAATTTCAAATACACATCACTGCTGTACCACTACCAATCACAAAAATTTTCTTCGGGGATTGTTCAGTTGGACGCCAGCTGTTTTAAAAGTTAAAACAGCAAAATTTGTTTTAACGTAAATTAAATTTAATTTGAATTAATTTCGTCGTGCCACATGTTCCGGGCAAGCCATTTTATAACAATATTATTTGCGTGTTGTTGTGTTGTGTGAATGTATGAGCACCTACCTGCTGTCCGATCTTGCGGTTTTCTTCTGACTAGGGCGTGTGGATTTTGGATTTGATTTCGCAAGTGTATAACAACAGCACACTAAATAAGTTATTTTAAAAGTGAAGAGTTTTGTGAGGTTGGTAGGCTCCGTAGTACAGCAATAAAATACAATGTGGGGTAATAAAAACGGGGTTTATTACTCCAAACACACAAGAATGAAATGGTTATAAGTTCAAATATTCTTACAAACTAAACAATAAATAAATCTTGAATAATGTTTTCTGAATGATTAATTATTTTCAGAAGTTGAGCTCGTTATTTTGAAAGAGTTTATTTTAACTGAGAATTTAATTAATCAATTCAATTTAATTTCAATGTCTTTAAAAATTTGATTCCAATGAAATAAAAACTCTAAAGTTACTTGAAAATATTCAAAAATAAACTAGGCGTGACAATCTAGTTCACGTCCCTTTATTTACTAGTGATCTGACTCACGTATACTGCAGTATGAGCAAATTATTTAATTCTTTGTTAAGATTTGTATAGCGCTTTTTGTTTTATCTACTATTAATTCTTAACTAATGCTTATTAATTACTTATACTGGCTATACAGATTATCACACGTGAATAATTCTTATTTAAATAGAGTCTTTGATTTCTGGCATCCGAGTGATTTATATTACATTGATTTTAATTAAAAAAGAAAGAAAATTTAACTGTTAAAAAATAAATAAAGTGATTTTGAATTTCCTGGCTCTGAAGTGGATTGTAGATATGCTCCGGATGTCCCTCGCTGTCCTTGTCCAATCGGCTAGAGATAGTGATCTACTTGAGCGTCCTGGGTTTTGGCGGTGAGCTCGGAAATCAGCAACACTCTGCTTTCCTGCTATTGATGAAGTTTTACGTCTGTAGTTGCCTGCGAGAACAGCTTCACGTCCCTCGTCGATTCACGTTCCACGTCAGCGCGTGTGTGTGTGTGTGTGTCGTTTCGAGTTGTAGCTCTGCTTGTCAGCTGATTCGCAAATGGTTTAGACGGCCTCTCTGTCGTATTCTTGAAGTAAGGTCTTGTAGTCTTGTAGATCTCTTGCGTGCATACGCCCACAGTTAATGTAGTGCACGGTACGCTTGTTTGTTGGTGTGGAAGAGTATCTTGACTGAACGCTGTAATTACGAGTCGTTACAGTTGATCTGTTTTATGATGATCGTAATTAGGCGTGTTGACCACGTAGAGTCTTCAGATGAGTCTTCACAAAACTATGGTTTTGAGACGATCGAAGATATACGTCTGTTCTTCTTGAATACTGGCAGTAGAGTGTTTAATCAGCCCCAAAACTCCGCGTTGGTTCCAATTTCTTCGAATGATTTGATTGGCTGACACACTCTCCCTACTACCCAAAATTTGAATCACCTCAGCCCGTGAGAACGAAACTACTTTCCCACAGACTGAGAATTTATATTATTATTAATATTCTTAACACAACGGAACTGAATTGTCGTTCCGGATTTCCTGTGGCACTTTTATATTGCAATTATTTTGGCTGCAAGCCAATTTGTGCTAATTCTAAAATATACAATCTGTTGTAAATTCTTATAGCTATAACATATTAAAAGCTCCTTTATGTAGCTCCATTATTACGGAAGTTATTAACATAAAATTAATTAACTCTGTTATTATTTAATTATTTTGCATAAATTTCGCACACCCTATTATTAATATTTCGGCAAACATTTTGGCTATAATGGATTTCGCCTGAATTTACTGGTTTCCGAAATATTAATGATTGAAAGTTTGGGCGTGGTCGTATTCGTTACACAGTGAGTTGATTATGTAACAGCCGCGGACATAGGCGTGTGCGCCTTGTACAATGCACTATTATGATCGCTATAACATATGAGTGGAGTTTCGACTATTAAAATTTATTTAAACATCAATATAGTATACCCTTAACATATAACTCCAAATTAATGATATTTTGTCCTGTTATATACACCCCCACTCGTTTTAAAAAAAAAGAGTGTAATATATACAATTATTTTTTTTTCAATTATTTTAAATGTACATTGATTATGCTTGCTACAATACATTGTATTAATTATCTATGGACACATACATTGGTGTCAATGTTCTTTACATATATAACTTAATTCTAATTGAACAAGATCAATAAAATTATTGTGCATGTAAATTATTGTGCAGTAAATGTTTGTAGTAAGGCTAGTAGTTAATTGCAGCGTTTAAGAATGTCAGATAAGCGTCAGACAACAGCGGCACGCGCACGCATAGGAATGTGCTGGGTCTGTTTACAGTAAGATCAAAACACCGCGCGACGTTAATTAGCTTGACCTACATTCTAACAGCTGAGAGCTACGCATTGTTGGCCGAGTGCTTCCTGTCCCGTACGCGTTTGTTTACTACCGCGCTACTAACGAACTATCGTTCATACAGAACTTATTTACAATTATTATTAATATTATATAATACATTTAATTTATTTTAATGCTAATTGTTATTATTTAAATTATTATTTACCCTAAACATTATATTATTTTCAAAGTGCGTCTAATATTTGGTAACCGTTTTTATGGGTGGTTCTACAATATTCTTCTAGCCACTCGTTAAGTCCTTCGGCGTCACCGGATACTACAACAACGTCTTCCCAGGCTGCTTGTGTTGCTTGCGTGGGAACGCCGCGTCCAAGTTCCTGTTGTACCGGACACACAATTGTCGGAGTGCTTTGTTGTATTGTATTCACCTCGAACAATGGTTTTGTACTTTCCGGTTGAAATACCTTATTAATCGGCACACAAATTTCTGGACAAAAATTACTTTTCTTAAACCTAGTATATTTTTTATTTCTAGCTATTTTTGCTTTAAGTAATTTTGCATGATTTATGGCGCATCCCCCCTGGATGCGCCCCTTTCCAAGTTTTTTGGAGATTTATGGCTTTTTACTAGGGTCCTTAACGCTTTGTGTATCGCTGTCTTGCGCAGTCGTATCACTTTTCGATATTTCGATTGTCTGTATAGTTCTCATCTGCGTCCCATCGTTGCCCTTATATTGCCCTTTCGGTCTGCCGACATTTGGCTTACCTTTGTATTCAAAGGTCTTATCTGGGGGTTTTGACGGTGCCTGAGGTGGAGTAGAACTCGTACTTGGTCTCTGATCAGGTTGGGTATTGTATTGTACCCGTGTATTTTGACCGTCGGTATTTCGACGAAAATCTGGGTTATAACGCCAACCGCCTAAATCAAAAACTGTCTCGCTTTGCGACACTAAAATGAGCAATTCGTCAACCGTGCGAATACCTTGTGTAAACACAGCTACCCGTATATTGTGGTTGAACTGATAGGCTAGTTTAGTGACAATGTCGATGTCTGAAAATGCTGGGGTTAAATGCTTTGCGCGCTCGACCTGCTGAATGATATAATTTTCGGGCGTTATAGCTAGCTTTCTGTCATAACGTCCGTATTCTAACTCGTTCCGTAACAGTCTTTGTGTGTGAGAATTCCAATACCGGCTTTCGAACTTCTGTTTGAATTCCGCGTATGTGGTTACTTTACCACGTACAATATTATACCATTTGCGCGCAGAATCACGCATCGCGTTTACTACCCATTGTATTTTATCTTGATCTTCGAGTCTCGTACCTACTCTCGCCATCTCATTTTCACAGGCTAACAAAAATTCAATAGGGTTTTCATTATTTTCCCCTGTAAAATATACACGATTCTTTTCATCGGCAGGTCCCTGTACTAGGATATTAGGAGCGGATCTCCTACGTACTTCCTGTCGCACCTTCAAGATCTCGTCATTAAGTGTTTGCAATACACTTTCTTTATTAGAATCTATATTTGATCGCGTTTCTACTATTGAAGCATCAAGCTTGTCAACACGCCGTTGTGTTTCCGTCACGTCGGCTTGAATTCTTATCTCGAGCGAGTCAACTTTTTTCGCAACATCAGCGGTCTGTTTTTCACACCTACTGATGTGTTCTTTGAACCGGCCTTCCACACGCGTAACTTGTTCTATAAACGATTTCTGCATCGTGGTCTCAAAAACTTTGAACCGTTCGTTTATTTTCGTTTCTACCGTATGAACTTTTTCTCCGATTTCCGTGACTTTAGCGGTTAATTCTTTATTACTTTCTTTTATTTCCGTGACTTTAGCGTCTAAATTTTTCGTGCTTTCATCGATTTTCGCGGTCGTTTCTTTATTACTTTGTTTTATTTCGGCATTTATATCCGCGTTACTATGTTCTAGTGCTTCGGTTAAACTTGATTTTTGCGCGTCTATTTTAGCCGTTAATTCCGCGTTATTTATTTCAGCATTGGCTGTAATTTGTTGAAAATTCGCGTTCATATTAGCAGTTAAATCCGCGTTTGCTTGTCTCATGTCCGCGTTCATCTGCTGTATTTGTTTAAGTATTTTTTCCATATCCATTTTTACACAACAATTTCAAATACACAATAATTTCAAATACACATCACTGCTGTACCACTACCAATCACAAAACTTTTCTTTGGGGATTGTTCAATTGGACGCCAGCTGTTTTAAAAGTTAAAACAGCAAAATTTGTTTTAACGTAAATTAAATTTAATTTGAATTAATTTCGTCGTGCCACATGTTCCGGGCAAGCCATTTTATAACAATATTATTTGCGTGTTGTTGTGTTGTGTGAATGTATGAGCACCTACCTGCAGTCCGATCTTGCGGTTTTCTTCTGACTAGGGCGTGTGGATTTTGGATTTGATTTCGCAAGTGTATAACAACAGCACACTAAATAAGTTATTTTAAAAGTGAAGAGTTTTGTGAGGTTGGTAGGCTCCGTAGTACAGCAATAAAATACAATGTGGGGTAATAAAAACGGGGTTTATTACTCCAAACACACAAGAATGAAATGGTTATAAGTTCAAATATTCTTACAAACTAAACAATAAATAAATCTTGAATAATGTTTTCTGAATGATTAATAATTTTCAGAAGTTGAGCTCGTTATTTTGAAAGAGTTTATTTTAACTGAGAATTTAATTAATCAATTCAATTTAATTTCAATGTCTTTAAAAATTTGATTCCAATGAAATAAAAACTCTAAAGTTACTTGAAAATATTCAAAAATAAACTAGGCGTGACAATCTAGTTCACGTCCCTTTATTTACTAGTGATCTGACTCACGTATACTGCAGTATGAGCAAATTATTTAATTCTTTGTTAAGATTTGTATAGCGCTTTTTGTTTTATCTACTATTAATTCTTAACTAATGCTTATTAATTACTTATACTGGCAATACAGATTATCACACGTGAATAATTCTTATTTAAATAGAGTCTTTGATTTCTGGCATCCGAGTGATTTATATTACATTGATTTTAATTAAAAAAGAAAGAAAATTTAACTGTTAAAAAATAAATAAAGTGATTTTGACTTTCCTGGCTCTGAAGTGGATTGTAGATATGCTCCGGATGTCCCTCGCTGTCGTTGTCCAATCGGCTAGAGATAGTGATCTACTTGAGCGTCCTGGGTTTTGGCGGTGAGCTCGGAAATCAGCAACACTCTGCTTTCCTGCTATTGATGAAGTTTTACGTCTGTAGTTGCCTGCGAGAACAGCTTCACGTCCCTCGTCGATTCACGTTCCACGTCAGCGCGTGTGTGTGTGTGTGTGTGTCGTTTCGAGTTGTAGCTCTGCTTGTCAGCTGATTCGCAAATGGTTTAGACGGCCTCTCTGTCGTATTCTTGAAGTAAGGTCTTGTAGTCTTGTAGATCTCTTGCGTGCATACGCCCACAGTTAATGTAGTGCACGGTACGCTTGTTTGTTGGTGTGGAAGAGTATCTTGACTGAACGCTGTAATTACGAGTCGTTACAGTTGATCTGTTTTATGATGATCGTAATTAGGCGTGTTGACCACGTAGAGTCTTCAGATGAGTCTTCACAAAACTATGGTTTTGAGACGATCGAAGATATACGTCTGTTCTTCTTGAATACTGGCAGTAGAGTGTTTAATCAGCTCCAAAACTCCGCGTTGGTTCCAATTTCTTCGAATGATTTGATTGGCTGACACACTCTCCCTACTACCCAAAATTTGAATCACCTCAGCCCGTGAGAACGAAACTACTTTCCCACAGACTGAGAATTTATATTATTATTAATATTCTTAACACAACGGAACTGAATTGTCGTTCCGGATTTCCTGTGGCACTTTTATATTGCAATTATCTTGGCTGCAAGCCAATTTGTGCTAATTCTAAAATATACAATCTGTTGTAAATTCTTATAGCTATAACATATTAAAAGCTCCTTTATGTAGCTCCATTATTACGGAAGTTATTAACATAAAATTAATTAACTCTGTTATTATTTAATTATTTTGCATAAAATTCGCACACCCTATTATTAATATTTCGGCAAACATTTTGGCTATAATGGATTTCGCCTGAATTTACTGGTTTCCGAAATATTAATGATTGAAAGTTTGGGCGTGGTCGTATTCGTTACACAGTGAGTTGATTATGTAACAGCCGCGGACATAGGCGTGTGCGCCTTGTACAATGCACTATTATGATCGCTATAACATATGAGTGGAGTTTCGACTATTAAAATTTATTTAAACATCAATATAGTATACCCTTAACATATAACTCCAAATTAATGATATTTTGTCCTGTTATATACACCCCCACTCGTTTTAAAAAAAAGAGTGTAATATATACAATTATTTTTTTTTTCAATTATTTTAAATGTACATTGATTATGCTTGCTACAATACATTGTATTAATTATCTATGGACACATACATTGGTGTCAATGTTCTTTACATATATAACTTAATTCTAATTGAACAAGATCAATAAAATTATTGTGCATGTAAATTATTGTGCAGTAAATGTTTGTAGTAAGGCTAGTAGTTAATTGCAGCGTTTAAGAATGTCAGATAAGCGTCAGACAACAGCGGCACGCGCACGCATAGGAATGTGCTGGGTCTGTTTACAGTAAGATCAAAACACCGCGCGACGTTAATTAGCTTGACCTACATTCTAACAGCTGAGAGCTACGCATTGTTGGCCGAGTGCTTCCTGTCCCGTACGCGTTTGTTTACTACCGCGCTACTAACGAACTATCGTTCATACAGAACTTATTTACAATTATTATTAATATTATATAATACATTTAATTTATTTTAATGCTAATTGTTATTATTTAAATTATTATTTACCCTAAACATTATATTATTTTCAAAGTGCGTCTAATATTTGGTAACCGTTTTTATGGGTGGTTCTACAATATTCTTCTAGCCACTCGTTAAGTCCTTCGGCGTCACCGGATACTACAACAACGTCTTCCCAGGCTGCTTGTGTTGCTTGCGTGGGAACGCCGCGTCCAAGTTCCTGTTGTACCGGACACACAATTGTCGGAGTGCTTTGTTGTATTGTATTCACCTCGAACAATGGTTTTGTACTTTCCGGTTGAAATACCTTATTAATCGGCACACAAATTTCTGGACAAAAATTACTTTTCTTAAACCTAGTATATTTTTTATTTCTAGCTATTTTTGCTTTAAGTAATTTTGCATGATTTATGGCGCATCCCCCCTGGATGCGCCCCTTTCCAAGTTTTTTGGAGATTTATGGCTTTTTACTAGGGTCCTTAACGCTTTGTGTATCGCTGTCTTGCGCAGTCGTATCACTTTTCGATATTTCGATTGTCTGTATAGTTCTCATCTGCGTCCCATCGTTGCCCTTATATTGCCCTTTCGGTCTGCCGACATTTGGCTTACCTTTGTATTCAAAGGTCTTATCTGGGGGTTTTGACGGTGCCTGAGGTGGAGTAGAACTCGTACTTGGTCTCTGATCAGGTTGGGTATTGTATTGTACCCGTGTATTTTGACCGTCGGTATTTCGACGAAAATCTGGGTTATAACGCCAACCGCCTAAATCAAAAACTGTCTCGCTTTGCGACACTAAAATGAGCAATTCGTCAACCGTGCGAATACCTTGTGTAAACACAGCTACCCGTATATTGTGGTTGAACTGATAGGCTAGTTTAGTGACAATGTCGATGTCTGAAAATGCTGGGGTTAAATGCTTTGCGCGCTCGACCTGCTGAATGATATAATTTTCGGGCGTTATAGCTAGCTTTCTGTCATAACGTCCGTATTCTAACTCGTTCCGTAACAGTCTTTGTGTGTGAGAATTCCAATACCGGCTTTCGAACTTCTGTTTGAATTCCGCGTATGTGGTTACTTTACCACGTACAATATTATACCATTTGCGCGCAGAATCACGCATCGCGTTTACTACCCATTGTATTTTATCTTGATCTTCGAGTCTCGTACCTACTCTCGCCATCTCATTTTCACAGGCTAACAAAAATTCAATAGGGTTTTCATTATTTTCCCCTGTAAAATATACACGATTCTTTTCATCGGCAGGTCCCTGTACTAGGATATTAGGAGCGGATCTCCTACGTACTTCCTGTCGCACCTTCAAGATCTCGTCATTAAGTGTTTGCAATACACTTTCTTTATTAGAATCTATATTTGATCGCGTTTCTACTATTGAAGCATCAAGCTTGTCAACACGCCGTTGTGTTTCCGTCACGTCGGCTTGAATTCTTATCTCGAGCGAGTCAACTTTTTTCGCAACATCAGCGGTCTGTTTTTCACACCTACTGATGTGTTCTTTGAACCGGCCTTCCACACGCGTAACTTGTTCTATAAACGATTTCTGCATCGTGGTCTCAAAAACTTTGAACCGTTCGTTTATTTTCGTTTCTACCGTATGAACTTTTTCTCCGATTCCCGTGACTTTAGCGGTTAATTCTTTATTACTTTCTTTTATTTCCGTGACTTTAGCGTCTAAATTTTTCGTGCTTTCATCGATTTTCGCGGTCGTTTCTTTATTACTTTGTTTTATTTCGGCATTTATATCCGCGTTACTATGTTCTAGTGCTTCGGTTAAACTTGATTTTTGCGCGTCTATTTTAGCCGTTAATTCCGCGTTATTTATTTCAGCATTGGCTGTAATTTGTTGAAAATTCGCGTTCATATTAGCAGTTAAATCCGCGTTTGCTTGTCTCATGTCCGCGTTCATCTGCTGTATTTGTTTAAGTATTTTTTCCATATCCATTTTTACACAACAATTTCAAATACACAATAATTTCAAATACACATCACTGCTGTACCACTACCAATCACAAAACTTTTCTTTGGGGATTGTTCAGTTGGACGCCAGCTGTTTTAAAAGTTAAAACAGCAAAATTTGTTTTAACGTAAATTAAATTTAATTTGAATTAATTTCGTCGTGCCACATGTTCCGGGCAAGCCATTTTATAACAATATTATTTGCGTGTTGTTGTGTTGTGTGAATGTATGAGCACCTACCTGCTGTCCGATCTTGCGGTTTTCTTCTGACTAGGGCGTGTGGATTTTGGATTTGATTTCGCAAGTGTATAACAACAGCACACTAAATAAGTTATTTTAAAAGTGAAGAGTTTTGTGAGGTTGGTAGGCTCCGTAGTACAGCAATAAAATACAATGTGGGGTAATAAAAACGGGGTTTATTACTCCAAACACACAAGAATGAAATGGTTATAAGTTCAAATATTCTTACAAACTAAACAATAAATAAATCTTGAATAATGTTTTCTGAATGATTAATAATTTTCAGAAGTTGAGCTCGTTATTTTGAAAGAGTTTATTTTAACTGAGAATTTAATTAATCAATTCAATTTAATTTCAATGTCTTTAAAAATTTGATTCCAATGAAATAAAAACTCTAAAGTTACTTGAAAATATTCAAAAATAAACTAGGCGTGACAATCTAGTTCACGTCCCTTTATTTACTAGTGATCTGACTCACGTATACTGCAGTATGAGCAAATTATTTAATTCTTTGTTAAGATTTGTATAGCGCTTTTTGTTTTATCTACTATTAATTCTTAACTAATGCTTATTAATTACTTATACTGGCAATACAGATTATCACACGTGAATAATTCTTATTTAAATAGAGTCTTTGATTTCTGGAATCCGAGTGATTTATATTACATTGATTTTAATTAAAAAAGAAAGAAAATTTAACTGTTAAAAAATAAATAAAGTGATTTTGACTTTCCTGGCTCTGAAGTGGATTGTAGATATGCTCCGGATGTCCCTCGCTGTCCTTGTCCAATCGGCTAGAGATAGTGATCTACTTGAGCGTCCTGGGTTTTGGCGGTGAGCTCGGAAATCAGCAACACTCTGCTTTCCTGCTATTGATGAAGTTTTACGTCTGTAGTTGCCTGCGAGAACAGCTTCACGTCCCTCGTCGATTCACGTTCCACGTCAGCGCGTGTGTGTGTGTGTGTGTGTCGTTTCGAGTTGTAGCTCTGCTTGTCAGCTGATTCGCAAATGGTTTAGACGGCCTCTCTGTCGTATTCTTGAAGTAAGGTCTTGTAGTCTTGTAGATCTCTTGCGTGCATACGCCCACAGTTAATGTAGTGCACGGTACGCTTGTTTGTTGGTGTGGAAGAGTATCTTGACTGAACGCTGTAATTACGAGTCGTTACAGTTGATCTGTTTTATGATGATCGTAATTAGGCGTGTTGACCACGTAGAGTCTTCAGATGAGTCTTCACAAAACTATGGTTTTGAGACGATCGAAGATATACGTCTGTTCTTCTTGAATACTGGCAGTAGAGTGTTTAATCAGCCCCAAAACTCCGCGTTGGTTCCAATTTCTTCGAATGATTTGATTGGCTGACACACTCTCCCTACTACCCAAAATTTGAGTCACCTCAGCCCGTGAGAACGAAACTACTTTCCCACAGACTGAGAATTTATATTATTATTAATATTCTTAACACAACGGAACTGAATTGTCGTTCCGGATTTCCTGTGGCACTTTTATATTGCAATTATCTTGGCTGCAAGCCAATTTGTGCTAATTCTAAAATATACAATCTGTTGTAAATTCTTATAGCTATAACATATTAAAAGCTCCCTTATGTAGCTCCATTATTACGGAAGTTATTAACATAAAATTAATTAACTCTGTTATTATTTAATTATTTTGCATAAAATTCGCACACCCTATTATTAATATTTCGGCAAACATTTTGGCTATAATGGATTTCGCCTGAATTTACTGGTTTCCGAAATATTAATGATTGAAAGTTTGGGCGTGGTCGTATTCGTTACACAGTGAGTTGATTATGTAACAGCCGCGGACATAGGCGTGTGCGCCTTGTACAATGCACTATTATGATCGCTATAACATATGAGTGGAGTTTCGACTATTAAAATTTATTTAAACATCAATATAGTATACCCTTAACATATAACTCCAAATTAATGATATTTTGTCCTGTTATATACACCCCCACTCGTTTTAAAAAAAAAGAGTGTAATATATACAATTATTTTTTTTTCAATTATTTTAAATGTACATTGATTATGCTTGCTACAATACATTGTATTAATTATCTATGGACACATACATTGGTGTCAATGTTCTTTACATATATAACTTAATTCTAATTGAACAAGATCAATAAAATTATTGTGCATGTAAATTATTGTGCAGTAAATGTTTGTAGTAAGGCTAGTAGTTAATTGCAGCGTTTAAGAATGTCAGATAAGCGTCAGACAACAGCGGCACGCCCACGCATAGGAATGTGCTGGGTTTGTTTACAGTAAGATCAAAACACCGCGCGACGTTAATTAGCTTGACCTACATTCTAACAGCTGAGAGCTACGCATTGTTAGCCGAGTGCTTCCTGTCCCGTACGCGTTTGTTTACTACCGCGCTACTAACGAACTATCGTTCATACACAACTTATTTACAATTATTATTAATATTATATAATACATTTAATTTATTTTAATGCTAATTGTTATTATTTAAATTATTATTTACCCTAAACATTATATTATTTTCAAAGTGCGTCTAATATTTGGTAACCGTTTTTATGGGTGGTTCTACAATATTCTTCTAGCCACTCGTTAAGTCCTTCGGCGTCACCGGATACTACAACAACGTCTTCCCAGGCTGCTTGTGTTGCTTGCGTGGGAACGCCGCGTCCAAGTTCCTGTTGTACCGGACACACAATTGTCGGAGTGCTTTGTTGTATTGTATTCACCTCGAACAATGGTTTTGTACTTTACGTTTGAAATACCTTATTAGTCGGCACACAAATTTCTGGACACAAATTACTTTTCTTAAACCTAGTATATTTTTTATTTCTAGCTATTTTTGCTTTAAGTAATTTTGCATGATTTATGGCGCATCCCCCCTGGATGCGCCCCTTTCCAAGTTTTTTGGAGATTTATGGCTTTTTACTAGGGTCCTTAACGCTTTGTGTATCGCTGTCTTGCGCAGTCGTATCACTTTTCGATATTTCGATTGTCTGTATAGTTCTCATCTGCGTCCCATCGTTGCCCTTATATTGCCCTTTCGGTCTGCCGACATTTGGCTTACCTTTGTATTCAAAGGTCTTATCTGGGGGTTTTGACGGTGCCTGAGGTGGAGTAGAACTCGTACTTGGTCTCTGATCAGGTTGGGTATTGTATTGTACCCGTGTATTTTGACCGTCGGTATTTCGACGAAAATCTGGGTTATAACGCCAACCGCCTAAATCAAAAACTGTCTCGCTTTGCGACACTAAAATGAGCAATTCGTCAACCGTGCGAATACCTTGTGTAAACACAGCTACCCGTATATTGTGGTTGAACTGATAGGCTAGTTTAGTGACAATGTCGATGTCTGAAAATGCTGGGGTTAAATGCTTTGCGCGCTCGACCTGCTGAATGATATAATTTTCGGGCGTTATAGCTAGCTTTCTGTCATAACGTCCGTATTCTAACTCGTTCCGTAACAGTCTTTGTGTGTGAGAATTCCAATACCGGCTTTCGAACTTCTGTTTGAATTCCGCGTATGTGGTTACTTTACCACGTACAATATTATACCATTTGCGCGCAGAATCACGCATCGCGTTTACTACCCATTGTATTTTATCTTGATCTTCGAGTCTCGTACCTACTCTCGCCATCTCATTTTCACAGGCTAACAAAAATTCAATAGGGTTTTCATTATTTTCCCCTGTAAAAATACACGATTCTTTTCATCGGCAGGTCCCTGTACTAGGATATTAGGAGCGGATCTCCTACGTACTTCCTGTCGCACCTTCAAGATCTCGTCATTAAGTGTTTGCAATACACTTTCTTTATTAGAATCTATATTTGATCGCGTTTCTACTATTGAAGCATCAAGCTTGTCAACACGCCGTTGTGTTTCCGTCACGTCGGCTTGAATTCTTATCTCGAGCGAGTCAACTTTTTTCGCAACATCAGCGGTCTGTTTTTCACACCTACTGATGTGTTCTTTGAACCGGCCTTCCACACGCGTAACTTGTTCTATAAACGATTTCTGCATCGTGGTCTCAAAAACTTTGAACCGTTCGTTTATTTTCGTTTCTACCGTATGAACTTTTTCTCCGATTTCCGTGACTTTAGCGGTTAATTCTTTATTACTTTCTTTTATTTCCGTGACTTTAGCGTCTAAATTTTTCGTGCTTTCATCGATTTTCGCGGTCGTTTCTTTATTACTTTGTTTTATTTCGGCATTTATATCCGCGTTACTATGTTCTAGTGCTTCGGTTAAACTTGATTTTTGCGCGTCTATTTTAGCCGTTAATTCCGCGTTATTTATTTCAGCATTGGCTGTAATTTGTTGAAACTTCGCGTTCATATTAGCAGTTAAATCCGCGTTTGCTTGTCTCATGTCCGCGTTCATCTCCTGTATTTGTTTAAGTATTTTTTCCATATCCATTTTTACACAACAATTTCAAATACACAATAATTTCAAATACACATCACTGCTGTACCACTACCAATCACAAAACTTTTCTTTGGGGATTGTTCAGTTGGACGCCAGCTGTTTTAAAAGTTAAAACAGCAAAATTTGTTTTAACGTAAATTAAATTTAATTTGAATTAATTTCGTCGTGCCACATGTTCCGGGCAAGCCATTTTATAACAATATTATTTGCGTGTTGTTGTGTTGTGTGAATGTATGAGCACCTACCTGCTGTCCGATCTTGCGGTTTTCTTCTGACTAGGGCGTGTGGATTTTGGATTTGATTTCGCAAGTGTATAACAACAGCACACTAAATAAGTTATTTTAAAAGTGAAGAGTTTTGTGAGGTTGGTAGGCTCCGTAGTACAGCAATAAAATACAATGTGGGGTAATAAAAACGGGGTTTATTACTCCAAACACACAAGAATGAAATGGTTATAAGTTCAAATATTCTTACAAACTAAACAATAAATAAATCTTGAATAATGTTTTCTGAATGATTAATAATTTTCAGAAGTTGAGCTCGTTATTTTGAAAGAGTTTATTTTAACTGAGAATTTAATTAATCAATTCAATTTAATTTCAATGTCTTTAAAAATTTGATTCCAATGAAATAAAAACTCTAAAGTTACTTGAAAATATTCAAAAATAAACTAGGCGTGACAATCTAGTTCACGTCCCTTTATTTACTAGTGATCTGACTCACGTATACTGCAGTATGAGCAAATTATTTAATTCTTTGTTAAGATTTGTATAGCGCTTTTTGTTTTATCTACTATTAATTCTTAACTAATGCTTATTAATTACTTATACTGGCTATACAGATTATCACACGTGAATAATTCTTATTTAAATAGAGTCTTTGATTTCTGGCATCCGAGTGATTTATATTACATTGATTTTAATTAAAAAAGAAAGAAAATTTAACTGTTAAAAAATAAATAAAGTGATTTTGACTTTCCTGGTTCTGAAGTGGATTGTAGATATGCTCCGGATGTCCCTCGCTGTCCTTGTCCAATCGGCTAGAGATAGTGATCTACTTGAGCGTCCTGGGTTTTGGCGGTGAGCTCGGAAATCAGCAACACTCTGCTTTCCTGCTATTGATGAAGTTTTACGTCTGTAGTTGCCTGCGAGAACAGCTTCACGTCCCTCGTCGATTCACGTTCCACGTCAGCGCGTGTGTGTGTGTGTGTGTGTCGTTTCGAGTTGTAGCTCTGCTTGTCAGCTGATTCGCAAATGGTTTAGACGGCCTCTCTGTCGTATTCTTGAAGTAAGGTCTTGTAGTCTTGTAGATCTCTTGCGTGCATACGCCCACAGTTAATGTAGTGCACGGTACGCTTGTTTGTTGGTGTGGAAGAGTATCTTGACTGAACGCTGTAATTACGAGTCGTTACAGTTGATCTGTTTTATGATGATCGTAATTAGGCGTGTTGACCACGTAGAGTCTTCAGATGAGTCTTCACAAAACTATGGTTTTGAGACGATCGAAGATATACGTCTGTTCTTCTTGAATACTGGCAGTAGAGTGTTTAATCAGCCCCAAAACTCCGCGTTGGTTCCAATTTCTTCGAATGATTTGATTGGCTGACACACTCTCCCTACTACCCAAAATTTGAATCACCTCAGCCCGTGAGAACGAAACTACTTTCCCACAGACTGAGAATTTATATTATTATTAATATTCTTAACACAACGGAACTGAATTGTCGTTCCGGATTTCCTGTGGCACTTTTATATTGCAATTATCTTGGCTGCAAGCCAATTTGTGCTAATTCTAAAATATACAATCTGTTTTAATTCTTATAGCTATAACATATTAAAAGCTCCTTTATGTAGCTCCATTATTACGGAAGTTATTAACATAAAATTAATTAACTCTGTTATTATTTAATTATATTGCATAAAATTCGCACACCCTATTATTAATATTTCGGCAAACATTTTGGCTATAATGGATTTCGCCTGAATTTACTGGTTTCCGAAATATTAATGATTGAAAGTTTGGGCGTGGTCGTATTCGTTACACAGTGAGTTGATTATGTAACAGCCGCGGACATAGGCGTGTGCGCCTTGTACAATGCACTATTATGATCGCTATAACATATGAGTGGAGTTTCGACTATTAAAATTTATTTAAACATCAATATAGTATACCCTTAACATATAACTCCAAATTAATGATATTTTGTCCTGTTATATACACCCCCACTCGTTTTAAAAAAAAAGAGTGTAATATATACAATTATTTTTTTTATCTATGGACACATACATTGGTGTCAATGTTCTTTACATATATAACTTAATTCTAATTGAACAAGATCAATAACATTATTGTGCATGTAAATTATTGTGCAGTAAATGTTTGTAGTAAGGCTAGTAGTTAATTGCAGCGTTTAAGAATGTCAGATAAGCGTCAGACAACAGCGGCACGCGCACGCATAGGAATGTGCTGGGTTTGTTTACAGTAAGATCAAAACACCGCGCGACGTTAATTGGCTTGACCTACATTCTAACAGCTGAGAGCTACGCATTGTTGGGCGAGTGCTTCCTGTCCCGTACGCGTTTGTTTACTACCGCGCTACTAACGAACTATCGTTCATACACAACTTATTTACAATTATTATTAATATTATATAATACATTTAATTTATTTTAATGCTAATTGTTATTATTTAAATTATTATTTACCCTAAACATTATATTATTTTCAAAGTGCGTCTAATATTTGGTAACCGTTTTTATGGGTGGTTCTACAATATTCTTCTAGCCACTCGTTAAGTCCTTCGGCGTCACCGGATACTACAACAACGTCTTCCCAGGCTGCTTGTGTTGCTTGCGTGGGAACGCCGCGTCCAAGTTCCTGTTGTACCGGACACACAATTGTCGGAGTGCTTTGTTGTATTGTATTCACCTCGAACAATGGTTTTGTACTTTCCGGTTGAAATACCTTATTAATCGGCACACAAATTTCTGGACAAAAATTACTTTTCTTAAACCTAGTATATTTTTTATTTCTAGCTATTTTTGCTTTAAGTAATTTTGCATGATTTATGGCGCATCCCCCCTGGATGCGCCCCTTTCCAAGTTTTTTGGAGATTTATGGCTTTTTACTAGGGTCCTTAACGCTTTGTGTATCGCTGTCTTGCGCAGTCGTATCACTTTTCGATATTTCGATTGTCTGTATAGTTCTCATCTGCGTCCCATCGTTGCCCTTATATTGCCCTTTCGGTCTGCCGACATTTGGCTTACCTTTGTATTCAAAGGTCGTATCTGGGGGTTTTGACGGTGTCTGAGATGGAGTAGAACTCGTACTTGGTCTCTGATCAGGTTGGGTATTGTATTGTACCCGTGTATTTTGACCGTCGGTATTTCGACGAAAATCTGGGTTATAACGCCAACCGCCTAAATCAAAAACTGTCTCGCTTTGCGACACTAAAATGAGCAATTCGTCAACCGTGCGAATACCTTGTGTAAACACAGCTACCCGTATATTGTGGTTGAACTGATAGGCTAGTTTAGTGACAATGTCGATGTCTGAAAATGCTGGGGTTAAATGCTTTGCGCGCTCGACCTGCTGAATGATATAATTTTCGGGCGTTATAGCTAGCTTTCTGTCATAACGTCCGTATTCTAACTCGTTCCGTAACAGTCTTTGTGTGTGAGAATTCCAATACCGGCTTTCGAACTTCTGTTTGAATTCCGCGTATGTGGTTACTTTATCACGTACAATATTATACCATTTGCGCGCAGAATCACGCATCGCGTTTACTACCCATTGTATTTTATCTTGATCTTCGAGTCTCGTACCTACTCTCGCCATCTCATTTTCACAGGCTAACAAAAATTCAATAGGGTTTTCATTATTTTCCCCTGTAAAATATACACGATTCTTTTCATCGGCAGGTCCCTGTACTAGGATATTAGGAGCGGATCTCCTACGTACTTCCTGTCGCACCTTCAAGATCTCGTCATTAAGTGTTTGCAATACACTTTCTTTATTAGAATCTATATTTGATCGCGTTTCTACTATTGAAGCATCAAGCTTGTCAACACGCCGTTGTGTTTCCGTCACGTCGGCTTGAATTCTTATCTCGAGCGAGTCAACTTTTTTCGCAACATCAGCGGTCTGTTTTTCACACCTACTGATGTGTTCTTTGAACCGGCCTTCCACACGCGTAACTTGTTCTATAAACGATTTCTGCATCGTGGTCTCAAAAACTTTGAACCGTTCGTTTATTTTCGTTTCTACCGTATGAACTTTTTCTCCGATTTCCGTGACTTTAGCGGTTAATTCTTTATTACTTTCTTTTATTTCCGTGACTTTAGCGTCTAAATTTTTCGTGCTTTCATCGATTTTCGCGGTCGTTTCTTTATTACTTTGTTTTATTTCGGCATTTATATCCGCGTTACTATGTTCTAGTGCTTCGGTTAAACTTGATTTTTGCGCGTCTATTTTAGCCGTTAATTCCGCGTTATTTATTTCAGCATTGGCTGTAATTTGTTGAAACTTCGCGTTCATATTAGCAGTTAAATCCGCGTTTGCTTGTCTCATGTCCGCGTTCATCTGCTGTATTTGTTTAAGTATTTTTTCCATATCCATTTTTACACAACAATTTCAAATACACAATAATTTCAAATACACATCACTGCTGTACCACTACCAATCACAAAACTTTTCTTTGGGGATTGTTCAGTTGGACGCCAGCTGTTTTAAAAGTTAAAACAGCAAAATTTGTTTTAACGTAAATTAAATTTAATTTGAATTTAATTTCGTCGTGCCACATGTTCCGGGCAAGCCATTTTATAACAATATTATTTGCGTGTTGTTGTGTTGTGTGAATGTATGAGCACCTACCTGCTGTCCGATCTTGCGGTTTTCTTCTGACTAGGGCGTGTGGATTTTGGATTTGATTTCGCAAGTGTATAACAACAGCACACTAAATAAGTTATTTTAAAAGTGAATAGTTTTGTGAGGTTGGTAGGCTCCGTAGTACAGCAATAAAATACAATGTGGGGTAATAAAAACGGGGTTTATTACTCCAAACACACAAGAATGAAATGGTTATAAGTTCAAATATTCTTACAAACTAAACAATAAATAAATCTTGAATAATGTTTTCTGAATGATTAATAATTTTCAGAAGTTGAGCTCGTTATTTTGAAAGAGTTTATTTTAACTGAGAATTTAATTAATCAATTCAATTTAATTTCAATGTCTTTAAAAATTTGATTCCAATGAAATAAAAACTCTAAAGTTACTTGAAAATATTCAAAAATAAACTAGGCGTGACAATCTAGTTCACGTCCCTTTATTTACTAGTGATCTGACTCACGTATACTGCAGTATGAGCAAATTATTTAATTCTTTGTTAAGATTTGTATAGCCCTTTTTGTTTTATCTACTATTAATTCTTAACTAATGCTTATTAATTACTTATACTGGCTATACAGATTATCACACGTGAATAATTCTTATTTAAATAGAGTCTTTGATTTCTGGCATCCGAGTGATTTATATTACATTGATTTTAATTAAAAAAGAAAGAAAATTTAACTGTTAAAAAATAAATAAAGTGATTTTGACTTTCCTGGTTCTGAAGTGGATTGTAGATATGCTCCGGATGTCCCTCGCTGTCCTTGTCCAATCGGCTAGAGATAGTGATCTACTTGAGCGTCCTGGGTTTTGGCGGTGAGCTCGGAAATCAGCAACACTCTGCTTTCCTGCTATTGATGAAGTTTTACGTCTGTAGTTGCCTGCGAGAACAGCTTCACGTCCCTCGTCGATTCACGTTCCACGTCAGCGCGTGTGTGTGTGTGTGTGTGTCGTTTCGAGTTGTAGCTCTGCTTGTCAGCTGATTCGCAAATGGTTTAGACGGCCTCTCTGTCGTATTCTTGAAGTAAGGTCTTGTAGTCTTGTAGATCTCTTGCGTGCATACGCCCACAGTTAATGTAGTGCACGGTACGCTTGTTTGTTGGTGTGGAAGAGTATCTTGACTGAACGCTGTAATTACGAGTCGTTACAGTTGATCTGTTTTATGATGATCGTAATTAGGCGTGTTGACCACGTAGAGTCTTCAGATGAGTCTTCACAAAACTATGGTTTTGAGACGATCGAAGATATACGTCTGTTCTTCTTGAATACTGGCAGTAGAGTGTTTAATCAGCCCCAAAACTCCGCGTTGGTTCCAATTTCTTCGAATGATTTGATTGGCTGACACACTCTCCCTACTACCCAAAATTTGAATCACCTCAGCCCGTGAGAACGAAACTACTTTCCCACAGACTGAGAATTTATATTATTATTAATATTCTTAACACAACGGAACTGAATTGTCGTTCCGGATTTCCTGTGGCACTTTTATATTGCAATTATCTTGGCTGCAAGCCAATTTGTGCTAATTCTAAAATATACAATCTGTTTTAATTCTTATAGCTATAACATATTAAAAGCTCCTTTATGTAGCTCCATTATTACGGAAGTTATTAAAATAAAATTAATTAACTCTGTTATTATTTAATTATATTGCATAAAATTCGCACACCCTATTATTAATATTTCGGCAAACATTTTGGCTATAATGGATTTCGCCTGAATTTACTGGTTTCCGAAATATTAATGATTGAAAGTTTGGGCGTGGTCGTATTCGTTACACAGTGAGTTGATTATGTAACAGCCGCGGACATAGGCGTGTGCGCCTTGTACAATGCACTATTATGATCGCTATAACATATGAGTGGAGTTTCGACTATTAAAATTTATTTAAACATCAATATAGTATACCCTTAACATATAACTCCAAATTAATGATATTTTGTCCTGTTATATACACCCCCACTCGTTTAAAAAAAAAAAGAGTGTAATATATACAATTATTTTTTTTTTTCAATTATTTTAAATGTACATTGATTATGCTTGCTACAATGCATTGTATTAATTATCTATGGACACATACATTGGTGTCAATGTTCTTTACATATATAACTTAATTCTAATTGAACAAAATCAATAACATTATTGTGCATGTAAATTATTGTGCAGTAAATGTTTGTAGTAAGGCTAGTAGTTAATTGCAGCGTTTAATAATGTCAGATAAGCGTCGGACAACAGCGGCACGCGCACGCATAGGAATGTGCTGGGTTTGTTTACAGTAAGATCAAAACACCGCGCGACGTTAATTAGCTTGACCTACATTCTAACAGCTGAGAGCTACGCATTGTTGGGCGAGTGCTTCCTGTCCCGTACGCGTTTGTTTACTACCGCGCTACTAACGAACTATCGTTCATACACAACTTATTTACAATTATTATTAATATTATATAATACATTTAATTTATTTTAATGCTAATTGTTATTATTTAAATTATTATTTACCCTAAACATTATATTATTTTCAAAGTGCGTCTAATATTTGGTAACCGTTTTTATGGGTGGTTCTACAATATTCTTCTAGCCACTCGTTAAGTCCTTCGGCGTCACCGGATACTACAACAACGTCTTCCCAGGCTGCTTGTGTTGCTTGCGTGGGAACGCCGCGTCCAAGTTCCTGTTGTACCGGACACACAATTGTCGGAGTGCTTTGTTGTATTGTATTCACCTCGAACAATGGTTTTGTACTTTCCGGTTGAAATACCTTATTAATCGGCACACAAATTTCTGGACAAAAATTACTTTTCTTAAACCTAGTATATTTTTTATTTCTAGCTATTTTTGCTTTAAGTAATTTTGCATGATTTATGGCGCATCCCCCCTGGATGCGCCCCTTTCCAAGTTTTTTGGAGATTTATGGCTTTTTACTAGGGTCCTTAACGCTTTGTGTATCGCTGTCTTGCGCAGTCGTATCACTTTTCGATATTTCGATTGTCTGTATAGTTCTCATCTGCGTCCCATCGTTGCCCTTATATTGCCCTTTCGGTCTGCCGACATTTGGCTTACCTTTGTATTCAAAGGTCTTATCTGGGGGTTTTGACGGTGCCTGAGGTGGAGTAGAACTCGTACTTGGTCTCTGATCAGGTTGGGTATTGTATTGTACCCGTGTATTTTGACCGTCGGTATTTCGACGAAAATCTGGGTTATAACGCCAACCGCCTAAATCAAAAACTGTCTCGCTTTGCGACACTAAAATGAGCAATTCGTCAACCGTGCGAATACCTTGTGTAAACACAGCTACCCGTATATTGTGGTTGAACTGATAGGCTAGTTTAGTGACAATGTCGATGTCTGAAAATGCTGGGGTTAAATGCTTTGCGCGCTCGACCTGCTGAATGATATAATTTTCGGGCGTTATAGCTAGCTTTCTGTCATAACGTCCGTATTCTAACTCGTTCCGTAACAGTCTTTGTGTGTGAGAATTCCAATACCGGCTTTCGAACTTCTGTTTGAATTCCGCGTATGTGGTTACTTTATCACGTACAATATTATACCATTTGCGCGCAGAATCACGCATCGCGTTTACTACCCATTGTATTTTATCTTGATCTTCGAGTCTCGTACCTACTCTCGCCATCTCATTTTCACAGGCTAACAAAAATTCAATAGGGTTTTCATTATTTTCCCCTGTAAAATATACACGATTCTTTTCATCGGCAGGTCCCTGTACTAGGATATTAGGAGCGGATCTCCTACGTACTTCCTGTCGCACCTTCAAGATCTCGTCATTAAGTGTTTGCAATACACTTTCTTTATTAGAATCTATATTTGATCGCGTTTCTACTATTGAAGCATCAAGCTTGTCAACACGCCGTTGTGTTTCCGTCACGTCGGCTTGAATTCTTATCTCGAGCGAGTCAACTTTTTTCGCAACATCAGCGGTCTGTTTTTCACACCTACTGATGTGTTCTTTGAACCGGCCTTCCACACGCGTAACTTGTTCTATAAACGATTTCTGCATCGTGGTCTCAAAAACTTTGAACCGTTCGTTTATTTTCGTTTCTACCGTATGAACTTTTTCTCCGATTTCCGTGACTTTAGCGGTTAATTCTTTATTACTTTCTTTTATTTCCGTGACTTTAGCGTCTAAATTTTTCGTGCTTTCATCGATTTTCGCGGTCGTTTCTTTATTACTTTGTTTTATTTCGGCATTTATATCCGCGTTACTATGTTCTAGTGCTTCGGTTAAACTTGATTTTTGCGCGTCTATTTTAGCCGTTAATTCCGCGTTATTTATTTCAGCATTGGCTGTAATTTGTTGAAACTTCGCGTTCATATTAGCAGTTAAATCCGCGTTTGCTTGTCTCATGTCCGCGTTCATCTGCTGTATTTGTTTAAGTATTTTTTCCATATCCATTTTTACACAACAATTTCAAATACACAATAATTTCAAAAACACACATCACTGCTGTACCACTACCAATCACAAAACTTTTCTTTGGGGATTGTTCAGTTGGACGCCAGCTGTTTTAAAAGTTAAAACAGCAAAATTTGTTTTAACGTAAATTAAATTTAATTTGAATTTAATTTCGTCGTGCCACATGTTCCGGGCAAGCCATTTTATAACAATATTATTTGCGTGTTGTTGTGTTGTGTGAATGTATGAGCACCTACCTGCTGTCCGATCTTGCGGTTTTCTTCTGACTAGGGCGTGTGGATTTTGGATTTGATTTCGCAAGTGTATAACAACAGCACACTAAATAAGTTATTTTAAAAGTGAATAGTTTTGTGAGGTTGGTAGGCTCCGTAGTACAGCAATAAAATACAATGTGGGGTAATAAAAACGGGGTTTATTACTCCAAACACACAAGAATGAAATGGTTATAAGTTCAAATATTCTTACAAACTAAACAATAAATAAATCTTGAATAATGTTTTCTGAATGATTAATAATTTTCAGAAGTTGAGCTCGTTATTTTGAAAGAGTTTATTTTAACTGAGAATTTAATTAATCAATTCAATTTAATTTCAATGTCTTTAAAAATTTGATTCCAATGAAATAAAAACTCTAAAGTTACTTGAAAATATTCAAAAATAAACTAGGCGTGACAATCTAGTTCACGTCCCTTTATTTACTAGTGATCTGACTCACGTATACTGCAGTATGAGCAAATTATTTAATTCTTTGTTAAGATTTGTATAGCGCTTTTTGTTTTATCTACTATTAATTCTTAACTAATGCTTATTAATTACTTATACTGGCTATACAGATTATCACACGTGAATAATTCTTATTTAAATAGAGTCTTTGATTTCTGGCATCCGAGTGATTTATATTACATTGATTTTAATTAAAAAAGAAAGAAAATTTAACTGTTAAAAAATAAATAAAGTGATTTTGACTTTCCTGGTTCTGAAGTGGATTGTAGATATGCTCCGGATGTCCCTCGCTGTCCTTGTGCAATCGGCTAGAGATAGTGATCTACTTGAGCGTCCTGGGTTTTGGCGGTGAGCTCGGAAATCAGCAACACTCTGCTTTCCTGCTATTGATGAAGTTTTACGTCTGTAGTTGCCTGCGAGAACAGCTTCACGTCCCTCGTCGATTCACGTTCCACGTCAGCGCGTGTGTGTGTGTCGTTTCGAGTTGTAGCTCTGCTTGTCAGCTGATTCGCAAATGGTTTAGACGGCCTCTCTGTCGTATTCTTGAAGTAAGGTCTTGTAGTCTTGTAGATCTCTTGCGTGCATACGCCCACAGTTAATGTAGTGCACGGTACGCTTGTTTGTTGGTGTGGAAGAGTATCTTGACTGAACGCTGTAATTACGAGTCGTTACAGTTGATCTGTTTTATGATGATCGTAATTAGGCGTGTTGACCACGTAGAGTCTTCAGATGAGTCTTCACAAAACTATGGTTTTGAGACGATCGAAGATATACGTCTGTTCTTCTTGAATACTGGCAGTAGAGTGTTTAATCAGCCCCAAAACTCCGCGTTGGTTCCAATTTCTTCGAATGATTTGATTGGCTGACACACTCTCCCTACTACCCAAAATTTGAATCACCTCAGCCCGTGAGAACGAAACTACTTTCCCACAGACTGAGAATTTATATTATTATTAATATTCTTAACACAACGGAACTGAATTGTCGTTCCGGATTTCCTGTGGCACTTTTATATTGCAATTATCTTGGCTGCAAGCCAATTTGTGCTAATTCTAAAATATACAATCTGTTTTAATTCTTATAGCTATAACATATTAAAAGCTCCTTTATGTAGCTCCATTATTACGGAAGTTATTAAAATAAAATTAATTAACTCTGTTATTATTTAATTATATTGCATAAAATTCGCACACCCTATTATTAATATTTCGGCAAACATTTTGGCTATAATGGATTTCGCCTGAATTTACTGGTTTCCGAAATATTAATGATTGAAAGTTTGGGCGTGGTCGTATTCGTTACACAGTGAGTTGATTATGTAACAGCCGCGGACATAGGCGTGTGCGCCTTGTACAATGCACTATTATGATCGCTATAACATATGAGTGGAGTTTCGACTATTAAAATTTATTTAAACATCAATATAGTATACCCTTAACATATAACTCCAAATTAATGATATTTTGTCCTGTTATATACACCCCCACTCGTTTAAAAAAAAAAAGAGTGTAATATATACAATTATTTTTTTTTTTCAATTATTTTAAATGTACATTGATTATGCTTGCTACAATGCATTGTATTAATTATCTATGGACACATACATTGGTGTCAATGTTCTTTACATATATAACTTAATTCTAATTGAACAAAATCAATAACATTATTGTGCATGTAAATTATTGTGCAGTAAATGTTTGTAGTAAGGCTAGTAGTTAATTGCAGCGTTTAATAATGTCAGATAAGCGTCGGACAACAGCGGCACGCGCACGCATAGGAATGTGCTGGGTTTGTTTACAGTAAGATCAAAACACCGCGCGACGTTAATTAGCTTGACCTACATTCTAACAGCTGAGAGCTACGCATTGTTGGGCGAGTGCTTCCTGTCCCGTACGCGTTTGTTTACTACCGCGCTACTAACGAACTATCGTTCATACACAACTTATTTACAATTATTATTAATATTATATAATACATTTAATTTATTTTAATGCTAATTGTTATTATTTAAATTATTATTTACCCTAAACATTATATTATTTTCAAAGTGCGTCTAATATTTGGTAACCGTTTTTATGGGTGGTTCTACAATATTCTTCTAGCCACTCGTTAAGTCCTTCGGCGTCACCGGATACTACAACAACGTCTTCCCAGGCTGCTTGTGTTGCTTGCGTGGGAACGCCGCGTCCAAGTTCCTGTTGTACCGGACACACAATTGTCGGAGTGCTTTGTTGTATTGTATTCACCTCGAACAATGGTTTTGTACTTTCCGGTTGAAATACCTTATTAATCGGCACACAAATTTCTGGACACAAATTACTTTTCTTAAACCTAGTATATTTTTTATTTCTAGCTATTTTTGCTTTAAGTAATTTTGCATGATTTATGGCGCATCCCCCCTGGATGCGCCCCTTTCCAAGTTTTTTGGAGATTTATGGCTTTTTACTAGGGTCCTTAACGCTTTGTGTATCGCTGTCTTGCGCAGTCGTATCACTTTTCGATATTTCGATTGTCTGTATAGTTCTCATCTGCGTCCCATCGTTGCCCTTATATTGCCCTTTCGGTCTGCCGACATTTGGCTTACCTTTTTGTATTCAAAGGTCTTATCTGGGGGTTTTGACGGTGTCTGAGGTGGAGTAGAACTCGTACTTGATCTCTGATCAGGTTGGGTATTGTATTGTACCCGTGTATTTTGACCGTCGGTATTTCGACGAAAATCTGGGTTATAACGCCAACCGCCTAAATCAAAAACTGTCTCGCTTTGCGACACTAAAATGAGCAATTCGTCAACCGTGCGAATACCTTGTGTAAACACAGCTACCCGTATATTGTGGTTGAACTGATAGGCTAGTTTAGTGACAATGTCGATGTCTGAAAATGCTGGGGTTAAATGCTTTGCGCGCTCGACCTGCTGAATGATATAATTTTCGGGCGTTATAGCTAGCTTTCTGTCATAACGTCCGTATTCTAACTCGTTCCGTAACAGTCTTTGTGTGTGAGAATTCCAATACCGGCTTTCGAACTTCTGTTTGAATTCCGCGTATGTGGTTACTTTATCACGTACAATATTATACCATTTGCGCGCAGAATCACGCATCGCGTTTACTACCCATTGTATTTTATCTTGATCTTCGAGTCTCGTACCTACTCTCGCCATCTCATTTTCACAGGCTAACAAAAATTCAATAGGGTTTTCATTATTTTCCCCTGTAAAATATACACGATTCTTTTCATCGGCAGGTCCCTGTACTAGGATATTAGGAGCGGATCTCCTACGTACTTCCTGTCGCACCTTCAAGATCTCGTCATTAAGTGTTTGCAATACACTTTCTTTATTAGAATCTATATTTGATCGCGTTTCTACTATTGAAGCATCAAGCTTGTCAACACGCCGTTGTGTTTCCGTCACGTCGGCTTGAATTCTTATCTCGAGCGAGTCAACTTTTTTCGCAACATCAGCGGTCTGTTTTTCACACCTACTGATGTGTTCTTTGAACCGGCCTTCCACACGCGTAACTTGTTCTATAAACGATTTCTGCATCGTGGTCTCAAAAACTTTGAACCGTTCGTTTATTTTCGTTTCTACCGTATGAACTTTTTCTCCGATTTCCGTGACTTTAGCGGTTAATTCTTTATTACTTTCTTTTATTTCCGTGACTTTAGCGTCTAAATTTTTCGTGCTTTCATCGATTTTCGCGGTCGTTTCTTTATTACTTTGTTTTATTTCGGCATTTATATCCGCGTTACTATGTTCTAGTGCTTCGGTTAAACTTGATTTTTGCGCGTCTATTTTAGCCGTTAATTCCGCGTTATTTATTTCAGCATTGGCTGTAATTTGTTGAAACTTCGCGTTCATATTAGCAGTTAAATCCGCGTTTGCTTGTCTCATGTCCGCGTTCATCTGCTGTATTTGTTTAAGTATTTTTTCCATATCCATTTTTACACAACAATTCAAATACACAATAATTTCAAATACACATCACTGCTGTACCACTACCAATCACAAAACTTTTCTTTGGGGATTGTTCAGTTGGACGCCAGCTGTTTTAAAAGTTAAAACAGCAAAATTTGTTTTAACGTAAATTAAATTTAATTTGAATTTAATTTCGTCGTGCCACATGTTCCGGGCAAGCCATTTTATAACAATATTATTTGCGTGTTGTTGTGTTGTGTGAATGTATGAGCACCTACCTGCTGTCCGATCTTGCGGTTTTCTTCTGACTAGGGCGTGTGGATTTTGGATTTGATTTCGCAAGTGTATAACAACAGCACACTAAATAAGTTATTTTAAAAGTGAATAGTTTTGTGAGGTTGGTAGGCTCCGTAGTACAGCAATAAAATACAATGTGGGGTAATAAAAACGGGGTTTATTACTCCAAACACACAAGAATGAAATGGTTATAAGTTCAAATATTCTTACAAACTAAACAATAAATAAATCTTGAATAATGTTTTCTGAATGATTAATAATTTTCAGAAGTTGAGCTCGTTATTTTGAAAGAGTTTATTTTAACTGAGAATGTAATTAATCAATTCAATTTAATTTCAATGTCTTTAAAAATTTGATTCCAATGAAATAAAAACTCTAAAGTTACTTGAAAATATTCAAAAATAAACTAGGCGTGACAATCTAGTTCACGTCCCTTTATTTACTAGTGATCTGACTCACGTATACTGCAGTATGAGCAAATTATTTAATTCTTTGTTAAGATTTGTATAGCGCTTTTTGTTTTATCTACTATTAATTCTTAACTAATGCTTATTAATTACTTATACTGGCTATACAGATTATCACACGTGAATAATTCTTATTTAAATAGAGTCTTTGATTTCTGGCATCCGAGTGATTTATATTACATTGATTTTAATTAAAAAAGAAAGAAAATTTAACTGTTAAAAAATAAATAAAGTGATTTTGACTTTCCTGGTTCTGAAGTGGATTGTAGATATGCTCCGGATGTCCCTCGCTGTCCTTGTCCAATCGGCTAGAGATAGTGATCTACTTGAGCGTCCTGGGTTTTGGCGGTGAGCTCGGAAATCAGCAACACTCTGCTTTCCTGCTATTGATGAAGTTTTACGTCTGTAGTTGCCTGCGAGAACAGCTTCACGTCCCTCGTCGATTCACGTTCCACGTCAGCGCGTGTGTGTGTGTGTGTGTGTCGTTTCGAGTTGTAGCTCTGCTTGTCAGCTGATTCGCAAATGGTTTAGACGGCCTCTCTGTCGTATTCTTGAAGTAAGGTCTTGTAGTCTTGTAGATCTCTTGCGTGCATACGCCCACAGTTAATGTAGTGCACGGTACGCTTGTTTGTTGGTGTGGAAGAGTATCTTGACTGAACGCTGTAATTACGAGTCGTTACAGTTGATCTGTTTTATGATGATCGTAATTAGGCGTGTTGACCACGTAGAGTCTTCAGATGAGTCTTCACAAAACTATGGTTTTGAGACGATCGAAGATATACGTCTGTTCTTCTTGAATACTGGCAGTAGAGTGTTTAATCAGCCCCAAAACTCCGCGTTGGTTCCAATTTCTTCGAATGATTTGATTGGCTGACACACTCTCCCTACTACCCAAAATTTGAATCACCTCAGCCCGTGAGAACGAAACTACTTTCCCACAGACTGAGAATTTATATTATTATTAATATTCTTAACACAACGGAACTGAATTGTCGTTCCGGATTTCCTGTGGCACTTTTATATTGCAATTATCTTGGCTGCAAGCCAATTTGTGCTAATTCTAAAATATACAATCTGTTTTAATTCTTATAGCTATAACATATTAAAAGCTCCTTTATGTAGCTCCATTATTACGGAAGTTATTAAAATAAAATTAATTAACTCTGTTATTATTTAATTATATTGCATAAAATTCGCACACCCTATTATTAATATTTCGGCAAACATTTTGGCTATAATGGATTTCGCCTGAATTTACTGGTTTCCGAAATATTAATGATTGAAAGTTTGGGCGTGGTCGTATTCGTTACACAGTGAGTTGATTATGTAACAGCCGCGGACATAGGCGTGTGCGCCTTGTACAATGCACTATTATGATCGCTATAACATATGAGTGGAGTTTCGACTATTAAAATTTATTTAAACATCAATATAGTATACCCTTAACATATAACTCCAAATTAATGATATTTTGTCCTGTTATATACACCCCCACTCGTTTTAAAAAAAAATGAGTGTAATATATACAATTATTTTTTTTTTTCAATTATTTTAAATGTACATTGATTATGCTTGCTACAATGCATTGTATTAATTATCTATGGACACATACATTGGTGTCAATGTTCTTTACATATATAACTTAATTCTAATTGAACAAAATCAATAACATTATTGTGCATGTAAATTATTGTGCAGTAAATGTTTGTAGTAAGGCTAGTAGTTAATTGCAGCGTTTAATAATGTCAGATAAGCGTCGGACAACAGCGGCACGCGCACGCATAGGAATGTGCTGGGTTTGTTTACAGTAAGATCAAAACACCGCGCGACGTTAATTAGCTTGACCTACATTCTAACAGCTGAGAGCTACGCATTGTTGGGCGAGTGCTTCCTGTCCCGTACGCGTTTGTTTACTACCGCGCTACTAACGAACTATCGTTCATACACAACTTATTTACAATTATTATTAATATTATATAATACATTTAATTTATTTTAATGCTAATTGTTATTATTTAAATTATTATTTACCCTAAACATTATATTATTTTCAAAGTGCGTCTAATATTTGGTAACCGTTTTTATGGGTGGTTCTACAATATTCTTCTAGCCACTCGTTAAGTCCTTCGGCGTCACCGGATACTACAACAACGTCTTCCCAGGCTGCTTGTGTTGCTTGCGTGGGAACGCCGCGTCCAAGTTCCTGTTGTACCGGACACACAATTGTCGGAGTGCTTTGTTGTATTGTATTCACCTCGAACAATGGTTTTGTACTTTCCGGTTGAAATACCTTATTAATCGGCACACAAATTTCTGGACACAAATTACTTTTCTTAAACCTAGTATATTTTTTATTTCTAGCTATTTTTGCTTTAAGTAATTTTGCATGATTTATGGCGCATCCCCCCTGGATGCGCCCCTTTCCAAGTTTTTTGGAGATTTATGGCTTTTTACTAGGGTCCTTAACGCTTTGTGTATCGCTGTCTTGCGCAGTCGTATCACTTTTCGATATTTCGATTGTCTGTATAGTTCTCATCTGCGTCCCATCGTTGCCCTTATATTGCCCTTTCGGTCTGCCGACATTTGGCTTACCTTTTTGTATTCAAAGGTCTTATCTGGGGGTTTTGACGGTGTCTGAGGTGGAGTAGAACTCGTACTTGATCTCTGATCAGGTTGGGTATTGTATTGTACCCGTGTATTTTGACCGTCGGTATTTCGACGAAAATCTGGGTTATAACGCCAACCGCCTAAATCAAAAACTGTCTCGCTTTGCGACACTAAAATGAGCAATTCGTCAACCGTGCGAATACCTTGTGTAAACACAGCTACCCGTATATTGTGGTTGAACTGATAGGCTAGTTTAGTGACAATGTCGATGTCTGAAAATGCTGGGGTTAAATGCTTTGCGCGCTCGACCTGCTGAATGATATAATTTTCGGGCGTTATAGCTAGCTTTCTGTCATAACGTCCGTATTCTAACTCGTTCCGTAACAGTCTTTGTGTGTGAGAATTCCAATACCGGCTTTCGAACTTCTGTTTGAATTCCGCGTATGTGGTTACTTTATCACGTACAATATTATACCATTTGCGCGCAGAATCACGCATCGCGTTTACTACCCATTGTATTTTATCTTGATCTTCGAGTCTCGTACCTACTCTCGCCATCTCATTTTCACAGGCTAACAAAAATTCAATAGGGTTTTCATTATTTTCCCCTGTAAAATATACACGATTCTTTTCATCGGCAGGTCCCTGTACTAGGATATTAGGAGCGGATCTCCTACGTACTTCCTGTCGCACCTTCAAGATCTCGTCATTAAGTGTTTGCAATACACTTTCTTTATTAGAATCTATATTTGATCGCGTTTCTACTATTGAAGCATCAAGCTTGTCAACACGCCGTTGTGTTTCCGTCACGTCGGCTTGAATTCTTATCTCGAGCGAGTCAACTTTTTTCGCAACATCAGCGGTCTGTTTTTCACACCTACTGATGTGTTCTTTGAACCGGCCTTCCACACGCGTAACTTGTTCTATAAACGATTTCTGCATCGTGGTCTCAAAAACTTTGAACCGTTCGTTTATTTTCGTTTCTACCGTATGAACTTTTTCTCCGATTTCCGTGACTTTAGCGGTTAATTCTTTATTACTTTCTTTTATTTCCGTGACTTTAGCGTCTAAATTTTTCGTGCTTTCATCGATTTTCGCGGTCGTTTCTTTATTACTTTGTTTTATTTCGGCATTTATATCCGCGTTACTATGTTCTAGTGCTTCGGTTAAACTTGATTTTTGCGCGTCTATTTTAGCCGTTAATTCCGCGTTATTTATTTCAGCATTGGCTGTAATTTGTTGAAACTTCGCGTTCATATTAGCAGTTAAATCCGCGTTTGCTTGTCTCATGTCCGCGTTCATCTGCTGTATTTGTTTAAGTATTTTTTCCATATCCATTTTTACACAACAATTTCAAATACACAATAATTTCAAATACACATCACTGCTGTACCACTACCAATCACAAAACTTTTCTTTGGGGATTGTTCAGTTGGACGCCAGCTGTTTTAAAAGTTAAAACAGCAAAATTTGTTTTAACGTAAATTAAATTTAATTTGAATTTAATTTCGTCGTGCCACATGTTCCGGGCAAGCCATTTTATAACAATATTATTTGCGTGTTGTTGTGTTGTGTGAATGTATGAGCACCTACCTGCTGTCCGATCTTGCGGTTTTCTTCTGACTAGGGCGTGTGGATTTTGGATTTGATTTCGCAAGTGTATAACAACAGCACACTAAATAAGTTATTTTAAAAGTGAATAGTTTTGTGAGGTTGGTAGGCTCCGTAGTACAGCAATAAAATACAATGTGGGGTAATAAAAACGGGGTTTATTACTCCAAACACACAAGAATGAAATGGTTATAAGTTCAAATATTCTTACAAACTAAACAATAAATAAATCTTGAATAATGTTTTCTGAATGATTAATAATTTTCAGAAGTTGAGCTCGTTATTTTGAAAGAGTTTATTTTAACTGAGAATTTAATTAATCAATTCAATTTAATTTCAATGTCTTTAAAAATTTGATTCCAATGAAATAAAAACTCTAAAGTTACTTGAAAATATTCAAAAATAAACTAGGCGTGACAATCTAGTTCACGTCCCTTTATTTACTAGTGATCTGACTCACGTATACTGCAGTATGAGCAAATTATTTAATTCTTTGTTAAGATTTGTATAGCGCTTTTTGTTTTATCTACTATTAATTCTTAACTAATGCTTATTAATTACTTATACTGGCTATACAGATTATCACACGTGAATAATTCTTATTTAAATAGAGTCTTTGATTTCTGGCATCCGAGTGATTTATATTACATTGATTTTAATTAAAAAAGAAAGAAAATTTAACTGTTAAAAAATAAATAAAGTGATTTTGACTTTCCTGGTTCTGAAGTGGATTGTAGATATGCTCCGGATGTCCCTCGCTGTCCTTGTGCAATCGGCTAGAGATAGTGATCTACTTGAGCGTCCTGGGTTTTGGCGGTGAGCTCGGAAATCAGCAACACTCTGCTTTCCTGCTATTGATGAAGTTTTACGTCTGTAGTTGCCTGCGAGAACAGCTTCACGTCCCTCGTCGATTCACGTTCCACGTCAGCGCGTGTGTGTGTGTGTGTGTGTGTCGTTTCGAGTTGTAGCTCTGCTTGTCAGCTGATTCGCAAATGGTTTAGACGGCCTCTCTGTCGTATTCTTGAAGTAAGGTCTTGTAGTCTTGTAGATCTCTTGCGTGCATACGCCCACAGTTAATGTAGTGCACGGTACGCTTGTTTGTTGGTGTGGAAGAGTATCTTGACTGAACGCTGTAATTACGAGTCGTTACAGTTGATCTGTTTTATGATGATCGTAATTAGGCGTGTTGACCACGTAGAGTCTTCAGATGAGTCTTCACAAAACTATGGTTTTGAGACGATCGAAGATATACGTCTGTTCTTCTTGAATACTGGCAGTAGAGTGTTTAATCAGCCCCAAAACTCCGCGTTGGTTCCAATTTCTTCGAATGATTTGATTGGCTGACACACTCTCCCTACTACCCAAAATTTGAATCACCTCAGCCCGTGAGAACGAAACTACTTTCCCACAGACTGAGAATTTATATTATTATTAATATTCTTAACACAACGGAACTGAATTGTCGTTCCGGATTTCCTGTGGCACTTTTATATTGCAATTATCTTGGCTGCAAGCCAATTTGTGCTAATTCTAAAATATACAATCTGTTTTAATTCTTATAGCTATAACATATTAAAAGCTCCTTTATGTAGCTCCATTATTACGGAAGTTATTAAAATAAAATTAATTAACTCTGTTATTATTTAATTATATTGCATAAAATTCGCACACCCTATTATTAATATTTCGGCAAACATTTTGGCTATAATGGATTTCGCCTGAATTTACTGGTTTCCGAAATATTAATGATTGAAAGTTTGGGCGTGGTCGTATTCGTTACACAGTGAGTTGATTATGTAACAGCCGCGGACATAGGCGTGTGCGCCTTGTACAATGCACTATTATGATCGCTATAACATATGAGTGGAGTTTCGACTATTAAAATTTATTTAAACATCAATATAGTATACCCTTAACATATAACTCCAAATTAATGATATTTTGTCCTGTTATATACACCCCCACTCGTTTTAAAAAAAAATGAGTGTAATATATACAATTATTTTTTTTTTTCAATTATTTTAAATGTACATTGATTATGCTTGCTACAATGCATTGTATTAATTATCTATGGACACATACATTGGTGTCAATGTTCTTTACATATATAACTTAATTCTAATTGAACAAAATCAATAACATTATTGTGCATGTAAATTATTGTGCAGTAAATGTTTGTAGTAAGGCTAGTAGTTAATTGCAGCGTTTAATAATGTCAGATAAGCGTCGGACAACAGCGGCACGCGCACGCATAGGAATGTGCTGGGTTTGTTTACAGTAAGATCAAAACACCGCGCGACGTTAATTAGCTTGACCTACATTCTAACAGCTGAGAGCTACGCATTGTTGGGCGAGTGCTTCCTGTCCCGTACGCGTTTGTTTACTACCGCGCTACTAACGAACTATCGTTCATACACAACTTATTTACAATTATTATTAATATTATATAATACATTTAATTTATTTTAATGCTAATTGTTATTATTTAAATTATTATTTACCCTAAACATTATATTATTTTCAAAGTGCGTCTAATATTTGGTAACCGTTTTTATGGGTGGTTCTACAATATTCTTCTAGCCACTCGTTAAGTCCTTCGGCGTCACCGGATACTACAACAACGTCTTCCCAGGCTGCTTGTGTTGCTTGCGTGGGAACGCCGCGTCCAAGTTCCTGTTGTACCGGACACACAATTGTCGGAGTGCTTTGTTGTATTGTATTCACCTCGAACAATGGTTTTGTACTTTCCGGTTGAAATACCTTATTAATCGGCACACAAATTTCTGGACACAAATTACTTTTCTTAAACCTAGTATATTTTTTATTTCTAGCTATTTTTGCTTTAAGTAATTTTGCATGATTTATGGCGCATCCCCCCTGGATGCGCCCCTTTCCAAGTTTTTTGGAGATTTATGGCTTTTTACTAGGGTCCTTAACGCTTTGTGTATCGCTGTCTTGCGCAGTCGTATCACTTTTCGATATTTCGATTGTCTGTATAGTTCTCATCTGCGTCCCATCGTTGCCCTTATATTGCCCTTTCGGTCTGCCGACATTTGGCTTACCTTTTTGTATTCAAAGGTCTTATCTGGGGGTTTTGACGGTGTCTGAGGTGGAGTAGAACTCGTACTTGATCTCTGATCAGGTTGGGTATTGTATTGTACCCGTGTATTTTGACCGTCGGTATTTCGACGAAAATCTGGGTTATAACGCCAACCGCCTAAATCAAAAACTGTCTCGCTTTGCGACACTAAAATGAGCAATTCGTCAACCGTGCGAATACCTTGTGTAAACACAGCTACCCGTATATTGTGGTTGAACTGATAGGCTAGTTTAGTGACAATGTCGATGTCTGAAAATGCTGGGGTTAAATGCTTTGCGCGCTCGACCTGCTGAATGATATAATTTTCGGGCGTTATAGCTAGCTTTCTGTCATAACGTCCGTATTCTAACTCGTTCCGTAACAGTCTTTGTGTGTGAGAATTCCAATACCGGCTTTCGAACTTCTGTTTGAATTCCGCGTATGTGGTTACTTTATCACGTACAATATTATACCATTTGCGCGCAGAATCACGCATCGCGTTTACTACCCATTGTATTTTATCTTGATCTTCGAGTCTCGTACCTACTCTCGCCATCTCATTTTCACAGGCTAACAAAAATTCAATAGGGTTTTCATTATTTTCCCCTGTAAAATATACACGATTCTTTTCATCGGCAGGTCCCTGTACTAGGATATTAGGAGCGGATCTCCTACGTACTTCCTGTCGCACCTTCAAGATCTCGTCATTAAGTGTTTGCAATACACTTTCTTTATTAGAATCTATATTTGATCGCGTTTCTACTATTGAAGCATCAAGCTTGTCAACACGCCGTTGTGTTTCCGTCACGTCGGCTTGAATTCTTATCTCGAGCGAGTCAACTTTTTTCGCAACATCAGCGGTCTGTTTTTCACACCTACTGATGTGTTCTTTGAACCGGCCTTCCACACGCGTAACTTGTTCTATAAACGATTTCTGCATCGTGGTCTCAAAAACTTTGAACCGTTCGTTTATTTTCGTTTCTACCGTATGAACTTTTTCTCCGATTTCCGTGACTTTAGCGGTTAATTCTTTATTACTTTCTTTTATTTCCGTGACTTTAGCGTCTAAATTTTTCGTGCTTTCATCGATTTTCGCGGTCGTTTCTTTATTACTTTGTTTTATTTCGGCATTTATATCCGCGTTACTATGTTCTAGTGCTTCGGTTAAACTTGATTTTTGCGCGTCTATTTTAGCCGTTAATTCCGCGTTATTTATTTCAGCATTGGCTGTAATTTGTTGAAACTTCGCGTTCATATTAGCAGTTAAATCCGCGTTTGCTTGTCTCATGTCCGCGTTCATCTGCTGTATTTGTTTAAGTATTTTTTCCATATCCATTTTTACACAACAATTTCAAATACACAATAATTTCAAATACACATCACTGCTGTACCACTACCAATCACAAAACTTTTCTTTGGGGATTGTTCAGTTGGACGCCAGCTGTTTTAAAAGTTAAAACAGCAAAATTTGTTTTAACGTAAATTAAATTTAATTTGAATTTAATTTCGTCGTGCCACATGTTCCGGGCAAGCCATTTTATAACAATATTATTTGCGTGTTGTTGTGTTGTGTGAATGTATGAGCACCTACCTGCTGTCCGATCTTGCGGTTTTCTTCTGACTAGGGCGTGTGGATTTTGGATTTGATTTCGCAAGTGTATAACAACAGCACACTAAATAAGTTATTTTAAAAGTGAATAGTTTTGTGAGGTTGGTAGGCTCCGTAGTACAGCAATAAAATACAATGTGGGGTAATAAAAACGGGGTTTATTACTCCAAACACACAAGAATGAAATGGTTATAAGTTCAAATATTCTTACAAACTAAACAATAAATAAATCTTGAATAATGTTTTCTGAATGATTAATAATTTTCAGAAGTTGAGCTCGTTATTTTGAAAGAGTTTATTTTAACTGAGAATTTAATTAATCAATTCAATTTAATTTCAATGTCTTTAAAAATTTGATTCCAATGAAATAAAAACTCTAAAGTTACTTGAAAATATTCAAAAATAAACTAGGCGTGACAATCTAGTTCACGTCCCTTTATTTACTAGTGATCTGACTCACGTATACTGCAGTATGAGCAAATTATTTAATTCTTTGTTAAGATTTGTATAGCGCTTTTTGTTTTATCTACTATTAATTCTTAACTAATGCTTATTAATTACTTATACTGGCTATACAGATTATCACACGTGAATAATTCTTATTTAAATAGAGTCTTTGATTTCTGGCATCCGAGTGATTTATATTACATTGATTTTAATTAAAAAAGAAAGAAAATTTAACTGTTAAAAAATAAATAAAGTGATTTTGACTTTCCTGGTTCTGAAGTGGATTGTAGATATGCTCCGGATGTCCCTCGCTGTCCTTGTGCAATCGGCTAGAGATAGTGATCTACTTGAGCGTCCTGGGTTTTGGCGGTGAGCTCGGAAATCAGCAACACTCTGCTTTCCTGCTATTGATGAAGTTTTACGTCTGTAGTTGCCTGCGAGAACAGCTTCACGTCCCTCGTCGATTCACGTTCCACGTCAGCGCGTGTGTGTGTGTGTGTGTGTCGTTTCGAGTTGTAGCTCTGCTTGTCAGCTGATTCGCAAATGGTTTAGACGGCCTCTCTGTCGTATTCTTGAAGTAAGGTCTTGTAGTCTTGTAGATCTCTTGCGTGCATACGCCCACAGTTAATGTAGTGCACGGTACGCTTGTTTGTTGGTGTGGAAGAGTATCTTGACTGAACGCTGTAATTACGAGTCGTTACAGTTGATCTGTTTTATGATGATCGTAATTAGGCGTGTTGACCACGTAGAGTCTTCAGATGAGTCTTCACAAAACTATGGTTTTGAGACGATCGAAGATATACGTCTGTTCTTCTTGAATACTGGCAGTAGAGTGTTTAATCAGCCCCAAAACTCCGCGTTGGTTCCAATTTCTTCGAATGATTTGATTGGCTGACACACTCTCCCTACTACCCAAAATTTGAATCACCTCAGCCCGTGAGAACGAAACTACTTTCCCACAGACTGAGAATTTATATTATTATTAATATTCTTAACACAACGGAACTGAATTGTCGTTCCGGATTTCCTGTGGCACTTTTATATTGCAATTATCTTGTCTGCAAGCCAATTTGTGCTAATTCTAAAATATACAATCTGTTTTAATTCTTATAGCTATAACATATTAAAAGCTCCTTTATGTAGCTCCATTATTACGGAAGTTATTAAAATAAAATTAATTAACTCTGTTATTATTTAATTATATTGCATAAAATTCGCACACCCTATTATTAATATTTCGGCAAACATTTTGGCTATAATGGATTTCGCCTGAATTTACTGGTTTCCGAAATATTAATGATTGAAAGTTTGGGCGTGGTCGTATTCGTTACACAGTGAGTTGATTATGTAACAGCCGCGGACATAGGCGTGTGCGCCTTGTACAATGCACTATTATGATCGCTATAACATATGAGTGGAGTTTCGACTATTAAAATTTATTTAAACATCAATATAGTATACCCTTAACATATAACTCCAAATTAATGATATTTTGTCCTGTTATATACACCCCCACTCGTTTTAAAAAAAAATGAGTGTAATATATACAATTATTTTTTTTTCAATTATTTTAAATGTACATTGATTATGCTTGCTACAATGCATTGTATTAATTATCTATGGACACATACATTGGTGTCAATGTTCTTTACATATATAACTTAATTCTAATTGAACAAAATCAATAACATTATTGTGCATGTAAATTATTGTGTAGTAAATGTTTGTAGTAAGGCTAGTAGTTAATTGCAGGGTTTAATAATGTCAGATAAGCGTCGGACAACAGCGGCACGCGCACGCATAGGAATGTGCTGGGTTTGTTTACAGTAAGATCAAAACACCGCGCGACGTTAATTAGCTTGACCTACATTCTAACAGCTGAGAGCTACGCATTGTTGGGCGAGTGCTTCCTGTCCCGTACGCGTTTGTTTACTACCGCGCTACTAACGAACTATCGTTCATACACAACTTATTTACAATTATTATTAATATTATATAATACATTTAATTTACTTTAATGCTAATTGTTATTATTTAAATTATTATTTACCCTAAACATTATATTATTTTCAAAGTGCGTCTAATATTTGGTAACCGTTTTTATGGGTGGTTCTACAATATTCTTCTAGCCACTCGTTAAGTCCTTCGGCGTCACCGGATACTACAACAACGTCTTCCCAGGCTGCTTGTGTTGCTTGCGTGGGAACGCCGCGTCCAAGTTCCTGTTGTACCGGACACACAATTGTCGGAGTGCTTTGTTGTATTGTATTCACCTCGAACAATGGTTTTGTACTTTCCGGTTGAAATACCTTATTAATCGGCACACAAATTTCTGGACACAAATTACTTTTCTTAAACCTAGTATATTTTTTATTTCTAGCTATTTTTGCTTTAAGTAATTTTGCATGATTTATGGCGCATCCCCCCTGGATGCGCCCCTTTCCAAGTTTTTTGGAGATTTATGGCTTTTTACTAGGGTCCTTAACGCTTTGTGTATCGCTGTCTTGCGCAGTCGTATCACTTTTCGATATTTCGATTGTCTGTATAGTTCTCATCTGCGTCCCATCGTTGCCCTTATATTGCCCTTTCGGTCTGCCGACATTTGGCTTACCTTTTTGTATTCAAAGGTCTTATCTGGGGGTTTTGACGGTGTCTGAGGTGGAGTAGAACTCGTACTTGATCTCTGATCAGGTTGGGTATTGTATTGTACCCGTGTATTTTGACCGTCGGTATTTCGACGAAAATCTGGGTTATAACGCCAACCGCCTAAATCAAAAACTGTCTCGCTTTGCGACACTAAAATGAGCAATTCGTCAACCGTGCGAATACCTTGTGTAAACACAGCTACCCGTATATTGTGGTTGAACTGATAGGCTAGTTTAGTGACAATGTCGATGTCTGAAAATGCTGGGGTTAAATGCTTTGCGCGCTCGACCTGCTGAATGATATAATTTTCGGGCGTTATAGCTAGCTTTCTGTCATAACGTCCGTATTCTAACTCGTTCCGTAACAGTCTTTGTGTGTGAGAATTCCAATACCGGCTTTCGAACTTCTGTTTGAATTCCGCGTATGTGGTTACTTTATCACGTACAATATTATACCATTTGCGCGCAGAATCACGCATCGCGTTTACTACCCATTGTATTTTATCTTGATCTTCGAGTCTCGTACCTACTCTCGCCATCTCATTTTCACAGGCTAACAAAAATTCAATAGGGTTTTCATTATTTTCCCCTGTAAAATATACACGATTCTTTTCATCGGCAGGTCCCTGTACTAGGATATTAGGAGCGGATCTCCTACGTACTTCCTGTCGCACCTTCAAGATCTCGTCATTAAGTGTTTGCAATACACTTTCTTTATTAGAATCTATATTTGATCGCGTTTCTACTATTGAAGCATCAAGCTTGTCAACACGCCGTTGTGTTTCCGTCACGTCGGCTTGAATTCTTATCTCGAGCGAGTCAACTTTTTTCGCAACATCAGCGGTCTGTTTTTCACACCTACTGATGTGTTCTTTGAACCGGCCTTCCACACGCGTAACTTGTTCTATAAACGATTTCTGCATCGTGGTCTCAAAAACTTTGAACCGTTCGTTTATTTTCGTTTCTACCGTATGAACTTTTTCTCCGATTTCCGTGACTTTAGCGGTTAATTCTTTATTACTTTCTTTTATTTCCGTGACTTTAGCGTCTAAATTTTTCGTGCTTTCATCGATTTTCGCGGTCGTTTCTTTATTACTTTGTTTTATTTCGGCATTTATATCCGCGTTACTATGTTCTAGTGCTTCGGTTAAACTTGATTTTTGCGCGTCTATTTTAGCCGTTAATTCCGCGTTATTTATTTCAGCATTGGCTGTAATTTGTTGAAACTTCGCGTTCATATTAGCAGTTAAATCCGCGTTTGCTTGTCTCATGTCCGCGTTCATCTGCTGTATTTGTTTAAGTATTTTTTCCATATCCATTTTTACACAACAATTTCAAATACACAATAATTTCAAATACACATCACTGCTGTACCACTACCAATCACAAAACTTTTCTTTGGGGATTGTTCAGTTGGACGCCAGCTGTTTTAAAAGTTAAAACAGCAAAATTTGTTTTAACGTAAATTAAATTTAATTTGAATTTAATTTCGTCGTGCCACATGTTCCGGGCAAGCCATTTTATAACAATATTATTTGCGTGTTGTTGTGTTGTGTGAATGTATGAGCACCTACCTGCTGTCCGATCTTGCGGTTTTCTTCTGACTAGGGCGTGTGGATTTTGGATTTGATTTCGCAAGTGTATAACAACAGCACACTAAATAAGTTATTTTAAAAGTGAATAGTTTTGTGAGGTTGGTAGGCTCCGTAGTACAGCAATAAAATACAATGTGGGGTAATAAAAACGGGGTTTATTACTCCAAACACACAAGAATGAAATGGTTATAAGTTCAAATATTCTTACAAACTAAACAATAAATAAATCTTGAATAATGTTTTCTGAATGATTAATAATTTTCAGAAGTTGAGCTCGTTATTTTGAAAGAGTTTATTTTAACTGAGAATTTAATTAATCAATTCAATTTAATTTCAATGTCTTTAAAAATTTGATTCCAATGAAATAAAAACTCTAAAGTTACTTGAAAATATTCAAAAATAAACTAGGCGTGACAATCTAGTTCACGTCCCTTTATTTACTAGTGATCTGACTCACGTATACTGCAGTATGACAAATTATTTAATTCTTTGTTAAGATTTGTATAGCGCTTTTTGTTTTATCTACTATTAATTCTTAACTAATGCTTATTAATTACTTATACTGGCTATACAGATTATCACACGTGAATAATTCTTATTTAAATAGAGTCTTTGATTTCTGGCATCCGAGTGATTTATATTACATTGATTTTAATTAAAAAAGAAAGAAAATTTAACTGTTAAAAAATAAATAAAGTGATTTTGACTTTCCTGGTTCTGAAGTGGATTGTAGATATGCTCCGGATGTCCCTCGCTGTCCTTGTCCAATCGGCTAGAGATAGTGATCTACTTGAGCGTCCTGGGTTTTGGCGGTGAGCTCGGA